>CM050509.1:118764916-119364916 GCA_027563665.1 Antrozous pallidus
TGCCCCTCCCCGCCTGCTGGCCTGATCACTCCCAAAAGCCTCCCCTGCTGGTCTGATCATCCCCAATTGCACCCTCTGCCAGCCCGATTGCCCCTAACCACCTCTCTCTCAGCCCCACCACCATGGCTTTGTCCTGAATGTGTCCCAGTCTAATGAACATATTGCCCTTTTAGTAGTATAGACTAGAGGCCCAGTGCACAAAATTAATGCAAGGGAGTGAGGGAGGGCCCCTCAGTATGGTCTGCACCCTTTCCAATTCAATACTCCTCAGGGAATGTCAGACTGCCAGTTTGTGCCCACACTTTTAACAGATGAAAGCTTCATTATTGTTTCTTTCTTTTCATGTTTAAACTCATTGGAATTAGTAGGTATTCAAAGTGTGTATACATTTTGGGGGGACACCCTATATATCTTTATTCAGTGGTGAAGGAAACCAATGGTGGATTTGGAACCCCCAGACATGGAACCTCGTTCACTCCCTGCATGTCTCCCCACTCCACTTTCCACCTTCGCCGGCAACAAGAAAATCAATGTTTTCTCTCATTAACTCAGAAAAGCACATCCTGTCACCTCCTGCCTGGCAAGAGTGGGCTAGGCTCCAAGTGAGCAAGGCTCAGTCAGAGCAGCCTTTGCTCATGGGTGCGCTGGCACCCAAAGTGCTCATTCCTCCTATGCAATCACTCAGACTCTCCCATTTCACTGAGAGAACACTTTGCCTCCTCTGGGTTCCTGATCTTGAACCCTGATCAAAGGCACCTCAATAAGGGCCTCTCATGCCCACCAGGTGTGTCTGTTTGCATCTGCTTCCCCCTCAGCACCTGCATTAGCCATGTGGAGGTGATCTCATTGATTCACTGGCCTCTAAGGGAACAGGGAATCACCACTTTGCCCTCTCACTGTCATCTCACAGGCGCCCATGCTCAACACCCAGAACAGCCTGATACTCTACAAAAGATGTGAGCATGTTGGAGGGGATCTGTGCACTTCGTGTGGGAGATGTAGGCATTCTGGGGTTTATGGAATTGCGGTGGATGGGTGTGGGAGAACTTGTACACACCATGGTCCTGGACCGTTGCAGGCATCTATGGATGACAGCATGCTGGGGGACATTTCCACACCAGCGGGGGAAGGATGTGCACAATGGAGGACTGCAGCTGCTCAGATCTGCATATTCCCTGGGCTCAGCCAAGAGGACGTCAATCTGGCCCACCATGGTGGCTGTCCCTGAGAACATGCACCTTCTGAGTCAGGAGGTGGGACTTGCGCATCCACTTCTCTGTGCTGATGGCCTGCAGGCGCTACTGCAGCTCGGCCCACAAGCTCTGGTGGCATGCTCACAGCTGCCACCTCAACCATGTAGAAAGTACAGGCCACCATCTCTCAGCGTAACTCCCCTACCCCGAGGCTCTCTGCGTGTGCTGCCCACTGGCTGCTCTTCACCTGCACGTGCTTCCCACCTACCCAGAGCACACTGCCCGAGGTGACAAAGGCAGGCATCTCGCCCCGCTTCACCTTGCCCACTGGCCTCACCAGGATTGCGTTTGCTGCCCACTGGTTCAGAGTGGGTCGGCTGGCTTCATTGCCTTGGACAGCAAGCTCTGGGTGGATGGACAGGCATCTCACCCTGCCCCCTGCTGCTCAGTGCCTGCTCATGTGCTTGCTGCCCACAGGCCGCCATATTTGTCAGGTTAATTTGCATACTCACTCCTGATAGGCTGTGGGTATCATGGAGGTACAGTCAATTTACATGTTTATATATTATTAGTATATATTTTAACTACCCATTTATTTCTTGCCAGACTGCTGACAATAAATGTGTTTGTATAAAGTATTATACACATTGACAAACTTTGTTTAAAATGAGTGACATTATTACCCATTAAACAAATTCTTGTGACTATATATAACTATAGATAATTTATTTCGAAGAATAACAATTATTCAATTTAGACTTACTATTTGTCAAATTATCTTGGGGATAAATCTGAAACCATATGGAAAATTTAAATATTCTTACAAATATAAAAATAATATTCCTTAATCTTGGAACTGACTAAGAATTGACTTAGTTTGTTTCCTTTTTTAAAATATATACTAGAGGCCTGGTGCACGAAATTTGTGTACAGGGTGTGGGTGTCCCTCACTCTGACCTGCACCCACTCCAATACAGTAGCCCTCAGTGGATGTCCTACTGATGGCTTATACCCACTCCCCGTGGTTCTATGCCTTCTGTGGGGCATGCCTGCTCCACACCTTGGTGACTGCAAAGCTGGCCATGATGGGTCTTGCCTCCTCACTGCTGTCAGTATCCATGGAGGGATGAGGTTAATTTGCTTACTCACTCCTGATTGGCTGGTGGGTGATGTGAAATGTTGGTAAATTTGCATATTTCTCTTTTATTAGTGTAGATGTGTTTTTTACTGTTGATAATATTACAGATGTCTCACATTTTCACACCCTTTACCTGTTTCCTCCCATTCCCTACCTCCTCCATTTCTTCACCACCCTATTGCCCATGTCCATGGGCTATTCACATATGTATATAAATTCTTTGGATTATCTCTTCTTGGTTTAAGAGTTTTCTAAAGATGAAATTAAATGATAAATTCCCTTTTTACAGCAAGATATAGGCTTTAAGGAATCAACACTAAACTAGGTTCAAATTAGAGTAAGATTTTAAAAAAATATTTAGCTATAGAATAGTTTATGAGCCTAGATTACCAAAAGATGGATTTGACAAGTTTTGGACTGAAACATATCATGAGCCCCAAAATGAAAATATATCAGAAATTATACTTTGAGAAACAAAATAGCTCTATCTCATTTGTAATATGCACAGTTTTGTGCAATCCAATATAATAAAAACTAATGCAAATTACCCCCTTGGAGTTCGACTGACCTGGGGTTCAACCACTCTCTATGATGTGTGCTGACCACCAAGGGGAGGTACAGAATAAAGGAAGGCCCCAGTCAGCAGCCAGAAGCCAGAGGAAGGAACTCTCCAATCATCCCTGATTGCCAGATAGCCAGCCAGGCCTAGGAAACCTATCTGTGCACAAATTTTGTGCACCAGGCCTCTAGTATATATAAAATCCTAATATGCAAATAGACCAAATGGCAGAACAACAAAATAACCGAATAACTTGTTGCTATGACATGTGCTGACCACCAAGGTGTACACGTGGAAATGGTGGGTGTTGGCATTAGGGGATAGGGGCCCAGTGCATGAACTCATGCACCTTGAAAGGACCTGTGGGCTTCAAGGCTGCATTGGGCACAGGGGCAGGTCTAGGCCCATCCTCCATGCCCCCACCCAGCCCCTCCTGCCACAGTCCCTGATCCCCTCTCTGCTAGCAGCCCTATTCCCACCACTGCTGCTCCCATGTGCTGACAGCACCAGCCCCGCTTGCACCCCTGACAGTGTGAAGCATTAGGGCTGGTTCCAGAAGAGGATGTCAGTGGGGCCAGTGCTGTCAGAGTGTGTTAGCAGCAGCTGCTGATCTGATTACTCCTCATGAGCAGTGTGAGGTGGAGAAGTCCTCAGGGGCAATCAGGGCTGGCAGCTGCCACTCACACCCACTGACAGTGTCGAGCAATTGGGACAGGCTCCAGATGCTGGCTGCAGGTATACGCGGGATTGGCACTGTCAGTGGGTGTGAGAGGCAGCTGCCAGCCCTGATTGCCTCTCAGGAGTAGGGGAAGGAAGAGAAGCCCCAAGAGGTGGTTTTGGTCAACAGTTGCCACTTGTACCCACTGATAGTGCTGACTGATCGGGGCCAGTGCCTGGCACTAGCAGCAGGTATAAGCAGCAGCTCCAGTGCTGGCAGTTGGCAGTGAATATGAGCAGGGTTGGCACCAGCAGCATGTGTGAGCACCAATAGTACTATGGCATGTGGGAACAAAGAATTTTCAGTAACCACCAGAGGCTCGCCTTGATGACAGTGACTGGTACCCTGCCTTAGTCTGGCACTTCCACTCTCCAGCTCTACCATCCCACAGTTGCCAATACCCACCATGTTTAGAGCTCCGCCACTTGCTACCGAGGCCCACTATGTTCCACACAACCCCTGGTGATCAGGGCATGGCATAGCGACCAGTTGTTCAGATGTTCCGAAGTTCAGTCTACTTGCATATTAGCGAGAGATTATCCTATCTAATGAAAGGTTAATATGCAAATTGACTGTGCCTCCAATCAAGTCATGCCCACAGCCACGCCCACTAGCCAATCACGAGCAAATTATGCAAATAAACCCCAACCAAGATGGCAGCGCCACTGAGAGCAGGAGGAAGGCTTAGGTTTCCCTGGCAATAGAGGAAGCCAAGCTTTCTGCCTGCTGTTGCCAGCCTAGGCCTGCACTCAATGCTACAAAGTTTCAATTATAGAAGATACATAATCCCAACAGAAATGGCAGATGCCATGGAGCTTGAGAGAGCAGAAGCTTAGGGTTGCCAAACTTCTGCAGCCCTAGCCTAGGCCTCCACTCTAGGCTACAAAGTGTCAAACAGAAATGGCTGTCACCATGGAGCGAGCAGAAGGCTCAGCTCCACTCCAGGCTACAAAGTTGCAATTGTAGAATATAAATTAATCCCAGATCTCAGGGCCTCCCCTTGGGTTGCTGGGGGGCGTGGTCAGCCTGCACACCACCACAGGCCCCTTACCCTGGCCACCCTACACCTCAAGGGAACCCACGCCCTGATCCAGGACACCCTTCAGGGCAAACTAGCTGATCCCCACCCATGTATCAGGCCTCTATCCTATCTGATAAAAGAGTACTATGCAGATTGACCATCAATCCAACACACAAGAGGGCTGCCCCCATGTGATCAAAGATCCTGCCCCCATGTGGACACAAGATGGTCACCACAAGATGGCCAGCACGGGAGGACAGTGGGAGGTTCCAAGCCTGCAAGGGAGGGCAGTTGTGGGTCATCAGGCCAGTGGGGAGGGCAGTTGGGAGGGACCAGGCCTGCAAGGGAGGGCAGTTGGGGCAATCAAGACTGCAGGGGAGGGCAGTTAGGGGTGACCAGGCCAGCAGAGGAGGGAAGTTGGGGGCAAACAGGCTGGCAGGAGAACAGTTAGACATCAATTAGGCTGGCAGGGTAGTGGTTAGTGGGTTATCAGGCTGGCAGGCAGAAGTGGTTTGGGGCAATCAGGGAGGCAGGCAGGCAAGCAGTTTGGAGCTAGCAGTTCTGGATTGTGAGAAGGATGTCCGACTGCCCATTTAGGCCCAATCATACCGGGATCAGGCCTAAATGGGCAGTGGGACATCCCTCGAGGGGTCTCAGATTGGGCTGAGGTACATCCCCCCATGCACAAATTTCATGCACTGGGCCTCTAGTATATACTGAAGCCTGGTGCACAAAATTTTTGCACTAGAGGGGTGTCATTCAGCCTGGCCTATCTCCTCTCACAGCCCAGTAGCCCTTGGGGGATGTCTGATAGATGGCTAATGGGGAGATGGTCTAAGTAGGCCATCAGACATTCTTAACACTGCCAAGGAGGCAGAAGAGGCTGCTGCCACTGCCACTGCCCTTGCCAGCCATTAGCCCAGCTTCTGGCTGAGCGGTGCTCCCCCTGTGGGAGCATACTGACCACCAGGGGGCAGCTCCTGCATTAAGTATCTGCCCCCTGGTGGTCAGTGCACAACATAGTGACTCATAGGTCATATGTCATTCCATCGTTTGGTCAATTTGCATATTAACATTTTATTATATAGGATTTTGTATAATTTTGCTACTTCTGTTTGTATCCCTAAAACAGTGGTCGGAAAACTGCGGATCACGAGCCACATGTGGTTTGTGAGTCGTGGTTTGCCACTCTGTTGACTAATGAGTTTGCTGACCACTGCTCTAAACAAAATGTAATAGTATATGAATGATTTAAATTTTATAAATATTATCACTCTACAAATATTCTTCTAATTTCTTTCTTTCACCAAATATTATAAGATCTCATCAAGTATTTATGTTTTAGTCATATTAACGTGTATACCTCTAATTCCTTCATTTTCTCTGTTATATAAATATTTGATGTGAAAATACCTCAATTTATTAATTCATTCTCCTATTAGATGTTTCTTCTATTTTTAAAAAATATATATATATATTATTGATTTTTTAATAGAGAAGAATAGAGAAGAATAGAGTCAGAAACACTGATGAGAGAGAAACATTGATCTGATGCCTCCTGCACACCCCTGCACTGGGGATGTGCCCACAGCCAAGGTACATGCCCTTGATTACAATAAATCTGGGACACTTCAGTCGGTAGGCCAATGTTCTATCCACTAAGCCAAATCAGTCAGGGCTATGTTTGCTCTTTTTTTTAAATTTAATAAATCTTTATTGATCAAATTATTACAATGTTGCTCTTTCCCTTCCCCCATAGCTCCCCTCCCCCTGGTACCCATCCCATCCTCTGCCCTTATCTCCCCACCACTGTCTTCATCCATAGGTGTATGCTTTTTGTCCAGTCTCTTCCACACACTCCACACCCCTTTCCCCCTGATAATTGTTAGTCTACTCCCTTCCTATGCCCCTGATTCTAATATATTCACCAGTTTATTCTGTTCATCAGATTTTTAATTCAATTGATTTTTATTTTTTATTTTTTTATCTTTATTGTTCAGTTTATTAATTACATTGTTCCCTTTTCTTTTTCACCCTATAGTTCCCTTCCACCTGGTACCCATCCCACCCTCTGCCCTCCCCCGCATCCACTGTCCTCTCCCATAGTTGCATGATTTTTGTCCAGACTCTTGTTGCACTTCCCACACTCCCTTTCTCCCCAAGAACTGTCAGTCCATTCCCTCTCTATGTCCGTGATTCTGTTGCATTCACGAGTTTATCCTATTCATCAGCCTATCAGTTCACTTGATTTTTAGATTCATTTGTTGATAGATGTGTATTTGTTGTTCCTAATTTACATTTTTATCTTTTTCTTCTTCCTCTTTTTAAAGAATATCTTTCAGCAATTCATATAATATTGGTTTGGTGGTGGTGAACTCCTTTAGCTTTTTCTTATCTGCAAAGCACTTTATCTGACCTTCAATTCTGCATGATAGCTTTGCTGGATATAGTAATCTTGGTTGTAGATTCTTGCTGTTCATCACCTTGAATATTTCTTGCCACTCCCGTCTGGCCTGGATCGTTTCTGTTGAGAAATCCGCTGACAATCGTATGGGTGCTCCCTTATAGGTAACTGTTTTTCTCTTGCTGCTTTTAATATTCTCTTTGTCTTTTGCTCTTGGCATTTTAATTATGATGTGCCTTGGTGTGGTCCTCTTAGGGTTCCTATATATTGGGGTTCGGTGTGCTTCTTGGACTCCCAAGTCAATTTCTTTCACCAGGTGTGGGAAGTTTTCGGTCACTATTTCTTCAAATAGGTTTTCATTGTCTTGCTCTCTCTCTTTTTCTGGCACCCCTATAATTCGGATGTTGGTATGCTTGAGGTTGTCCCAGAGGCCCCTTACACTATCTTCAATTTTTTGGATTCTTTTGGTTTCTTGCTTTTTCAGCTGAGTGGATTTTACCTGTTTGTATTTCAAATCTTTAACTTGGTTCTTGGGGTGCTCCAGAGCACTTTTAGGCCTTTGTATAATATTTTTTATTTCAGTCAGTGTATGCTTAATTTCTGGTTTGTCCTTTTTCATGTCCTTGAGAGTCTCCTTTATATCCTTGAGGGTCTCCTTCATTTCCACGTTGGACTTGATCATTTCCACACTGGTCTTGATAATTTCCTTGCAGGTCTCGTTCATATCCTTGAGGGTCTCATTCATTTCCTTGTAGGACTCATTCATTTCCTTTGCAGTCTTGCTTATTTCCTTATAGGCCTCGACATTTTGTTGGAGCCTCTTGAAAAACCCTATAACCGTGGTTTTGAATTCCATGTCCAGTCGTTTTTTATCCTCCATTTCTTTCACATCTGATTTCTTTCCGTGTCTCTGCATGGTGGCTGCTTCCCTGAGTTGGTCTATTAGCTTTGTGTGGTAGACTTCCTACTAGGAACAGTGGCTCAGCCTCCCCAATTACCTGAGGTGGATATGGGTTGCACAGTCTTGCTGAAGTTAAGCTCAGGTTAATCGTTGTTAGCACTTGGAGGGGTTGACCTCCAGGCCAATTGTCTGTGAAGCTCAGCTGAGCTCAGGTTGGATGGGCGGAGTCTCTGGGCCAAGCAGACAGCGTTAGCTCCGCCCTGTGCAGCCCCAGGGACTCTGTGCTGGGGGCAATGGCCACCAGCACCTCTGAGAGAGAGCCACTGTGGAGCTCCACCAGCTGCCAGGGAATTCAGACTCTCCCCAAATGACTCTGCACACCCAATGTCTCAACCAGGGTCTAAAACAAAGCAGATTGACGGTTTTCCAAATGAGAGACAAGTCGCAGAGTGCTCTCTGCGCGGTCACGCAGCCGAGCTGTTCGCGCGCAAGCTGCCTTCTCCACAAGCCAGGAGAGCCCTGCAAACCCGAGCTTCGGCGTGCCCTCCCACTGTCCAGTTTTCACCCCGTATGATAGTGGGTTCTCTGGACTTCACCCAGAGCTGGAGAATCAGTCCAGTGGGACGTCTCTGTCTCTCCATTTGAGAGAACTGGACAGTTTTCAGCCGCCTGCCCTCTCCGCTGGCGCGCGCTCCACACCTCTCTCCACAGGAATCTTTCAACGCTGTCCGCCGCCGCTCCTCCGAGTCACAGTGTCTTATTTTCACTTTTATTTGTGGAATTTTCACTCGGCCAGCTTTCTGGTGATTCTGGAAGGTGTTTGTTCTTTCGTTAAGTTGTAGTATTAAAATTGCTGAGTATGATGGCAAGATAGGTGTTTTGCCTGTGCCGCCATCTTGGTTCTCTCCAATTCACTTGATTTTTAGACTCAGTTGTTGATAGACATGTATTTGTTGTTCACATTTTTAATCTTTACCTTTTTCTTCTTTTTCCTCTTCTTAAAGAATACATTTCAGCATTTCATATAATACTGGTTTGGTGATGATTAACTCCTTTAGCTTTTTCTTATCTGCAAAGCACTTTATCTGACCTTCCAGTCTGAATGATAGCTTCGCTGGGTGGAGTAATCTTGGTTGTAGGATCTTGATATTCATCACTTTGAATATTTCATGCCATTTCAGTCAGGCCTACATAGTTTCTGTTGAGAAATCAACTGACAGCCATATGGATATGCCCTTGTAGGTAACTAGCTGTTTTTCTCTTCCTGATTTTAATACTCTCTCTTTATCTTTGCTCTTAGCATTTTGATTATGATGTGTCTTGGTGTGGTCCTCTTTTGATTCATTTTGTTTGGGGTTTGGTGCACTTCCTGGACTTTTAAGTCTATTTCTTTCACCAGGCAGGGGAAGTTTTCTGTCACTATTTCTTCAAATAGGTTTTCAGTACCTTGCTCTCTTTCTTTTTGTGGCACCCCCATAATTTGGATATTTGTTCTGCTTGAGGTTGTCCCAGAGGCTCTTTACACTATCTTCAATTTTTTGGATTCTTTTTGCTTTTTGCTTTTCTGGTTGAGTTATTTTTGCTTCTTTGTATTTCAAATCTTTGACTTGATTCTTGCGGTTCTCTAGTCTGCTTTTAAGTTTCTGTATAATATTTTTTATTTCAGTCAGTGTATGCTTAATTTCTAGTTGGTTCTTTTTCATATCTTCCAGAGTCTCGCTCATATCTTCGAGTGTTTCATTCATATCCTCGAGAGTCTTGTTCTTATCCTCGAGGGTCTCACTCATATACTCAAGAGTCTTGTTTAATTTATCAGCCTTTTCTAGGTGCCTCTTGAAAAACCTTATAACCGTGGTTTTGAACTCTATGTCCAGTTGTGTTTTTTTTCTCCATTTCTTTCACATGTGATCTTTTACTTTGTCTCTGCATTTTGGCTGCTTCCCTGAGTTGGTCGAGTAGGTTTGTGCGGTAGGTGTCCTTTAGTGGACAGTGGCTCAACCTCCCCAGTTACCTGAGGTGAATACTCTTGGTGTATCCCTTTATGGGCAGCACTGTAGCACTGCCTTGTAGTTAAGCCTAGATTGTTGTTGGTATTGCTGAGAGGGGTTGACATCCAGGCCAATTGGCTGTAAGGATCAGCTGTGTTTACTCTGGGAGAGCATCTGTGCTAAGCCTGGATGGGGCAGAGACAAGGGCTAAGCAGGCAGCCTTGGTTTCCTGTCAACCCCGACCTAAACAGCTCCCGGGTCTCTGTGCCCTGTGGCAATGACTGCATGCACCTCTGAGAGAAAGTGGCCCAGAGTTCTGCCTGCTGCTGGACAGTCCAGTTTATCCCCAAATGAGTCTGGACACTCAAAGACTCACCTGGAATGGGAAAACAAAGAAGTCCAGAATTTGCTCTTTTTATTTTTTCCTCCCGAACAATAGAGCCAGCCACAAGCCCTCTCTGATAGCTTGTGAGCCTCTGCAGCCCCAGAGTTTCAGTGTGCTTCCTCCTTACTGTCCAGTTTCACCCCATATGAGTCTGGGTTCCCCAAGACTCACCCAGAACTGGGGCTCAGTGCAGTGGGACGCTTCTTTCTCCCTCCCAGATTGAGAAAACCAGTCAAGTTTGCAGCTGCCCGCCCTTTCCGCTTGTGCGCAGCTCTGAACCTCGGACTCTGTGCGTATCCACAACTCTGTCCTCCACAGCTCCTCTGAGTCACAGTGTCTTTTTATCTTTCCTTCTATCTTTTTTAAAAATATATATTTTATTGATTTTTCACAGAGAAGAAGATAGAGGGATAGAAAGTCAGAAACATCGATGAGACAGAAACATTGATCAGCTGCCTCTTGCACACCCCCTACTGGGGATGTGCCCGCAGCACACCCCCTACTGGGGATGTGCCCGCAGCCACAGAACATGCCCTTGACTGGAATCGAACCTGGGACCTTTCAGTCTGCAGGCCAACACTCTATCCACTGAGCCAAACCGGCTTCGGCCTTTCCTTCTATCTTTTATCTATCTTTTATCCTTCCTGAATGTCCACTCAGTAGCCCTCTGGTGGTTTTGAATGATATCCATTTTGTTTTTTAGTTGTAGTTTTGAAATTGTTATACGGGGCAGCAGTATGGGTGTTTACCTATGCCACCATCTTGGTTTCTCCTCCCCTATTTTTGCTCTTATGAAAACTATGACAATAATTTTCTTTTATAGCACTCCTTGTATGTGTGTGCAAAATAAATTTGTTTTCTGTTTTTTTTGTGTGTGTGTGTGTGTTTTTTTTTTTTTTGAGGTGGTCTTTGAACTTCTTGTATTATATGCTCCCTAAACTAACTTTGGAAAAATTATGTATCATTTTCTTCATTTTTAAGGTGACAGCTAAAACTTTTAAGTCATAATTTTAAATATTAGCTTGAACCGTATGAATTTGCCATATTTGTTGGCTGAAAATGGTTGTATATTAAAAATTCATATAGTTCAAACTTATAGTTGCAAGTGTTGTCTTGTTATTATAAATGAGAGGCCTGGTGCACGAAATTCATGCACAGGTGTGGGGAGGTGTCCCTCAGCCCAGCCTGCATCCTCTCCAATCTGTGACCCCTCAAAGAATGTCCTATTGCTGGTTTACAGGGATTGGGCCTAAACTGGCAGGCAGACATCCCTCTCGCAATCTGAGACTGCTGGTTCCTAACCACTCACCTGCCTGCCTGCCTGATTGCCCATAACCACTTCACCTGCCAGCCTGCTCACCCCTCCACTGTCCCTGCCACCAGCATGCTCGCACCCAAATGCCCCCCTGCCGCCTGCCTGATCACCTCCAATTGCCCCTGTGCCAGTGTGCTGGCCCCCAGCTGCCCCCCTGCTGGTCTGTTCACTCCAAACTGTCCCTCTTTCTGCTATTCTGAACACCCCCAACTGACCCCCTCTGATAGCCTGCTCACACCCACCTGCCCCCCAACCAACCTGATCACTCCCAAAGCCCCCCCCCCACACACACACACAGGCCTGATCATCCACAACTGTCATCCCATCCTGGCCTGATCACTCACAACTGCCTTCCCCTCTTGGCCTCTAACTACTTCTACCTCAGCCCTGCCACCATGGCTTTGTTCAGAAGAATGTCCAGAAGATCTCCTGGAAGGTTTTCTAGTCTAATTAGTATATTACCCTTTTATTAGTATAGATAGAGGCCTGGCACATAGGTGGGGGCCAGCTTATTTGCCCTGAAGAATGTCCCAGATCAGGGTGGGTGTTCCCTTGGGGCATGGAGCGACCTGGGCAAGGGGCCTGTGGTGGTTTGCAGGCCAGCCATATCCCCATGGGGTGGCCAGCCTGGGTGAGGAGGTTAGGGATGTTTTCAAGCTGGCCCCAGCCCCTTTAGGGTGGGAGTCCTTCTGAGGTGGCTGGCCAACCTGGGTGAGGATCTGATGGCTGTTTGCAGGCTGGCCAAGCCCCCAGTGGAGACCCTCACCCCATGGGGGTGTGGCCAGCCTGGGTAAGGGGCTTTTTTGTCTATCAGTGCTTTCTTGAGCAGATGGCAGGGCTGGCTGGAAGCAGGTATCTGGGATTTATTTATCTTCTATAATTGAAACTTTGTAGCCTTGAGCAGAGGCCAGGGCTGGCTAGGGCCAGTGGGAAGCTTGGCTTCCTCCATCACTGGGGGCAACCCAAGCCTCCTGTTTACTTCAGCTCTGTGACCGCTTCCATCTTTGTTGGGGTGATTTGCATACTCACTCCTGATTGGCTGGTGGGTATAGTGGAGTGATCGTTAATTTGCATGTTTCTCTTTTATTGGTGTAGATAAGCTATTCATCCATCCATCCATTTATCCATTCCTTCATTAACTATGTGAGGCATCATAATAGATGTTGAGGATAGAATCATGAAAATTGGCAAGATCTCTGTACGTATGGAATTTAAATTAGTGAGAGGAAAAGAGATAACAAACCAATATACAAAATATACAAGATGAGTAGATTTTATGATAACATCTACATAGGTGATAAATGTGATCTTGAAATACAGAGAATTAGAGTAGTTAGATATATCTTCTCTCAGAACATGGCATCTGAGTTGAGACATGATAAAGGAAGATGGGCCATGAAAGAAACAATAGAAAATGTTAGGAACATTGCAATGAACATAAAAATAATACACTTAAGTGAACTAAAGCATTTTTACATTTGCAATGCAATTTTATAATTATCTTAACATTTTTTATAAATCCAGATTTGATAATTAGGGAATATGCTCTCATTTACCATTTTCTTTACTGTAAAATAGAAACTATATTTTGAGTTTTTACCATATATAATATCTAAACATGTATAAACTTTTGCCTTATGCATACTTATTTATTGAGTCTCTATTATATTCACATTTTTTTTCCATGAGCTGAGCATTAAAAAAAATAACAAAAATAGATACATTGCCTCTCCTCATAAAATAGTTTGATGAGGAATATGCATATTTAAACAAGTAAGTAAATTAAAATGTGATAAGTGTTTTGAAAGAGGATCAGGGTATGAAATAAGTACACAATAGATGCATCCAATCTATGCTAGCAGATTTGGCAACCTTCTTGGAGTAAAGTTGTTTATTCTAGAACAAAGAAAAACACTGGAACTAAATTGTTTTATAAAGTAAAGTTTCTCTTCAGCTAGTAAGCAAGATATTATTTTAATGACCCATGCAATCAATAGAGGGTTAATAATTACTGTAGACAGTCTGCTTGCTAAAATAAGACATTTAATTTATATGGTTTCAAAAACAGCCATGTATATAAATAATAATAAGTATAAAGATCTGAACACATAAATTCTCTTATGTATTTCCAGGAAATCTTATTACTATCAAGACCTAATCAATAAAGCTGCTAAAAATCTGCAGGAAGTCAATAAAAGTTTGATTTTTTCTGCTTTGTAACTTTATATTATTAATAATTAATGACCTTAAGTTCTTTCCTGACACCCCTTTTCCCTTAAATAAAACTTTGATGAAGGACCTTCTTACTCTTATTTAATTGCAAAGTGAAAAGTAATCCAAGAAAAAGTCCCTCATTATTTTTGTGGGATCTTATGGGGGAGTATAAGATTAATAGTTATTCTATGTATTTAGATGTGCAATATGAGAAATTGAAAGTAAATTTTAAATCTTATTTCTATGATACTATTTGTCAGGATTCCTAGTGATGATATTCATATGTATCTCCAAATAATATTGTATTTAAAAATCAAGATATTTGTATTATAAACTATAATAAAAATAATTTTAAGGACTTTCATTATAATTATATACATAAAAAGTGATAGGTTTAATATCTAATGTATCATCATTATTCATAGTGATAACATGAATAAACGTGTTTTATAAGGTTAAGATTATCTTATTTTCTAATACCTAGGCATTTGTGTAAGGACATTTTCCACTTATGCATTAAACAGTTAAATTATCAATGTGTAGCCTATCTTATTTCAGGTGTTTTTTCTTTAAAGCTGCTTAAAAGGGTTCACAGTAGGCTTTCCATATGCTTTTTTCATATAATCTAGAACAAGGAACATTATCAATTATTACATTGGTGCACCAGGAATGTACTCAGCAAACCAGTACCTATGGTCACTCAAGTTGAGAGCCTCATTTTAGCCTTACTTACAGTAGGAAACTAAATTCAACAACTTCCTTCATGTTACCTATTCTCCCCCTTTTTTTCTGGATACATATATAGATAACCTATTCTTAATTATTTAATGTGTATCTATAAATATTATTGAATTATTGTTGAAACTGTAAGACCAATCAATTGATGATAGATAGATAGATAGTGATAAATCAAAGTAAATGTAAATAAAACAAATGTAGATTTAAGAGAAAACATGAGTTAAGGTAACAGCTCCTGCTCTTAGGAAGCTTATATTGTACTAGTTATGCTACTCAAAATTTAGCAAATAGCAGCATTGCTTTGGAGTTCTGTATAAATGCAAAATATCAGGCCATGCAGATCAATAATCTGCATTTTAACAAGGTTACAAGTAATATTTATATGTACATTGAAGTTTGAAATGCACTGCTTTAGAGGATGCTTCAGTTGTAATTAGCACCAAAAGCCCCACTGGAGCTAAGTGGTTGAGTGTTGACTTAGGAACCAGGAGGTCAACATTCGATTCCATGTCAGGGCACATGTCTGGGTTACAGGATCAATCCACAGCGGGGGGGGGGGGGGGGGGCATGCAGGAGGCAACCAATCGATTATTCTCTTTCATCATTGATGTTTCTATATTTCTCTCCCTATCCCCTGAAGGTTTTTAATTTTTTTACTTTTTTTTGCTTGTTTGTTTCTTACATGAGAAATCATTTATCTAGTTATTATTGCAGTATTTTTGAATTAATGCTTTAATTACAAGTACAGTTGACCCTTGAATAACACTGGGGTTAGGGACACACACACACACACACACACACACACACACACACACACACACACAGTAAAAAAATCTGCATATAACTTTTAACTTCCCCCAAACTTAGTTGTCCCTCAATATCTGTGGGGAATTGGTCCCATGACCCACTACTGATCCCCAAATCCACGCATACTCATTCCCTTATATATAACCGTATGAATCAAAGCATATACTGGCCTTCTGTATCCTCTGACTCCCAACTATTGATCAAAAAGAGTACAGGTATTTATTAAGAATAATCTACAGTTAAGTGGACTCATACGGTTCAAACCCATATTATTCAGGGGTCAGCTCTAATCCATCATATAATCCATCAAGCTGATAAAACTACAAAATGGCTTCAGGTTTAGTTTCCTCATACAGTTTCTACCTCTACAACCACCAGAAGCAAAAATTTAATAATTTAGTATTGGAAACAAGTGGTTCCACCATCCTGTGAGATACCATGTGATGTGCTAATCCAGAATCTTGATTGCTTTGTGAAATTTTTACACACCCCCTTTCTCTCCACAATATGTTGGGGCTTAATGCAGACATAAATCAAATATCCATTTGACTATTACCAAATAGACTATCCCCTACAACTTTATTTGGATATTTCTCTCTTATGATACAAACTGCTATTTTTAAAGATATATAAGCTTGAAAATCAGTACATTCCAGAATATAATTTTAAAACATATTTCAACAGAGTTAAGAGGGTTACATGAGAAGAGTTGACTGGTTTTTTACCAGAGGCATTAATACTCTATAAATCAAAGAGATTATGTATAAAATATAAAAATATAATGCTTATGTTGGTCAGGTTTTTCAATGATGTTGGTTGGGTTGCAAATCAAGAAAACAAAATAAGTTTTAAGAAAGTGGCAGGTATTTTTTTTAAATCTGTGTGTGTATCTGATACAAAATGCCACACTGGTTTACACTTTTGCTCCTGTAAAATGTAAAGCATGTAATTGTGTAGATGTTTTTGTCTCTCCTGGTAGTTAATAAATTTCTAGAGGGCAACAAAAGGATTGTATTTATATTCTTCTATCCTCTACTATAACCCAATAAACACCCCAAAATATTTGATATTTGTTTAAAAATTGGGATGCTTGACACCTTTAAGTTTTAAACACATATTCAAATGTCTGTATATGATTATAAGACACACATATCTGTGTCTCTAAAATGGAAAAAAAAACCTTCCATATAGGGTTACTGTTAGAAATTATACTACAAGGCCATAGTAATCAAAAGTGTGATACTGGCATAAAAATAGACATATAGATAAATGGAGAAGATAGAGAGCCCAGAAATAAACCCACATCTTTATAGTTAGTTAATATTTGACAAAGTAGGCAAACATATACAATAGGTTAAAGATAGTCTATTCAATAAACGTTATTGGAAAATTATACATATACATGCAAAAGTAAGAGACTAGTCCAACTTCTTACACCATACAGAAGAATAAACTCAAAAGGATTAAAGACTTAAAATGAAAAAAAAAAGACTTAAAATGACTCAAAATCATAAAAATCCTAGAAGAAAACATAGGCATTAAAATCTCAGACATTTCTTGCAGGAATATAATTTTCTGATATAGCACCCCTAGAAAGGGAAACAAAAGAAAAAAAATAAACAAATGGGACTATATCAAATTAAAATGTTTTTGCACAGCAAAGGAAACCATCAACAAAATCCTATTTAATAAGAGAGAAATGTGCAAATTAGGCTGGGACATCACGACCAACTCAGGAAGCTTGATCACGACCAGTTCGGAGCATGCTCCCAGCCCCAGCAGTCACACACCACACACCAGAGGTAGGGGCAGCCTGTGAGTGGCCATGACATGGTTTGGAGCCTGCCCCAAGCCACGGCACTGCCCAGCTCCGAGGCCACTCCTCCTGGGGATTTGCAGTCAGGCTCACCACTAAGCCTGCTCTGGTAGCCTACCTGCCCTGGGAGAAAGGCCCCAGCAGGAGTGCAGCGCTGCCCAACTCCAAGGCCACTCCTGCCAGGAGTTCATGGGCAGGCATACCACACAGCAGACCCACAGACCCACCCAGGGGGTGTGCTCCAAGCTGCCAAGGCCAGGTTGTGGCTTAGGCCTGCTACCAGTGGAAAGCAATTCTAATCTATCAGCAGGCCATCTCCTGAGGGATCCCAGACTGTGAGAGGGGGAAGGCTGAGTTGAGGGACACCCACCAAGTGCATAGATTTCATGCACCAGGCCTCTAGTGAAAACAAGATAATCTGCTGAATGGGAGATCATATTTGCCAATGAAACATCTAATAAGGGGTTACTATCCAAAATTTATAAAAACTTATCTAACCCATTACCAAAAGAAACAAACAATCTAATTGAAAAATGGGCAAAGGACCTGAATATACACTTCTCCATAGAGGATATATAGATGGTTAATAGACATATGAAAAGATGCTCAATATTTCTGTGCACCTAAAACTGCTCTAAAAATAAAGTCCATTATTATAAAAAATTAACACCTGAATGGCTTATTAAAATACAGATTACTGGGCTCCTTCTCCAGAGTTCCTGATTTGATAATTTTTAATAAGACTGTGCAAACTGTATTTCTAATAAGCTACCAGGTAATTCTGATGTTGCTGGCCCTAGGATCACATTCTGAGATCCAATGGTTTAGATAAATTGGATTAACTGAAGTCATGTAAGCAGGGCCTCCAAATTAAGATAATATTGTCAGAAGAAAAATTTGGCAACAGTCTGCAAAATAAATTTGAAGTGAGAGAGCACAATATTAGAAGCAGAAATTTTATGTAATTGAATTTTTAAATTTGAATTTCATTAGTGCAAAAATTTAGTTAGAACACTGGTTCTTAACCTTTCTAATGCCACAACCTTTAATACAGTTCCTCATGTTGTGATGCCCCCCTACCATAAAATTATTTTTGTTGCTACTTCATAACTGTGATTTTGCTACTGTTATGAATCATAATGTACATAACTGTTTTCCGATGGTCTTAGGTGACCCTGTTAGCAGTTCTCATCCTGTGAGTTGTGACCCACAGATTGACAACCGCTGCTGTAGAGCATAAGACCATTGGAAAACACAGATATTTACATTACAATTCATAACAGTAGCAAAATCACAGTTATGAAGTGGCAACAAAAATAATTTTATGGTAGGGGGTCATCACAACATGAGGAACTCTATTAAAGGGTCGTGGCATCAGAAAGGTTGAGAACCATTGCTTCAGAAGAATTAAGTAGATGAGAACTGCCTTTATAAAGCTAAAAAAGAAATATCATCTTCTGACTTAATTAAGGCAGGCACTTGACTATCCTTTGTTAAATGTCATCAGAAATTCACTGTCCAAAACACCATTGTGGGATTATTTTCACCTTAACTAATTTTTTCTTAAAGTCAAAGTGGAACATTCTGTAGATGCAAAAGAAGAATTGTTACTTAACTGCTTCATCTGTTAGCCCTTTTCTCCCCAACTTGACTGCCAAATCCTGCATGGCTGCTCATCTCCTTTTATTAATAATGTAGTGCTTAAAATTTGAAACTAAACCTTTGACTTTCTATGCTATGTAATGTATCCAACTTGTTTTCTTTAAATACTTGTGATAATTGTGTTATCATTTCTTTCATGATTTGGATTCTGCTCAGTTCCTGTAAATTTTATACAACATGGATAGGAAGGCAAAAACCAGTGTCCTAATAAAGGTCTGATTAGTGTCCAGTGATGGTTACAAATGTCCTCTTAGGTTTATAATCAATTTAATTGAATTGGCACTTATGTTTCACCTAAGTGATTTATTTTAACTCATTTTCTAATGATTAAAACCTGATCTAGATTCACCTGAGGTCTATAGACATGAGATTACTATTGATGCTCAATAGTTCTCTCCTAGGGTAAAGTACACAAATACATTGCTCTGGAGGTAATCTAATATTTCTCAGTTTTCTCATGTATTATTATTTTCAATATACTTTTACAGAAATTACCTTATTTGCCAATTTCAGTTATTTGCATAGTATTCAAGAATGCGTGTTTTTATTTTCCTCATGTAAGAAAACTAAACAGCCACAAGACTCATTGTTTACTCAATTTCATAAAACCCACTAAAATACATTGATAGATCAACAATGAGAGTGGCATCAAATTAAAATTTCAGCCAATATAAGATAAGGTCAAGGAACCTGGATTTGCTAGATTTGTTGCATATGTCATATTTAGCCTCTAGAGTTGTTTTGTTTCAAGTATTCATGAGCCTTGAGCTGGCCATAGAGGAAAACAATGGAGGTTTGTTGTAATTTTCTTATTTTTCCAAGATATGAATTCATACCAGTTAATCCCATCCACCTTTTAAGATGTGGCCTGGATGTTTTAATCTCTGATCTTCTGTTCACATCAAAGTACTAGCAAGACTAGTACAATGTGTAGGCATCTAGAAAATCATGCATGCTCATGATAAAAATTGCTTGGGTAGAAACCCATATTTAAAAAACCTTTATAAAAGTTACTAGTGCAATATACAACAAAAATATAAACAACTTAACAGTAAAATGTAGATAATGTATTTATTCCTTAGATCAAATCCTTGGGACTTAACATTTAAGGAATATCTGTTTTATTCTGTTCACATTAGAAAATAGTAGACATTCCTTAAATATTATCTTGTCTTAAGGAGTTGAACTGAGAAATAGATATAATGCAGCAATGTATAGGGGCAGACATCATTGATTTGTTTGTTTAAAAGTGGTAAGTTTTGTATATGAAGGAAGAACATGCAAAAACTCATTATGACCAAAATAAGTGTTTGGGAACTTCTAGAGACTATTAGTATTAATGGTAAGAATATTGACATTTCTCTAGGAATTACACCTCATTTATACAGCTACCTTAGTTTTACATTGAAGCTAGATCCCTGATTTGCCAATATTTCCTCATACAAAAAGGCACTAAAAGAGAGGCGAGAGTTTAGAACACAAGAAGTTAGATACACTGAGGTTTTAATGCTTAGCCTCCATAATGTTTATAGAGGCTGTATAACAAGAACTTCAACAACTACCAAGATAAAATTACTTGAAGCAAGAAGTTTTCTGGTAGAGAAGATGCTTCTGAGACTTATCAAAGTATGAATTTGGCTAATGAGAAGTTGCTGTGAAATACCTAAAAGCAAACACTATAGTCAAATCAAGCTACCCTGTTGTAATTGCAACTATCTGCACAGTAATAATATAGTTAATTGAACAAAATCAACATGAAACCAAAAAACATGTACAGTCTTCATCTTGACGTGTACAAATGATTGCATTTTGGTCACTGGCTTACTGTGTGTTTGGAACCATTTGATTAGAATGAGAGAAGGGCAAATATCTAACACATCTACCCTTTTGGTCCAGAAAACATCTCCCAACTTTTCTTTCCTACCATATATTGAGTTTACATCTCTTCCTCTATTCCTTTCTTTCATAACTGTGAATAGTGGTAACAAATAAACCTTGAAATATTTGCCGAAACCGGTTTGGTTCAGTGGATACTGCATCTCCTGCGGACTGAAGGGTCCCGGGGTCGACTCCGGTCAAGGGCATGTACCATGGCTGTGGGCACATCCCCAGTGGGGGGTGTGCAAGAGGCAGTCGATCTATGTTTCTTTCTCATGGGTGTTTCTGACTTTCTATCCCTCTTCCTTCTTCTCTGTAAAAAATCAATTATATATATATATATATATATATATATATATATATATATAAACTTATATATAAATTAATTTATATATATATATATATATATATACATATATATATAACCTTGAAATATCAACGGTACAATAAAACAAAGATTTTTTTTGTTTCCTTATATTACAGAGTAGGTTGGGAGGTTTACCTGGTATGTACTCAAAGTGCTGACTTTTAGGGATCAAAGTTTCTTCCATCCCATGGCAAAACCATTTAAAGGACATGACTTCTAAGTCTGCCATGGTATATGGAAGAGAATATATAGTTGAATTGTACAGATAGTTTTATGGCCAGGCCTGGTAGTGAGACTTGACCCTAACTTCGCTGTTAAGGAGGTTGGGAAATAGTCATACCAAAAAGAGAACATTAAAATAAAATTTAATGAACACATAACATTTTCTCTGACACAGTATCCATTCACTCATGGATTTTTGTTTCTCAGTAATTTTTTTAGCCCCATCACACCAGATAATAGTATAAATTTGTATTTTATAAGAAATGTGAAAATTAGTAACTAAGAATTCAGCACTGGTACATGTACATATGGGTGAATGTATGGAAAAAAAGAAAGAATGACTATAAACATTCCACATTCCTTCTCACTGTAATGTTATATCTTATTTTCTTTATTTAAGGCTCTTGCCTCTGTTTTTAGTATTAATACAAGATTTAATTATTACTATCATGTAATTCTTAGGAACAGAAAAATATCATTTTATTACCTATAGTTATAAATATTGGGAGAAAGTAATAATTCTCCTTCAGTTATGTTGTACATATATCTCATAAAGAAGGAAAAACTATTGTCCATGTTCTAGCTATTGCCTATTAATTACCTACATACCAACAACTTAAACTTGTACCAAAACCATGATATTAAACAAATTGCTCAGTATCCAAGTCACTTAATGGACTATATTTTATTGAAGGCAAAGTTGATAGGATCTGAATAAAGAAACATAATACTATAAGAAGAAAATTAATATAAATTATAATATTTGTAAACTCCTATAAGCTTGTTTGAGCAACCTTGTAAAGAAGGCAGAATTTATATGGACATATGTACTTATAAATATTTAAGTATTGAGTCACTATTGTCCTGGTCATCAATATCACTAAAAACTGTATGTAGTTGACTGACAGATATGACATCAAGAAGATCCAATTGTGTTCAAGATGAGCCCAAGACATGCCAAGAATTTGGAAAAGTAGAGTTTTTATAGTGGAAGAGGAAGTATTTCTTTCCCCTACTGAGTGCTGGGAGTGGAATCCTTATGATACCTTGATAAAAATTTTCAGAGACTGGCACAGGAGAATGAGGAATTTTTATTTGTGTAGAATTACATCACTGTGTTTTTAAAGTGTCATTCCAGTCATAGAAGAAGTTTAAAAGCAAAGCCAGTGTCTACAGTTTCCTTTCCATGTTGCAGCTGGGTCCAATTCAGCCTCAGGCTAGTTACAGATTATTAGTCCACCATGTATGGGGTGAGCTACATGGGACAATGCCAGGAAGCAGGAGAGATAGCCTTACAAGCCAGGAGGCAACCAAGAGAGAGTTCCTTTGTTTAGGGGATTAACTATCCCATATTTCATGCCCTTTCAGTGGCCATGCCTATTCTGGCCAATGATCTGGGTTTCCAGATGTGACTGACAGACAAATACTATCCCAAAGTCGCCCTGACTTTATTGGGCATGCATCTATTCTCCTCCCTGTTCAACCCCTTCCCTAAGCAATCTGGGGAGAATTGACTGGTGGCTCCCAGAAATGTAAAGATGTAGCTTCCTGGTGAAGCTGCCCAAATGACATGCCTATAATATTTGACCTTCCCTTTGCTCCTCTCCTATTATTATTAAATAGGTTAATTACAATAGTGTCAGATTAACGAAAAAAATTACAACTATGAGTACTTAGCTCCTGATTACCATGGCTATGAGCTAGTATTATATTTATATTATAACTAGAGGCCCGGTGAATGAAATTTGTGCATGGGAGGCAGGGGATGTCCCTCAGCCCAGCCTGCACCTTCTCCAATCTGGGACCCTTTGAGGGATGTCCGACTGCCCATTTAGGCCCAATCTCGGTAGGATTAGTCATAAACAGGCAGTCAGACAACCTTCTCACAATCCAGGACTGCTGGCTCCAAACTGCTCACTTGCCTGCCTCCCTGATTGCCCCTAACTGCTTCTGCTGCCATCCTGATCACCTACTAACCACTATCCTGCCAGCCTAATTGATGTCTAATTGCTCCCCTGCCAGCCTGTTTGCCCCCAACTTTCCTCCTCTGCCGGCCTGGTCACCTCTAACTGCCCTCCACTGCAGGCTTGATCTCCCCCAACTGCCCTCCCTTGCAGGCCTGGTCCCTCCCAACTGCCCTCCCCTGCTGGCCTGATTGCCCACAATTGCCTTACCCTGCAGGTTTGGAACAGCCCAATGGCCCTCCCCTGCAGGCCGTCTTGTGGTGGCCATCTTGTGTCCAAGAGGGGGCAAACCTCTTGTGTGTTGGAGTGATGGTCAATATGCAAATTACTCTTTTATTAGATAGGATAAAGGCCTGGTACATGGGGGGGGCAGCTGGTTTGCCCTGAAGTGTGCCAGATCAGGGTGGGGTTCCCTTGTGGTGTGGGGTGGCCTGGGCGAGGGGACTGTGGTGATTTGAAGGCAGGCCATGCCCCCCAGTGACCCAAGCAGAGGCCCTGGGATCTGGGATTAATTTATGTTATACAATGGACACTTTGTAGCCTGGAGCAGAGCCAGGCCTTCTTCTCGCTCTGTGGATGTCTGACTGCCCGTTTAGGCCCAATCTCAGTAGGATCAGTCCTAAACAGGCAGTCGGACAACCTTCTCACAATCCAGGACTGCTGGCCATTTCTGTTTTGGTTTCTTTAAATTCTATATTTGAAACTTCATAGCCTAGAGTGGAGGCCTAGGTGCTAGGGCTGCAGAAGCTTTCCTTCCTCCATCACCCGGGCAACCCTAGCCTCTGCTCTCTCCAGGTCTGTGGCTGCTGCCATTTCTGCTATGATATATGTATCTTCTATAATTGAAACTTTGTAGCATTGAGTGGAGGCCTAAGCCGGCAAGGGCAGGCAGAAAGCTTGGCTTCCTTCATTGCCGGGGAAACCCAAGCCTCCCTCCTGCTCTCAGTGGCCACAGACATGTTGGTTGGGGGTTTATTTGCATAATTTGCTCCTGATTGGTTTATGGGTGTGGCTGTGGGCGTGGCTTGATTGGAGGTATGGTCAATATGCATATTACTCTTTTATTAGGATAAGAAAATCCACATGCTGATGATAGCAAAGTAGCTGCTTCTAAAGTTCCCACTTTGGTAGGTTACTTGGGGGAAGGGGAGATTTGACAAATAGACATACAGTGAGATCAAGGATGATGGTCTTGGGGTTGTAAACAAAATCAATGGAAGAAATTTGCATGTTTAGCATTTTTTTATGTCCAGTAGACTTTTCTCTATCTAATCTGATAGACATCTAAATGAATTAAATATTGTATGCTTTAAAATATATATTTTTATTGATTTTTTGTAGTATAGCTTATATTTAATAGTAGTATATATGTTTTCTTCCCCCCCCATATCCTCCCCCCAGCCTCCCTTACCCCCAGTACATGTCCCCGCCTGCCCCCCTCCCCACTCCAGTGTCTTTCATTCATTGGTTATGCTCATATGCATGCATACAAGGCCTTCGGTTGATCTCCCCCAGCATCTGCCTCCCAACCACCCCAGCCTTCTCCCTATCGCTTGACAGCCTGTTCAAGGTCACCCTGCCTCTGTATCAATAACTTTCCCCCGTTTCTTTTCTTCAAAAATATCTTGCCTCTGCATGCTAGAAATAAATGTTAAAAAAATATTGTATGCTTCACAAGCACTCATCCTCTCTATCTAGCAGGCATTGCCGCATGGAGTGTATTCATGCCAAGTATATATTTGAGATGAATCCTGAACAGACATTTTGCTACATTTATTATCTACACGGGGATCACATTAGGCTACATCATCATCATCTCTTGCCTAGACTACTGCAGGAATTACAAGTAGTTCTTCTCTCTCTCTCTCTCTCTCTCTCTCTCTTTTTTTTTTTATCTCCAGCTCTTAGTTAGCTCCTTTTATCATTGAAATTATGACATGCCACTCCTCCACTTAAAACTCTCTAGTGACTTCTCTTCTCATTGAGCATAAAAATTTAAAAGCCTTTGACTTGACTTAAAAGTTTATATATGAGTCAATATTATGTAACCTATTTGAAGTTACTTTCTACGTCTTTATTCAGATATCACTCAACTTAAGCCACACTAGCCTAGTTGTGGCCTTCATAAAACTTTCTAACAGTGGGCTTGCCTCAGGGTGCCTACACTGACTGTTCACTTCACCTGTAATATACTTACCTCGATTAATTGCATAACTAATATTCTCACTTATTAAATTACTATCTCTGTTTAATAATTTATCAAAGAGGCCATTTGTGACTCCATTCTATGAAATAGCCTCTTTTAACATTTAACTCACCTCTGGGAGTCTCCATTATACTATCTTGCTTTATTTTGCTTCAACTTCAACATTTACCACCATTTGATTATATTGCATTTTTATATAATTTTATTAGCTTTTTAATTTGCCTTCCTATACAGACTATACATAAATTATATGAGAATAGGAATTTGGTTGTTTTCTTTAGCATTATATTCTTACAAGAGGCCTGGTGCACGAAATTTGTGCATGGAGGGGGGTGTCCCTCAGCCCAGCCTGCACCCTCTCCAATGTGGAACACCTCGAGGGATGTCCGACTGCCCATTTAGGCAAGATCCCTCATCCTTCTCACAATCCAGGACTGCTGGCTCTCAACTCCTCGCCTACCTACCTTCCTGATTGCCCCTAACTGCTTCTGCCTGCCAGCCTGATCTCCCCCTAACCACTCCCCTGCCAGCCTAATTGATGCCTAACTGCTCCCCTCCCAGTCTGTTTGCCCCCGACTTCCCTCCTCTACTGGCCTGGTCACCCATAACTGCCCTCCCCTGCTGGCCATCTTGTGGTGGCCATTTTGTGTCCACATAAGGGCAGGATCTTTGACCACATGGGGGAAGCCATCTTGTGTGTTGGAATGATGGTCAATCTGCATATTACTCTTTTATTAGATAGGATAGAGGCCTGGCACATGGGTGAGGGCCAGCTGATTTGCCCTGAAGGGTGTCCCAGATCAGGGTGGGGGTTCCTTGGGGCATGGGGTGGCCTGGATGAGGGGCCTGTGTTTGTTTGTAGGCTGGCCACACACCCCAGCGATCCAAGTGGAGGCCCTGGTATTTAGGATTTATTTATGTTCTACAATTGAAACTTTGTAGCCTGGAGCACAGTAAAGCCTTCTGCTTGCTCAATGGCAACAACCATTTCTTTTGGGGTTTATTTAAATTCTATAATTAAAGCTTTGTAGCCTGGAATAGAGACCTAGGTAGTAGGGCTTCAGAAGCTTGGCTTCCTCCATCACCGGGGCAACCCTAGCCTCTGCTCTCTCTAGCTCCATGGCTGCCCCCATTTCCGTTGGAATATATATCTTCTATAATTGAAACTTTGTAGCATTGAGTGGAGGCCTGGGCTGGCCAGGGCAGGTGGAAAGCTTGGATTCATCCATTGCCAGGGAAACCCAAGCCTCCCTCCTGCTCTCAGTGGTGGCAGCCATCTTGGTTGGGGTTCATTTGCATATTTTCTCTTGATTGGCTTGTGGGTAGAATTGGTTATAAACAGGCAGTCGGACATCCCTCGAGGTGTCCCAGATTGGAGAGGGTGCAGGCTGGGCTGAGGGATATCCCCTACCTCCCGTGCAGGAATTTTGTGTACCGGGCCTCTAGTAAATGTATATAAAAGGAATAAGTAATGGGAGAGGCTAAGTTTCCTGAAGTGAAGATGTTTAGGTTATCTATTTGCTAACTACAAAAAAACTTGATATATTATAGCCACAATTATTTTATTACCTCACAAATGTGTGTATCAGAAATTCCAATAGGGCCAATTTTGTTCAGAGAGCTCTCTCATAGTGTTTAGCTGACAGTGACCTAGTCTACTGAGATGGCCTCCCATATGTCTGTTACCCTGACAGAGGTATCTAGAATGCTGGGATGATTCTGTCACTGTAATACTTATACATAGGTTATCTGGCATGACAATCTTAGTATTCAAACCTCAGACCTGGTGGCTCCAGGCTCTAAGAGCAAGAGCTCCAGGAAGGTAGAAGGAAGCTATATGGCCCTTTACAAGTAAGCCTCAGAAGTCATACAACATTATTTCTATCATACTACATTGATTGAACATTCACAACCCAGCCTTGATTGAAGAGAAGTGTACAAACATCCCTCCTCTCAATAAACAGAATATAAATTAATGACCATTTATTTTGTTATTGAGATATAACTAATATATTATATTAATATTAGGGGTAGACATAATTCTTTGATATATTTGTATATACTACAAAATGATAACCACAATAAGTGTTATTAATACCTATCACCATACTATTTTTCTTCTAATGAGGACTTTTAAGATTTGCTCACAACTTTTAAATATAAAACACAATAGTTTATCTGTAGTCACCAATGTACATTATGTCCCCATGACTTATTTATTTTATAACAGGAAGTTCGTAAATTTGACAACTGTCACACATTTTTACTCACAGCACATCCCCCACCCCTAGCAACAGCCAATATGTTCTCAGTATCTATGAGCTCGTGTTTTTGTTTCTTTTTTAGATTTTACATAAAATTAAGATTGTACATATTTGTTTTTCTTTGTCTTAGAATAATTCCCTCAGGCACCATCCAAGTCATTGCAAATGGTAAGATTTTTGTCCTCTGTATGGGTGAATAATATTCCTGTGTGTGTGTGTGTGTGTGTGTGTGTGTGTGTGTATGTGTGTGTATCCTTTTCTTTATCCATTTATCCATTAATTGACACATAATTTGTTTCCATGTGTTGGCTATTGTAAACAATTCTCCAGTGAACATGGGGGTACATATCTTATTGAGTTAATGTTTTCATTTTTTAATGTAATACACAGAACCCAAAAGTGAGATTGCTGGGACATATGGTAGTTTTATTTTTAATTTTTTGAAGAGCCATCACATTGTTTTCCTAACTGTTACACCAATTTACAATCTCACCAACAGTGCAAAAGGGCTCCTTTTTTTCTACATCCTTGTCAACACTTTTTATCTCTTGTCTTTCTATGATAACCATTCTAACAGGGGTGCAGTAACATCTTATTGTAGTTTTATTTGAATTTACATGATGATTGTTGGTGCTGTGCACCTTTTCATGTACCTATTAAACATCTGTACGCCTCCCTTAGAAAAATGTCTATGCAAATAATCTACCCATTTTTATTTTCATATATTTACTAGTGGCCCAGTACATGAAATTTGTGCACATTAAAAGGGTATTAATTAGAGGAAATAATTTAATAATGCTATTTGCTCTTTCTCTATAATAGAAGTATCAGAGACTAAATTCGTGCAGAGTGGGGTGTTCCCTCAGCCCAGCCTGCCCTCTCTCACAGATTGGAAGCCCTCGGGAGATGTCCTACTGATGGCTGAGGCCCACTCCCCATCAGTCTGGCCACTCTCTGTGGAAAGCGCCAGTCCCATTACCCTGATGCTACAGCCAGTGCAGCCGCCAAGGTGTTTTCATCAATACGGACTCCAGTGCCTTCACTACCTAAAAAATGACAATTTTCTTTAGGCATTTTCAAGATGTGTCTTTCATAGTATATGATATTTCTTTCTTTCTTTTTAAAATCCTCACCTGAGGATATGTTTCCATTGATTTTTATAGAGCGTGGAAGAGAGAGGGAAAGACAGAGAGAAACATCAATGTGAGAGGGACACTTTGATTGGTTGCCTCCTGTATGAGCCCTGACCTGGGCCCCAGCCAGGGAGGAGCCTGTAACCTAGGTACATGCCCTTGATCAGAATCAACCCAGATCCTGCAGTCAGCAGGCCAAGGCTCTATCCACTGAGCCAAAGCAGCTAGGGCAGGGTATGACACTTCTTAGCTGCTCCAGCAGCAGACCTTTGTTTTTTCCTCCAGGTTACCAAGAACACTGCAAGTGGCGGCATATAGGAGCTTAGCCAATGAGTGGTCAGAAAAGGTGTTTACTCTGGAACTGGTTTGGCTCAGTGGATAAACCATGGGCCTGCAGACTAAAGAGTCCCAGACTTGATTCCTGTTAAGGGCATATACCTTGGTTGGAGGCACATCCCCAGTGGGGAGTGTACAGGAGGCAGCTGATCGATGTTGCCAGAGCACATGTAAGCAGCTGGGGGTGGGGCAGGAACATCCCTGTCTCTAAAGATGAGCAGTCAGTCCTGTGGTGAGCGCCAGGCAGGAGGCATACAGGGACACCTGAGCCACACACAACAGCAGCCAGGGTCTCCATAAGCTCCAGAGGCCAGTAGCCAACGCTGTGGTGGGCGCTGGGCTGGGGGCGTACACCCAAACTGCTGCTTGGCTTCAGAGACCACCCCCAGCAGATTGGCTGCTGCACCCATAGTCCATCAGTAGCTGGGGGCGTTCTGGGACACCTGCCACTCAGGGCCTAAGTACAGAGCTGGGCTGCTGGGCATGCAGGGACCCCTGAGCCACACAGGGCAGTGGCCACCAGGGTCTCAGCATGCTCCAGAGGCCAGCAGCCAACCCTGTCGTGGGCACTGGGCTGGGGGCATGGACCCAAACTGCTGCTTGGCTTCAGAGCTCACCACCCAGTGCCTGGGCCTGATTACTCACAGCTTCCCCTGGTGCTCATTACCCAAGGTGCCCTGGGTGCTCATTTGCATGTCCCACATAACAGGTAAGCCCTGTAGCTCAATTGCAGCCTAACTATCAGAGCACCCAACATATGAGCCTGGTAAGGAGATCCTATGGCATCAAATTCCCCTAACTGTCCCAAGGTCACCACAAAAGGATGCGAGTTAATTACCATAACTGTAAAGGAAGAATCTCGCTAGCCCTTAAATACCAAGCGGACAGAAGTTATTCTGTGCATGCTTTGGTAATACATATACTGAAATTGGAACAATACAAGAGATTAGCTAGCCCCTGCACAAGGATAACCTACATATAGGATATATAAGTATATCATTGATTTTTAGAGTGAGGAAGGGGGGGGCGGATAGATAGAAATATTGATGAGAGAGAAACAACATTGATTTGATGACCCCTGCATACAACCCACTGAGGACTGAACCCACAACCACGAGGCATGTGCATTGACAAGAATTAAACTGGTCCATGGGTTAATGCTCAACCACTGAGAAACACTAGCTGGGTCTCTACTTATTTTTAAGTCACATTGTTTATTTTTTGTCATTGAGTTATAAGTTCCTTATGCATTTTTTCCTTTTTTATTTTTATTGATTAAGATATTACATGTGTCTCTCTCCTCCCATTGTTCCCACCCGAATCCCATACATGCCCTCACCCCCAGTGTCTTACATCCATTGGTTATGCTTATATGAATGCATACAAATCCTTCAGTTGATCTCTTACCTCCCACGCCCCTTCTGAGCCTTCCCACTATAATTATACAGTCTGTTTGATGCCTCTCTTTCTCTGTATCAATGTCTTTATTCATCAGGTTATAATGTTCTTTATTATCCATAAATGAGTGAGATCATGTGGTATTTCTCTTTCACTGACTAGCTTATTTTGCTTGTGGTATTTCTCTTTCACTGACTGGCTTATTTTGCTTAGCATAATGCTCTTCAGTTCCATCCATGCTGCTACAAATGGTAAGAATTCCTTCTTTTTTAAAGCAGTGTAGATGTACCATAGATTTCTAATCTACTCATCTGCTGATGGACACTTAGGCTGTTTCCAAATCTTAGCTATTTTAAATTTATGCTGCTATGAACATAGGGGTGCATATATCCTTTCTGATTGGTGTTTCTAGTTTCTTAGGATGTATTTCTAGAAGTGGAATCACTGGGTCAAATGGGACTTCCATTTTTAGTTTTTTGAGGAAACTCCATACTGTTCTCCACAGTGGCTGCACCAGTCTGCATTCTTAACAGGAGTGCACTAGGGTTTCTTTTTCTGCAGTACTTGTCATTTCTTGATTTGTTGATGATAGCCATTCTAACAGGTTTAAGATTGTACCTCATTGTCATTTTGATTTGTATCTCTGGGATGATTAGTGACTTAACCGTCCTTATGTCCTGTTTTTAAAAGTACCTATTTAGGTTCGTCGCCCATTTTTGATTGGGTTGTTTATCTTCCTTTTGTTTAGTTGTATGAGTTCCCTGTAAATGTTGGATGTTAAACCCTTATCGGAGAAAACATTGGCAAATATGTTCTCTCATGCAGTGGGCATTATGTGTTTTATTGATGGTTTCTTCTGCCGTACAGAATCTTTTTCTTGTGATATAGTCCCATTTGTTTATTTTCTCTTTAGTTTCCATTGCCCTATGAGCAGTATCAATGAAGAAACTGCTTCAGCATATATCTGAGATTTTGCTGCCTGTGGATCCCTCTAATATTTTTGTGATTTCCTGTCTTATGTTAAAGTCGTTTCCCCTTTTTGAGTTTATTTTTGTTTATGGTGTAAGTTGGTGGTCTAGTTTCATTTTTTCCATATATCTGTCCAATTTTCCCAACACCATTTATTGAAGAGACTGTCTTGAATCATTATATGTTCATGCCTTCTTTGTTGAATATTAATTGAGCAAAGTGGCTTGCGTTGATTTTTGGATTCTCTATTCTATTTCATTGATCTATATGTCTGTTCTTGTGCCAGTACCAGGCTATTTTGAGAACAATGGCTATGTAATACAGCTTGATATCCGATATTAAGATCCCACTTACTTTGTTCTTCTTTCTCAGGATTTTTACAGCTATTCAAGGTCTTTTTGTTATTCCAGATCAATTTTGGGGAAATACCAAAAGCATATTTTGAAGACCTATAATTTTATTTTAATGAATTATTATGTTATGATTTATTCTAATTATTGAGTGCATTTAAATATTATAATACTAGGGGCCCGGTGCATGAAATTTGTACACTGGGGGTGGGTGGTTCCTCAACCCAACCTGCCCTCTCTCACATACTGGGAGCCCTCAGGGGATGTCCAACTGATGGCTCACTGCCAGCCTGCACTGCTCAGCTCAACGCTGGCTGCCTGCGACCACCCAGTCCCAGGGGCCAAGTTCTTCCTGATGCCACCACCAGCACCACTGCTGCTGCCGCCACCGCTTGCCCTCACAGTGCTCAGGGGCTGGCTGCTCGCTGCTACCGCTGTTTCTTTAAAAAAAAAAAAATATATATATATATATTTTATTTTTTTATTTTATTTTATTTATTTTATTTTATTTTTTTAATTTTATTTACAATATAACTTATATTTAATAGTAGTACATATGTTTTCCTCCCCACCAATATCCTCCCCCAAGCCTCCCTTACCCCCCAGCACATGTCCCCACCTACCCCCCTCCCCACCCCAGAGTCTTTCATTCATTGGTTATGCTCATATGTATGCATACAAGTCCTTTGGTTGATCTCACCCAGCATCTGCCTCCCCTCCACTCCAGCCTTCCCCCTGTAGCTTGACAGCCTGTTCAAGGCCACCCTGCCTCTATATCAATCACTTCCCCCTGTTTCTTTTCTTCAAAAATATCTTGCCTTTGCATACTGAAAACAAACGTATAAGAGCAAAAAAAGTTTGAGTGTCAGTTTCAATGTCCAACTGTTCTGAGTCCCAGTTTCAATGTCAAATAGTTCTTAATGTGTACATGTCAGCAATGGTATCCAGATGGTGGACATATCTGGCAATGCAAGATCCCTCCTCTCTGGTATGGTCCTGGGCCGCCTGCAGCAATGCACAGCTGCCGCCTGCTAGCATGGCAAGGTGTCGTCAGCGTCCGCCATCTCTGGACCGTCCTCGTGGCTGGAACAGACCCGTCAGTTCCTCATTGTCGCAGGAACCCACACCACAATACCCTTACATGATATTATTCTACAATGTCATTATAATATTTGATATTTGACAACAGCATATTATACAATTATCCCAAATAAACTTACAAACTAATTCTTTGAATGTTAGGCAGCAACTTAAAAAAGGATAAGAAAGGAATTAATCCCTTTCAGAAGGGATTAAGGCACTGGGAAGGCATCCGAGCATTCTATATTGGCCCCTCTGGCCCTTTTGCCAAGAGGGACCCTCTTCTTATTATCCAAATACACACAGCTGATGCGTGAACTTTCATTTCAGTTCAAGCTGTGGCTGAAGCCTCTGAGCAGCTGGCACCATGGATCTGTCTCTCGACCAATGGCGTGAGCTGGGCCCTCTCTGGAGAAGAAACCTGGGTCACCCGAGTTATGTGATCAGTACCGGGACCCCGCCAGCAGGCGAGGGGACCCCAAGGCAGGTGCTGGACGTGGAGGCCACGGGGGCATAGACTACAAAGGAGACAGGACTGAACCTCACATCACCCTGTTTGGCCCCAGAGGATGGCTGGTTAGCCAGAGACGGGTAAGATTCCTCAGGCAAGGAACAACCTAAGACAGGCACAGTCGCAGAGGGGCCAACAGGAGAGAACTAAAAGTTCAACAGAGGTGGGGCACAGAACCTCACCCACAAACCTTGCAGGGGCTTGAATTCTCACACCTCCTGAGGAAGGTCTCCTACCCCCACGGCTGCTATGCCTTCCACGCACAACTCACACCGGGACCCGGGTGGCAGACAGAGACTCGGCCAGCAATAGCTGCCCTATATCTAAATTTAGTTTATTACCAGGAATTCTGAGGACCTACTCAAAAATGCAAATATTCCTTTCCACAAGTATTTACTGGGTAAAGTAAGATTTCTGCTTGAGTATTAAAATTGACAGTAAAATAGTAATCACGTTTTCAGATTAATTTAAATTGGCCAAGTGAAATAAGTGAATACTCAAGAAAATCTAACTGTACTGGACAAAAAGCTTTTCCTAAAACATTAACTAAAATATCTATTAGTAGTTCATCTCACTGCAAAATTGCCTAACATCCAAAGAACCTAAAGCAGTAATATTTGTGTGCAAAAATTAAAATTTAAAATTACCAAGACTGCAAGATAAAATTTCCAAAAGCCCCTATTAACCAAAAAAAAAGGGCGGGGGGACATTGGGGTAATATCATGTAAGGAAAAATATCCTGTAAGTAAAATACATCTAGAAAATTCTTACTCTAGTAAAGTAAATTCCATTTGTAAAACCAACTTCAGGACACCCATGAAAAAACACACGTGGTGTCAAAATAAGCCAAAGGAAAATCATTTAGGCAAAAATAAAAAGAATCCCAAGTCTATTTTGCAGAGAGGATCCCTTTGTTAACCTTTGGTCGAGAATGTGTTTGTGTGTTTGTAAAATATATTTTTAATTGATTTTTTACAGAGAGGAAGGGAGAGGGACAGAAAGCTAGAAACATCGATCAGTGGCCTCCTGTACCCCCCCAACTGGGGACGTGCCCGCAACCAAGGTATATGTCCTTGACTAGAATCGAACCTGGGACCTTACAGTCCACAGGCCGATGCTCCATCCGCTGAGCCACACTGGTTTTGGCTTGCCACCACTGTTTCATCTCCACCCCCAGGACCTGGCATTCATGCCACTTGGCCCCACCCCTGATCCTGATTGGCTGGTAGCATAGCCAATCAGGAGTGAAGGTACAGTCAAATTTGCATGTTTCTCTTTTATTATATAGGATTATTAGGATTTGGGTATGGCAATTATTGAGTATAATAACAGTAAAAAATCATGATGACTTTTTATGAAATAATTTCTGATTAACAAGTATTAAAATATTTAAAATTATATGAATTAAATATACCTCCTAGTTGCAGATTTGTTACTGAATTGGTAACCTTTAACTCACTTTACTTCTCTATCAAACTTTGCCATCTTCTTAAGTGAAAATAATAATCTCTAGAGTCTTACTCCCCAAACAACTTGGCACTATGAAATGGACATATGGCAGTTCAATTAAAAACTTCATTGTGTGAATTATGTTAAGTTTTTTGGAACAAACTCACTAAACATGAATTTCTATTGTTGGTATTACCTTAGGAAGATTGTTAATATTTAATCCTCAATATTGCTTTTGTTTCATATAAGGGAAAACTTGTTTTTCTCTATTCTTGGAAAGGAAAATAATTGAACTGAAATTTTCAAAACACAAATTTCTTTCCATATGATATATATATATATATATAATAAAAGAGTAACATGCAAATGTGACCTTGGCTCCTGACTGGCTATGCTACCAGCCAGTCAGAGCAAGGGGTGGGGTGGAGAGGCTTGAGCGGCAAGCCCCAGGAGCGAAGATAAAGTGGTGAAGGCATCATGCGCAAGGCCTGGGTGCGGAGACCAAGCGGAGGCAGCTACAGCGGCCAGAACTCACCACAGCTGAGTCAACTGAGGCCCCGGGGTGCTGAGAATGGCGGCGGGAGCGGTGGTGGCGGTGGGGGCAGGGGCAGCAGCGGCTGAAAGAACTCACCGTAGCTGCGTCTAATAAGGCCCCAGGCATTGCTAATATTATGTGTAGCTTCAGCTGTTTGCCAGCAAAAACGGAAGGCAACCTCCAGAGAGAAGGCCCTCGAGTCCCAGCTTCAGCATCCCAGCTGAAACAGGTAGGCGGAAGTCCCACCCCCACAGAATCTGTCTAAATCAGCCTTTTGTGACACTCCTGAAAGGCCTGTCATTCTCCTCTATCCCAGAACTTGGCAATAGAGAGGTGGGACTATGTCCAAAGAAAAACTGTTGAAGTTTGATCAACTCTATATTTTGGATACAGCCAAAGCTACATGTAAAATATTAGCAATCCCAGCAAACCAGGCCTGCTCAGAAATACTCATAATCAAAAACCTCATGCATGAAATAAATGAATTAACAAAATCGGGGGGAGAACCAAGATGGCGGCATAGGTAAACACCTATTGTTCTGCCCCACGCAACGATTCAAAAACTACAACAAAACAAACATCACCCAGAATGACCAGAAAGCTGGCTGAGTGAAAACTCCACAAATAAAAGTAAAGGTGGGACACTGAGACTCAGAAGAGTGGTGGGAGTGCAGCCTTGAAGACGGAAATAGGTAAGGAGCTGTCCTGGTCGAGTGCACATGCTGTAGGGCTGGAGCAGCAATCCCAGCTGAATTTCGCCAACGGGGAGGGCAGAGACGTCCCACTACACGGATTCCCCAGCGCCAGGCGAGGTCCGAGATCCGGGGTATGTGGAGACGTCCCACTGCACAGATTCTCCAGTGCCAGGCTAGGTCCGAGGTCCGAGGGATGCACCCTGGAAGCAGGGCGCGGCAGAGGTCTCCTAGTCTGAGGAGAAACCGGGTAGCTGGGAAAAGAACTTTGGTCCTGGAAACCACCTATTTTACAACCCTGGGCTAGACTCTGGGTGTCCAGACTCATTTGGGGAGAGACAAAGTTGTCTGGCAAGGGGAAGAGACTAGCGGCTTTCTCTTGGAGGTGCCTGCAGCCATCCCCATCCAACAGAGACCCAAGTGCGCATGCGCGACCCATAGGATGTAGCTGACACTGAGGCTTCCTGCGCAGCTCAGAGACTCGACCCATCCAACCTGAACACAGTCTCCCTTCACAGCCAATTGGCCTGGAGGTCAAAACCTCCTAGGGCTAACAACAACAAGCTGGGTTTAAATTGAAAAATACTTTACAATCCATAAAGGATTGCAGTAAGAGTACCTATCTCAAATAACTGGGGAGGTTGTGCCACTGACCCTTAGAGGAAATCTACCACATAAAGCAGCCACCATGCAGAGATATGGAAAGAAATCAGGTGTGAAAGAAATGGAGGAGAAAAGACGACAAGACATAGAGTTCAAGAGGCTCCTAGAAAAGGCCGGAGAACTTAATGAGAACTACGAGGAATAAACAAGACCAACCAGGAAATGAATGAGACTTACAAGGAAATGAATGAGACCCTCAAGGAAATGAACTAGACCTCTGAGGATATGAACGAGACCCTCACGGATATGAAAAAGGACCAACTAGAAATCAAGCATACACTGACTGAAATAAAAAATATTACACAAAGTCCTAAAAGCAGTCCACAGGGCCACAAGAACCAAGTCAAAGATTTGAAATACAAAGAAGCAAAATCCACTTGGCTGGAAAAGCAAGAAACAAAAAGAATTCAGATAATTGAAGATAGAGTAAGGGGCCTCTGGGACAACCTCAAGCATGCCAACATCCGAATTATTGGGGTGCCAGAAAAAGAGAGAGAGCAAGTTAATGAAAACCTGCTTGAAGAAATAGTGACTGAAAACTTCCCCCACCTGGTGAAAGAAACTGACTTAAAAGCCAGGAAGTAAACAGAACCCCAAAATATAGGAATCTAAAGAGGACCACACCAAGACACATCATAATTAAAATGCCAAGAGCAAAAGATAAAGAGAGAATATTAAAAGCAGCAAGAGAAAAACAGTTGGTTACCTACAGGGGAGCACCCATACGATTGTCAGCGGATTTCTCAACAGAAACGATGCAGGCCAGATGGGAGTGGCAAGAAATATTCAAAATAATGAATAGCAAGAATCTACAACCAAGATTACTCTATCCAGCAAAGCTATCATTCAGAATTGAAGGTCAGATAAAGTGCTTCGCAGATAAGAAAAAGCTAGAGGAGTTCATCACCACCAAACCAATATTATATGAAATGATGAAAGATATTCTTTAAGAAGAGGAAGAAGAAAAAGATAAAAATGTAAATTAGGAACAACAAATACACATCTATCAACAAATGAACATAAAAATCAAGTGAATTGATAGGCTAATGAACAGGATAAACTGGTGAATATAACAGTAACATGGACATAGAGAGGGAATGGACTGACAATTCTTGGGGAGAAAAGGGTTGTAGGAGTTCAGCAAGAGACTGGACAAAAATCTTGCATCAGTGGGAGAGGATAGTGGGGAGGGGGAGGTGAGGAAGGAGGGTGGGGTAGGTACAGGGTGGAGGGGAGATATAGGGGGATAAAAAGGGAAAACAATGTAATTAATAAACTGAACAATAAAGATAAAAAATATTACATTAAAAAAGATTTTAAAAAAAAGAATAATGGGCTGGAGCACATGAAGTTTTCAAAGGAATAATAATTTTTCTTGAGTCCCCCCCCCAAAAAAAATCGTACAAGATGATACGTGAGGTAGGAAAGGAAGTCCAATCTGAAGCAGTAGCAAAAGGTATAGCTTTCACGGAAGTAACTATGGCAATTAAATATGATCATAATAGTGACCCAGGTAGATATAATTCTCCCCTTGTAACTGAGGTTGCTGTCATATTCAGAAATGAAGTTGGAGAATCTCCTTTTGAAAGGGACTTGCTCATTCATTGTAAACCAGATCCCAATAATCCAAATGGCACTAAAGTGAAATGAATCAGTATCCTGTTTCCCACATTAGATGCAATGACATTCTTTTTCCACATGGTGAAAAAGGTTGGGGAACAGATATTGCATTGACTCAGAGACAACAGTGTACTCAACAATAATACTAGACAAAATGTAAGAACACGAGTCACCCAAATGTAGTATTATGGATTTCATCTCTCTGTGAGGGACACGTTCAATCCTATTTTAAATGCAGGAAAGTTAACTCAACAGCTTATTATGGATCTGTATTAAAAAATGGAGGCTAATTAGATAAATTTTATTAAAGCAAACCAATCTAAGTTGAGAGTTGAAAAATATAGCGGTTTGATGGATTATCTCAAATCTAGATCTGAAAATGACAATGTACCCATTGGTAAAATGGCCTTGGGGCTGCAGCATCTCCAGTTTCTCAGCTCATGCTCTCTCTCCAGGAGGCTGGGAAGAATATATATGGTAAAGTTTTTTACGCCACAGCAGAGTAGTGGGACTCGGCCAGGCAGGCACCTAGAAGGGCTGGGGCCCTTTCTGGCTCTGGGGTTAGGCAGCATGCCCTATGGTCCTGGGTGTCTGTGTGGGTGCCTGTGGCTGCGGCCGGCCTGTGTGAAGTTGGCCCAGGTCCTGGGTGCCTATAGCTGGCCAGAGGGAGGGAAGCCTGGGTCCCAGGTGTGGGGCAAGGCAGAGGCAGTTAGGAGCAATCAGGCCAGCAGGGGAGCACTTAGAGATGATCAGGCAGGTAGGCAGAGGTGGTTAGGGGTCACACATCCCCAAAGGGATCCCTGATTGGAGCATGTGCAGGCTGGGCTCAGGGAACCCCTCTCCGTGCACGAATTTCGTGCACCGGGCCACTTGTCCTACTAAGAAAAGAGTAACATGCTAATGTGACCGTACCTTGGCTCCTAATTGGCGATGCTACCAGCCAATTGGAACAGGGGGTAGAGCAGGGGGCAGAGCAGAGCAGGGGGCGGGGCGGAACAAAGGCATGGCCAGCACACAGTGCGCAAGGCTGGCAGGGGTGTGGCTGCAGTGCAGTGAAAGCAACCACCACACTATAAAGGTGGCCCACTAGGTACTTATGGGCCAGGCCTCCTGAAGCTTATGGTGCCTGAATCACATGCAAATGAGTGCATGGGGTCCCTGCATGCCCCCTAGCCCAGCACACACGATGGGAGTGGGGGGCTGCTGTCAGTCTCCAGGGTGTGGAGAAAATTCACTGTGCTCTTGGTTCCTGCAGGGTATCATGGGCACCAGGAATTCTGGGAAATGTAGTTCTCTTGATAGACCCACTGTAGGAGTGAGTTTGAAGTACTGGGGGGGGGGGCATGGAAGCGGAAGGGTAGGGCGGCCAGCCCGGGGCAGGGGCTTTAGGCCTTGGGCTGGTGGGGACTCAGCGGGCGGGGCATGTGCAGGGTGCAAACCTGCTAGGAGGCTGGCACCCAATGGCCCCTGACACAGAGACACAAACCCACACGGGGCCGGTACCCAGCACCCACAGCACTGCTACCCAGGTGCTAGAGCTGCAAAGGCTGAATTAAAGGCTGAGGGTATTATGCTAATTAGACTGAACATCTTCCTGGCGACCTTCCAGATGGCCAGCACCCAGCGCCCCCCAGATTGGAGATACAAACCAGCAGGGAGGCTAGCATCCAACAGCTGCAAGCCCTGCTATGGGGGCACTGGGGCTGTGAGGGGCTGGATCTGAGACACAAACCAGCAGGGAGGCCAGCACTCAGCAGCCCCAAGCCCTGCTACCACAGACCTGGGCCTGGGGGGTAGGAGGGGGTTGGACTGGAAATACAAACATGCAGGCCTAGCAACCAGCAGCCCCAAGGCCCGATGCATAGGCACTGGGGCTGCTGGGGCGGGGGGCGGGGGGCGGTGGGCGGGGGTCAGCGGGCAGGGGCAGCTGAGACACAAACCCACAAGAAACCTGTCGAAAGGGAGATAAACTATTATAACTTTATCTCCCTTTCCTCAAGATGAGAAAACTGTCCCTGGATTCTTTAGTGATGTGGCCCACACCTTTCTACATACACAGGGTATGATATGACCACTCCCAGAATGCCGTCTCCAGGGAATAACCTACTGTGGCAAATCATCTGAGAGAGGAAACAAGCTTTTCTTGAGTTTATTCTGAAGGTCAGAGAACATGCCACCCCCCAACATATGCTTTCTATTTATATTGATGATCTTGAGCTGCAGATTCTTGAAAAACTGCAAGTGCATGCAAAGGATTTCACTGAAGTCTCCTCTAAAATTGGACCCCCCTAAAGGAGCTTCAATGTCATAGGTCCCCTTGATGGGAGAAGTGTCATCAGGCAGAGAAGACTGACTCCTGTCACAGGACATAACACCCAAACTTTGTTACAAACTATTTCTCTCCACCCCCCATTCATCTTTCCTAAAAATCACTTACTCTCCTCTAGGAGGCCTACATCTCTTGTTCCCTTTCCCTAGGAAGAAAGTATTTAAATCTGCATCCTAAGCCAGCTTGGGGAGTTATTCATTTTTCCCTGAGATCTCCCACATATACATGAGGTACACATGTTAATGAACTTTTGTTTTTCTCTTGGCGATCTGTCTTTCATTACAAGGTCCTCCACTAAGAACTCAGAAAGGTTGAGGAAAACAATTTTTCTTCCTCCATAATTATATCTCGGGAAATCAAGTTCCCAGCTGAACAATGAGGTTGGCTCAAGTATCAAGCGTTTCCAGCTGACAGGAGGGAAGCTTCTAGGGAGAAATCAATGATATTGGCATCAAAGTGGGATGGAGGGCACACGCATGGTTGATGGTGGGAGTTTAAAGTGGCTTGACATTTTTGGAAGATTACTTGACAAATTTGATAGAAATGTTCAAGGTATATCCAAGGGTCGTCTTCTAGGAATCACAGCTGCTGAGATAAATCATAAGCACTTAAGCCCTGGTCAGAACCCAGGATGCTACTGTGGACTCCCCTTCCATGATAGGAAAACCTGGGAACAACCTGCATTTTTAGGACAAGGTAGCATCTATGCTAATAAAAGGGTATTATGCTAATTAGACTGAACATCTTCCTGGCGACCTTCCAGATGTCCTTTGAGACATCCTTCCTGACAAAGCCATGTTGGCACGGCCGAGGCAGAGGAGGTTAGAGGCAATCAGGCAAGCAGGGGAGAGCAGTTAGGGGGACCAGGCCAGCAGAGGAGAGCAGTTAGGGCAAACAGGCTGTCAGGAGAGAGCAGTCAGGGGGATCAGGCTGGCAGGCAAGTGAGTGGTTAGGAGCCAGAGGCCTGAGGGGTCCCAGATTGGAGAGGGTGCAGGCTGGGCTGAAGGTAATCCCCTGACCCCTCCCCCATGCACGAATTTCATGCACCAGGCCACTAGTTTCACATAAGCCAACAGAAACAGAAATCCAGAGGAGTACTTTTGACTGTAAGCATTAAGTTATTTCAAAATGGCTTTAACAATAAGGAAAGTTTATTTTAAAACCAGTTGAGTCTCAGTGTAAGTGGCCTGGGTTTTATGTTGAAGTGCATCAGTTCCATTGTGGCTTCTAGGGCCTTCCAGGTTTGGGTCTTTGGGGAAAGCTTTATGTCAGTGCAGGGAGCTGTTCACCAGCCAAGTTCCCAGACACTAGTCAAAGGCCAACCTTGTAAGGAAGCCTTCCCAAGGATAGCAGTCTCAAGGTCTTTTGTACCTCTTCTGCACAGGTGGGTTCATTTCATTTTTCACTCTCTCAAACAATGCTGGGTTGACCTTTTTGTGAATATCTTGGCTTACTTATGTGAGCACATTAATTTGCCTGTCAAATTGTGTGTGTGTGTGTGTATGTGTGTGTGTGTGTGTGTGTGTGTGTGTGTGTACATATAGATACCTAACTGATAATTATTTCCAAACTGAACTTCAAAAAGACTACCAATTTACATTCCTACTAACAGTATTTGCAAGGGACTCCACACCACCATTACACAGGTTATCTTTGTAATTGTCAGTTGAATACAGCCTGAAACTTAACAACAGAAAATGTAGACAGGTAGATAAAAACAATAAAATTGTATTAAGCAGATGTAAATTATGCAGTTATATCTGACAATGTAATGCTTTAGCTGGTAGCAAGTTTTTCATGAATATATTATGAAAATGCTGTATGAATCATTTGAAATTTGAACAGGGTTAAAATAGAAAATATTTGTATTTAATAATGGGTTTTCAGAATCAAAATGTGTTCAAATACTAGTTACCTATTAAATTAAGCTGTTTATATTTTCGACTTAATTATAATAAAATAACTGCACCAAGTCATAAGTGATTTTAATATTAAATATTTAATACATTAATGTTTTGTAAGGGAAGAAGCATTGTAGCAGTGTTTATAGACAAGCTATATTTTAAAGTCATACCACTTAGTTTTCAGAAATCTTAATATGTGAAAGTATTGTTCAAAGTAGAGACTTGGAATTATAGTAGTTTTAACATTATATGCCACGCTTACTAGGAGGATCTAAAAAACAAACTGAATAAAAGGAGTGGGACCAAAAATAAAATGGAGCTTGTATTGATGCTTATTGGGGAAATATTTTTAACTTTGAAAATAAATTATTGTAATTTATTTCTTCAAATAAAACAGTATGGCCCATATCCTGATGGCGATGCAACATTTGCACCCATGGAAGCAAAAGCAAAAGAACCATTTATAGATGGAATGTTTTTGATGAAATTTTTACTGTCAGAATCTTCGTTTGTCATTAATCTTTTTAAATATGGAGGGTAATCTGGAAAATGTATATTATTTGGACAGACTTTCCTTTGCTACAACACTGAGTAAATTTCCCATCAGATGGTTTTTCATCTGAGAAATTTAGTGATAGGCAAAATTCACACCTAACAGTCATTTCACCACAACTTTGTTTGAGAATTGCATCCTCACATACTCCATTTTTGCTGAGAAGGCAGTTCCTACCACTATTGCTAGTACTTGTTGATGACTGTTTCTTAGACATATTCTGTCTTCATCACCGCCTTCTTTCAACTTCAAAGGCACGTTGTTCTTTACACATTTCCTGTCGAAGATGCTGGTGTTTTTTGGCTTCAGAGTGAAGTTTTTCCAATAGCTGTTCTTCAGATACATTCTGTCGCAGGCATCCCCTTCTTTCAAGATCAGACGCACATCGCTCTTCAGACATTTTCTGTCAATAATGTCGTCGGCACCTTTCTGCTATACAGCTCCGTTGTATCAACAGTTTTTCTTTGGACATAGTCCCACTTATCTACTGCCATGTTCTGAGATAGAGGAGAATTACAGGCCTTTCAGTAGTGTGACCAAAGGTTGATTTGAACAGATTCTGTGGGGGTGGGACTTCCTCCTACCTGTTGTCAGTTTCCACAGCTGGGATGCTGAAGCTGGGACTCGGGGGCCTTCTGTTTTTGCTGGCATACAGCTGAAGCTACATGAAAAAATTAGCAATGTGAGGGGCCTCAGTTAGATGCAGCTGCAGTGAGTTCTTGCCACTGCCGCCACTGCTGCAGCCTCGTTCTCTGCGCCCAGGGCCTCAGTTAGATGCAGCTGTGGTTTGCCAGTGCTGCCACTGCTTGGTCTTTGCGACCAGAGCTGGCACTTGATGCCTTCACCAGTTCATCTCTGTTCCTGGGGCCTGGCACCCATGCCTCTTGACCCTGCCCCTTGCTTCAATTGGCTGGTAGCATAGCCAATCAGGAACCAAGGTATGGTCAAATTTGCATGTTACTCTTTTATTAGATACGAAGGACTAGTGGCCCAGTGCATGAAATTTGTGCACACGAAAAGGGTATTAATTAGAGTAAATAATTTAATATTGTTATTTGCTCTTTCCCTGTAATAGAAGTATCAGAGACTAAAGAAAATTAGTAAAATGTATATGAAAACCTTCCTCCTGTCAGAGTCTGGGGCGCAACACGGGGCCCAGAGTCAAGTCCCCACTCACTCACATGTGCCTCAAAATCACATGAGACCCAGACCCAGTTGCACCCGCCCCCTGCTGCATTGGGATAGATCTAGACCCCGCCAATCTCACTCTTGTCAAGCCACCCAGGGCAGGGTGTGTCCTCAGGTCCCCTGGCCCAGCACCAGGATGGGGGGTGTGGCCTGAGGTCCCCCATCAAGTCCCACCAGGTGGGAGACACGACCTGAGATCCCCTGTCAAGCCAAGCAGGGTAGTGGGCATGGCCTAAGTTCCCCCATCAAGCCCCACCAGGCAGAGGAGCACAGCCTCAAGTCCCCCAGCCCAGCACCAGGAGGGAAGCACAGCCTCAGGTCCCCAGTCAATCCTTACTGGCACAGGGGCACAGGCTCAGGTCCCCTGTGAAGCCCCGCTGGGTGAGGGGCACATCCTGAGGTCCCCTGTCAAGCCCAGCCAGGCAGGAGGGGCACAGCCTCAGGACCCCTGGCCTGGTGCTGGGGCAGAGGGTATGGTCTGAGGTCCCCCAGCCTGGTGCTGGGGTGGAGGTGAGGTTGAGGTCCCCTCTCAAGCCCTGCCAGGTGGGGGTGCAGCCTGATGTCCCCTGGCGGGTGGAGAGGATAATCTCAGGTCCCCTAACCCAGCAACAGGATGGGAAGTGCACCTTGAGGTCCCCTGTCAAGCCACACCAGCTGGGTGGCATGGCCTGAGGTTCCCCAGCCTGCAGCTTGGGTGGGGGAAGCAGCCCGAGGTATCCTTGCCCAACACCAGGGCTGGAAGCACACCTTGAGGTTCCCTGTCAAGCCCTGCTGGGTGGGGGTCGAGGCCTGAGGTCCCATATCAAGCCCCTCTGGATTGGAGGAGGGTGTAGGCCTCCCTTCCCTCATGCTGTGGCCACACCCCCCACTGGCCTCACATCCAGCTGCCACGACCACCTCATGCTCTCCATGAGCAAGTATGCATAGGGAAGGCTGAGCCAGGATAATAGGGAGGGGATGATGGGAGCCAGCATCCTGGGTAAGCTGGGCCTCACAGCCTCTCTGCTTCAGCTCCCAGCACCCCGGACCTAAGAAGTAGTGCTTTCACAGGGGCCTGGCAGGCACTGGATATGGCAATGCCTTAAAAGCAGAAACCCCCTTTAACTCTGGCTGGAAGTGCACTGGGAACTTATGGTCGGGGGAAGCAGCCCAACATCAGGACTGAAATAAGACCTTGGCTAGCCTCCAGAGGGGGCAAACCAACAGTAAAAGGCATCTTTGTTACAAAGACATTTGAATATACAGTGGATATTAGGTGATATTAAGGAATTACCTTAACTTTTCAAGGTGTGACAATGGCTGAATATTTACTTCTTTTTTAAAGATACTCATCAGAGGATATTTAAGTGGGAAACAATTTTCTTTGAAAGTATGGTGCTGTCCTGGCCCGGCCCTCCCCACACCACGGATGCCTCAAGGACCGAGCCTCTCCCACTGCCTGCTAGACCCTCAAAAACACCCTGTGCAGTGGCGTGGTCCCTGATTTGTTCCCCGCTCCCGCCAGCCTGAAGCGAAGCATTCCCAGCTGGCGCTGGTGTGAATACCTTTGTTGCCCGCCTGCGCTGGTGTGAAGTGAAGTGTTTCCCACAGCCGTGAAGCACTTGAGGCGCTGGTGTGAAGCAAAGGGTTCGTGAAGGGAAGTGTTCACTGGCGTCCAGGCAAGCCGTGGCCACGCCCCCTAGTCATGCCTCCCACTCCTGACTGGCTGGTAGCATAGCCAATCAGGAGCCAAGGTACAGTCACATTTGCATGTTACTCTTTTATTAGATACGATGAAGATAGGATTAGGCAAAGAATCAAAACCTCCAGAGACCACTTCTGCTTGTAGACTGATTAGATTTAGTCAATACTCCCAGGCCCTGGTCCACAGGTTTGGTAAGAGTTTTTCCCAACTAGGTGAGGTGATTGCTTCTGCCTGGAGGCTAATTGTTAGTCTCAGTTCCTAATGGGCTTCAATAATTCCACATCCTCCTGCAAAGAGTTTTCCAATAGGGTGGGGCAGCTGTCTTGTGGGCCCTCCCCCCTTCCTCGGCAAAACTGCCTAGATAGCAATTATCTGCATGAGAAAGATGACCTCTACAGTGTGAGGGAATGATGCAACACAGGAAACTGGGTAGCAGAGCTTCCAACCCTGGCTTCTGCTAGCTCAGCTCCAGTCTACTCTGCCCTCCCTCTGTCGGAGCACAAGATTAATGGTTGCACTGGGTATGTTTTGCAATGGTCCTTTGAAAGGGTGTCTGTATTTCCATCTGTCTCTCCATGACAAACAGCAGCTCTACTGCTTTTCACAGCCAGATATCATGTGGGAACACTTTTCAATTCTGGTGCTCTCTTCTGGGGAGTCCAGCTTGTAAATTAGACCCCAGAGTTCTCAGTGGCAACCCCTCTCAGCTGGAATATCTCTCCAGAACTTCAGCTGCTGCCTGTGATTGCCCTGGCAGCCCTTTCATGCCACCACCTCTCCTACCAGTCACTATGTGGTCTCCACTTTCCCTCCTCGGTTATAAGGGTCTTTAGTTGATTATTCAGGAAGTTTTTTTAAAAAAAATTTATTTTAGTTGTAATACCAGTTTGGTCCTGGGAGCATGTCTGTATAGCATCCACTTATTCCACTGCCATTTTTAATCTCTCTTCATGAGACTTTTAATTCAGTTGTTACACATATATGTGTATGTTTGTGTGTTGTATTGACACTATATTGGAGTAAACTGTATCTCCAATAGTAAGTTATGTTCAGAAATATTTGAAAGTAACTGCAAGTCTACAGTATTATCTTGAAATATGCAAAGGATATTGTTAGAATTACTTGTCTGTGAAAAAAACAAACTCATTTTTTAAAATACCCATTAATTTCTCCTTTAATTAAGAGCAATTTTCTGAATTACAATAATATTAGATTTTAAAAATGTATTACTGCATTGATATAATAAATTAAAATAATATCGTTTATTCTTGAACTTACCCTACTGGCTAATTGTGTTTTCAACCTAAAGTACAATTATTTGTTTTGAATTTTTGCATGTTAAGCACTCAATTATTAGTGAAAGACTAAGAATTTCTTACTTAAATTTGGGTAATGTAAAAATTTATTTGGGTAATAAAATTATAACTGAGCCCAAAGTCTGTGCTTTAAATATGCTATAAACTTTCATAACATTTAGGAAAAACATAACTGAAAATCATAACATCTGACTCTTCTTATTTAACAGAGTGCATAAAATAAACCTTAAAAGGATATTATATATCTTCTTGGAATAGTACCATGATCCTCCCAGGATTTCTGGAAACTCAAATTTCAGAGGTTTCTCAAGTGTCTATGAATTATAAACCTAAGAGAAGGAACAATCCAGAAATGTGATTAGAATTGCTTTGAATTCAAATGAGGATGTCACTTAAATTCAACTGATGAGTGATATAGTTGTTTTCACTAGAATACCTGAAGAGGGCTGATCATGTGGTCAAAGATCCTGCCCCTATGTGGACACAAAATGTCCACTACAAGATGGCCAGCAGGGAAGGATAGTGGGAGGTCCCAGGCCTGTAAGGGAGGGCAGTTTGGAGGAACCAGGCCTGCAAGGGAGGGCAGTTGGGGGCGATCAAGCCTGCAGGGGAGGGCAGTTAGGGGTGACCAGGCCGGCAGAGGAGGGAAGTTTGGGGCAAACATGCTGGCAGGGAAGCAGTTATACATCAAATAGGCTGACAGGGTAGTGGTTAGGGGGTGATCAGGCCAGCAGGCAGAAACTGTTAGGGGCAATCAGTGAGGCAGGGAGGTGAGCAGTTTGGAGCTAGTAGTCCTGGATTGTGAGAAGGATGTCCGACTGCCCATTGAGGCCCGATCCTACTGGACATCCCTCGAGGTGTCCCAGATTGGAGAGGCTGCAGGCTGGGCTGAGGGACACTCCGCTCCAACCCCCCTTCTGAGCACAAATTTCATGCACTGGGCCTCTAGTTTAAAAATAATCTTCCATATTTTTTAAAAAATGCAAATCAGTTTATGGCAACATCCTCCTTTTTTGGCTTCTCCACTCCTTTTGTAATGTAAAAGCCTTCAATTGCTTTCTAGTACTTTTAGGATCTAGAGTAACTCCCATAATTTTAGGCATTGGTCCTTTTGGGTTGGCAGGCAGCAAGAATAACTGGGTTGGGTGAGTAAGAATGAAAGTAGTAGGAGATTAGGGAGAAGGCAAGAACTGTATATATAACTCTTACTGACCATGTATAGATTTACTTTTGAATTTTACTTAAAAGAAAAGCCATTAAATATTTGAATAGGGAAGTATTTTATCTCCCTCATTCTTAATTAAATAATTAATAAATTAAAGTATATTGTCTATAGATTACATCCTTCTGATGTTTTGAGAATAGTCTATAATATGGCTAAAAGATGAAGCAGCAAGACTCCTCAATACTTAAAAAAATTAATTGATACACATCGAGAAAAATTTTCATTGAGACTCAGCAAATACACTTATACACATATGTACACGTATACAGATAGAGACATCTGTATATATATGCATACATATGTATAAATAAACTAAAGTAAATTTTGACAAAGAATATTTACTCTTTCTATACATTATGCAGTTCAATCTTTCCTATTTGATTAGTTCTATGCCTGTTTTACTGCTGTTTACAAGACATTAAATATATTAATTTTATAACTCATTACTGGGTCAGGACTCCAAAAAACATAGGATGATATGATATGAAATAAAGTAGCAAAGTGATGGTGGTGGCTTGAATCAAGGAAGCAGCTTTGGAGCTGGGGAGATGTAGTTGGATGTGGGCATTTTAAAGGTAAAGTGTGAGAGAAAATAAGGATAAATTAATGGAATTAAATCTTGTGGCCTGAGAAACTGGAATATCGGTGTGGATATTCACAGTGATGGAAAAGGTACTTAGAAGAGCAGATCTGGTGGAAGTAGGTAGAAGAGATGAAGAGCCATGTTTTGGACTATTAACATTGGAATGTGTATTTTATATTCAGGGGGGCCTATGAATAGACCATTGGCTAAGTAGAAAGGAAGATACTTAAAATGTTCTCTCTCACCAACAGAGCTCAAATGTATAATTTCTTCCTCAAATAAGCCCTTCCTCCCCTTCCCAAAGAACTTGGGAGCTGCTATTATAAGCACTGAAGCATCATTTATCTCACTGTGACACAGCTGCAAGTTTAGATGTTTGTATGATTATTTGATCAATGCTTTTCCACCTCTCAAAAAAGATTGGCATTCCATTAGGACAGGAATATTTACTTGACACTGTATTCTTAGAACTTAGCACAGTGCCTAGCATATATTATTGTACCCATATAACTAATCACACTTAAAATGAAATAAACAAATCAGGCTGGAATGAGGTATTGGAAATATTTGCCTCACCCTGAATATGGAAAATAATATGTGCCTTTCTGGTTATTTAGGTCTTTATAAGGTAAATAACATAATATTTGACAGTGTAATATTTTATGAGGCATGGCTATAAATGGAACAGAGTAAGTGAGGGAAGGGAATGGTAGGAAATGAGCTCAAATAAATAGGACTTTGATATAAGTGCCTATAAGAAGCCATTGGAAAAATTAAGAATGAATGTGATGTGATCTGCTAAATATTTTAAAAATATAACTCTGGTTATAGTCCAAGACATGTATGCAGTGGAGTAAGTGCAGAAGCATAGATAATAACTCTAAAGCTAATTGCAGTGATCAGATGAAAGAAGATGACTTAGGGCAAATAATGTGATAGAAGTTCCGGAAAATCACAATGTGATATATATAAATTCACAGCATTTGCTAATATATTGATGTGACATGTGAGAGGACGATTAATATGTGGTGTTGCAGAAAAATTGATGACACCTAGGTTTTAGGCCTAAGCAAAGAGGCAGATGATAAAGCTATTAACTGAGATAGACAAATAGAAAATTATTGATGGGCAAGAGGAGGCAATGAAGATCTTGAAATGGCTTTTAGATATCTAAATGGACAAATGGTCTAAGCAGTTCAATCACAAGTGGAGATTTCAGGAGAAATGTTATAATTTGAAAATCACTATTTAAACTATAGTACTTGGTAACTTGACTTGGTATTTGTAGAGGATACTTTCCTAGTGTCTGCAAGACTTAACTTCTTGCCACACATCAAATTTGTTCAGTTTATATCATTCATAGACAACTTGAATACAAATCCAAATATATGTACACAATGGAGAGAAATATAAGTTGGTTGTAAAAATTCTCATACCTAATATTTGTCATGTACAGAATTTGTCTCTTCTCATTTAGTTTCTTATTGTACCTTTTTAAACTATTCATAGGGCACTTATCAAAAATTTATGTATGTGCCTTATATGTCCTATGTATTGTAAGTTATATAGAGACATAAACTAAATCACAAGTCCTTATATTTGTAGCATTTCACAGCTAACAAACTGCTCTTACATACATTATTTCATTGACCCTCACATTTCTGGTGCATAATGTTTCAACCTTACCAATTGTTCTAATAATATTTTGCAACATAACAAACCACCTCAGAATGTACTGGCTTAACATAAAAAGAATGAAATCTTACAATTTGCGACAGTATGGATAGACCTAGAGGGTATTATGCTAAGTGAAATAAGTCACACAGAGAAAGATGAATAGTATGTGACTTCGTTTATATATAGAATCTTAAGAAAGCACTCTAAGAACACAAAGAAAACAGAAACTAATAGATACAGAGAAAAAAATCAATGGTTGGGGGCTAGGTACAAATTGGCAGTTACAGAATAGTCATGAGGATATAACATATACCACAGAGAATATAGTTGTAATTTCTATATATGGTATCAGATGGGTACTTAAAATATCTGAAAGATAACTGTAATTATATAAATGTATAACTAGTGAAACTAATATAGTATTGAATGTCAACTATAATTGAAAAAAATGATTACATAAAAAATGTGGCTTAAAACATTGACAGAATTTATTTTGCTCCTGAATCTGAAAATTTTGGCAGAGTTTGACATGAACAGTTGATCTATCCCACATGATATCATAGGAAGCAACTCAAAGCCTGAGGACTAGAATCATGAGACTCATTCCCTCCTCACTTGCATGTCTGATATTTGACATTGTCTGTTAGTTGGGACTTTTAGTGGGTTCGTGATCAAAACATCTGTACATAGCCATTCCATGTTGCTGCTTGGTTTCCTCACAGCATAGGGGCTGTGCTAAGGGTATTATGCTAAGTGAAATAAGTCACACAGAGAAAGATGAATAGTACATGACTTCATTTATATGTAGAATCTTAAGAAAACACCAAAAATAAGCAAACAAACAAAACAGAAAACAAACTCATAGATACAGAGAAAAAATAAATGGTTGGGAGCTAGGTACACCCCAATAGTGAGTGTCCCAAAAGAGGCAATCATTCAGAAACTTTAACAACTTTTATGACCTACTAGCAGCTGGTGAATGAAAATTCATGCACTGAAGGGTGGGACCTTCAGCCTGACCTGTCCCCTCTCACAATCCAGGAGCCCTCAGGGGTGAGAGGTGATCCAGCAACCAGGGGAGGGTGATGCCCCCATCACACCTCCGCTGCTGCCACTGCCAGCAGTGCAAGCCTCGGCCCCTTGGCTGGCCCTGGTTACCTGAGCCTTAGGCACCCTGGGCGGCTGGGCAGCCACTATCCAAGGCATGCTGGCTGCTCAGGCGTTGGCTGGGCAGCAGCGGCCATCCAAGGCTTGCTTGCACCTCAAGCTGGCCTTGGGTAGCTGGGGGGCTTAAGGGACTCTGGAGGCAGGTGCCCAGAGTAGTCCGATATACCTGGGGTCAGGCCTAGCTCTGCCATGCATCTGCTGCTCCAACAGGGCTGAGGAGGCTGGGTGCCACCATATTGTGGCTCTGGGCACTGCCATCTTTGAGGGTGTGGCAGTCAACTAGCATATTCCCTCATTATTGGTTGTGGGGCTGCCATCTTTGTGAGGGTGTGATTGTCAATAAGCATATTCCCTCTTTATTAGATAGGATGATTAGAAGTCATCAAGCATACTTCAGCCACATTAAATTCATTAAGGCAATCACCAAGGCCTCCCCAGTTCCAAAGGAAAAGGGAATAGACTTCTTGACTAGGAAATGCCAAGATTTGGGCAGAGCATGTAGAGACTAAATTATGCCTGTTGTAATTTAAGTATATATATATATATATTTCAGAGAGAAAGTGAGAGGGATAGAGAGATAGAAACATCCATGATGAGAGAGAATCATTGATCAGTGTCTCCTGCATGCCCCACACTGGTGATTGAGTCTGCAAGTTGGGCATGTGCCCTGACCAGGAATTGAACTGTGACCTCCTAATTCATAGGTTGACACTCAACCACTGAGTCCTCCTGGCTTGGCGTAATTTTTGGAAATGCAATCTGCCACATAGATAAAGGGGAAATGAGGCTTGGTGTGGTTAAGAAGCAGATTTGAAAAATAACTTAGGCATGTTTTAAAAATGAATCAGTTTGACTATATTCAGTGTCCTGTAATCTAAATCTCTGTGACTATTCTATAACTACCAATTTGTACTTCTTAATGCTTTTATCTTTTTCACCCATCCCTAGACTCCCCCCACCCCTGACCACTGTGAGTCTGTTCTCATTATTTATGAGTCTGTTTCTATTTTGTTGGTTTATTTTGTTCATAACTGTATTGGGGACAGGTGGGTGCTTGGGACAGCAGTGGGATGACTCTAAAGGACATGGTTTTCTGGTCACTCTGCTCTCCATCTGAAGCTGATGCAGAATGTTGTTCAATATAAAGTTTAATTAAAAATTAAAAACAAATAAATAATGAATACATTTGTAGACGAAACTGGTGCTGGTTCTTTTTAGCCTCTTTCTAAGGTTAAAAAATGTGTCTGGTTGACAGTTATTTTGTGAGTTCACTCATGTTAAATTTTTTTCTTAATCATACAGACCATTTTGAATAGAGCACTATTGTTTGCAACTCTCGTTTTGGGATTTTAATTTGGCCTGAAATTTTCATTCAGAAACTACGGTAGTGTACTTCTTGAGCACTTCCACCTTTCAGTGCTATTGGAATAATAAACTTTATTTGGTGGTAACCAGAAACAACAAATAAAGAAGAAATAAACTGGTATGTGCCCTTATGTTGCAAGCTACACTGGCCTTTTACTTGACATTATTTACTTCTGAAAACAGCACCTCATAGAAAGATTTACTTCTCTTAATTATCAAATCAGGCTATGTATTTGATTATTTTTGGAAAATACTGGGTCTCCAAATAGTTATAGTTTTAGAACTTTTTGTGACATTGGTTACTATGTAGATGATTCTGGTCTTTTAATAAATAACACCCAGAAATTCCTCTAAGTCACAAAGAAATTTAGTTTCAGAGCTATAACTAGCAGCAGATCCTAAGACAATAATTGAACAGCAAATACTTAATTTGGGACATGAAAATGCTTGTAGGTAAATGGGGAAATAATGGAGGCAAAGAAATGAAACTAATAGGTTACTTAACAGTTTCTGCTGTGGACCACTGGGTATCAATAAATCTTGCTGGGGACCTCTGGGAGATGGTGAAGAATATTTGCCTGAGTTATTCCATCTTGTGGCAAGAAGTTGGGGTATCTATCCACCAACTCCCATTTGTCATTGGTTGTAGACTGCTCCCTAGGCATTATCTTTGTGGTGTGTATGGCCTGCTCTAACTATAGGTCTAATATACTTCAAAGGTCAGAGAATGCCCTCAGGCAGAATGTTGCCTTTGCTTAATGCAAAAAGCTATGGGTACATATGAGAATGGTGTGTGCCAAAGGGATATATGAGACATTAGTGGTCTCTGCTACACTTATAGTTTTTTCATAATGTTTTTCTCTCTTTGTCATATATGTATTTACCTAATTTCTCCAATAAAATGAAGTGTATCAAAACCATTCTATAAAGGTCATTCATGAACTACACAAGTGTTAGTACTCTTATCCACAGGAAAATGGCCTTTCATCAGGATCACACAAGGCTGCAGTTAAATGGGAATTGAGGTGGTAGGGGCTGCAAGAGAATTATAGAGAAAATAGGGTGGGCTTCCAATTGTTGGGCCCATTATCAGAGGAGCTAAGGAACCATTTAAAGAAACCCATTCACTTGCTACTTTTAGAGTATTTATTATGATTATGCTTAAAGAAAATCTGTGTACTTGTCTCTTGTAGTATATGGGTATGTGTTGAGTTTATATGAACACCACCACCACCACCACCACCACCAACAACAACAAAACAACAACACTGTGCTCCTGATCCTTATAAGGAATAGTGAGAGCCTCTACCTCTGGGAATCACATTAGGGTAACAAACAGAATGAGAAAAAATAATCTCATTATAAGAATCAACCTAGGAAATTGATCTTGAGCAGCATGAGATATCGGAACATATTCAGATAGTGAACAGAAAAGTGTAACACCTAAGTTTTAGCTCTACTGTCAATAGATTTTCAATGTGAAGGCAACATTCCCTCTTCTAAAACACTGCTAGGCTGAGGTCCTACTAGAAGAGAAACTTAAATTCAATCATCCTAATAGCAAAAATTTCAAAGAAATTCCTTTAAAATATTCAGAAAAAAATGGGAAAGTATAGGGATTCAAATTATCCTTGATTGTGTAGAAAAAGTTTCTTAAAATTTTTTCAAAGTCCATGACAAGAATCTAAATATATCAACTAAACTTCCAGTTTCCTAGGTGAAAAATACTCTGCATCCCTAAAATACATTTAGTTCCAATTCTGTTTTCTAAAATATATGCATTAAGAGAAAAACTGATAGCCATGTAGATTCATGAAATTTCTCTTTCAATCAATGATATATTTATGTAAAAGTGATGACAGTGCATAAAACACACATCTAAATGTTTTTCATCGTTATCTGCTAAATGAAACTACATGAAACATGAAATGATTATTTTTAATATAATAGAGATGTGCCATATTTGAGAGCTTCTAGGAAGCCATGATCTGTTCATAATTAAAGTAGTGTAGCTTCAGTTAATTATGCTGTTATTCATGTTCTAGTTCATTAGGTCATAAAATAAATGACTTTAATTGATAATCAGAAACTTTTTGACATAATATTATTTGAATATCTATTATTTTTCTAGTTATCAATACTTTCTGACAAAGAATAACTAAAAGCTGAGTTCAAGTCTATGGAATCCTTTTACTTGAAACAATGCCCTGAATGAATAACATCAGAAATCTCTGTGGTCTTTTTAAGCAGTCACCTAGAAATAACAGGCTCATCTACAGAGAGTTAACCTAGCCTTTCTAAAATCAAAGTTTTCTACCAAGAAAATGTTAAGAAGTCTATCTTTTATATTTGTTGAAATAAATGCAACAGTAAATTTTTATAAGAAAGAGTATAATGGTTTCTTTTCTGTTTTTCTTGATAATCTACATGGGAGAGTTTCCAGGAAGACTTGAAACTAACTTTTGAAAATATTTGTAATAGAATAAAATAATGAGCAATATTTCTAGCTTCCTGTACTCTCAGTCTTTCAAAGCTTAACCATTTAAGAAGTTCACAAAACCTTCCTTCATTTTTAAAATATCATAGTTTACCTTTTGTGTATTCATACATGTGTTTTTCTATAGTTGGTTGTACAAACAGTATATACAGTCATATAGAGTTTATTTTTTAATCAGATACATAAACATTAACCTACAATTTGCATGTTCCATATAAAAATATTTTACAGCTATATTTGAACATACAGGGTGGGGCAAAAGTAGGTTTATAGCTGTAAGTTTAATACAAATTTATTCTTGTTATTATTTATTATTTTTTGTATTACTTTCCATACAAATAACTGAAAACTTACTTTAATAATAATATAACCATTTTTCTTATAGTTTTGTGAATTTTAGTATGATTTTCCATACAAACTATAAACCTACTTTTGCCCCACCCTGTACATGCAATTTTAACATATACTTATTTTTTAATGAAACTTCATAAGGAAATATACATAAAATATATAAACCATAAATTGAAGAACAAATATATTTGTCATCGAAAACAGTATATAGGCATTATGAGAATTTCAGAAGCTTCCCTATTGCCTAGTCCCAGTCAATGGTTCCCCATAGAGATTACCAGTTTTATCTTCTATCACCATAAATTGTTTTTATTTCCTCTTAACCCTAATATAAATAGACTCAAAGAATATATACCTGAAGGGTTTGGTTTCTTTCACTCAAATTTTCTCAATAGAATCCATGCATGTTATTTAATGTAACAGTAGTTAATTTATTTTTGTTGCTGTGTAGCATACATTTCCATGAATATAGCCATTTTTTATCAGTTTTACTATTGATGGATATGAAGTCTTTTAATAATTTTGGCTATTATGGAAAATGCTTCAATTATTGGTCCTATCTATGATGCAAGTAAGTTTCCTTTTAAATATCTTTTTATTGATTTCAGAGAAGAAGGGAGAGAGAGAGAGAGAGAGAGAGAGAGAGAGAGAGAGAGAGAGAGAGAGAGAGAACATCAATGATGAAGGAGAACCATTGATTGGCTGCTTCCTACATGCCCCACACTGGGGATCAATCCCACAAACTGGCCATATGCCCTGACTGGGAATCTAACCATGATCTTTGATTCAGAGGTTGTTCCTTACCCAGTCATGATGGCTGGGCAATGAAAGTAAACTTTTTGGGAATATACCTAAAGTTGAAATATAGTATATGTGTCATGCATAATGCATAAATCATAATTTTTGGTTTAGTATATTCTGCCAATGTTTTTTAAAAATATATTTTATTGATTTTTTTATAGAGAGGAAGGGAGAGGGATAGAAAATTAGAAACATAGATAATAGAGAAACATTGATCAGTTGCCTCTTGCACACCTCCTATTGGGGATGTGCTCACAACCAAGGTACATGCCCTTGACCAGTCCTCAGGCCGATGCTCTATCCACTGAGCCAAACTGGTTTCGGCCTGCCAATTGTTTTTCAAAGAAGTTGAGTAAGTTTCACTCCCATAAATAGTGTATAAAAACGGAGAAAACCAAGATGGCAGCAAAGGTAAACTCCTAAACTGTTGTCTCATACAACAATTTCAAAATTACAACTGAAAGACAAAACGGACATAATCCAGAACCACAGGAAGACTGGCTGAGTGGAAATTCTACAACTAGAAGGAAAGAGAAAAGCACACTGAGACTCAGAAGAGGTACAGAGATGCGTGCATGGAGAGGACTGGCAACTGAGTGTGCGGCTGGCTTTCCCAAGTGGGAGGGAGACAAAAGCTCCCTACTGCTCTGAACTCCAGTTATGGGCAAGACTCTGGGGAACCCAGACTTATATAGGGAGAAACTGGACTGCCAGGAAAGAAAATAGCACACTGAGACTCAGAGGAAGTATGGAAGACAGACGTATGAAGGTACAAGCACGCACAGAGTGGGTGGACAACTGAGTACGCTTCTGGCTTTCTCAAATGGGAGGGAGAAAAAAGCTTCCAAATGTTCTGAACTCCTGTTCTGGGCAAGACTCTGGGGACCCAGACTCATTCTGGGAGAAACTGGACTGTCTGGAAGCAGGCAGAACTCGAGGGAAGCTTTCTCTCAGAAGTGCTTGCAGCAATTTTGCAGGACACTGAGACACAGGGGTCTCTTAGGGCAGGGCTGAAGGGAAGCCAAAGCTGTTTGCTTCTCCCTTAGACTCCGCCCCATCCAAGCTGTGCATAGAGGCTTTTGCTAGTCTGGTCTCATAAGGGTGTCTCCAACACAGTTCTCTCAGTATAGACACAGCTGATCCTCACAGCAAATTGGCCTGGAGGTCAATTCCTCCCAGTGATACCAACAACAATCAAGGCTTAATTATAAGACCATGGACACAACCTACAAAGGGGTACACCAAGAGTGTCCACCTCAGGTAACTGGGGAGGCTGAACCACTGGGCCCTGTAGGACACCAAGCATACAAAGCCACTCTATTAACTCAGTGAACCAATGAAACAGGTCACAAATGAAAGAAATGGAGGAAAGGAAATGACTGTATATAGAGTTCAAAACCATGGTTATAAGGTTTTTTTAAGAATTTTCTAGAAAAGAGGGAGAACCAAGATGGCGGCATAGGTAAAACACCTATCTTGCCATCATACTGAGCAATTTTAATACTACAACTTCACGAAAGAACAAATACCTTCCAGAATCACCAGAAAGCTCGCCGAGTGAAAATTCCACAAATAAAAGTGAAGATAAGACACTGTGACTTGGAGGAGTGGCAGCGAACAGCGTTGAAAGATTTGCGTGGAGAGAGGTTTGGGGCGCGTGCCAGAGGAGAGGGCGGGCAGCTGAAAACCGGCCAGTTGTCTCGAACGGGGAGACAAAGACATCCCACTGGACTGATTCTCCAGCTCTGGGCGAAGTCCAGGGAACCCACTATCATACGGGGTGAAAACTGGACAGTGGGAGGGCATGCCGAAACTCGGGTGCTGCCGGGTCTCCTGGCTTGTGGAAAGGCAGCTTGCGTGACGGCACAGAGAGCACACCGCGACTTGCCTCTCATTCGGAAAACCGTCAGACTGCTTTGTTTTACAACCCTGGGTGAGACATTGCGCATGCAGACTCATTTTGGGAAAGTCTGAATTCCCCGGCAACCGGCAGCCTGTGGAGCTCCGCAGCGGCTCTCTCTCAGAGGTGCTGGCGGCCATTGCTCCCGGCACAGAGTCCCCAGGGCCGCATAGGGCGGAGCTAACGCTGTCTGCTTGGCCCGGAGACTCCGCCCACCCAACCTGAGCACAGCTGAGCTTCACAGACAATTGGCCGGGAGGTCAACCCTCCAAGTGCTAGCAACGATTAACTGAGCTTAACTTCAGCAAGACTGTGCAGCCCATATCCACCTCAGGTAACCGGGGAGGCTGAGCCACTATCCCTAGTAGGAAGTCTACCACACAAAGCTAATTGACCAACTCAGGGAAGCAGCCACCATGCAGCAACATGGAAAGAAATCAGATGTGAAAGAAATGGAGGAAAAAAAAAGACTAGACATGGAATTTAGAACCACGGTTATAGGGTTTTTTAAGAGGCTCCAACAAAAGATCAAGGCCTATAAGGAAATAAGCAAGACCACAAAGGAAATGAATGAGTCCTACAAGAAAATGAACAACACCCTCCAGGATATAAATGAGAGCTGCAAAGAAATGATCAAGACCAACGTGGAAATGAATGAGTCCTACAAGGAAATGAAAGAAACCCTCAAGGATATAAAGCAGACTCTCAAGGATATGAAAAAGGACCAACCAGAAATTAAGCATGCACAGACTGAAACAAAAAATATTATACAAAGACCTGAAAGTGCCCTGGAGCACCCCAAGAACCAAGTTAAAGATTTGAAATACAAAGAGGTAAAATCCACTCAGCTGAAAAAGCAAGAAACCAAAAGAATCCAAAAAATTGAAGATAGTGTAAGGGGCCTCTGGGACAACCTCAAGCATACCAACATCCGAATTATAGGGGTGCCAGAAAAAGCGAGAGGCCAAGACAATGAAAACCTATTTGAAGAAATAGTGACTGAAAACTTCCCACACCTGGTGAAAGAAATTGACTTAGGAGTCCAAGAAGTGCACCGAACCCCAATATATAGGAACCCTATGAGGACCACACCGAGGCACATCATAATTCAAATGCCAAGAGCACAAGACAAAGAGAGAATATTAAAAGCAGCAAGAGAGAAACAGTTGGTTACCTATAAGGGAGCACCCATACGACTGTCAGCGGATTTCTCAACAGAAACGATGCAGGCCAGATGGGAGTGGCAAGAAATATTCAAAGTGATGAACAGCAAGAATCTACAACCAAGATTACTCTATCCAGCAAAGCTATCATTCAGAATTGAAGGTCAGATGAAGTGCTTCGCAGATAAGAAAAAGCTAAAGGAGTTCATCATCACCAAACCAACATTATATGAAATGCTGAAAGATATTCTTTAAGAAGAGGAAGAAGAAAAAGGTAAAGATGAAAATTATGAACAACAAATACACATCTATCAACAAATGAACATAAAAATCAAGTGAATTGATAGGCTGTTGAACAGGATAGACTGGTGAATATAACAGAGACATGGATATAGAGAGGGAATGGACTGACAATTCTTGGGGAGAAAAGGGTGGTGGGAAGTGCAGCAAGAGACTGGACAAAAATCTAGCAACAATGGGAGAGGACTGTGGGGAGGGGGAGGTGAGGGTGGAGGGTGGGATAGGTACAGGGTGGAGGGAAGCTATAGGGAGATAAAAAGGGGAAACAATGTAATTAATAAACTGAACAATAAAGATAAAAAAGATTAAAAAAAAGAATTTTCTAGAAAAGGCCAATAAAATTAGTGAGAACTTTGAAGATATAAAAAAGGACAAACTAGAAATTAAGCATACACTTATATATGCTCAATAAAATAAAAAAATAATATACAGAGATTCAACAGCAGATAAGAGGATCATAATAATCAAGTCAAAGATTTGAAATACAAAGAAGCAAAAAACAACCAACTGGAAAAGCCAAAAGCAAAAAGAATCCAAAAATAAGAAGATAATGTAAGGAGCCTCTGGGACAACTTCAAGCATACCAAAATTGGAATTATGGGGGTGCCAGAAGAAGAGAGAGAGCAAGATACTGAAAACTTATTTGAAAAAATAATGAATAAAAACTTCCCCTGCCAGGTGAAATAAATAGACTTACAAGTCCAGGAAGTGCAGAGAACCCCAAACAAAAGGAATCCAAAGAGGACCGCACCAAGACACATCATAATTAAACTGCCAAGAGCAAAAGACAAAGAGAGAATATTAAAAAGCAGCAAGAGAAAAATAGGTAGTTTCCTACAAGGGAGCACCCATATGACTGTCAGCTGATTTTTCAACAGAAACTATGCAGGCCAGATGGGAGTGGCAAGAAATATTCAAAGTGATGAATAGCAAGAACATACAACCAAGATTACTCTACCCAGCAAAGCTATCATTCAGAATTGAAGGGCAGATAAAGAACTTCACAGATAAGAAAAAGCTAAAGGAGTTCATGACCACCAAACCAGTATTATATGAAATGCTGAAAGGTACTCTTTAAGAAGAGGAAGAAGGAGAAAAAGATAAAAATAAAACTTATGATCAGCAAATACATATATATCAACAAGTGAATCTAAAAATAAAGTAAATAAAAAATCTGATTAACAGAATAAACTGATGAATATAATAGAGTCAGGGTCATAGAAAGGGCATGAACTGACAATTCTCAGGGGGAAGGGAGGGTGGGGTTGCAAGAAGAGACTGAACAAAAATTGTACACCTATGGATGAGCACAGTGGTGGGGGGTAAATGTAGAGGGTGGGGTGGGAACTGGGTGGATGGGAGCTATGGGGGGAATAAAGAGGAACAATTGTAATAATCTGAACAATAAAAATTTATTAGAAATAGAAAAATTAGTGTATAAAAATTCCAATGACACCAAATTTTCATCAGTATTTAGTATTTTAAGTTTTGTTTTATTTTTATTGTTGCCATTATAATGGGTGTGTAGCTGTTTTCTTTCATGGTCTATATTTTAATATTTTGATGGTTTACAATGTTTATTATCATTTTATATCTTTATTGGCCATTTTAATGTCCTCTTTGGTGAAATATTTATTCAAGGTTTCATTCATTTTGTTCAAACTGTATTTTGTTTGCATTGATTTGTATTGATTTGTATGAGTACTTTATGTTTTCATGAAGCTAGTAGTTTTTTGTGTTATTTTTTTACATACATACACATGTCACTTCCCAATCTATTATGTCATTTTTTGGTCTCTTATTATGGCCCTCTTATAGGTAGAAATTTTTGTTTTAATGAATATGCCAATCTTTTTGTTTTAAGCTTAGTGAGTCTATATCCTATTTTTAAAAATGTCCATTCCAAGGTCATGAAACTATTTTCTTATGTTACAAATCATATTTCTTTTTGGAAGTAGCTGCATGATATCCCATTGTTTGGTTTAATATACACTGAGTGGCCAGATTATTATGATCTCTGAATGCATAATAATCTGGCTACTCAGGAGATATAGATATAGATATAGATATAGATATAGATATACACACACATATACATGTATATAAGAGGTCTGGTGCATGAATTCGTACATGGGTGGAGTCCTGCCAGCCTGACCAGGGGGAGAGAACATGAGCAGTTGACCATAACATCTGCTTGTCAAACTCCTGGTCCAGGGTACAATTTGCATATTAGCCTTTTATTATATAGGATATGCACTGAGTGGCCAGATTATTATGCATTCAGAGATCATAATAATCTGGCCACTCGGTGTAATTGCTTCAATGAGTTCCCAAACTGAAAGACATTTAGGTTGTTTTCAATGAATGTGTTCTTATAAATAAGGCTTTAATGTTTTTTTTAAAACTATACATATATCCTTACATAACTGGTGATTTATTTCCATAAGATAGCTACTTAAGGAGAGATTGATAGGCAACAGATCATGTACATTTTAATAGCTATTTTCAGGTTATTAAAATCTATCGATACTTCCCCAGTAGGGAATATGATGGCTTTTTACTCCTTTCCAGCACTGATTCTTATTGGTTATTTTTTATATATTCATTCTTCTATCTGACCAGAGGCCTGTTGCATGAAATTCATGCACTCTGGGGGTTCCTTAGCCTGGCCTGTGTCCTCTTGAAATCCTGGAGCTTTTGGGGAGCAGGCCTAAGCCTTCAGTTAGACATCCTAAGTGCTGCAGGGGAGGCCAGAGAGGCTCCCACCACCGCCTCTGCGCTCCTCAGCCATGAGCCTGCTTCTAGCTGAGTGATGCCCCCCTGTGGGAGTACACTGACCACCAGGGGACAGCTTCTGCATTAAGTATCTGCCCACTGGTGTTCAGTGAGTATCATAGTAACTGCTTGTTCCTCTGTTGAGTCAGTTTTCATATTAGCCTTTTATTATATAGGATGGGTAAGAAATAGTGTCTTGTTTTGCCGTTTTCTCACTTTGAGAAGATTAATACCTTTTCATAAGTTTGTTGGTTATTTGCATGTCCTCTTTTGTGGATTTTCTATTCAGGGTTATGTATTCAATTTTTTCTTATTGGATTATTTTTCTTTTTAAAATTAGTTGTATAGAATTATATTAGATATGAAGCACTTGTCTGTTTTAGATGTCTAAATGTTTTTTTCTGTGTATTCTTTTCACTTTATTATAAATGGCTTGGCTTTATAGAAATGTTGGCTTTTTATGTAGATGAAAGTGACAATTTTCTCCTTAAAGTCATCTAGGATTAGTGTTTGGTTGAAGGATATCCCTGTAATTTAAACTGTTATAAATTTATTTATTTATTTTTTGGACTTACTTTGTATATGTGTATCTTTAGTCTATCTGGAATTTATTTTTATACTAGAGGCCCAGTGCATGAAATTCATGCATGGGTATGGTCTCTAGGCCTTGCCGGTGATTAGGGCCTATCAGGACCTTCCAGCTGCCAGACAAAGCCTTCCTTTGTTCCATGCATCCCCCTGGTGGTCAGTGCACATCATAGCAAGTAATTGAACTCCCAGTTTCCCGGTCAAACTCCTGAGGGGACACTTTGCATGTTAGCCTTTTATATAAATAGATAGTTTAAGTTATAGGATTCTAACTTTATGAAAACGTCATCATTATACATTCCATTTTTAGTGACTGAATTGAAATGTGCTATTTAGTGTAATACCTTTGACTGAATCTATTTCTGGTTTCATTTCTGTTCCACCATTTTGTCTGTCCCTATACCAATACCATACTGTTCCAATTACAGTAGCATGGTAATATAAAATATAGCACAACAGAACTTTTTTTATTTAAAATATTCTATGCAATGCTCACACTTTTGTTCTTTTCTGAAATGAGTTGGTCTAGCTCTTTGAATATTTTCTATTTGATGAACTTAGAAAGAGAACTTTTTTAGAAAAAAAATATCTAAAATGAATGCAGACATGTGAAACCTAAGAGGTCTGCCTGCAAACAACAATAAAGACAGATTTCCAATAGATATAACTCCTCACGCTTAAGAATTGTTCTACATTTAATCCAGCTGAATTCTGGAGCTAAGCCTAACTACTATATTTTTTGTCAAAATAAATTATACACAGAATATAAAATGTCCTGGCAATGGAAGACAGTACAGAAAAAAATAATATATTTTAATGGAAAGCATTAATTATAATGAGATTAGAAGCAGGTTACTGATAAATTTATCTTTATGAATGCATCTATTGACCGTTATAGGTCCTTTTATCACAATGTTTCTCAAACTGGATTGCCAATTGGAATCTCCTGGAAGCTTTTTAGTCCTGATGCCCACGTGAGAGCCCAGACAATTAGGCATCATCTCTGGGCATAGAAACCAGGCATTAGGATTTTGTAAAGCTCCCCAGATGACTCCACTGTCTAGCAATCATTGAGAATCAGTGTTTTAGAAGAGGATAAAATTTTACTCAGAATAAAAATGGAGAAGAAAACAAGAAATGAAATTCCTTAGCTGTTGCTGGGCTCCTTGCCAAGTTTTTCTTGTAAAGTTAATTTTTCATTGATAGGTGGTTGATAGGATTTAGTATGCCTGGACTACTGCAGGGAGAAGTGCAGGATGAATTTTGTGGGCACAGGGTTTGGGTGGGGTAGGGGGGTAAGAATACTAACCAAAGGAAAATCACTTTTGAAATTTTTAGAAAATAAAGTCATATGTCTGTTTATAGTCCAATCTAATTCTAGTCTCAATGGTGGGAGGAAGATATGGAGGAGGCAGGCAGTGAATATATACGCCAAAGGAAGGGTGGGTAGCTTGGGCAAAATTTCCTAAGAAATATGATTCTGCTTAGCCTATCATCCCCATTTCTGGTCAGTGTATTCAAGCCAGGATACAACAGTGGGACACACACGTGTCAATGACCCAGATAGCTACAGCAAGTGACCCTTCTCCTCAGTGTAGTCATCTTATAAGTGGCAATGCTAAATCATTCATGACTTCATGTGCTGCTTTTGGCAAGCGGCTCTCTAATTGCTCCTGTTTTTGCATCGATTCTGCGCAGCGTGGAAACGCGAGTCTCCAACTTGCTTGTGGATTTATTGACCATTAAGTCCCTCCTCAGCTTTCACCTTCCAGGCCTCGCCCACTCTATTTTAGAATCAGGAGCTGGAACAGCACCTGTTTCTTCCTCACCAAGGAAGGGCTGGGCATTTTGACTCTCCCCTTCCCACCAACCCAGGTGTCTTTGGTGTTTCTGTTTTCCTGCTCACCTTCCCCCCATCCGCATCCCCCGCCCATCCACGCATCTCTATTTCTGTGGCAGAGGGCTTGAGGACGTGATAAATACGCCCTCACGCACCAGCTCCCCCCAGCCAGCAAACTGCTTTGGAGAGCATCAGGCAGACCGCGGGGACCCACCTGCATCCCAAAGTTTAGGGCTTAGGGCAGAGCATCTCTATGGCTAGGCTGGGGGGTCCGGAACAGACCCGGAAAGATGCTGCTGGGAACGGATTCACCGACGTCATCAAGAGCCGCGCTGGTAGGACCTCTTTCTTGCTTTTTAGGGTGGGGGTGTATTTCATACCCGCTACTCTCCACAGAGGCTGTGCTCTGGAAGTTAGCTCGCGGTGTAGGAAAGTTGTGGCGCTGAGTGGAGGAGCTGCAAGGGACTGTCACCGCACCCCCAGCCTGTGGGGACTAAAGGAAACCTGGCAGGGCACTCCGGAGGCAGAAGAGAGTGCAGCTCTCTGAGAAAGCAAAGGCTCAAGTTTTCCTTTTGGAATAAATAGATATTGCTGGGCGACATTTTAAAAAAGAAAACCACTGGATATTGGTTTTCTTATAGGATGGTCACTTGTTTTAAAAATTAAATATAAAAGAATAAGCAGACATATTCAAAGCACAAGTTTTCATAGCCTTTGAGGAGGGAGAAAGGGGAGGGGAGTGGAGGCGGAGGCAAGCCTTGTCAGCATGTGGTCAAATGCAGAATTAAGGAATAGAAGTTTAACTTCCCTTCATGTCTGTGCTGAAGGAAAATGTGTGTGTGTGTGTGTGTTTGCGTGTTTGCCGGTGAGGTCTTGACAGGAAGGCTTTCATGCCTGGAGTATGACTGTGAATTTAAAACCAGTAGACTCTGAGATCCTTCCTAAGTGTGCTCCCACCACCGACCCCCCCCCCCCCATGTGTGTAAATGTCATCTTCTGGTGTTGGTACTCTGGCCTATATATGAAAACTCTTGTAAACCTGGATAGGTCTTTAAAGCTGGAAATGGAAACAGCTGTTAAGTTTTCTCAAAGGATGAAGTTTTAGCTGCTTGAATCTACTCCTCTGGTTATTGGAAATGCACCAAATGTGGACAGCAAAATAATAGCATTCCAGGTTTCGTTACATACATTGCTGAATACTGAAGAGAACAGAGGTAAAGTTACTCCAAGTGTATTTTTGAAGTGACAATAAAGAAACTATCAGAATACAAAAGAAAAAAATGGCCTGGTGAGTGTGGCTGAGTAGGTTGAGCATGGTCCTATATACCAGAAGGTCTCTGGTTCAATTCCTGGTCAGGCATCTGCTCCTGTTGCACGTGATCCCCAAGACGGGGCGTGCAGGAAGCAGCAGATCCATGTTTCTCTCTCATCCATGTTTTTTTTTTCTCTCCGTCTTTTCCCTCTCTTACCTCTCTCCCTCTCTCCCTCTCTTTCTCTTTTTCCCTCTCTCCCTCTCTACCTCCCCCTCTCCCCCTTTCCCTTCCTCTCTCTGAAGTCAGAAAAACATATTAAAAGATTAAGAAACACATGAGTTGTATAAGTTGTAGACCAGGAAAGAGTTCAGAAGATGAAATTCTCTTCCCAAGTGGTGTAAGTTGGTAATGATGCTCAGAAGTAAAAAAACCAAGGGTGTCTCTGACAGTGCCTGGGAGAAATATTTACTTTAAGTTTTAAAACCACACTTACATTCTGTATCTCATCCCGTGAATAACCTCTTTTCAAATTTTAAAGATAAGCATTTAAAAATGGAATGCCCTTATTCAGCACCCAGGATAATAGAATTGGCCTTAAGTAATTACCTAAGGGGCTTAATCACAAGGAACAACAGCACCTGTAATTATTGGAATCGAGAGTCTAGGTCAGTGGTCCACAAACTCAGTCAACAGAGCCACGGTTTGCCGACCACTACCATAAAATATATAACATAAAATACATTGGATAGTTTTATACATTGTCTTAAAATTGCTATTGTCTATTGATTTTAATAGACAGTAATCTTTTAGATATAATTATCTGAAATATAGAAATAAATCTACTAAAATCTGTTCCAAGGTATTACTTTTGAAAATGTGTTAATTTGAGGGTTATTTCTATAATGTATGTAATTCTATTTGCTATTGTGCTACTTGTACATTTGTCAGTACACGAGAGGAAAACATATTCTGTAAAATTGTTCTCAAATCTAGATTTATTGGACTTCATGGGTGTTTTGGAAATGGCTAGTTTAGCTCCATCCCTAAATAAAATTCAATCTACCTTTATATTCCTTTGGGTTATATATTAGATGCTACTGCTCAGAGTCACTATTTAAAATGCAATGATTTAATTGTGTGTGTTTTACACTTGTGAAATTAAGCTTTTATTAGAACTAATAAATTCAGGTGGTCTGAGTGATGGATTCAACAGGTTATCTAATTTTCAAAGTCTGCCTTAATCTTTGTAATCAATTCTTCCCTTTGAAGGTTTAGGGTTTAGATCCCATTGTGTGTGTGTGTGTGTGTGTGTGTGTGTGTGTGTGTATAGCTAATATACTATGTGTCTCTCTGCCCATTCAACCTGTTGCTATGATGAGTACTGACCATCAGGAGTACTGAGTTGCAGTAACTTGGCAGTAGTGGTTCTCAGGTGACAAACCCCAAAACCAGAGATAAGGGAGCCTGATTCTTTGTGGGGCTGCATGATTCTACTTTCAGCCATGGATTATGTTGTTGCTGGGGCACTGTCAGCCCCGAATGTGGTTTATTGCACACTTGTGTTTGTGTTCCACTCGCTGTATAACAGCAACTTTACAGAGTGCCCTCTCACACTTTGGTAACCCCCAGGGGATGTCGCAGAGCCGGTTTCAGCCCAATTCCTGCAGGCCAGGCTAAGGGACCTCACCTGCCAGAGAGTCCCAACTCCCTCCACAGAGGCCAAGGATCGACTGCAGGAGGTTGTCTCAATTGAGGACGTGCCCAGCCAGTCTCACCCAGTCCCACCCTGCTGGCACCTTCTAATTAATTTCGTTTCAATGTGCACGAATCCGTGCACTGGGTCACAGTATAAAATAAAATTCAATGTGCATTGAACATTTTAGTTTTTGTACCTTTATGAAACCAGGGATTTTGTTTTGTATTTTTTAAGTTTTGATTTTGCTTTAATTCTGAAGCATAAGGGGTGGTTGCTATTAGTAAATGCTTTTTGCAGCTAAATGCTATGAGAAGCAAAAACCAATGATGCCAAAAAAAAAAAAAAAAAGGAAACCTAAGAAGTCTTTCACTGGCAATTTCTATTTCAATCGTTCCCCCCCCTCTCATGTGTTAGTTCATTTCTAGACTTTGTTAAGTGGCAAGGAGGATTGTAGAGTGTTATGACAATGCCCTAAATGACATAAAAATTTACATAAGATGATTATTATATTTTACTGGCAATATTGCAGATTGTTTTTCATACAGGCAGAACTTTCTTTTAAAAATTGAGGTCCTGGGATGATGATTATAACATACAAAATTCTATAGTTTAATTTTTATACAGTTGTCTTGGTTCATCATTTGATAAAGTCATAATAGTATGGAACTTTGAGTATTATTTATTCTTTTTCTCATCACAACTGCATAGTCTTAACTTATTTTCTAAAGGGGGCAATATGGTTTGGTTTACACACAAGACTTCAATAATCTGTGTTTGAATACCACTCAGGAGAGAAGCCTTATGCCTTGGGTGAGGACTGTTGTTATAAAATAAACTCAACCAGAACTTTCCACTATCTCAGATATAAATTTCAAATATCTTCACTGTAAAATCTCAGCATTGAAAAGCATTTCAATTCAGTATATTTAGAACTGTTTTTTCTTGTTTGTATACGGCAAATATGGGCACTAGATCGCCTATTGATTGGGTATGCTTTCCTGTAATTAGAAATAGCTCAATGCAACATAAATAGCCCCATGCTTTTAATTTTTTAAACCAGATATAAATATAAGTAGCCATAATTTTTTGATATTTTGTGATTTTATTCATTTAGCAACTCTTGGCACATCCTTAGATGTTTTATTGCCACAGATTAATACATGAATAATTGAATAAAGTGTACCTATGGATTTGTGTTGTGAAAGTTTTCTTAACCTCTTGAACACTAAAATAAATTCAGGTATTTTATTCAGAAGAATATTAGCTAAGTAGTGTTGCTTTAAAAGAAGTTATCAAAACAATTAGTCTCAGTTTGATGTTGGAGTCTGTTATAAAAAAAACCTTTTTGGTATCAATTTTGCATTCATAGACTCCATATTTTGTTTGAAATTCCAATTATGGAAGACTTATATCAAAACTTTGATTTACTTTGCCTATCCACAACACTTAAAAAGAGACTGTTGTGAAGAATAATACATGAGTTAGGCTAAATGGCTATTTTAAAACACACTCAACTTAATTTTTCAGTGTTTTAAGTATTTTTATTAAAAACTAGGGGCCCAGTGCACGAAATTCGTGCACTGGGGGTGGATGGTCCCTCAACCCAACCTGCCCTTCTCACATACTGGGAGCCCTCAGGGGATGTCCAACTGATGGGTCACCCCCAGCCTGCCCAAGGCCTAAAGCCTCTGGCGAGGCTTTAGGTCTTGGGCACCCAGCCATCACCCTGCTCAGGTCAGCCCTTGCTGCTTGCAACCACCCAGCCCCGGGGGCTGGGCGCTCACTGACACCATCATCACTGCTGATGCTGCCGCCACTTCTCCTCACAGCGCCCAGAGCCTGGGCACTCACCGCCACCACTGCTGTTTCATCTCCACCCCCAGGACCCGGGTTCTCTCACCACTTGGCCCCACCCCCACTCCTGATTGGCTGGTAGCATAGCCAATCAGGAGTGAAAGTATGGTCAAATTTGCATGTTTCTCTTTTATTATATAGGATAAGAATGTAATGTAGTTGAACTTATTTTTTTTTTCAATTTGAGAAAATACTCTTAAATTATACCCTTACAGATTATTCTGCTAACAACTAGGTATTCTCATAATAAATCAAGAGTCAAGAACCAAGATGGCGGCATAGGTAAACACCTATTTTGCTGCCCCACACAACAAATCCCAAACTACAACTTAACAACAAAACAAAAATCATCCAGACTCACCGGAAAGCTGGCTGAGTGAAAATTCCACAAATAAAAGTAAACATAGGACACTGTGACTCAGAGGACCAGTGGAGCGCAGCCCCGAGAGAGGTTTGTAGCCGTGCGCACACACGAGCTGTAGGGCGGGCGTCAGCAAAAACGGCTGGATTTCTCCAACAGGGAGGGTGGACATATCCCACTGCACTGATCCCCCAGTTCCATACGAGGTCCAAGGTCTGCGGTAGGCACACTAAAAGTCAGGCGTGGCAGAGGTCTGCGAGTTTGAGGAGAATGCACTAAACTTGGAACAGCAGTTTACGCGTAAACTTGGTGACAGAACTTCACAACCGCCCAGAGAGGACTCGTGACTTCTTCCCTCACTCGGGAGACCACCAGACTGCTTTGTTTTACAACCCTGAGCAAAACTTTGGGTGTGAAGACTCATTTGGGGAGAGGCAGAGTTGTCTGGCAACGGGTGGGGACCAGTGGTGGCTTTCTCTTGGAGGTACGCAGCCGTTGCCACCCAGCACAGAGACCCACGCGCCGAATAGGGTGGAGCTGACGCTGCCTGCTCAGCCCAGAGACTCCGCCCATCCAACCTGAATACAGCTTTTCTTCACAGCCAATTGGCCTGGAGGTCCAACTTTCCTAGTGCTAACAATTAGCTGGGCTTAAATTCAACAATACTGTACAACCCATAAAGGATTGCAGTCAGAATATCCACCTCAGGTAACTGGGGAGGCTGAGCCACTGATCCTTAGAGGACATCTACCACACAAAGCTACAAAAACAACTCAGGAAAGCAGCCACAATGCAGAGAAATGGAAAGAAATCAGGTGTGAGAGAAATGGAGGAAAAAAGACGACTGGACATAGAGTTCAAAACTACAGTAATAAGGTTTTTCAAGAGGCTCCTAGAAAAGTCTTAGAACTTAATGAGAACTATGAGGACATGAACAAGACCTATGAGGAAATGAACAAGACCTATGAGGATATGAAAAAGGACCAATTAGAAATTAAGTATACACTGACTGAAATAAAATATATTACACAAAGACCTAAAAGCAGTCCAGAGGAACACAAGATCCAAGTCAAAGATTTGAGCCGAGACTGGTTTGGCTCAGTGGATAGAGCCTTGGCCTGTGGACTGAAGGGTCCCGGGTTTGAATCCAGTCAAGGGCATGTACCTTGGCTGTGGGCACATCCCCAGTAGGAGGCGTGCAAGAGGCAGCTGATCAATGTTTCTCTCTCTTTGATGTTTCTGACTTTCCCTCTCACTTCTGCTCTGTAAAAAAAAATAAAATATATTTTTTTAAAAAGATTTGAAATACAAAGAAGCAAAATCCACTTGGCTGGAAAAGCAAGAAGCAAAAAGAATACAGATGATTGAAAATAGTGTAAGGGGCCTATGGGACAACCTTAAGCATGCTAACATCCGAATTATGGGGATGCCAGAAAAAGAGAGCAAGGTAATGAAAACCTACTTGAAGAAATAGTGACTGAAAACTTCCCCCACCTGGCGAAAGAAATTGACTTAAAAGCCCAAGAAGTGAACAGAACCCCAAAATATAGGAATCTAAAGAGGACCACACCAAGACACATCATAATTAAAATGCCAAGAGCAAAAGGTAAGAGGGAATATTAAAAAGCAGCAAGAGAAAAACAGTTAGTTACCTATAAGGGAGCACCCATATGACTGTCAGCGGATTTCTCAACAGAAATGATGCAGGCCAGATGGGAGTGGCAAGAAATATTTAAAGTGATGAATAGCAAGAATCTACAACCAAGATTGCTCTATCCAGCAAAGCTATCATTCAGAATTGAAGGTCAGATAAAGTGCTTCGCAGATAAGAAAAAGCTAAAGGAGTTCGTCACCACCAAACCAATATCATACGAAATGCTGAAAGATATTCTTTAAGAAGAGGAAGAAGAAAAAGGTAAAAATATAAATCATGAACAACAAATACACATCTATCAACAAATGAATCTAAAAATCAAGTGAATAATCTGAACAGGATAAACTGATGAATATAACAGAATCATGGACATAGGGATGGAATGGACTGACAATTCTTGGGGATAAAAGGGGTGTGCAAAGTGCAGCAAGAGACTGGACAAAAATCATGCAACTATGGGAGAGGACAGTGGGGGAGAGGTGAGGGCGGAGGGTGGGGTGGGTACCGGGTGGAGGGGAGCTATAGGGGGATAAAAAAGGGGGAACAATGTAATTAATAAACTGAACAATAAAGATAAAAAGAAATCGACAAACATAATTGGGGACTTTACAAGGGGGAATGTAATAAATCAGGAGACATTTTGAATAAACATTCAGAACTGCCATTTCATTTGGAAATATTTTCTTACTTGACCATTCAATGCCTGGAGAATCACCCTGGTAATGAAGCCTGAACTTATCCATCAAAGGAAAATTATATTCTCATATCATCCTGAAAATGGAGGGTAATTCATTGTGTATTGTTGTACAATAGTTGTTTTGGTGCTTACCCCCTCCCTCCCCCCCCCACAAAAAAGGAAAATATTGATATTTTGCTTTGCTTCAGTGTACTTGAAGGATTCTTTTCCACAGAAATGTGCTAAGGAAATTGTAGGGGATACTTTACATAGATACCAGCTACTAAAATGTATTGTGCTTAATTGTAAGTTTTATTCTATTCTTGGTAATTGAGTATGATAGCAGCACTATTGTAAAAATAGGTCCAAGGACTAGAACACTAGAGACAGTTCTATTCTCATTCTGGATTACAGATAGAGCCATGGCAATTTGTAGGAACTAAAATATTTTCATGCAAGTTATTTAACAATGCACCAATGTGTTTTCAAAACTATTTATTGCATTTCTCTATCAGGATAGTGAATTAGATTATGTTCTTTCCTCTAAGGAGGAACATTGGAAGTGTTCATATTGAATTAATGATTACATTTGGGTTAAGACTCAGAATAACTTCTAAGTTTCTATTTAAAGTTTTGGATAAATTTGATAGCTGCTTTCAATTTAATAGCTTTAGGCAATTTGTTTTGACATTCAGTAAGTTTGAGTTCCTCTCTTTAGAAGCCCCTTTCTTTAGTATAATAAAATTGAAAGTAACATTAATGAACTCAAATAGTTTTGTGAATATGTAGTCAGTTATTATGGAAGTGTACAGTGATGTACTGGATCTGGCTTGTTCTGTTTCATGAGAGCCAATTGTGTGAAACTCTTCCTATGTCTACATTCAGTGACATCATGATAGTTTTTAAGAGTATTATGTTGGGAGCCTGACCAGTGTTTCTCAGTTGTTTATCAATGTCCCATGAACTAGGAGGTCAAGGTTCTATTCCAGTTGAGGGCACATGATCAGTTTTGGGCTCGATCTCCAATAGAGAGCTTGCAGGAGGCAGCCGATCAATAATTCTCATTATTGATGTTTTCTCTCCCTTCTTAGCTCTAAAATGAATACAAATATATTTTTTGAAATTACTATGGTGGGATTATTTACATCACAAAAACCATAAAATGCTACTAATTAGGTCTTTTTTGAGAATTGGCTATTAAATATCTACCAGTACAACATTGGAAATATTGATGATGAGAGAAACACAAACTTTAAAAAATCCATTATATTCAGTCTGTATATCAGTTAGGTATGCATTCAACTCAAAGGAACAAAATAATTTAGATTATATAACCATGGCCTTAATCACATTTTACATAATAAGATATCTGGAAGTAGGCTGCTTTGGACTTTGGATAAACATCTCTGTAATATCAGGGCCAGTGTCTCTGTCATTTTGTGTGTTTTTTTCTTTCTGATTACAAGTTTACAGTTGTAGGGGCACTATTTGAGGTTAGAAGAAAGTGGGGGAGGGTGGGAGGCAGGTGAAGAAGCCACCTGTTGTGTATCTTCCAGACTCTAACAGACTGTGTCTTATGGCTCATGCCCATATATTACATGGCCATCTTTAGATGCAAATGATGATAATATTGTGAATATTTAGTTTTATATAATCTAATGAATCTTGGTAAGAGAATGTTGTTAGGAAATCCAGTCATAGGAACTGGTTTACTTATTTTATTTCTTAACTGTTGAGGATTTTGTCATAGTAATGATTACAGTTCTATGTAAGCATCAAACATCAGATACTCTTGTTTATCAAATCAAAAGTAGAAGTTAGGCTTGGTTCTTGAACACTCACTTCTCAGTCTCTTAAAACAGGTGAAACACCTCATAACATATGGACTTAAAGATTTAGGGACCTCATTTAGGGACCTAATGGCATCCTTTCAACTTTGTTCTCTAGTGAAACCTGACTTTTCTAATGCCATAAAACAGACATGGTGCTTTGTGAATGGGCAATATTTCACTTTGACTGATTATGACAACTGCACACTTGCCCCAAGACAAGTCTAGCATATACATGGTCATGATAATAGGGCTATAAGGGCTATATATTTTTAAGAAAGTTCGCTGGAATGACCAATGATGAACATCTTTGTGACCTGTTATGTCATTGTAGTAACTGAAAACTGGTTCACTTGAAGCATTTTTTTTACTTTAAAACACCCCCATCTACCCTGTCCCTTCTCACTACCCTGCACCCACTGCCCCTTCTTTTAACATCGTTTAAAGTACTGAGGATGTGCTGTCAATTCTGTATTTGTATTATTTAGGGGAAGAGAGTTCCTTTATCATGCGCCTGTCATAAGGAATTGTCCTTTACTTGTCAAACCATCACAAAAAATGAGTAGAAAATGGAAAAAAGACATTATTTTATGGCTTGAACATATTTAAAATATATAAAATAAGTTGTGACTCAAAGCAATTAGTAATAATAATTAAATTCATAGCATGATTTTGCTAGAGATTAAAATGGGACTGGATAATGAGAAAATTTCTCTAACTTGGAAAAAAAAGACACACAGGGAGAGAAAAAGATGGCGGCTGGCAGGACAGAGGTGAGGGAGAGGAAGTGAGTGAGTAAGGGGATGAAAGGAGAGTGTGTGGATGTGTGTGGTGTGTGTATGATTGAGTAAGGGACAGTTAAATTTGGCAGAAGCAGCAGCGGCTGGCAGACCAGGCTATGTAGAACAGGGAGAGACCACCACCACTGCAGGCACTCCCTTGACTGCGGGATTCGAGAACAGAGCCCATGCCATCTTGAAGGGGAGAGTGACCTCTTATAAGAGCTTATCAGCACGACCACCAGACCGGCCTTGGACACTGCCTGCAACCTGGCAGCCACTCCAGCCAAAATCCGGCTGCCCCACTGGCAGACCCTCGGACTCTGGGACCTCTGCCTCCAAATGTGCACTGCTCTTATAGCAGGAAATGCAACTTCCCCCTCCCCAGTGGCACATACATGTTTCCAGTGCACAGGCCTCCAGGGCATACCACAGGCCCCTTCTGGGAGCAACTGTGAGCTCCTTCTGGGTGTGACTTTACACAGACAAGGACACACTACTCTGAAGTAGGGATTCTGAATTCCCTCTTCCTGAATAACTGCCCACAGACATCACAACTACACAACTTCAGTGCCAATGCCCTTCAGAGTGCTTCAGTGTGCCATGCTGACAAACGCACCAACGGTGACCCTGTGAGTTGCCACTGGGAGCATATGTTTCCAACCACAGATGCAGCAGTAAAATCTGAGTCTTCCCACCCCACAGCTTCAGAACTCTGTACTCTACAGTCACATGCTTTTCCAGCGTGCATGCCTCCCAAGCCCACTCCTTCACAAGCAGCCCTTGGGCACCACTCTAAGCCCCAACTGGGCATGCACTTATACAAACAGGAGCACACTGCTGGGCTGTAGAAACTCTGAATTCCCTATTCTGGGATACCTGCCCACGGATACCACAATTGTGTGGCTTCAGCACCAGGGCCATTCAGAGTGCATCAGTACACCCTGCTGGCAAACACACAGTGGGTATCACTGTGAGCTACCAGTGGGAGCACATGTATCCAACCATGGATGCAGAAGCAAAAGCTGAGTCTTCCCACCCTACAACTACAGATCTGTGGACACCACAGTCACACTATTCCAGACCACAGGCCACCTGAGCCCCACCATCCCAGCAGGGTGCCATGGTGAGTCCCCATGGGCACATGTGATTTCAACCAAGGGTACAAGACAGAGAAATTTGGGACACTCCCCCTCCTCCATGGCTGCTTATTCTAGACACTGAAGTTGCGCATTTCCAGCTCTCAGACCTACATCAAGAGAACCAAATAGCTCAAGTAGGGAGCTATGCTAGATTACCAAGACCAGGAGACTTGAGAGATCATACCAGTAGCACCATCCCCAAAAAAACCTGGGTAGCAAAGCATTTGCTACAATTAAAATGTTACAGCAAAACATGTGAAGACAAAAAAGCAATCACCAAAGGAAAGAAAAAGAGGAATCACCAGAAAGGGAGTTAAATAAAATTGAGACTAGTAACATATCAGAGAAAGAATTGAGAGTAATGGTTATAAAGATGCTCAAATGGCTGGATGACAAATACACACAACTCAATGAGAACTATAAAAAACTGAATGAGATTGTCACCAACATGAAAAGAAACCAAGAGGAAATGAAGAACAACATAACTGCAATAAAGAACACAATTGAAGGTGTAAACAGTAGACTAGAAGAGGCTGAGGACCACGTCAGCCAATTAGAAGAAAAAGTAGGAAAAAAACACACAAATAGAGCAGCCACTGGAAAGAAAATATAAAAAACAAGAGGAGAGCCTAAGGGACCTTTGGGACAACACAAAATGAAACAACATTTGCATAATTGGGGTAGAAGGAGGAGAGTAAGAGAAGCAAGTAAACCTGTTTGAAGAAAGGCCAGAAAACTTTCCTGATATTGGCAAGAAAATAACTATGTAATTTCAAGAAGCACATAGAGTACCAAACAAGATGAACCACAAAAGACCAACATGAAGACACATCATCATTAAATTGACAAAGACCAATGACAATGTAAGAATCTAAAAGGATGCCAGAGAGAGACAGAAAGTTACCTACAAGGGATCTCCTAGTAGATTATCAACTGATTTCTCAACAGAAACACACCAGGCCAGAAGGGAATGGAATGAAATATACAAAGTGATGCAAAACAAGGGACTGAATCCAAGAATACAATACCTAGCAAGGCTATCATTCAAAATTGAAGGTACAATCAGGAGCTTCACAGACAAAAAAAGGGCTAAGAGAGTTTATTACCACAAATCCAGCAATGCAGGAAATGTTAAAGGGACTGCTGTAAAATGACGAAACAGAAAGGCAAGAGGAAACACAAACATTAAGAATAAAAATGATGCCGAGACCGGTTTGGCTCAGTGGATAGAGCGTCGGACTGCGGACTGAAGGGTCCCGGGTTCGATTCCGGCAAGGGCATGTACCTTGGCTGCGGGCACATCCCCAGTAGGGGGCGTGCAAGAGGCAGCTGATCGATGTCTCTCTCTCATCGATGTTTCTGACTTTCTATCCCTCTCCCTTCTGCTCTGTAAAAAATCAATAAAATATATTTAAAAAAGAATAAAAATGATGACAAACAACTACTTATCAATAACATTAAGCGTAAATGGATTAAATGCTCCAATCAAAAGACATAGGGTAGCTGAATGGATACGAAAACATGACCCATATATTTTCTGTCTGCAAGAGACCCACCTCAGAACAAAGTATTGATATAGACTGAGAATGAAGGGATGGAAAATTTTTTCAAGCAAATGGAAACGAGAAAAAAGCTGGGATTGTGCTACTTATACCTGACAAAATAGATCTCAAAATACAGGCCATAACAAGAGATAAAGAAAGCTACTACATAATACTAAAGGGAGCAATTCAACAAGAAGATATAACTCTGGTAAACATATATGCACCCAATACAGGAACACCCAAACACATAAAATAACCTCTGGAAGATATCAAGGGAGAGATTGATAGCAATACAGTCATAGTAGGGCACTTTAATACCTCACTGACATTGCTAGATAAATACTCTTGACAAAATATCAGCAAAGAAACAGCAATCCTAAATGACTCACTAGATAAAATGGACTTAATTGATATATTCAGAATATTTCACCAAAAGTTATAGAATATACATTCTTCTCCAGTGCACACAGGACATTTTAAAAGATAGACCACATATTAGGACGCAAGCAAAATCTCTTCAAATTCAAGAGGATAGAAATCATAGGAAGCATTTTATCAGATCACAACGGCATAAAACTAGAAATCAGCTACTGTAAAAAACAATGGAAAAAATAAAAAATTTGGAGGCTAAATAGAATGCTATTAAACAATGATTGGAGTAACAAATAAATCAAGGAAGAAATAAAAAGCACCCTGGAAACAAATGACAATGATAACTCAATAATACAAATATATGGGATACAATGAAAGCAGTCCTGAGAGGGATGTTCATAGGTCTACAAGCTACCTCAAAAAATGGTACTAAATTATCTAATCTTGCAACTTTTAAAGGATTAAAATGAAAGCAACAAATAGCTCACAGTATCCAGAAGGAAGCAAATAATAAAGACCAGAGCAGAAATAAATGACATAGAGACCAAAAAAACAATAAAAAGATCAAATGAAACCAAGAGCTGATTCTTTGAAAGGATAAACAAGATTGATGAACCTCTAGCCAGGCTCACCAAGAAACAAAAAGAGAGGACCCAAATAAAAAAAAATCAGAAATGAAACAGGTGAAGTAACAGCTGACCCCATTGATATACAAAAGATTGTTTAAAAAAATACTAGGAACAACTCTGCTCCAACAAATTGGACAACCTCAACCAAATGGACACATTCCTAGAAAAATGCAAGCTTCTAAAACTCTATCAGGAAGAATAAAAAAAACCTGAATATGCTGATAACTACTGATTAAATTGAAACAGTAATAAAAAAGCTTCCAGAAAACAAAAGCCCTGAACCAGATGGCTTCATAGGGGAGTTTTACCGAACATTCAAAGAACTAAAACTAATCATTCTCAGACTATCGCAAAAAAATTCAAGAGGAAGGCACACTTTCAAGCTCTTTCTATGAAGCCAGCATTACCTTAATTTGAAAACCAGATAAGGAAACCAAAAAGAAAGAGAATTATAAACCAATATATCTGGTTAACACAGATGCTAAAATTCTCAACAAAATTCTAGCAAACTGTATCCAACATTCAATTAGAAAGATCATACACCTTGACCAAGTGGGGTTTATTTTAAGGATGCAAGGGTGGTACAATATCCGCAAATCAATAAATGTGATACATCACATAAACAAATTGAGAGACAAAAAAATCACATAATCTTATCAATTGATGCTGAAAAATCATTTGACAAAGTCCAAAACCCTTTGCTGATAAAAATCCTCGGCAAAGTGGGAATAGAGGGATCAAACCTCAACATAATAAATGACTTATATGATAAACCCACAGCCAACATCATACTTAATGGGAAAAAATAAAACTATTTCCCTTAAGAACAGGAACAAGACAGGGCTAGCTGTTTTCACCACTCCTGTTCAACATAGTACTGGAGGTGCTCACCAAAGGGATCAGAAAAGAAGGAGAAATAAAAGGCAATCCAATTGGTAAAGTAAAATTGTAATTAGTCACAGATGACATGATACTGTTCATAGAAAACCCTAAAAACTCCATCAAAATTATTTTACTTAATTTATGAATTCGGCAATGTAGCAGGATACAAAATTGATGCCAAGAAATCTCTGGCATGTTTATACACCAATAGTGAAATTACTGAAAGATTTTTTTAAAAAATCCTATTTACCATTGCACACACAAAAAGTAAGATACCTAGGAATAAACTTAACTAAGGAGGTAAAAGACCTGTACTCAGAAAACTACAGGACATTGAAAAAAGAGATAGAAGAAGATATAATCAGAAGGAAGAACCTATAGTATTCATACATTGATAGAATAAACATAATTAAAATGTCCATACTATTCAAAGCAATCTATAGATGCAATGCATTTTCCATTAAAATATCAACAGCATATTTCACAGATCTAGAAATATCTCTCCAAAAATTTGTCTGAAATAAAAAAAAAATAGTTGCAGCATTCTTGAGAGAGAACAAAATAGGAGGGATCTCAATAACAGATATCCAGATGTATTACAAAGCCACTGTTCTCAAAACTGCCTGGTACTGGCACAAGAACAGACTGCTGGAATAGAATAGAGAACCGAGAAATCTACCCAAACCACTATGCTCAATTAATATTTGACAAAGGAGGCATGAACATACAATGAAGTCAAGACAGTCTCTTCAATAAATGGTGCTGGAAAAATTGATTAGACACATGGAAAAAATGAAACTATACCACCCACTTACACCATACACAAAAATAAATTAAAAATGGATAAAGATTTTAATGAAAGGCATAAAAATATTAGAGGAATCAACAGGCAACAACATCTCAGATATGTGCCAATGCAATATCTACATCAACACAGCTCCTAGGGCAATTGAAACTATACGGAAAATAAATGGAATGACATCAAAATAAAAAGCTTCTGTGCAGCAAATGAAACCATCAACAAAACAACAAGAAAACCCACTGCATGGGAGAATGTATTTGCAAAGGATATCTCTGATAGGGGTTTAATCTCAAACATTTACAGGAAACTCATACAACTTAACAAAAGGAAGACAAACAACCCAATTTAAAAATGGACATAAACACTTTTCAAAGGAAGACATAAGGAAGGCCAAGAGACATATGAAAACATGTTCAAAGTCACTAATCATCTGAGAGTTGCAAATCAAAATGACAATGAGGGGAGAGGAACCAAGACGGCGGCATAGGTAAACACCTATCTTGCTGCCCCACACAACAATTCCAAAACTACAACAACAGAACAAACATCATACAGAATCACTGGAAAGCTGGCTGAGTGAAAATTCCACAAACAAAAGTAAAGATAGGACACTGTGATTCAGAAAAGTGGCAGAGCGCAGCGTTGAAGATACTCGCAGAGAGAGGTTTGGAATCCTGCGCGCACCAGCGGAGAGGGTGGGTGGCAGCAAACCCAGCTGGTTTTCTCCAACGGGGAGGGCAGAGGCGTCCCACTGCACTGATTCCCCAGTTCCAGGCAAGGTCCGGGGAGCCCACACTCATACGGGGTAGAACTGAGCAGTGGGAAAGTGCGCTGAAGCCTGGCATGACAGAGGTCTGCGAGCTTGTGGAGAGTGCGTGTAAACGTGGAACGGCAGTTTGTGTGTAAACTTGGGAACAGAAGTGCACGACCACGTGGAGAGGAATCCTGACTTGCTTCCTCGTCTGGGAGACCATCGGACTCCTTTGTTTTACAACCCTGGGTGAGACTTTGGGTGTGCAGACTCATTTAGGGAGAGGCAGAGTTGTCTGGAAATGGGTGGAGAGTGGTGGCAGCTTTCTCTCGGAGGTGCGAGCAACCATTAAAACCCAGCACAGAGACCCATGTGCCGCATAGGGCAGAGCTGATGCTGCCTGCTCAGCCTGGAGACTCCACCCATCAAATGTGAAAACAGCTTACCTTCACAGCCAATTGGCCTGGAGGTCAAACCCTCCTAGTGCTAACAACATTAAGCTGGGCTTAACTTCAACAATACTGTACAACCCACAAAGGACTGCAGTTAGAATATCCACCTCAGGTAACTAGGGAGGCTGAGCCACTGTCCCTTAGAGGACATCTACCACACAAAGCTAATGGACCAACTCAGGAAAGCAGCCACAATGCAGAGAAATGGAAAGAAATCAGGTGTGAAAGAAATGGAGGAAAAAAGATGACTAGACATAGAGTTCAAAACCACAGTAATAAGGTTTTGCAAGAGGCTCCGAGAAAAGGCCAATGAACTTAATGAAAAATACAGGAAAATGAACAAGACCTACAAGGAAATGAACGAGACTCATGAGGATATGAAAAAGGACCAACTAGAAATTAAGCATACACTGACTCAAATAAAAAAAAAATATTACACAAACACCTAAAAGCAGTCCAGAGGATCACAAGATCCAAGTCAAAGATTTGAAATACAAAGAAACAAAATCCACTCAGCCGGAAAAGCAAGAAGCAAAAAGAATAAAAATGATTAAAGAAATTGTAAGGGGCCTATGGGACAACCTCAAGCACACCAATATCTGAATTATGGGGGTGCCAGAAAAAAAGAGAGAGCAAAATAATGAAAACTTACTTGAAGAAATAGTGACTGAAAACTTCCCTGACCTGGTGAAAGAAATTGACTTAAAAGCCCAAGAAAGGCACAGAACCCCAAAACATAGGAATCTAAAGAGGACCATACCAAGACACATCATAATTAAAATGCCAAGAGCAAAAGATAAAGAGAAAATATTAAAAGCACCAAGAGAAAAACAGTTAATTACCCATAAGGGAGCACCCATACGATTGTCAGTGGATTTCTCAACAGAAACTCTGCAGGCCAGATGGGAGTGGCAAGAAATATTCAACGTAATGAATAGCAAGAATCTACAACCAAGATTACTCTATCCAGCAAAGCTATCATTCAGAATTGAAGATCAGATGAAGTGCTTCGCAGATAAGAATAAGCTAAGGGAGTTCACCACCACCAAACCAATATTATATGAAATGCTGAAAGATATTCTTTAAGAAGAGGAAGAAGCAAAAGTTAAATATATAAATTATGAACAACAAATACACATCTATCAACAAATGAATCTAAAAATCAAGTGAATAATCTGATAAACAGGATAAACTGATGAATATAACAGAATCATGGACATAGAGAGGGAATGGACTGACAATTCTTGGGGATAAAAGGGGTTTGCGAAGTGCAGCAAGAGACTTGACAAAAATCATGCAACTATGGGAGAGGACAGTGGGGGGTGCAGGTGAGAGTGGAGGGTGGGATGGGTACCGGGTGGAGGGAAGCTATAGAGGGAAAGAAAACGGGAACAATGTAATTAATAAACTGAACAATAAAGATTAAAAACAAAGGAAAATAAAACAAACAAAAAACCCCCAAAATGGCAATGAGGTACCATCTCACACCTGCCAGAATGGCTATCATCAACAAATGACAAGTGCTGGTGAGGATGTGGAGAAAAAGAAACCCTTTTGCACTGCTAGTCGGAATGCAGATTAGTGCAGCCAGTGTGGAGAACTGTATGGAATTTCCTCAAAAAATTAAAGGAACTCCCATTTGATCCAGTAATCCCACTTCTAGGAATATATCCCATGAAACTAGAAACATCAATCTGAAAGGATATATGCACACCTATGTTCATCGCAGCACAATTTACAATAGCTAACATTTGGAATCAGCCTAAGTGCTCATCAGCATATGAGTGGGTTAAAATACTTTGGCACATCTACAGAATGGCATACCATTCTTCTGTGAAAAGGAAGTAACTCCTGCCATTTGCAACAGCATAGATGGAGCTAGAGAGAATTATACTAAGCTAAATAAACCAGTCAGCTAAAAATAAATATCACATGATCTCACTCATTTGTGGAATATAACAAACAACAAACTGATGAACAAAAACAGATCCAGAGACAGAGAATCACCCATCAGACCCTCAAACTTCAGAGGGAAGGCAGCATAGGGTGGGGATAAGGGGGAGAGATCAACCAAAGGACTTGTATGCATGCATATAAACCTAACCAATCGACACAGACACCAGGGTGGGGGATGAGGGCATGAGTGAAGGGTTCGGGAGACAATGGCGGGATAAGGACATATGTGTAATGACTTAATCAATAAAGAAAAAAATGGTTAAAAAGTCACAAAAATTCTGGAGACACATAGAATCATAATAAAAATGAACCCAAAGAGTCCCACAGCTAGACTCACCATAATTAAAATGAGAAATGTCACAGACAAAGAATCTTAAAGGCAGCAAAGGAGAGACAGAAAGTTACCTATAAGGGAGTTCTCATAGACTGTCAACTGATTTTTCTACAGAAATACCACAGGCCACAAAGGACTGCTATGAAGTATCCTATCTAATAAAAGAGTAATATGCAAATTGACCATCACTCCAACACATAAGATGGCTGCCTCCATGTGCTCAGAGATGGCTGCCCCCATGTGGACACAAGATGGCCACCACAAGATGGACAGCAGGGGAGGCCAGTTGGGAGGGACCAGGCCTGCAAAAGAGGGCATTTGGTGGTGATCAAGCCTGCAGGAGAGAGAAGTTAGGGCTGACCAGGCTGGCAGAGGAAGGAAGTTGGGGGCAACCGAGCCTGCAGGAGAGACCAGTTAGGAGGTCCAGGCCTAAAGTGAGGGAAGCTAGGGGTGACCAGGCCTGCAAGGGAGAGCAGTTAGAGGCAAAAAGGCTGGCAGGGCTGCAATTAGGCATCCATCAGGCTGGCAGGGGAGTGATTAGGAGGTGATCAGGCTGGCAGGCAGAAGTGGTTAGGGGAAATCAGGAAGGCAGGCAGGAAAGCAGTTGGGAGCCAGCAGTCCTGGATTGTGAGAGTGATGTCTGATTGCCCGTTTAGGCTCAATCCCAGTAGGATCGGGCCTAACGGGCAGTCAGACATCCCTCAAGGGGTCCCAGATTGAAGAGGGTACAGGCTAGGCTGAGGGACACACCCCGTGCACAAATTTCGTGCACTCGTCCTCTGGTTCAAGTTATGAAAAGCAAGGTTCTGAATCCAAGACTACTTTATCCAGCAAGACTATCATTTAAAATTGAAGGTGAAACACCTTCCCCTAAAAAAAAAATGATAAAGTAAAACATTACCACTAAATCAACATTGCAAGGAATGTTAAAGGCACTATTGTAAGAAGAAGAGAACAAGGCAGAGAGGAACATAGGTATAGATAAAATAAAAATGGCAATAATTAAGTATCAATAATAACCTTAAATATAAGTGGACTAAATGCTCCAATAAAAACACATAGGGTGGCTAAAGGGATAAGACAGTATGACCTATATATACTGAAGCATTATTAAAAGAGATTGAAGAAGAAACAATATAATGGGAAAATATTTCATGTTCATGGATTAGAAGAATCAACTTAGTTAAAATGGCCATATTACCCAAAGCAATATACAGAAATATACAAATGTAATGCAATCCCTATCAAAATACCAATGTCATTTTTTAAAGAAATAGAATGAGAAATCATCAGATTTGTATGGAACCACACACACATACACACACACACACATACACAAAAAAAAAACCACCTCTGGATTAACAAAGAGATTCTGAGACAAAAGTACAAAGCTGGAGGTATCACACTTCCTGCTAATAACTTAAAATTATACTACAGAGCTATGATAATCAAACCGTGTAGTATTGGCAGAGAAACACACAGATAAAGGAACAGAATAGAGAGCCCAGTTATAAAACCACGTGTATATGGACAGATACTTTTAAAAATATATTTTATTGATTTTTTACAGAGTGGAAAGGAGAGGGATAGAAAGAAACATCGATGAAAGAGAAACATCGATCAGCTACCTCTTGCACACCCCCTACTGGTGATGTGCCGGCAACCAAGGTACATGCCCTTGACCAGAATCGAACCTGGGACCTTTCAGTCCACAGGCCAATGCTCTATCCACTGAGCCAAACCGGTTTCGGCAATGGATAGATAATTTTTGACAAAAGAACCAGAAACTCACAATGGAGTAAAGATAGTTCTTCAGTAAATGGTGTTGGGTCAACCAGAAAACCACATACAAAAGGATTAGTTTGTCTGGATGTAAAATGTGTGTGTGTGTGTGTTTGTGTGTGTGTGTGTGTGTGTGTATAATATACATGTGTGTATATATGTATATAATATATATATATATATATATATATATTCAAAATGGATCAAAGACCTAAATATAAGACCCTATACAATAAATTACATGGGAGATAATATAGGCACCAAACTTATTGTATGGACCTTGGTCATAGAGAACATTTTCTGAGCTTAATTCCAAAGGCAAGGGAAATAAAGACAAAAATAAATGAATGGGACTATAGCAAACTAAAACGTTTCTGACTAAAGAAATTGACAATAAAACAAAGAGACAGCCAAACTTATGGGAGATGACATTTGCAAACAGTTGCTTTGACAAAGGTTTAATTTCCAAAACATATAAAAAACCTCGTAAAACTCAGCCTTAAACAACAAACAGTCCAATTAAAAAGCGCTAAAGGAATACATCTCTCTGTGTGTGTTTCTCTGCCAATACTATGCTGTTTTGATTATCATAGCTCTGTAGTATAATTTGAAGTTATTAGCAGGTAGTGTGCTACCTCCAGCTTTGTACTTTTGTCTCAGAATCTCTTTGTTAATCCAGAAGACCTGAAAATACACCTCTCCCAAGAAAACAAGTGAACAGTCAATAGGTACATGAAAATCAACCTTACTAGCTATTAGGGAAATGCAAATTAAAACTACTATGAGATAACCACCCTTATTGAGTGGCCACTCTTACTGAGTGGCCATTATTAATCAGACAAGCAATAACAAGTGCTGTAGTGGTTGTGGAAAAAAGGGAACCCTCATTCACTGCTGGTGGGAATGTAGTCTGATACAACCACTATAGAAAGCTATCAGGCGACTCCTCAAAAAATTAAGTATAGAGCCGAAACCGGTTTGGTTCCATGGATAGAGCATTGGCCTGCGGACTGAAAGGTCCCAGATTCGACTCCAGTCAAGGGCATGTATCTTGGTTGTGGGCATATCACCAGTAGGGGGTATGCAAGAGGCAGCTGATAAATGTTTCTCTCTCTTCGATGTTTGACTTTCCCTCTACTTTCCTCTCTGTAAAAAATCAATAAAATATATATTTTTAAAAATTTAAGTATAGAGCTACCATATGGCCAGGAAATCTCTCTCCTGGATATATACCCCACCAAAAAAAAAAAAACCCTCAAAAACATGCATTCACAATGATATATGCATTCCTATGTTCATTGCTGCATTATAAAACTAAAAAAAAAATACATGAAGGAATAGTTAATTCTTTGCTCCAGGAAACAAAGAATGATATAAGAGTCTTCAGAGGTATTAGAGATAGGGTTGCTTCTACTAGTTAGTATATGCCCTGTGACATTAATATGAGTGTTCCTGGCCTTAGTACTATCTGAACATTGAAAAGAGAAGACTATGATAGTTGAAATGGCTGATGAGATCATGAGTACTTGTTTACTGTAATTTAACATGAATTCTATGTAACTTCTATGTGACTATTAAAATTACTATTGAGTTAAATCAGATACAATTACTTTTATTTGATGTGTATATTTGTATATTTGATGGCACAAAAGAACAGGTGATATAACGATGGCCCAAGTTCTTGGTTAAACTGCTTGCCCATACCAGGTGTTTTCCCTCACTATTCTGCTTTGCCAAGAGTATAGAAGTGCCTCCCTTTGCCCTCAGATTCCCTCAAATATAACCTTAACCAGTAAGGGTAGATAATTATAGAGTATATTTTTAACAAACCTTTAATTATCCAAAAGAATTATCACTGGTCATAACTATTTTATTACTTTAAGTAATATTTTTTCAATCTATCACAATATGTAACATATTTTCTTTAAATTCTTTTACACTAAATTGTCTTTTACTCTTGAATTTTAGCAGTTTCCCAGCTTTATGGAATTTTTGTTTCATGTGATATTAATACTATTTGGGACACATTGGTTAAACAAAGTTAAATTTCTTAATGCTTAATTTCTATGAAATTTTATTGTGCTTAAGTGCATGCTATAAATTTCAAGAGAATAATACAATTTTCCAAAGTTATTTTTATCATGGATGGATTTATTTGCTTGTTTTGTTTGTTTGTTTGTGGGTGGTTTTTTTAATAATTATTTTGGTGGATTACTATCTCATGGAACTCAGTTTGGGAACTAGAAAGTAAAAAGTAAATTAGAATATATTAATATGTTGATTCCATTGGTTTATTCCAGGTGACTTGTCTGTCTGATCAGAAATACCTTTGCCAGACAGCTCAGTGTTTTCTCTAATAGGCTAGAATGTCAATCATCCCAGTTATAAGAAGGTCATTCTCATTTTTTAAAATAATATCCAGTTTTCTCAATGCTTCATAGAGAACATTCCATACATTGACAAAATATAATGAAATAAAAATAAAAATAGCCCTTATTTAAGCTGTTAACATTGTGATGTGTGTGTGTGCATGTATAAATTTACACATATATGCATGCATGTGTGTGTAGATACAATGTATGCTTAATACTGCATGTATGCATTCTATGTAAATAGGATAAATGTGATTTTATTTATATAATATACTAGAGGGCTGGTGCATGAATTCATGCATGGGTGGGGTCCCTCGGCCTGGCTGGCAATTAAGTCCTGTTGTGGGGGGAGAGCTGGAGAGAAGGACCATGGAAGATTGGCTATGGGAGCACACTGACCACTAGGGGGCAGCTTCTGTGTTAAGTGTCTGCCCCATGTGGTCAGTGTGTATCATAGTGACTGGTTGATTGTTGTTCCGTTCGTTTGGTCCTAACAGTCGCTTAGGCTTTTATATACTAGTATATAGATATGATATATAAGTAAGTGTGGTGATATAGACATGTGTGTATAAACATAATGTGCATGCTATTTTGTAATATGGTTATTTTGTATGTACATCAGAGTCATACAAAATCACATATCACAAACAAACATATCACTAAATAATTAGATTTTTTAATAATACTTGCTTCAATTGGATGTGGGTGGCACAGTAGAATTACCAAAGTGATATCCCAAAAGAGCTACCATACCCCCATAGTCTTTGAAACTGCTGAGCAATATATTGTGGGGAGAGTTGGAGATGAGATCTCACATCCACCCATGAAAAGGTGTTTTAAAAAGATATTTTTCATAAAACATGTCTCATAAATGTTATGTCTATCCTGACTTGGTTACATAATGATGTGAATGATTTAAATCTTGCTAAAACTTTGTTTCTGTTTTCTATTAAAAGACAGGCAGACAAGGACTGATTTAATTTCTGGTCTGTCAGAAATAGATCTAGAAGGAAATGCTTAAATATATCTAAAAGAATGTACAAAATGAAACTTAGTGGATGAGAAGAAGGAATATATACCAGACTTCGAATGTGGCATTGGAAAGACAGAAAACTAAGGGGAGAAAGACTAAATTCTGCAGTGTATTGAACTAAGGTGTCTAACTGGAATAAGCATTGACTGAGGGTACACATTGAGTAGTGCATATGGTGAACTGGATAAAGAGTGTGTCAAGTGATTTGAACCACAGGATATTTTGGTCATCACATATATTTTAGTAAGATAGCAATGTGCATTTGAGAACTTACCTGCAAAAATGAAAATGAAAACAAATTATATAATCTAATGACATCTTGCTCCTGATATAATAATTTTATTAAATCATTCTCCTATCTATATATTATGACATTAAATATAAATTTATTTTAAAATTAAGCAGGTTTGACAATATTTGCCTTGGCCTCAGTCATATATAATGTAAAATCCATTAAATTATTAGTTAACATATATTAATCATCCTAAAATCTCTAAATGTTTTTTCTCTCAAATTTATGCATGACTAATTACCGAGGTTATGTAATTATAGGTTTTGGATTAAGATGATTTTTTTACTTACAAATGGAAGTCATTTATAAAGAATGTCCCTGAAATGAACCCCATGAGAAAATACATTACTAATTATAGATAGTAAAATGTGAGGCATGCTTTTTCACTTAATTGAAACACACCAAGAATAACTCTTATTCTTTAATATTTTAAGTCAGTTATGATTTGGTTAAGAGTAAAGGTCATATTAGAGATCTTAAATATTTGGGTTGAAATTCTATTTATAAACCTCAGTTTATTCACTTAATCAAAACAATGACACTTTTTAAAAATATTAATGAACATCTGAACAAATCAAGTTAAAAAGCAATTAAAATTTTGCATCTTGGATTTGCTTTAGATATGAAAAGATAAGGGTTAGTATGTTGGTATACAGAATAAGTCATGCTTTTATTTTGTGTTTTCTTCCCATTGCTAAGAGCCAAAATTAAAATGAAACTACCATTTGGTACTAGCAATTATTTTTCAGACAAAATAAATTAATGCACTTAATATACTCTCTTGCCATTTCTGGAAATATTTTTTCATCCTTTCTAATATTAGAAAATGCTTACATTGAAACCAATGAGAAAATTGCATTCAAGATATCCATGGGAGTTATGAGAAAAGGGCCAGAAACTTTCATTTTTTAATTACACCAGATTAGTCTAAGAAAATTATAATTAATGATAGCTATAATTTGCCAGTGTCTATGAGCTATATAATTAAATAAACACATGATAAATGTCCTCTGAAATATTCCCCTAAAGGACATTGTTATATATTCAATGAATTTTTATTCTTGGCAGCTTTTACAATTATGAATATTTTCTTCTCTACCAAGGCTATGTTTATTTAAGATGAATAAAAGTTTTCATCCATTTTGTTCTCCTTAAAACTGGAGAGTGCACAATAAGTTGTGGGCTCACTTATATAAAATGCTCATTCTATTACATATTTACATCTATCTCAGAGTGCGAGTTAAAATGCTGAGTAGGCAGTAATATCAATTAAGGAACTTTGAAATCTGACTCCTTATTTCCACTAACTCACCACAAAGAAATGTATCCCTTGAAAAATATAACTATGGTTTCCTGTTTTTGTTCTAAAATGTTATTAGTATTCTTGCTTTCCCATACTTGCTTTTACCCATGGTATTCCATGCACTCATGATACTTTTTATCCTCCTACACTGACACTAAAATATTGCTGGAGTGTTCTGTAATTATTTTATTGTTGACAGTATTACAGATCTCCCCCAACACCCTTTGACTCCCCTCCTCCCAGTCATAGCCCCGCACCAGGCCTTCACCACACTGTTGTCTGTGTTCATTATTTATGCATATATGTATATGAGTTCTCTGGTTAATCTCTTCCCATCACCTCTTTACACAATGGAATAGTATGCAGCTATAAAAAAGAATGATTTCTTATCCTTTGCAACAGGATGGATGGACATGGAGAATATTATGCTGAGTGAAGTAAATCTGTCAGAAAAAGAGAAATGTCCCATGATCTTACTTATAAGTGGCATCTAATAAACATAATATACTGACTAACAAAATAGGTCTAGAGACATGGAAGCATGGGACAGAATGAGAATCTGTTCTGAGGAAGGGTAGTCAGGAAGAGATTAACCAAATAAATTATATGCATACAGACAATAGTGTGGTGAAGGCGTAAGACAGGGAGGGAACTGGATGGAGGGGAAGAGTGGGGGCATCTGTAATACACTCAACAATAAAGATAAAAAATACTTTCAGTGAAATAAGAATATAAGTGAACTTCTTTAACCTGATAACCTATGACATCATAATAGTGAAAAAACTGACTACTACCCTTCTTGGTTAAGGTTATTTATTCCAGGGTATCTTAATTTTATTATTGTTGCAATGGTAATTGAGATTGTTTTTTGTTTTTAGTTTCTCTTTCTGAGAGTTCATTATTTGTAAATACAAGTGCCATCGATTTCTGGATGTTGATTTTGTATCCTGTTGCTTTGCTGAATTCATTTATTAAATCCAGTAGTTTTTGTGTGTAGAGTATTTAGGTTTTACTATGTACAATATTATGTCATCTGTGAATGATAGCAGTCTTACTCCCTCTTTTGTAATTTGTACACTCACCCAATAAAATCTTGTAGTAGAATGGATCATTCTATTTTGTCAATAGTCCTCAGGGAACTTTAAAAGATTACCAGTGCCTGAGGCCCACCCCAAGAGTTTCTGATTTAATTAGTCTGAGGGTGGCAGGTGTTTATATTAGTCATGGAAGTTTGAGAACAACTATATAATGTGATACAAGAAGTCTTAAAATATCTAGATGCATGTGATACTTGTCTTTATCTGACAGCCTAACACTCTCCAGGTCCTTCATGTTGTCTGAAAGGGTAAGATAACCTTATTTTTTACTGCTGCAGAGTATTCCATTGTGTAACAAATGTGTGTCCACAGCTTTTTTATCCACTCATCTGCTGATGGGCACTTGGGCTGCTTTCAGATCTTAACTATTGTAAATTGTGGTGCTATGAACATATCACTGTATATATTATTTCTGGTTGGTGTTTTCGACTTCTTAGGATATATTCTGAGCAGTGAGATCATTGGGTCAAATGGGAGTTCCATTTTTAATTTTTTGAGGAAACTCCATACTGTTTTCACAGTGGCTACATCAGTCTGCATTCCCTGATCTCACTTATATGTGAAATCTAATGAACAAAATAAACAGATGAATGGAATAGACATAGATACATGGAAGCATGGAACAGACTGAGGAATCTCAGAGAGGAGGGGGAGAGGAACAGGAAGATATTAGCTAAAAAACTTGTATGCATATATGCACAACAATAGTGCAATAGGCTTAGGGTGGCAGGTGCAGGTTGGAAGGGGTCAGTGGGCGAAAAAAGGGAACATTTATTAATACTTTCAGGAAAGGTAATTGTTAGAAAATCTACATGCACTTCAGCTAATAATGTTCTTTATTTTTGAAAGCAGTTAAAAAATATATGGCCTCTGGTCCTAGATTATCTGAATAATTTTCTCAACTCATCACTCCTCTTAGCTCTAAAAGCATGAGACTATTACTTATTTCCAAAGTCACTTACGCTATCATTCCCATGAAAAAGTACTGTATAGCTTTATCATCTTTATCATTTTATTTTTTTGTCTAGGGCCTCTGGCCATTTAATGGAGGAGGGGAAAGGGCAGGAGCCACAAGGAGCAGTGGAGCCCTGAAACCAATCCCAGGATCTGCCATCCATACTGGTCACAGTCACTAAGGCAGCAGCAGCAGTACACTCAGTGCCAGGCAGGTGGCCCCCACCTTCAGGCTGGCTGCAGGGGTGAGGGTCCTGTTACACAGTTCCCCATAATGGCAGGTAAAGGTGAGGCTGTAGGTGATGCCCTAGTAGGTAACAGGCTCTTCAAGAGGACCATATGAACTGATGTCCATGGTGCCTTTTTTGATGATGGGGCTGAGGCCTGGTGCCATCCCCTTGCCCACTCCTTGTCATTGCCACAGGTCATGGGGATGCCAGGGTAATTGGATGAATCGGTCAACTCATAGAATCTGCAGTCCATGGCGCCTGTTGTGACCAGGGGCAGCCGTCACCAGGAGCAGTAGCTAGCCAAGGATCATGGTGGCCTGGTGGCAGTGGGCCCCCTGGAACTGCTGAATGACACTCTGCAGGCCCACAAGATTTTGCCCCTCTGGTTCTGGTCTCCCGGGATCAGCACATGGAGTGTCCTTGGTTCCCAAATCTCCCTGCCCCTTTCCAGAGCTTCTTCCTGACCATGGCTCTTTAGTTCCAGGGATTTTGAAGCTTCCCCGGGACAGAATTAGCCAGTGGCTGCTGCCCCACAAGAGTGTTGGTAAAGCGGAATGGGGTGACCTCATAGATCCCTATGGTTCCACTGGCCACTCTGAGGGTGAGGTCATGGGTCAGGGATGGGTATCAGAATTTGAAGGGCAGATTGGCCTACTGACCTGCCAGGGAGTTAATTCATTGCCACCCCAGCGAGGTAAGAACACTCTACCCAACACTTACCATGCTGGCTACTCAGTCTTAGGCTCTGCTTGGTGCGGGGTGCTGATCCTGCCCAGTGCCCATGGTGAGCCTGTTTCTCAAATGGGCAAACCATGGCTGAGGAAAAGAAAGTGATATATCCAAGCCCTAGAGCTAGGATTAGATCCCAGGTTTATTTAATTCCAAAGAGGGCATTTATTGAGCACTTGCTGTGTGCAAGACAAGTGCTAGATGTATTCAGGACTTGGAAGGACAGGGCTCACCACAGCTTGCTTCTAGTATTAGGCACAATGCAAGGAGCTCCACCCATGTTCTCTGGTTTGAATATTTCTACCTATTAGCTCTATTTTCAGATGAGTAAATAGGCACATAGATCAGGCATAGCCAGAGCCTGGCACACAGCAAGTGCTTAAAAAATGGGGTGTTTATAGTAAGCAACTGAGTCTCAAAACAGTCCCCAGGGGTATCAGAAAGTGAACTATGTCTCTTTCCAGAGGGGTAAGCTGAGGCATCCCTCAGTAAGAACAGGCAGAGCCCAGGTTTAAACTCAACTCTGAGACCAGATGATAATTTAAGAATCTTAACATGTTGTCCTCATGGGATAGATACCTTGGTCATCCCCATTCTACAAAGGGGTGGGGGAAGTTGAGACTAGAGGGTGTCAGGATTTTCTTTTTTATTATCAGTGTTGAAAGTATTACAGATGTCCCCCAGTATCCCCTTATTTATCCCCCTCCTCCCACTCCTTCCCCACCCCAGGCCTTCACCACACTATTGTTTGTGAATTTGATTTAATATGTTCAGAAGTAAAATGTAGAGTAGAATAGCATGACATTAAAGCCAAGATAACACTGAAGTTTCAGTATATCTTACTTTAAAACATCAATAAAGTAAGGCATCTACTACACATTCACAGTATGCCTCTGCAAACAAGAAACTAACACATTTCCAGACTGTTGTTGCAGAAGTAACTCCAGACTCTGAATTTGGGCATCAGGTGGATTTGTGTTCTAATTTGATATTGTTTAACTAAGTGATGGATTTTAGCCAATATTAAAACATGACATTTTCAACTCTAAATGAGTTTATGATGTGCCTAAAACTGAAAAAAAAATATTTTGGAGCCTTGGTACAGTGGATGTGAGTAAAACTGATGGAAAGAGAACACAAATATACACATGAGCTTTCATGAAAAGGGAATGGGAAATAGCAGCAAGGTAAAAGCACAGCATGCTATAACAATAAAATAGGATGTAGAGTAAGTTCAGAAGTTTGTGTTTTTTAAAGGAGTTCAGGAAAAGATAAAGTATTGCCTACTTGAAGTTGTTGAAAGGAATTGCCATGATAGAAGTAAGGCAGGAATCCAAGTTGGTATTTCTGCAAGTGAGATTTGTGCTATAAAAAATAATCTGTTGGAAATTTTATTTTTCTTTATTTCATTTGTGTCAATTTAAAAATTATCATCTTTGTCTTCTTAATAAGATTTGTAATATATAAATATACTTACATACATATAAAGGTATATTCAAAAGTATTTTACTATGAAGAGTGCATATTTAAAGAAAACAAACTATAAACTACTTTTTCCATGATTTTCAAAGTACTTTCAGGTAGTATGAGTTAAAGAAAGATTAATAATAGATGAAAAATTTTAGTCACTTTAGAAAGTGAAGTCAGAAAAGTCTGAATGTATTTCATCTAGCATTATTTCTTAATATTCTCATTTTGGGGGGAAATGGTAACTGTGAAAGAACTTTGTAAATATCTTCTGTTTTTGTGCAGAGGAACTCAATGTGGTAGGTGCTGTGAAATGTTGCCCAGATCCCCCCTCATAGAAGGTTATTGTACCTTAAACCAATGAGGTGCTATTGGTAGACAGTCTTTAGCTGTCAGCACTTTTAGGGATTGCCTCAGTTGCAGAGAAGTACTTTGAGTCATGTCATTCTCTTGGTTTGACCGCAATTGGAGACTGATATATAAGGGAATGTAAAGGCCCTTTGATCTAAAATTTGGGACTACTCTGTAGTGTCATTCTAGCTCCAGAGTTTCCTGTACAGTGTTCTGGACATTGCTGTTGGGCTATGAGTGTAGTAGATTTCTCTCTGTCCACTCCTGCTTCTTTCCTCTGCCCTTTATAGATATTGAAACCCAGGATAATCATTAATAAACAATCTAAACTTGCTTTTAGAGTTGGGTTCCCACCAACCTAAAATAATAATAATAATAAAAATCAATATAAGTCAGTTGTGTATTCCTCATAAATTAACTTCAGGCTTGAGTTAAAACATGGAAAATTGACTTAATTGAAAACGTAATCTTCTGTATTGTACTTGACCAGTCCATTGGTGTGCTTTGCTATCAGATGCATCACTATTATAATATAGATGAAATGATAAACTTGGATGCTATATCATAATATACATAGTTATTACCAGTTATGTTTCTTCATTGACCTACGATTGACCCTAGTCATGTAATAGAATACAATGTAGTCATGAAAGCAATTGTTATATTTCTAAATTCATTGCCACAATTGGCAATGAATGGTGTGTAACATGTGTTTGTGTGCAAAGAGTGCACCTTCCAGTGTGTATATGGGAGAGAGTACCTGGAATTAATTGTGGACAATCTATAAATAGTGAGATTAAAAGTACAGCAATGAGGTATCATTTCATTGATGATAAAAATCAACTAATGACAAGAGCGGGAGAGGATGCTGAGAAAAAAGAACCCTTCTTCACTGCTGGTGGGAATGCAGACTGGTGCAGCTACTGTGAAAAACAGTATGGGCTTTCTTCAAACATTTAAAAATCAAACTGCCATTTTACCCTGTGATCGCACTTCTAGGAATATATCCCAAGAAAACAGAAACACCAATCAAAAAGGATATATGCACCCCTATGTTCATAACAGCTATTTACCATAGCTAAGATTTGGAAATGGCCTAAGTGCCCATCAGCAGATGAGTGGATTACAAAACAATGGTAGATCTATACAATGGAATACTATGCTGCAGTAAAAAAGGAGTTCTTACCATTTGCAAGAGCATGGATGGAATTGGAGATCATTATGCTAAGTGAAATAAGCCACTCAGTGAAAGATAAATATCACATGATCTCACTCATTTGTGGAGTATAAAGAACATTATAAACTGATGAACAAAAATAGATACAGGGGCAAAGCAGCATTGAACAGACTGTCAAACTATAGCAGCAAGGCTGGGGAGGGTTGGGGGTGGTAAGAGATCAAGTGAAGGACTTGGACTTGTATGCATGCATATAAGCATAACCAGTGGACACAAGACACTGGAGAGGGTAAGGGCATGTGCTGGGGGGGGGGGGCGTAGGGGACGCTGGGGCAAGGTCAATGGTAAAAAAAAAAGGGAGACATATGTACTACTATATGTAATACTTTAAATATTTTTAAAAATCACAGGGGCAAGAAAGTGTGACAGTGAAGTACCACCTAGTAACAAAAGGAGGAAAGAAGGGAAATCTTGGCTCTACCAACAGCTTCTCAATCATAAAATGGGGATGCTACTAGTACCCATCCTGCAGGAAGAACTAAATTAGATCATGGATATCAAGAATTTAGACAATGTCTGCCACCTAATAAACACAAATTAATGGCTAAAAAAGGTGCTGCAATACTATTTTCTCCTCTGGTTCATGTGTTTTTGTTTTTTTAAAGTGGATCGTTTCTCTACTATTAAGACATTTAAAAGTTATTTTTCAGAGGGAACAAAAATGGCGACATAGGTAAAACACCTATCTTGCCATCATACACAGCAATTTTAAAACTACAACTTAAGGAAAGAACAAACACCTTCCAGAATCACCAGAAAGCTGGCCGAGTGAAAATTCCACAAATAAAAGTGAAGATAAGACACTGTGACTCGGAGGAGCGGCGGTGGACAACGTTGAAGATACACACGGAGAGAGGTTTGGAGCGCGCGCCAGCGGATAGGGCGGGTGGCTGAAAACCGTCCAGTTTTCTCAAACGGGGAGACAAAGATGTCCCACTGGACTGATTCTCCAGCTCTGGGCGAAGTCTAGGGAACCCACTATCATATGGGGTAAAAACTGGACAGTGGGAGGGCACGCTGAAGCTCGGGTGCTACAGGGGTCTGCCGGCTTGTGGAGAAGGCGAGCTTGTGTGGATTTCACATGGCCTTGGGATCAGCGCAGCTGCGTGACCCTGACCATGTAGAGAGTGCTCACGACGTGCTCTCTCATTCGGGAAACCATCAGACTGCTTTGTTTTACGACCCTGGGTGAGACATTGGGTGTGCAGACTCATTTGGGGAAAGTCTGAATTTCCCAGCAGCCAGTGGAGCTCCGCAGCAGCTCTCTCTCAGAGGTGCTGGCAGCCATTGCCCCTGGCACAGAGTCCCTGGGGCCCCATAGGGCGGAGATAACGTCTGCTTGGCCTGGAGACTCCGCCCATCCAACCTGAGCACAGCTGAACTTCACAGACAATAGGCCTGGAGATCAACCCCTCCAAGTGCTAACAATGATTAACCTGAGCTTAACTTCAGCAAGACTGTGCAATCCATATCCACCTCAGGTAACTGGGGAGGCCAAGCCACTGCACCTTGTAGGACATCTACCACAAAAAGCTAATTGACCAACTCAGGGAAGCAGCCACCATGCAGAGACAAGGAAAGAAATCAGATGTGAAAGAAATGGTGGAAAACAAAACAACTGGACATGGAATTCAAAACTACAGTTATAGGGCTTATGAAGAGGCTCCTAGAAAAGGTTGAGACCTATAAGGAAATAAGCAAAACCGGCAAGGAAATGAACGAGAATCTCAAGGATATGAACAAGACCTGCAAGGAAATGATCAAGACCAACGTGGAAATGACTGAGTGCTACAAGGAAATGAACGAGACCCTCAAGTATATGAAGGAGACTCTCAAGGATATGAAAAAGGACAAACCAGAAATTAAGCATACACTGACTAAAATAAAAAATATTATACAAAGACCTAAAAGTACTCTAGAGCACCCCAAGAACCAAGTTAAAGATTTGCAATACAAAGAGGTAAAATCCACTCAGCTGAAAAAGCAAGAAACCAAAAGAATCCTAAAAATTGAAGATAGTGTAAGGGGCCTCTGGGACAACCTCAAGCATACCAACATCTGAATTATAAGGGTGCCAGAAAAAGAGAGGGAGCAAGACAATGAAAACCTATTTGAAGAAATAGTGACTGAAAATTTCCTCCACCTGGAGAAAGAAACTGACTTAAAAGCCCAAGAAGTACACAGAACCCCAAAATATCGGAATCTAAAGAGGAACACACCAAGGCACATCATAATTAAAATGCCAGGAGCAAAAGACAAAGAGAATATTAAAAGCAGCAAGAGAAAAACAGTTAGTTACCTATAAGGGAGCACCCATACGATTGTCAGCGGATTTCTCAACAGAAACGATGCAGGCCAGACGGGAGTGGCAAGAAATATTCAAAGTGATGAACAGCAAGAATCTACAACCAAGATTACTCTATCCAGCAAAGCTATCATGCAGAATTGAAGGTCAGATAAAGTGCTTCGCAGATAAGAAAAAGCTAAAGGAGTTCATCACCACCAAACCAATATTATATGAAATGCTGAAAGATATCCTTTAAGAAGAGGAAGAAGAAAAAGATAAAAATGTAAATTAGGAACAACAAATACACATCTATCAACAAATGAATCTAAAAAGCAAGTGAATTAATAAGCTGATGAACAGGATAAATTGGTGAATGTAACAGAATCACAAACATAGAGAGGGAATGGACTGACAATTCTTGGGGATAAAAGGGGTGTGGGAAGTGCAGCAAGAGACTGGACAAAAATCATGCAACTATGGGAGAGGACAGTGGAGTGGGGTGAGGGTGGAGGGTGGGATGGGTACCAGGTGGAGGGGAGCTTTGGGGGGGGGAAGGGAAAAATGCGATTAATAAACTGAATAATAAAATAATTAAAAAATTAAAAGTTATTTTTAATATATATATATAAATGCTTATTGTTCATAGTATTATAAATGTCTCCCATTCTTCCCCTTAACTTCCCCCCCTCTGCCTAGCCTTTATCAACCGCCAGATAAAAATAAAAGTAATTTTATGCTCCAAATGTAACCTCCTTTATTCTAAATAGGAGTGCTTCGTAATGGAGATGAAGTCTTGTCAAGACCTGAACTGGGCAGGTGGAGGCCTGAACTCCTTTAGGGCTAGTTTAATCTCTAATAACATGGAGAGAACTTACCCATATGTTCTCCAACAAGTCAGAAAGGATTACCAGTATGTGGCCATATAGGATTTTTCCCTCAGAATTTATCTAGATACTCATTTTTCTGAGTTTTGAATCATAGGAAAGGTCAGTCAGGAGATGAAGAACACAGAAAAAGTATATTTTAATCCACCTGAGAGAATTAAAGATTTAAAATGAATATAAAATCATTACACATTTGAAAGCTGTATAACCAAGTGGAAATCAATCAAGAGTAGGAAACACCGCCTCTCAGAGGCAAAAGGTTCTGAGCATGCATATAAGCATTGTGAAGATCTCATTTGTCTTTCTTTCAGTTATCGCCATGCTACAGATATGTTTGTCAATCTGTTGCTGCTAATAATGAGCCATTCTCACAAATAGCATAGATATTAATAGTTTATATGCATATTATTCTTTTCTGTCTTTCTTTTTTTATGTGCCCAGACAGAGGATCAAATCCACAATCTTGAGGTATCAAGATGATACTCTAACCAACTTTGCTACCCGGCTAGGACTCTGCATTCTATTCCATATACAAATCCTATGAGTCATGTTCCAAGAAATAATGAGTTTTGAAACCAGAAAGTTCTCCAATTGACAATTGCAACACATGGTTCTGTGTAGTGATATTGGTGATAACTATTACTATTTCAGATACTACTCAATATTGTTCACTGACATTGTCCAATGTTTTAATATTCACTGTGAGCTATAATTTCCTTGTAAAGTTAACATATTGAAAGTATGTTGGGAATAATTTATGATTTTACGAGTTTATGAACATTCCAAAGAATTCTAATTTCTTGATCTCAGGTCCAAAAGATTAATATCTGTAGAGAATTTGGAACTCAACCAGGAATACTCAACAGAAATGGTGTGGTGGACAAAGAGAGTAAAGTGATCATCCGACTTCCAACATCCTCATACATATAGTCTGTAATTTCTGCATTCTATTAATTCTGTTTATCAGTCTTATGGAATAAACATTAAATTATTAATTTTATTTATTTTTAAATTTTACTTTATTTTAATAAATCTTTATTGTTCAGATTATTACAATGTTGCTCTTTTTTTCCCCTCCCATAGTTCCCCTCCCCCTGGTATCCATCCAATCCTCGGCCCTCACCTCCCCCCCATTGTCCTTATCCATAGGTGTATGCTTTATGTCCAGTCTCTTCCCACCCCCCCGACATCCGTTTCCCCTGAGAATTGTCAGCCCAGTTCCTTTCTATTCCCCTGATTCTATTATATTCACCAGTTTATTCTGTTCATCAGATTTTTAATTCACTTGAATTTTAGATTCACTTGTTGATAGATGTGTATTTGTTGTTCATAATTTTTATCTTTACCTCCTCCTCCTCCTCCTCCTCCTCCTCCTCCTCCTCCTCCTCCTCCTTCTCCTTCTACTCCTCTCCTCCTCCTCTTCCTCTTCCTCTTCCTCCTCCTCTTCCTCCTCCTCCTCCTTCTTCTTCTTAAAGAACACCTTTCAGCATTTCATATAATACTGGTTTGGTGTTGATGAACTCCTTTAACTTTTTCTTATCTGCGAAGCACTTTATCTGACCTTTAAATCTGAATGATAGCTTTGCTGGATAGAGTAATCTTGGTTGTAGGTTCTTGTTATTCATCACTTTGAATATTTCTTGCCGCTCTGGCTTGCATAGTTTCTGTTGAGAAATCAGCTGACAATCGTATGGGTGCTCCCTTGTATGTAACTTTTTCTCTTGTTGCTTTTAATATTCTCTCGTTATCTTTTGCTTTTGGCATTTTAATCATGATGTGTCTTGGTGTGATCCTCTTTGGATTCCTTTTGTTTGGGGTTCGGTGCACTTCCTGGACTTATAAGTCTATTTCTTTCACCAGGTGAGGGAAGTTTTCAGTTATTATTTCTTCAAATAGGTTTTCAGTATCTTGCTCTCTCTCTTTTTCTGGCACCCCCATAATTCGGATGTTGGTATGCTTGACGTTTTCCCAGAGGCTCTTTACAATATCCTCAGTTTTTGGACTCTTTCTGCTTCTTGCTTTTTGGGCTTAGTGATTTTTGCTTCTTTTGTTTTTCAAATCTTTGACTAGATTCTTGCAGTCCTCTAGTCTGCTTTTGGGTCTCTGTATAATATTTTTTATTTCAGTCAATGCATGCTTAATTTCTAGTTGATCTTTTTTCATATCCTCTATAGTCTTCTTTATATTCTTGAGGGACTTGCTCATATCCTCAAGAGTCTCGCTCATATCCTCAAAGGTCTCATTAAATTTATTAGCCTTTTCTGGAAGCCTCTTGAAAAACCTTATAACTGTGGTTTTGAACTCTTATGTCCAGTCATTTTGTCCCCCTCCATTTCTTTCACATGTAATTTGTTACCTTGTCTTTGCATTTTGGCTGCTTTCCTGAGTTGGTCGAATAGGTTTGTGTGGTAGGTGTCCTCTAGGGGACAGTGGGTCAGCCTTCTCAGTTACCTGAGGTGGATACTCTTGGTTCACCTCTTTATGGGTTGCACAGTCTTGTTTTAGTTAAGCCTATATTGTTGCTGGTATCACTGGGAGGAGTTGACCTCCAGGCCAATTGGCTGTGAGGATGAGCTTTGTCCAGCCTGGATGGGGTGGAGTCTCCGGGCTGGGCAGGCAGCCCTGGTTTCTGGTCAGCTCCACCCTAAATGGCTCCTGGATCTCCATGCCCCATGGCAAGGGCTGCGTGCACCTCTGAGATAAAGCTGCCCAGAGCTCTGCCTGCTGCCGGACAGTCTAGTTTATCCCCAAATGATTCTGCACACCCAAAGACTCACTGTAATGGGAAAACAAAGCAGTCTGGCATTTTTTTTGTTTTTGGTTTTTTTCCTCCCGAACGTTAGATCCAGCCACGAGCCCTCTCCAAAGCTTGTGTGCCTTTGCAGTGCCCAAGTTTCAGCGTGGTTCCTCCTTACAGTCCAGTTTCACCCCATATTAGTGAGGTGCTCAGTGCAGTGGGACACCTTTTTCTCCCTCCCAGTTCAAGAAAACTGAAAGAAACTGGGGCGGGGAGGGGGGCAGGTGGGGACATGTGCTGGGGGGTAGGGGAGGCTGGTGAGAGGATAATGGGGGGGAGGAAAACATATGTACTACTATTAAATATAAGTTATACCGCAAATATATATATATTTGCGGTATATATATATATATATATATATATATATATATATATATATATATATATAGAGAGAGAGAGAGAGAGAGAGAGAGAGAGAGAGAGAGAGAGAGAGAAAACCACCTGGGTTTGTAATCGCCCACCCTTTCCGTTCACGCAGCTCTGAACCTCTGACTCCACGCGTATCCACAACTCTGTCCTCCTCAGCTCCCCGGAGTCTCAGTGTCCTTTTATTTTTCCTTCTGTTTGTGGAATATAAACTGAGCCAGCCCTTTGGTGGTTCTGAATGATGTCCGTTTTGTCCTTAGTTGTTATTTTGAATTTGCTGTATAGGGCAGCAGTATGCGTGTTTACCTATGCCACCATCTTCTATTCTGACTCTAAATTATTAATTTTAAAAGATTGAACTTGATTTGTAAGTTTTGATATTTACTTTGCTCTAGTTCTCAAACTTTTGGAGTTAAGGATCTTTTGTGAGTATGAAGAATTATGGTAGAGATTGTCAGATGAGTTTTTTTTTATCAAAAAACCTGTATGTCCTAACACCTGCTATTTTGTGTTATTAAAATAACATGGGAGAGAGAGGAACCAAGATGGTGGCATAGGTAAACACCTATTGTGCTACCCAGTGCAACAATTCCAAAACTACAACATAACAACAAAACAAACACCATCCAGAATCACCGGAAAGCTGGCTGAGTGAAAATTCCACAAATAAAAGTAAAGGTGGGACACTGAGACTCAGAAGAGCGGCAGAGCGCAGCCTTGAAGATACGTGTGGAGCAAGACATTCGGAGCCATGGGCGCGCGCAGGTTGTAGGGCTGGCAACAGCAACCCTGGCTGGATTTCTCCAACAGGAAGGGTGGAGACATCCTACTTCACAGATTCCCCAGTGCCAGGCAAGGTCTGAGGTCTGGGGTATGCACCGTAAAAGCTGGGCGCGGCAGAGGTCTCCAAGTCTGAGGATAATGTGCATAGCTTGGAAAAGCAGTTTGTATGCATAAAGTGCATGACAGCACAGACACGTGACTGCTTTGTTTTACAACCCTGGGTGAGACTTTGGGTGTGCAGACTCATTCGGGGAGCGGCGGTGTTGTCTGGCAATGGGTAGAGACAAGGGTGGCTTTGTCTTGGAGGTGCCTACAGCCATTATCACCCAACACACAGACCCTCGCACCCCATAGGGCGTAGCTGATGCTGACGCTGTCTGCTCACCTCAGAGACTCCGCCCATACAACCTGAACACAGTTTCCCTGCACAGACAATTGGCATGGCAGTCAAACCCTCCTAGGGCTAACAACAACAAGTTGGGGTTAAATTAAAAAATACTGTACAACCCATAAAGGATTGCAGTAAGAGTATCAACCTCAGGTAACTGGGGAGGGTGAGCCACTGTCCCTTAGAGGACATCTACCACATAAAGCTAATGGACCAACTCAGGAAACCAGCAACCATGCAGAGACATGGAAAGAAATCAGGTGTGAAAGAAATGGAGGAAAAAAGACGACTACACATAGAGTTCAAAACCCCGGTTATAAGGCTTTTCAAGAGGCTCCTAGAAAAGGCTGATGAACTTAATGAGAACTACAAGGAAATGAACAAGACCTACGAGGAAATGAATGAGACCTACATGGAAATGAACAAGACCTATGAGGATATGAACAAGACCCTCAAGGATATGAAAAAGGACCGACTAGAAATCAAGCATACACTGAAATAAAAAAATATTACACAAAGTGCTAAAAGTAGTCCAGAGAGCTGCAAGAACCAAGTCAAAGATTTGAAATACAAAGAAGCAAAATCCACTCAGCTGGAAAAGCAAGAAGCAAAAAGAATCCAGATAATTGAAGATAGTGTAAGGGGCCTCTGGGACAACCTCAAGCATGCCAACATCCGAATTATTGGGGTGCCAGAAAAAAGAGAGAAAAAAGTAATGAGAACCTGCTTGAAGAAATAGTGACTAAAAACTTCCCCCACCTAGTGAAAGAAACTGACTTAAAAGCCCAGGAAGTACACAGAACCCCAAAGTATCGGAATCTAAAGAGGACCACACCAAGACACATCATAATTAAAATGCCAAGAGCAAAAAATAAAGACAGAATATTAAAAGCAGCAAGAGAAAAACAGTTGGTTACCTATAAGGGAGCACCCATATGATTGTCAGCGTGTTTCTTAACAGAAACAATGCAGGCCAGACGGGAGTGGCAAGAAATATTCAAAGTGATGAATAGCAAGAATCTACAACCAAGAATATTCTATACAGAAAAGCTATCATTCAGAATTGAAGATCAGATAAAGTGCTTCGCAGATAAGAATAAGCTAAGGGAGTTCACCACCACAAAATCAATATTATATGAAATGCTGAAAGATATTATTTAAGAAGAGGAAGAAGAAAAAGATAAAAGTGTAAATTAGGAACAACAAATACACATCTATCAACAAATGAATCTAAAAAGCAATTGAATTAATCATGTGATGAACAGGATAAACTGGTGAAAGTAACAATCATGGACATAGAGAGGGAATGGACTGACAATTCTTGGGGAGAAAAGGGGAGTGGTAAATGCAGCAAGAGACTGGACAAAAATCTTGCAACAATGGGAGAGGACAGTGGGGAGCGGGAGGTGAGGGCAGAGGGTGGGATGGGTACAGGGTGGAGGGGAGCTATAGGGGGATAAAAAAGGGGCACAATGTAATTAATAAACTGAGCAATAAAGATAAAAAATAACATGGGAGGTTAAAATTAGTACTACAGGTTTAGGTTTAATTCTTGGGAGAGTAGATAATGAGTTGCAATATTTAGGGGCACAATAGTTTCTACAGTTATCTAAAATCTATACTAATAAAAGAGATGCAACTTTACTGTACCTTTGCAACACCCACCAGCAAATCTGGAGTTCATATGCAAATTAACCCAACAAAGATGATGGGTTAATTTGCATATGCAAATGTCCAGAGGCTGCGGGGGAAGGGTGGGATGCTTGCACCTCGGCCAGGGTGATGACACAGGTGTTCCACATCACCCCAGTCACGAAAAGGCGGCTCTAGCTGGAGCAAAGGAAGGGTGCTGTCAGCCAGGGAAAGGAAGGCCCAGTCTTGCATGAATCTTCATGCATCAGGTCTCTAAGTGATTCTGTAAAACTGGCAAAAGGCTAGTCTTTGGACCATACAATTCTACAGCAATAAAATGGAGAAATTTATAACCTGAGATATAGGCTTAGCCTTAAAAATAATTGAAAAATAAACTTTGCATATTTACCTTCTTATATTTCTTCATAAGATTCGGAAAGTGTACATGTTCGAAATATATTGTTTGACAATCTACAAAGGAAATCAAAGCAGCAAGTGTATGTCTGCAAAATTATGTCACCTAGTTCTGTTCTATTTTAGGATGAAACCCATGTAATTCAGAGAAAGCCAATGTAATTAACACTGGGTAAAATTTAGGGTTTACTATATGGATAAAATTGTAATGTCTCCCATTACCTAATGTATTCTGTGTCATTTCCCTTTTTTACTTCTTTCTTGATAGCATAGGGTTTAGTGTTGTGTGTATTTTTTAACATCAATAAAATGTGGTGATTAACTTGGGCCAAGTTTCCCACATTTATTGAGTCTCATTCTTCCACAAGAATAAAATCTTTGATTTTTTAACCCTGTTTATTTGGAATTGTATCCCTTCTTCTGCTGTTAGCATATCACTAGGTAAGGATTTTAGTGTAATCATGGTTATCATAATGACCTTACCTGGCAGTTAACAAAATTGGTTTATTTTAAGGTACATCATATAAGTGGCTGCTTATTTTGCATTAACATGAACCTGTTTATCTTTATGAAATAAATTGCATTAAACAAACATTTCAATATTATGATTATCTGTGGTCATAGCAGTGTTATTTATAATAGCTAAAACATGACAGCAACCTAATAAACCATTGTAGGAATACGTAAGCAAAATAGGGTAAATAAATACAATGGAATATTATTCAGCCTTATAAAGAAATGAAACCCTGGCACATGCTACAACATATAGGAACCTTCAGAGCATTATGCTAAGTAAAACAAGTCAGTCAAAAAAAAGTACTGTATGATTCCACTTATATGATGTACTTAGAGTTGTTAAAATCATAGAGATAGAAAGTAGAATGTTCAGTTCCAGGGGTTCAAGGAGGAGAAAATAGAGAGTTATTTAATGGGGATAGAGGTTCAGTTTTATGAGTTGAAAGAGTTGTGAAGATGGTGATAGTGGTGGTGGCACAATGTATGAATGTATTTAACACCACTGGACTATACACTGAAAGGTGGTTGTGACCTAGTTGGTTGGGCTCAGTGGATTATCAGCTTTCAGACCAAAGGGTCCCAGGTTCAATTCCAGTCAAAGGCTCATGCTTGGGTTGCGGGCTTGATCCTCAATAGGGGGTGTGCAGGAGGCAGTCAATCAGCGATTCTAATCACTGGTGTTTCTATTTCTCTCTCCCTGCCCCTTCCTCTCTGAAAGCAATAGAAATATATTGGTTTTTTTTTAAGTGGTTGATTTAGTATATCTTATGTTATGTGTATTTTACCACAATAAAAAGTTTTAAAACTCTGATTATAACACAATAAAGTATTATTTTCAACTATAGAAAAACTTGCCATATAAATACAAAAATGAACAATTATTGAACTCAAGATGCTTTTTGAAGTAGCTATCTGTTTTCTATTGCTAATTATCAGGACGCCATACTGCAAAAATTTGTAATTAATCTGATGATGAATCAAATTAAACATTTTTATAGCACCATGAAGATCCATTTTAACACATTTAGAAAATAAAAATGTTCCTTCTGTGAGAGCGAGTGTATGCTTGGAAGTCACAAAAGTACTTGTCTCTTCTGAATTTGAGCCATGTTGTAGGGTTGCTTCATTTGATTTGTAAAACTCAGATTTACAGGTATAGAAATGGTCTTTGTATTTAAATATAGTCCCAGGAACACACTCCCATCTGTTTTCTATAGTTATACAAAGCATTAGTACATTTCTAGGGATTCAGAATTCTAACTCTAAAGGTTAAATTCACACACAGAGAAGCTCAGTGGGATTTCAATTCCTATTTTAGGAAACACGTGTCCTTTTGCACTGTGAACATGACTTGCTATCTCTACATGATCTATCTGTAGAGCCATTACACTGGCACTTTCCTCTATAAATTTGTTTCCATCTTTGTCCTGATGTGATAGCACAAAAAGATGAGCAAGTTCCAGGACTAAGAATGAAGATATCTGGAGTTTATGATAAGGAAACTACTTGAACCTAGGAGTTCTGTATATCTTCTTCCCCCCTCCCTTTAAAGTTTCCAGACCTGCTGAAATCATCACTATTAAAAATGACTTGTTCTAAAATGGTCTGTTAATCTGCTTTATAGTTACAGATAGGGTAATTACACTTAACAAATGTTCTGGGGTAAATTCAAATTTAAATGTTCATTCCTATTGTCAGATAATGCATCTAGACATGGGGTTTGGAAAATAGATTTCCTGTAGCTGAATAGTTCTATTTAAACTTTATTTTGATAAAGTCAGATCTTTAACTTATCTGAAAGCTTGCCACTTATGTTTCTTAACAGCTAAATATTAGTATAAATATTTTTCATTAATTGTTTGTGTCCTTGTTACTTTCTATTAAAAACTAGAGGCCCAGTGTACAAAATTCATGCACAGATGGGGTCCCTAGGCCTGGCCAGTGATCAGAGCTTTAGGGCTGTCTCACTCAGTCCCAATTGGGGCCTAGCTGGCCAGAGCCTGCAGAACAGGGGGAGGGACCAGGGGAGGTTGGTTGGCTGTGGGAGGTTGGCTATGGGAGTGTACTGACTACCAGGGGGAAGCTCCTGCATTAAGCGTCTGCCCTCTGGTGGTCAGTGTGCATCATATCAACCTGTCGTCCGATCGTTGCAGTCATTCTGGTTGTTCTGGTCATTGGGTCATCATAATGGTCACTTAGGCTTTTATATCTACACTAATAAAAGAGAAAATGCTAATTGGCAGTACCTATATTATGCCCACAGACAATTAAGAGTGATATACAAATTAATCCAGCAAAGATGGTGGGTAATTTGCATATGCAGGTGGCACAGGCAGCGCCCTATGCTGCCTGTGGAATTCAAGCTGCACTCAGGGACCTAGGCAGGTGGTGGGGGGCAGCACCTGATGCTGCCTGCCTGGATCCAAGCTGCCTGCCACCTGCAGCCTGCCTGGGTCCAAGCTGCAATCACAATGGCAGCTTGGACCCGGGCAGGTTGTGGGGGCAGCGCCCTATGCTGCCTGTCTGGGTCCAAGCTGCCCCGCCACCTGCCCTGGTACAAGTTGCCCTGCGATCACGGGGTGAAGGTCCCAGGCTGAGCCACCCTGCGATCCTGGGGAGAACAGGCCAGGCAGAGCTAAACTTAGATCATGGGGAGAACAGGCCAGGCTGAGCTGACCCAGGATCATGAGACAAAAAGGCCAGGCCCAGCTACCCTGAGATCATGAGGCGATCAGGCCTGGCCAAGCCAACTTGCAATCCCAGGCAAAAAAGCTGTTTCTCTGACCAACCTGCGCTAGGAACCTGTTTGGGTACGTGGTGCAGAGTCCAGAGCCTCTAGCCTACAGCCATGGGAAGTCTCCCTCTCCCCACAATTAGAAGCACCAGGCCAGGTCTACCCAGTGTCCTGGTCCTGAATGTGGGGGTTAGCTCCTGCAGGCTGGGGTTTGATCCCCACACATTAACAGTAGGAGACCAGTGCCTATGTTATTGCTATGTGTCTGGGTTTTAATTGGACAAATGCATGGCAGTCCCAGTCGCCAGCTTAGAAAAGTCTTTTAGGAGGAGAATTCTGTCTGGTTTCCTCAAATTCCCTCAGCCCCTACTCACCCCCCTGTAAAGGCACAGAACAAGTGATGCCCTTAAATAAAAATCAGAGGTCTCCAGCAATGGTGGGCCTCTCTCATCACAAGTCATTAGGACTAGATGTCCTTTGAGTATTTATCTAGGCACTATAACAGAGAATCACAAGATCAAGTCATAATGTCTGCCCTTAAATAATTCACAATCTTAATAGAGCGAGTGGATGATAAAAGCGCAGTAATAGCATCATAATGTAAGGCAACAATACAGAGAGGAACAGAGGCAATTGCTAGGATGCTTTTCCAATAACTAGTACAAAGAGTATGTGCTATGAATTAAAAACATATGTATGGAAGTAGCTGCTTTATGGGTATGGCATTCCTTCCTATTTTAAAGGAAGCTGAGTTCCATGTGAACTGTGTACTATGCTATAATATCTGAGGCACAGAACAAGGGAAGCCCTAAGTGTACTATGCTTTGATATTTGAGTATTCTTTATTGTTCAATGTAATTTATTTCTGTACACCTCAGTTTTGTAATAGTTAAATTACTAGAATAATACATCTTGCTATAAAATATTACTAGAAGGTCAAATGATCAGGTTACATTTATTATTTTCTATAAATGAACACAATCTCTGGTATGCTAAAGTGATAGGTATTATAGGAATATTCAGATAGACTTATAGGCTTGATTACAAGTGAGGCTTACTATCACAACCCAAATTTATTGCTTAAAAAAAAGCAGGGAGCCAACTAGAAACTTAAACAAATATAAGACCTTGAAGGGCAAATGTAAATTGGATAAGTTTTCCTATTAAAAGAGCAAGAAGAAAAAATTCATATGCAAGAATGAAAACCACATTGCATCTACTCTAGCTGTTATAGAAAAATATTATACTATGACAATACTTAATTCAGATTGTAAAGACATTTGTTCAAAGAGGATTGGGTGATATTTCAGTTATTTTTTTTAATGTGAAGAGGTTAGCTAGATAAGAAAAAGGTGTAGGAGTTCCGAATTGCAGAGGGTGCAGGCAGGGCTGAGGGAACCCCCCCACCAATGCACAAATTTTGTGCACCAGGCCTCTAGTATATAGATAAAACTTTAGAATAGATTTCTATTGCTCAGGAAGCTATGTCCTGCTCATAAGGAAATTTCATGAGCTGTCTTGTCAGAGAATAGTGGCTTCAGAAGTATTCAGTAAGTGCAATTTGCTGCAGATAATTGTTTTTATAACACCTTGACCTAAGCCTAAGTCAGTTTTGGTCTTCAGAGTAAACTTTGTAAGTAAACTGTGAATCATTGCTCCTCACATTGATGATGTATTTATATCAATGCTCATCCATGCCAGTCATAATTGGAAAATATTAATTAATTTTTAACTTCAGGAGAAAGGCAAATATTATTTCTTAAACTGATAGAAGCAAAATTCATAGTAATTGAGAAATTGAAACTATTACACTCAGTAATAGAAAATATATGCACATCTGGACTTCAAAAGATAGCAAAAAGTATAGAACAGGAAAAATAGGCCAATTTTTCCTACTAAAATTTTTGATACAATTTGTATTTATTAGGTATTTCCTTTGTCACAGAATAAATAGTAGAGGAAAGGACTGAGGTAAACATATTGTCTTGGACATAGGCTAATAAAAGTTATTTAAAGGAAGATTTACTATAAAATTCTAAATTGTATCACAGCAGTTCTATGAAATCATAAAGTTGGAAATGTTATATTTATCTTAATATTCAAGAAGTATTTTGGGAAAACCACTTTTTAAAAAAATGCAAGAAGATACATATATATATATATAATCTTCTTATATATTTTGTAAGGAAGCATAAAAGTTAGTGGCCATAACTTCAAAATGGAATAAAGGGGTTGGATTTATGATTATCACTTTATGGTTGTAACTTTTATTCCCCGTATCCTCAAATGTCATAATTTTATGCCTTCAAGTGGCTGTCTTTCTACTCATCGTGGTGCACCTCCTTTTCAGACTGCAATCGATGCTCATGGTAAACTCATGACAATTTTATTATATCATTAGTAAATTCCCTGCCCTGCATTTTCCTATTTCATTCCAAAATTCTATTACTGGATATTTCTTTCTGTACGCCTTCTCTAATTTTTTAATCTTTCTCTTATATTTTCCATCTTTTTATGTTGTATCCTGTGTGGGAATCTCAAATTTACCTTTGAATATTTCTATTGATTTTGTTTTTATATTTTCTATCATCTATGTAATATCAAAGAGGTATTTTAGCTTTCTCAACATTGCTTTCTCTAGTCTCATGTAATTTTTCTGTTATACAATATCTTTTATCTCTGCTTATATTATAAATAATTTTAAAGCATTTTTAATTTTTACATTATATTTTCTACAAGTTTATTTATAGATTTATTTGCTATTTGATAATTTTTTTAAAATTCAAGCTCTCCTAAAATACCTGGTGTTCTTCAGCTACTAACTTATGATTAAGACAAAAATATTAATTAGCATCTCCATATACATAGATACATCTTAACAAGAGGTCTACATTACTGTAGAGTATTGGGGTGTAACCCTAGCTGTTTGTTTACCTAGGAGGTCACTAAGTAACTGTATGTTGAGGTATTATCTGATGGTACACCTGCTTACCCAGAAGGAAACCTGGTTTCTTTTTTGAGGGTAGGAGTTATAAATTTGACTACTAATGGTCTAAGCATCAACTGAAAAAAGGTACTAGTGATTTATCCATTAAGTATTATTTACATAATTCCCCAATTTTATTTTCTTAACTTTTAAATTTATTGATGTGACATTGGCTAATAAAATAATATAGGCTTTAAGTGTACAATTTTATAATACGTCACCTGTAGATTGCATTGTGTGTATACCATTCAGTTATCCCCATTTTCAACTCAGTACCGCAAATATGCTCACTTTTCTGCTTCAAATTCCATTTGGGTTATAGAGCACAGACTGACAGCTCTCAGAGAGGAGTTACTAAAATTGGTAGTTGCAGACTAGCCATAGAGATGTTGATTATAGCATATGGAATATAGTCAATAACATGAAGATAAATAGGTATGGAACCAGATAGGTACTTGAAGCAACAGGGGGACCACTCTGTAAAGTACATGCTTTTTTAACCACTTTGCTATAGATCTGAAACTAATACAGAAAACATGAATAGACCGATAAAAATTAATGAAATTAAAGCATTAATTAAAAAACGCCAGCAAGCAGAATTCTACCAAATAGTAAAAGAAAAACTGACACTTATCCTCCTTAAACTATTCCAAAAATTTCAACATGAAGGAAGACTTCCAAACTCTTTTTATGAGGCCAGAATTATCCTAATTCCAAAACCAAATAAAGACATTCTAAAGAAAGAGAATTATAGGCCAATGTTCCTGAGGACACAGATGCTAAAATCCTCAACAAAATATTAACAAATAAGATTCAGAAATACACTGAATAGATCATACATCATGACCAAGTGGGATTTAATCTGGGGGTGCAAGGCTGTTATAATATTTGCAAATCAATACATGTGATACATTACATAAAAATAAGGATAAAAATAATATGATCATATAATAGATGCAGACAAAGCATTTGACAAAGTTCAGAACGACTGAATAATGTGGGGATGGATAAAACATACTTCTTATATAATAAAAGAGTGATATGTAAATTGACTGTCACTCCAGCACACAAGATGGCTGCTCCCATGAGGTCAAAGATGGCTGCCACCATATGGACACAAGATGGCCAGCAGGGGAGGGCAGTTTTGGGAGATTAGGCCAGCAGGGAAGGGCAGTTGGGAAGGACCAGGACTGCAAAGGAGGGCAGTTGGGGCTGATTAGGCCTGCAGGGGAGGACAGTTGGGGGAGACCCAGGCCTGCAGGGGAGGGAACTTGGGGAGCACCAGGCCTGCAGGGGAGGGCAGTTAGCAGTGACTATGACAGCAGGGTAGGGAAGTTAGGGGCAATCGGGCTGTCAGGGGAGCAGTTAGGTATTGATCAGGCTGGCAGGGGAGTGGTTAGGGGGTGATCAGGCTGGCAAACAGAAGCAGTTAGGGAAAATCAGGCAGGCAGACAGGCAAGCAGTTGGAAGCCAGCAGTCCTGGATTGTGAGAGGGTTCCCAGATTAGAGAGGGTGCAGACTGCACTGAGGGACACCCCCCCCCCCCATGTGCATGAATTTCATGCACCAGACCTCTAGTCAACATAATAAAAACCATACATGATAAACTTATAGCCAGCATCATACTCAATGGGCAGAAACTAAAAGTGTTTCCCTTAAGATCAGGAACAAAACAGGGATGTCCATTTATATTATTCTTATTCAACATAGTACTGGCAGTCCTAACCACAGCAATCAGAAAAGAAGAAAACATAAAATACATCCAGATTTGAAAGGAGGAGTTAAAACTGTTATTATTTGTAGAGGACATGATATTGTAAATAGAAAACCTTAAAGACTCCCCAATTATGTTTTTGCTAAATTTAATAAATTAATTGAGAAAAGTAGCAGAATAAAAACTAACATCTAGAAATTTGTGGCATTTTCATACAACAGTAATGAACTATCAGAAAGAGAAACTAAGAAAACAATGTCATTTACTATTGCATGAAAATACTTGAATTAAACAAAAAGACTTGTAGTAAGAAAATTATAAGACACTGATGAAAGAAATTGAAGGTGTTACAAATAAGTAGAAGCATATGCCATGTTCATTGATAGGAAGAATTAACATCATTTAAATATATATAATACCCAAAGCAATTTATAGAGTCAACACAATTACTATCAAGATCCCAATGGTATATTTTCACAGAACTAGAAGAAATGTCCAGAAATTTATATGGAGCCACAAAAGCCCTCCAACAGTCACAGCAATTTTGAGGAAAAAGAACAAAGTTGGATTATTTATTTATTTATTTACTTATTCATTTATTTATTTATTCATTTATTTTAGAGGCCTGGTGCATGAATTTGTGCATGGGTGAGCTCCAGTCAGCCTGGCCAGGGTGAAGGGACATGGGCGGTTGGCTGGCCCGCCTGATGGTCGAACTCCTGGTCAAGGGGACAAATTGCATATTAGCCTTTTATTATATAGGATATACACTGAGAGGCCAGATTATTATGTGTTCAGAGATCATAATAATCTGACCACTCAGTGTATAAATGTATTATATATTTTTATTTTTTATTTTAAAAGATTTATTTTTGAAAGTATGACATATATCTCCCCTCTTCCCCTTTACCTTTCCTAACCTGCCTTCTCCCTGGGACCCAGGTCTTTACCATCCTTTTGTCTGTGTCCATGGGTTATACAGATATGCATACAAGTTCCTTGCTTGATCTCTTCCCACCCACCCACCATCTTTGACCTAAATGTATTATAAAATTGTACTCTCTAAAACAATAACATTTTGTTAACTGGTGTCATCATAATAAATTCAATAAGAATTTAAATTAAAATAAAAGGAGGTTTCAGAGAAGTAACCTCCTGTCTTCTACTGATGTGGGTGAAATTGGAAAATGGAACTGAGACTAAACTGATATACACTTTAAACATTCATCTTTTTAACCACATCCATTTATGTCCATAATTTTAAAGGTTACAAGTTCCCTCGAATTCCTGAGAATTCTTTGGTGCATATTAGTTTTATTTTTTGCTTTCTTTTTAGTTTCTCATGCTGTCTCTGCAGTCAAATGGACAATTATTTCTTATTTTTCCATTCTCCCTTGGTTAGTCTAAATTACTTTTGGGCTCCGAAGACTTTGTTGATAGTTTATTATGTTGCCTTATTTCTTTTCTCTTCATGTCATTTTAAATATTTGTCATGCTTTCTTCTTTGCTACCTATCTAACTAAGTTTGAAGAATGCTGTTAAACATATATGTGCAGTGGAATCTAAAGAACAAAATAAACAAATGAACAAAACAGAAACAGACTGACAGATACAGAGAACAGGTTGATGGTTTCCAAAGGGCAAGGGAGTTGGGGACTTGATGAAAAAGGCGAAGGGATTAAGAAGTATAAATTTTTAGTTACCAAATACTAATGGGGATGTATAGCATGTGAAATATAGTCAATAATATTATACTAGCTATATGGTGCCAGATGGGTGCTGAAAATATTGGGGGGAACACTTTGTAAACTATATAATTGACTAACCACTCTGATATACATCTAAAACTAATATAAAATAATTTAATATAAACTATAATTGAAAAAAATGTATGTTCAGTTTGACATGTTTAAACTGAAACTGAATTTATAATACTTTCAACATTTTAGTCATAGATTCACATTTGATACTCAGATGCACATTTTCTTATTTTGTGTTCACTTTCAAATATAGAGTATATGATGGGGAAATCTAAACTTTTTGCAATATTATCCCATTTGGATGAATTTCTAAATATTCCTTTATTTTCTTCAATACTCATTTATTTTGTGTTCACTAAAAGACACTGATGGAGAGAAACCCACATTTTGGGTAATCTGAATATAATTTACTTTGAACTTTGATTCGGTTATGAAGCATTTGCCATGCGTTTGTGTGAGATGACAAATGCACAAACTCAATTAAATATTGTACTAGCTCTCCAATCTGCATATTTTGTCCATTTTCATGCACTGTCCTCAAGTTTTCCAGCCCAACATTAAATATCTAAATTGCAAGAATACCACATGTCTGGCCCACACCATATGATTGAAAGAAATATTTTTCCTCTCTTAGTTTACTTGCCCTTAGTGATTCCAGGACACACACAGGGTCTAATAAACCCATCTTGCTTATTGCTTGTCACATCTTTCTCTAGTCTGTTGCTGCAAGCTTCACTGTCACATTTTCACATTTCCTCTTCTTATAGATATATTTCTAGACTGTTGTATTTTCTCCTCAAAATGCTTTCTCCCAAGCATGAACACCGGCTCTCCTTTTTCTTACATCACAGCTAACACCAAGATGTAATGTTTGCTGAAGATTCGAGAGTAACTGAAAGTAATAGCAACACAGTGTGATGTATAAGACAACTCTACTGCTCAAGTCATTTGTCCATATCCCATCACCAAGGACTCTCTTCTTCATCTTCAGTTCAGTACCCTTTTGTTGATGCTGTTTTCTCCTTTCATATTTGGAACTCCTCTTGGTTTTCTGCAAACATGGAGACAAAAACAATACTTCCTCTGGATTCAGCCATTGAAAAGGCATGATTCGGTTTACAATTTACAATTTTTTACCACTGTACTTTACTCCTCATTGAAGTAGTACATATTAGGTTACTTGGCCAGTGTCCAGACTGATTCCATTGTTGGTATATAGGAATATAACTTCAATATCTTCTTGACCAAAGGGTATCAAGGTGATGCCTTCTAGCAAAAGGAAAGCATCTTCCCAAAGATAGATTTCAGGAACCGTTTTTCAGCATTAAATTAAAAGTCACAAGTAGCTCTTTAAACGACACTTTATTTCTGATGGATATCAAATAGACCCACCATTTAATAACTTTCATTCCTTTCTTATACATAACTTTCACGTTGTCTTTATAATAATTTTAGGTACTTTTCATAGTGCTTTGTGAATATTATCTTCTGTAATCCTCACATAATATGTGATGAAAAAACTTGTTTTTCTTCACAGTTTGTAAAGAAATAATTGGGACACAGAGTAAATGAATCATTTATCTACAGTGTCACAGCTATCAAGTAATAGAGTCAGGATTTAAACCCAGGCAGTTGCCCAGCCAGCGTGGCTCAGTGGTTGAGCATTGATCTAGGAACCAGAAGGTCAGGATTCAATTCCCATTCAGGGCACATGCCTGGGTTGTGAGCTCAATTCCCAGTGTGGGGCATACAGGATACAGCCGATCAATGAGTCTCTCTCATAATTGATGTTTTTCTTTCTACCTCTCCCTTCATCTCTGAAATCAATAAACATATATTAAAAAATAAAAAATACATAAACTCTGGCATTTGAAGCCATGGCTCTGAACTACTTATACATATTTTCTCTCCCTATCCTAGACTATCCTAATTTGATAGGTAAACATGTCCCAGTTAACCCATCAATGGGTAAGAAATTAAAAACCAAAGATGTCGATTAAAGACTATTAGATCATGAAGACCTCATGGACCAAATATCTCAAGATATGTAGGGTTAATCAGAACATGAAAGGAAATTCCCCAGGAAAAAGACTAAAGGTTTTTACATTTTGAGCTACTGTGATGCTTCTCCTGATATTTGTCCCTTCCAAACTTCAATGTCATCATTTGTGGGTAGTTAAATATAGTGATGGGAAGAAGTAGAAATTGGAACAGAATTTTAAAATACTCTCGGGAGAAGAACATTTTGCTGTTTATTTGCTGATGTGTTTTGCTATGGAAATCTTGAGAAGGTATTTTTACTATGTTGTAGCTCTTCTTTGTGGCTGATTGATCAGAAACCTACAGAACATTTAAAGTCCTCATAAGTTAAATCTCTCTGTGGCTTATATGAAGAATTTCTAGGGATACCCAAATGGCACTAACTATTGAACAGGGTACTGGTATTGGTAGCTTGTATGAAAAATATAAGCCTTTTAAAATCAAATGTTGAAATGTAGGAATGATCATTAGATAATTGTTGCTCAGAACCAGAGAGAATTTCAGATAAAACTTATAAGAAATGCAGAATAAAACTAGAGGTAATGTATTTATATGTTCAGCTTACCCTGTTAAAGAACTGTTTACATTTTGCCCGTATGTTAATCTTACGTCATGAGTTGTCGAGATCGGGAGCTCATTCAACTTTTTAAAAAATGTGGCCTTATAAATTATTTAGTGTATTTACCCAAATATTTTGAAGCTTAAAATGAGATTTAATTTTCTCAAGAACTCCTTATATAACACTATTGTACATTTTGTAGAACTAAAATATGCACAATTAAATTAAACGCAAGTGATTTTTAATGTCACTTGTTAACGCCACTCTGTAATGCTGTCATTGTCCAGTAATATTCGCAGATAAAATGAAAATAAAGACACATATTAGCTATGGTTGTGCTGCTCTGTAGATAACAAAAACATAATATAATTAATATTATATGAACATTTAAAAATACATAAATAATATAGAATGGATTACCTTTGTCATATTGTAATAAAAGTAAATGCAAATACAACACAATGATTCATCCAGTTGCAGTTTTGTAAAACATACAAAATATAACACATTAGTTTTCATACTTGCACTACTTCCTCCCTTTTTTCTCCATTCACTCTATTAGGTTTTTATTTTTCTATTTTACTGTATTTAATTAAAATATTTTTCTTCCTGCATGTTCCTATGTTTTATATCATGATTAAAATCCTTGACTACTTTTGAATTCTTGTTATGTACTTCTTTTTAAAGATCTAGCATTAACTTTTAGATCAGAAAAGGACCTAGAGCTCCAGGGTATTCCCTAAGTTGAGAATTTATACGAACTAGAACCAAAGGAGTCTCATAAGTAATATTCTCTACCAAAGATAAATGAAGGGCTGATAAGGACATTGTGTTACTTTCATGATTTCTAGTAAAGCTGAAGTCTGTTTTAATGCAATCAACTGAGTTTGCAAGATTATGATATTTCATCTTAGAAGCAAATACTCTATCATTTTGATGCTTTTCCTGTCTTTATTTGCAGCTCCTAGCATTATTCTTACCACTTAAATGTCTACTTAAATATTTCTCACACACAAATGGTCAGAAAATTCTTATACAAAGTTCTTTGTTACTCCGTCATATTGCTAATATCCCAACCTCATATTTTGTCTTTCATAATTTGCAAACGTGTTCAAAGATTTATGAGCAATGTGCACATGACAGTTTCTCATGATACATTTAAATTCTGAGTCAAAACACTTTGTATGGACTAGCTCAGGTAAACAGGAATTGTGCTTGGCTCTGAGGATAAATTGCATGCTCAACTCATTTTGGTACCCAGGAAAATGAACTAAAATGTCAGCTCTCCAATGTGATTCATGAAATGGCTTTTTAAAGTTACTGCTATTTTATAGGGAAAACAAAAATGACTAATTGAGGAGAACTGAAGCCATACTGAACTAACTAATTCAGCCACATCTTGTTTTATTTTATATCTTTTCATTGTGTGTAAATGTACACAACAGTATCAGAGTTATGGTATATCCTTTCATTGTGTGTAAATGTATACAACAGTATCAGAGTTGTGGGAATGTATGAAATAGAAACCAATCCAAAGCTGTTTGAGCTATCCATCCATTTCTCATTCATCCTAGCATACCTGCTTTTTTTTTTTCCAACATATCAATTCTGTCTACTAAGTCCCATAGCAGGAATGTAGTGTCCTTCCTGCAGCTTCTGTGTTTGGATGTTACAGTACATGTCCAGCAATATACAAAGGCTGATTGAAGGTTTAGCTCCACTTAAAATTTCACAGAGAAGAGTGTCTGACTGGCCCACTTTGAGCCAGGTATCTAGATACAATCTGATCTCTGGGCAAGGCAATAGGTACCCATCTGTGTGAATTGGATAAAAGTAAAGCATGTACTTATTGGCTGGTAGAACCCCTGAAGAGTAGTATCTAGTTAGTAAATTATTTTTAAAAATAGAGGTATGGCTTTGGCATAGTTATTCTTACAATTAACAATCTCTTCGTATTGATGTTGATGAAATTCTTAGCTAGAGTAGTCTATCTTCCAGATTTCTCTATGCTGATTTTATTTTCCTTGCTTAGTGTGTGTTTCTCATTCAATACCTTTGCTTCTTTCACTGGTATGGTGGCTCTTTCATGGGAGGCGTCCCAGCTGATATGCAAAGGACCCAATTCAAAATGGTTTGAAAAATTTGGACATTTATTATCTTACCTAATAGGTTGAGCCAACACAAGGGATGGTTGTCAAATCAGAATCATCTAAATCATGTGTATTACCCAGCAATTACAACTAGATATAGTTATCAGCATATTTATAAGGAAAATAGAACGTGCCACCTGCCTTCTTTATTTAGAAGCATCCTTTCAGCAAAGGATGGAAAGATAGTCTAGCTGTTTTAATCCCCCACAACAGAGCCTAAATTTTTGTTTTTCCTAATCCCCTTCCTCCTTTACCTCCACCCTCCTCCCCTTCACCTCCACCTTATTCCTTCTTTTTTCTTTTTAGTATTGATATTTGTCCCTAGACTTGTTTCCATTGTTTTCAAAATGGTTGCCACAGACCCAAGCATCACACACAGATAATGGAGTCTAGAGCCAGAATGAAAGGGAGACTATTTTCAGAAGCTCCCTAAGCAGATATTCTTTTGAGTTTCATTTGATAAAAATATATTGTATGTCCATTTATAAACTAATGACTGATAAGGGGAAGAAATTACCTCAATCAAAATGGACTAATAAAGATTTACCCTTGATATTAAGGATAGGTATATATTCTCTTCCAGAAGAAGTTAATGATACTTGAACAAATTCTGGCTCTCATTGAGGAAGAAATGTGGTGGAGGGCAGATGTAATTTCTTGGTATCCTGCCAAAAATGTCAGCCATAGTCCTGCTATCTACAAATACAACAGTTGATCCTAGTTCTGGACTATAGCTGGAATGACTAAAAGCAGGAGAATTTGTAAGTTGTTGCTACAACTTTGGAGAATGACTGTTTCTAATGTTACTGACAGTTTTGTTTTTGTCCTCTCTACTATAAGATGTCATTTAGCACAGGAACTATGTTTCTTATAATTAGTGCCTTAAAATTTAATTCAGTATCTTATAGTGTACTTGTAAAATAGCTTTTGCATAGGACTATCCTCTGTGACAAGAGAAGAAAGAGCTTATTTCTCAAATTCAGTGACTAATATTAGAATGTATAACAATCACCACAATTGCTTATTTAAGTTGAATTTCTTAGCCCTGACTTTAGAAACTCTGGCAGATTGACTTAAGAATCTGCATGTTTAGCTGGCGTGCCTGGAGAATCTAGAATGCCCATGATTCTTAGGTCACTTTTGAGAAACACCATTGATGGGCTTGGAATCAAGAAGTGAATCTTCCAGGCCTGAGTGGTGCCTGGAATACTAACAGGTTCCTCACAAGTAAGACCCATTGCTTCTGATGTTGTTTATCTTCCATTACAAATATTGTCTGTAAATACATCATTCCCCAGGTCATTCCTCCTCAGCAGGCTCTTTGCAGGTATTTTTAAGTCAAATATGCAATGCATATAGGGTTATTAAAATAGTCACATTTGCATTATAATCATTTATCAGGACTTTTAAACATGTTTATGGGGGCTCCTCCCTCCTGTATAATGCATCCCTCTTTCAGATTGAGAAGAAATATGGTGAGTAAATAGTTTCTACCAAGCCACCAAATATTGGAAGGAAGGGAGAGGGAGAGTGAGAGAGAGAGAAACATCAATGATGAAAAAGAATCATTGGTCAGCTGCCTCCTGCACACCTTTCACTGGAGATTGAGCCAGCAACCCTGGCATATGCCCTGACCAGGAATCGAACCAGTGACCTCTTGTTTCCTAGGTAGATGCTCAACTGCTGAGCCACACCTGGCTGGGCTGAAGTATATTTTCATTGTTTTTTTGCTTTGCCATAACTAGAATCATATGTAGCCACCCTTCATGTAGACAGCATATGACTGCCAATAACTTGATCTTTCGGAAGCATCAAAATACCCTTGTTCACCTTCCTCAATTTTGAGCTTAAATCACATCACCTTTAAAAAGTCAAGTCTTCTTTGATCAATTTAGTGGGTGCTCATGCCCAGAGAACTTCTGTGATGCTCCTTACTCTCTTTCCTTATCCACTTCTTGGCACACCCACATTTGTTTACTATGCTTAGTGTGTATATTATTAATTTGTCATCTATTGTAGTTCCCTGGAGATAAAATGTTTGTGTGTATCAATTTTGATGAACACATTGCTTTGGAAATTAAGTGAAATAAGAAATGAGTATAACCACACCTATTTGTCTCATATAATATACATAAATAGTGGATGGCCTAATAGGTCCCTGACAGCAAGTCATACATTTCTTAGAAAAATCTAAGAAACTTAAAATCTCTATAAATATCAAAGTATTATCTGTCAACTAATTAAATTATAACTCACATAATATAGTGTACATATATATCTACTAGAGGCCTGATGCAAAAATTCGTGCACTGGTGGGGTTCCTTGGCATAATCTGCACCCTCTCACAATCCTGGACCCTTTGAGGGATGTCAGACTGCCAGTTTCAGCCCTATCCCATCAGGCCAGGCTGAAGGGCCCCCACAGGTGCACAAAGCTGTGCACCGAGCCTCTAGTATGCATATATAATCTTTGGTTAATTGCTTCCCACCCTCCTCACTCCTCCCTTGCCTCTGAAATTCATCAGTCTGTTCCATGTTTCCATGCCTGTGCATTCAGTGTCTGCCCCCTGGTGGTTAGTGTGCATTATAGTTACCAGTTGAATGGTGTAATGGTTGGACACTTAGCATATTAGGCTTTTATATATATAGATATGTATACTATATAATACACATACTATAGAATGTATATATATATATATATATATATATTCATAAATTTACATTTATATATATGTACACACACAAACATACACTACATATACACATTATATACTGAGTAGCCAGATTAATCTGTGAATACATAAAAATCTGGCCACTGAGTGTATATCCTGTATAATAAAAGACTAATATGCAAATTGTTCTCTCTACTAGGACTTTGATCAGCAGGCAGGCCAGCCAACTACACACATGCTCCCTCCACCTGGCCAAGCTGGCCAGACCCCCCCAGGCATCCCCCACGCATGCATGAATTCATGAACTGGGCCTCTAATATATATATATTCTATATAATAAAAGAGTAATATGCAAATTCACCATCTCTTCAAGACACAAGATGGCTGTGACAAGATTGCTGGCAGGGGAGGGAAACTGTGGGCAGTTGAGGTGACCAGGCCAGCAAGGGAATGCAATTGGGAGTGCAAGCCTGCAAGGGAGGGCAGTTGGGGGGAACCAGGCATACAGGGTAGGGCAATTGGAGGATACCAGGCATGCAGGGAAGGGCAGTTGAGGGGGGACCCAGGCCTTCAGGGGAGGGAAGATGTAGGCAATCAGGCCAGCAGGGAGGGCAGTTAGGAGTGGCCAGGCCTGCAGGGAAGGGCAGTTGGGGGGAACCAACCCTGCAGGGGAGGACAGTTGAGGGGGACCAGAACAGCAGGGGTGGGAAGTTAAAGGTGATCAGGCCAGCAGGAGAGGGCAGTTGGGAGTGACCAGTTCTGCAGGGGAGGTCAGTTGGAGAGACCAGACTTCAGGGGAGAGCAGTTTGAGGGGACCAGGCCTTCAGGGGAGGACAGTTGGGTAGAACTCAGGCCTTCAGGGGAGGGCAGTTGAGGCGGGGACCAGGCCAGCAGGAGAGGCCAGTTGGAGGGGTCAGGCCTTCAGGGGAGAGCAGTTGGGGGGACCAGGCCTGCAGGGGAGGGCAGTTTGGGGGGACCAGGACAGCAGGGGAGGGCAGTTGCAGGGGACTAGGTCTGCAGGGGAGGGCATTTGGGAGCCAGCAGTCCTGGATTTGGAGAGGAATGTCCAACTAGTCATTTAGGCCTGAGCCCAGTGGGATATGGCCTAAACAGATGGTAGGACATCCCTCAAGGGGTCCCATATTGGAGAGGTTGAAGGCTTGGCTGAGGGACACCCCCCCATACATGAATTTCATGCACTTGGCCTCTAATATGTGTGTGTGTGTGTGTGTATGTATATTTATATATATACTAGAGAGTGTATATATATATATATATATATATATATATATATATACACACACACACACACACACACACACACACACACACATACATACACACTAGAGACCCGGTACACAAAATTCATGCACAAGGCGGGGGGGGGGTGGTTCCCTCAGCCCAGTCTGCACTCTCTGCAATCTGGGACCCCTCAAGAGATGTCTGACTGCCCGTTTAGGCCTGATCCAGGCAGTCAGACATCCTTCTCACAATCCAGGGCTGCTCGCTCCAAACTGCTCACCTGCCTGCCTCCCTGATTAACCCTAACCATTTCTGCCTGTCAGCCTGATCACCCCCTAACCACTACCCTGCCAGCCTAATTGATGTCTAACTGCCTCCTGCCAGCCCCAACTTCCCTTTTCAGCTGGCCTGGTCACCCCTAACTGTCCTCCCCTGCAGGCTTGATCACCCCCAACTGCCCTCCCTTGCAGACCTGGAACCTCCCAACTGCCCTCCCCTGCTGGCCATCTTGTGGTTACCATCTTGTGTCCACATGGGGGAAGGATCTTTGACCACATGGGGGCAGCATTCTTGTGTGTTGGAGAGATCATCAATCTGTGTATTACTCTTTTAAAAGATAGGATAAAGGCCTGGTGCATGGGTGGGGACCAGCTGGTTTGCCCTGAAGTGTATCGTAGATCAGGGTTGGGGTTCCCTTGGGGTGTGGGGCAGCCTGGGCAAGGGGCCTGTGGTAGTTTTCAGGCTGGCCACGTCCCCCAGCGACCAAAGCAGATGCCCTGGGATATGGGATTAATTTATGTTCTACAATTGAAACTTTGTAGCCTGCATTGGAGCCAAGCCTTCTGCTTGCTCTGTGGTGACAGCTATTTCTGTTTGAAACTTTGTAGCCTAGAGTGGAGGCTAGGGCTGCAGAAGTTTGGCTTCCTCCATCGCCCCGGCAATCCTAGCCTCTTCTCTCTCCAGCTCCGTGGCTGCAGCTTTTTCTCTTGGGATTATGAATCCTCTATAATTGAAACTTTGTAGCATTGAGTTGAGGCCTATGCTGGCAATGGCAGGTGGAAAGCTTGGCTTCCTCCATTGCTGGAGAAACCCAAACCTCCCTCCTGCTCTCAGTGGCAGCAGCCATATTGGTTGGGGTTTATTTGCATAATTTACTCCTGATTGGCTGGTGGGCATTGCTTGATCAGAGGTATGGTCAATTTGCATATTACTCTTTTATTAGATAGGACAGTGATGGGCAACCTTTTGAGCTTAGTGAGTCAAAATTCACCAAAAAACTGAGCATAACTTGGGTGGTGTGTCACTTCGAGAAAAAAACCATACTTCTCTGTATGCAACCACATGCAGCCGCGTGTCATCGAAAATGGCTATGCATGTCAGTGCTGACACATGTATCATAGATTCACCATCACGGAGACCATATATATATATATATATATATATATATATATATATATATATATAAAATGACGCTTATATATTTGTGTATATATGCATATATATGTATATATGCATATATATCCACATATATACTACATGACATACTGCTTCTAAAGTACATAAAAAATACTATTATGAAGAAATATAAATTCATGTAAGACATCACTTAGCTAGTTTCATTTTATAATCACCTACTATTATACACTATAAAATAGCTATTACCTGTATAATTAGATATTTATAATGATTTTATATTAAAAACTAAGATGTCTTCATATCTTACATTAGAAACTACTTGTTCCTAGTAACATCATTCTTCTTGAAATTTTTAAGTTAAATACTAGGTGATATATATTTTAGTCCTCTCTTTCTGTATGTTGTGATATGTACTCTAACTGGTGGATGTTGCCACTGTGAAAAGGCATTCAGGATACAAGGAGTAAGAAAACAGGACCTATCTCTGGCATATGAGGCTCACTGGTTAGAGTGTCAGCCTGTGGACCAGTGAGTTCAGGTTCAATTCCTGGTCAAGGGCATGTATTTTGGTTGCAGGCCCAATCCTAGCCCGAGTTAGAGCATGTGCAGGAAGAAACTGGTTGATGTGTCTCTTTCACAAAAATGTTCCTTTCTCTCTCCTCCCTGTCTCATACTCTCTCTAAAAGACAAGTATCACCGTATCTTACTTATATGTGGTATCTAGTGAACAAAATAAACTAGCAAACAAAATAGAATAAGAGGCATGAATACATGGAACAGAGTGACAGCTATAGAGGTGAGGACTGGATGAAAGAAGGTAAAGAGATTAGTCAAAAAACATATATGTATAACCCATAGACACAGACAACAGTGTGGTAATGGCCAGAGGGAAGGAGGGTTAGGAGGAGCAGGGGCTGGGTGGAGGCAGGCAAGAATCGGGGGGAAATAGGGACATCTGTAATAATGTCAAATAAAGTTTTTTAAAAAAAGAAAACAGGAGCAGGACAACGGTTGGCATTCCTGAGGACAAAAGAAAAGTCCTGCAAAGGATGGATGGAGGACAGACAACATAGCTGTATTTAGGTTTGTATGTGTGTCTATGTGTATGCGTGTGCATCTGTGTGTGTGTGTGTGTGTGTGTGTGTGTGTGTGTGTGGCATGCTCATGCTTGCTTATTCTCTTCCACCAAATGATTTGGAAGAAAAAGGAAAAGGGACAAAACTGGCCTATGCTAAATCCCTTTCTATTGTATTCCAGGCACCATTTCTTTTTTCCTTTTTTTAGAATTTATAATTATTTTTGAAAGTATTACAGATGCCCCATTTTTCTATTTAATTATTCAAAGCCTTTCAGAAATTAGCATCATTCCTCACATTTATTTTATAAGTAAGTGTGCTCAATTCTGTGTCATTGAGCAAATTTAAACACCAAATTGGTGAATAAAATGGTTTATATTAACAAATATGCAAACCCATATTTGTTCCCCTTTTGAGAAGTGCCTCTTGAATCTTTATCATATGTACTATGGAATTCAAGCAGACGTATGATAATATCCCAGAACCACTAAGTATTTAGCAGAGCTGAGATTCCAAGTTTATACAGCTTCAGATTTTCTATCAAGTGCAACACAAGTACATTTTGTTGAGAGGAAAATTATTTAGTTAAACTTACTGTTAGCTTAGAAAAAAATTTACTTGGGGGGCCAATATAATAGCTATAGTGACAGAACACTGCTCTCTACCCCAATCATAGACAAATATTAGGACTTCATGCATGCACATGCATGCATGCTGAAAATTCACTTTGTGCCTGCATGCATGTGGCCAGAGGCCTGGAGTGGCTGGCAGGTGGGGTCGCTGCCATCTTTGACAGGTTAATTTGCACATTCTCTCCTGATTGGCTGTTGGGAATCACAAAGTGGTGGTCAATTTGCATATTTCTTTTTTATTACTGTAGATAAGGACTCTAATAGCGCTAAAATTAGGATAATTAAACTTAATTAAAATATCAAATTTACAAACTGTTGCACAATTAATGTTGTCAAACCATGTAAAGTGTCCTAAAATGAGATCAGCTCTTGCTAACGAGCCTAGAATTTATTTTGTAAATTCTCTAAACCTCATTTTTCTTCTTGATAAAATGGAAATCATATCTAATAAAATGGTAATATGCAAATTGACCATACTTTCCCTATACCCCATAAGCCATGCCCACCAGCCAATCACAGGGCGATGGCCCGGGCAGGCTGAGGTTGGGGCCAGGTGGCGATGGCGGGGCCCCAATTGCAATTGCAGCACGGTGGCTGTAGGGCGGGGCAGACTGAGGGCTGACGGAGGGCAAATTTGCACATGCTGGTGGGGCAGGCAGCACCTGATATAGCCTATAGGGTCCAGAGCACCATGGTCCTGGCAGACCTGGCGGGCAGTGCCTGATGCCCCTGGGGAGTCAAGGCGGCAATAGGGACCAGATAGGCTTGGCATGCAGTGCCTGGAGCTGCCTGCAGGGTCCAGGCTGCGATCAGGACCAGGCAGGCCTGAGAAGCAGCACCCGACCCTGGCCATGGCGATTGGGACCGGGCAGGTGATACGGCCTGCTATGTCCAGGTGGCAATAGGGACTGTGCAGTTCCAGCAGGCACCTCCTGATGTCGCCTGTGGGGTCCAGGCAGCGATCGGTATGGGGCAGGCAGCATAGATAGTGCCTGACGTCTCCCGTGGGCTCCAGGCAGTGTTGGGACCAGGAAGGCCCTGGGGGATAGCACCTGATGTTGCCCGCGGAGCCCAGGCATTGATTGGGGCCGGACAGTGTCTGATGGTGCCCACAGTGTTCAGGCGGTGATCGGACCAGACAGTTTTAGCAGGCAGCCTCTACTGTCACCTTCAGGGTCCTGGCAGCTATCAGGGACCTGGGAAGATGGCATGGACAGCGCCTGATGCCCCCTTTGGAGTCCAGGCGGCAATTGGAATTGGGCAGCTCTAGCAGGCAGCACATAATGCTGCCTGCAGGGTCCAGGCAGCGATTGGGACTGGGCAGTTCCAGCAGGCAGTTCCTGAAGCTGTCTGAGGGGTCCAGGTAGCAATCAGGACCAGGCAGTTCCAGCAGGCAGCTTCTGATGTTGCCCACAGGGTCCAGGCAGTGATTGGGATTGGGCAGGTGGCATGGATAGTGCCTGAAGTCACTGGGGGGGGGGGGGTTATAGGCAGGGGTGGCCTGCGTCTCCGGGATCACTGTCTGCCCTTGGGTCGCCTGAGGACACTGGTGGAGCAGGCCTGTGTTGAACATTTTAATGAAAATGGGATGCCTGTGTTCCGCCCCACCATGCCCTGTTTCTGGAGAGGAGAGGGAAGTGGGCAGTTAGGAGGCACCTGTGCTCTGAAGTGGCCGGGAATAATCTGCAGGCATGCTACCAGGAAGAGGTGCTGAATCATGAGGACGCAAAGGGCTGGCTGATGGAAGTGAGCAAAGGTGCAGATGAGGCAGCTCTTGCAGGCCCTGAGATGGAAAAGTGCATCTACAGCCTGATGGACAAAATTGCCTTTCTGAAGAAGGTGCACGATGAGGACATCGCCAAGCTCCAGGCGCAGATCCAGTATGCTCAGATCTCCCTGGAGATGTACATGTTCTCCAAGTCCGACCTCTCCACTATGCTCAAGGACATCCATGCCCAGTACAAGAAGGTGGCTGCCAAGAACATGCAGAATGCTGAAGAATGGTACAAGAGCTGCTTCACCATGCTGACCAAGAGCTCTGCCAAGAACACCTATGCAGTGCGGGCCAGCGACAGCTCATGGCCAAGACCCTGGAGATGGAAACATGCTGGGGCATGAACGAAGCACTGGGAAAGCAGCTGTGAGAACTGGGGGATAAGCAGAACTCCGATGTTACTGCTATGCAGGACATGATCAACAAATTAGAAAATGACTTGAGAATTACAAATAGTGAAATGGCACAATATTTAAAAGAATACCAGGACTTCCTCAACGTGAAGATAGCTTTGGACATTGACATTGCAGCTTACAGCAAACTCTTGGAAGGTGAGGAGACTCTGCTCAGTTTCGCCAGTGTGGGAAGCATAACCAGAGACTACTCCCAGAGTTCCCAGGTCTTTGGTGATCTGCCTATGGTGGTTTATAGACTAGCTCCTAGTTGATGTCTACTCGCTCCTTCCCAATACCCCTGCCACATCCAGGAGGGGCAGGTTGAGGTGGAGGAGACCATTGAGGCTGCAAAAGCTGAGGAAACTAAGGATGAATCCCCTTCTGAAGGAGAAGCTGAAGAGGAGGAAAAGGAAGAGGCTGAGGAAGAGCAAGGAGAAGAAGAGGAAGAAGGTGCCAAGAAAGAATTTGAAGATGCAAAGGTGAAGGTGAAGGAGAAGATGCCCAAGAAGCTGAGGAGAAGATGAAGGAGAAGCTGCCCAAAAAGCAGCCCAAAGAGATGAAGATGCTGGGGAGGAGCAAGCAACCAAGAAGAAAGATTGAGCCCACCTTTCTTTAATTATTTCAGGAATATTCCTCCCAATAATCAACCCCATCACTTACCAAGTAGTTGAGTCCCCGATAGTATATGAATTAAAGTCGGACATTAAATATGCTATGACTTTTCTCCTTATACAGAGTATCATTTTGCTTGCAGAATGGCTTCCTGGCTTGCTGCCAGCCTGTGCATGGTCCACGCTTATGAGTTCAGGATCTATGACAATGTGAATAATTCAGATGTTTACAATAAAACACATGAATACACGAATTCACTAATGTTAATGTTAAAATTCATGGAAAAATAGTCCTTTGAATCTTTGGTGGTTAGAAATTAAAGACCTCAAATCATGTGCAATAAACAGTAAATAAAGTTACACTGAATCACAAAAAAAATACATTAGGGGCCAGGAAATGTTCAAAGATCTGGGAACCACTCCCAGATCAGGAAGGGAAGTCATAGGGTGTGTATTATTGCTACAAATACTGTATTTCCTACTACTTACAACATATACAATGTAATGTATTAGATGCCTTCCTATCTTATGAAGCACGTATTCTCATAGGCAATACTGGTAGATATGTTATAGTTATGGCAGTATGTTATATCCTATCTATATTAATAAAAGGGTGATATGCTAATTAGACCATGAGACATTCCAGATGACCTTCCAGACAAAGCCATGGTGGCAGGACTGAGGCAGAGGGGGTTACAGGTGATCAGGCCAGGAGGGGAGGCAGTTGGAGGTGATCAGGCTGGCAGGGGGGTGCAGTTGGGGGCAAGTAGGCCAGCAGGCAGAGTGGCTAGGGGAGATCAAGCAAGCAGGCAGGTGAGCAATTAGGAGCCAGCAGTGCCAGATTGCGAGGGGTTGTCCGACTGCCAGTTTAGGCTTGATCCCACAGGGGTCCCAGATTAGAGAGGATGCAGGTCAAGCTAAGGGACATACCCCCTACACCCCCCCATGCAATAATTTCATGCACCGGGCCACTAGTCCTATATAACAAAAGGCTTATATCCAAATAGAATAAATGGTGGAACAACGGAACAACCAAACAACTGGTTGCAATGATGTGTGCTGACTATCAGGGGGCATGCATGGAACATGTGAGCATAGGCAGCAGGCAGCAGAGTGAAGAACATGGCAGGCATTGGCTGTGGTGGGATAGTGGATCAGGTGAGCAGGGGGCACCAGATCAAGTTGGGTCACCGATCACTGTCATCAGGGCAAACCTCTGGTGGTTACTGAAAAATCTTTGCTCCCATGTGCTGCATTCCCACCCAGCTCTCACACACACTGCCAACACCAGACCCACTGCTCACACTGCTATTGGTGCCTGGCACCGGCCCTGATCACTTGGCACCAGCAGTGGTTGTGAGCAGCAGCTGCCAGCCCCAATCACCCCTGAGGCTTTCCTCATCTCCCCCTGTTCCTAAGGGGAAATCAGGGCAGCAACTGCCACTTGCACCCGCTTCTCACGCTGGCCCCAATCACTCTGCACCATCAGTGTGTACAAGTGGGGCTGGCACTATCAGCACATGGGAGCGGTAGCAGTGGGAGCAGGGCTGCTGGAAGACATGATCAGGGGCTGTGGCAGGAGAGGCAGGGCAGAAGTGGAGAGGATGGGCTGTGTTCCGCCTCTGTGATCACTGTATTCTTGCAGCTTACAGTTCCCTTTCAAGGTGCATGAATTCATGCACTGGACCCCTAGTATGATATATTTCATAAAGTGTTTTTGAGTGAGTGTTTGAGTATTAAATATGATAGCAATTAAAATTTATATTTGAATAAGAACTTCCTGCCATGGCTCATTTCACATAATTCTGTAAAACTAAGAAGGGTTAAAGAGCTTGTGTAATTCATGTAGCTAAGAAACTTGAAGCAGATGTCAAACCTGGGCAGTTTTATTCAAAGCATGTGCATTTGACCGTTGTCTTGCACTTCTTGCTATGAATGATCAATAAATGGATGAAAACTATTCACTGCATAAATGTTCCTAAAGATTATTATCATGAAAATATTTAAAAATATGATTTCTGGGAATAAGAAATATCTCTTTTTAAAGCAATAGAAAAATACATCGAAAAATACAATAGAAAACCATCCCTCTGATTCATTTGTCTCAATCCATATTAAAGAAGAAAGGCCAATTTCCCTTGATTTGTACTTAGTGAATCGATTGCTTCCTTTTCTAAATTCACTCAAAGCATTTGTTTCAGATATTGCTGAATGTTGAACTCAATTCTCCTGCTACATTTTTTCTACTTTAAAAGTTAGAAAGCTTTTTATCTCTAGAATTAATGCTGTATGAAAGCATCATGATTTCATAAAGATACCAATAATGTACTTACAGTAAAGTTTTGTAGTTGTTTTGTGCCCTGAAATTTTATCAATGAAGTCCTGGACTTTTGGGCTTATTGAAAAAAATGAGTGCTTCTTTAATAACTTGGTTATATAGTTCCACTTAAATTTCTTCTAGGCTCTGAAATTTGATGATTGCTCTCCCTGGATAACAATAGACAAGTCAAATAAGAATTGAAGACTCCTCATTATCTCTTCCATTACATAGAACTGTCTTTTTTTATTTAGACATTTGATATAGTACTTTCCTGTTCATTTTCTTGGTTAATATATAATTATTTTCCTTTTGTAATGTTGCTCTGGGTTTCTGAATTTCTTTGTGTGCTTTATATTCTTGATGTGATTTTTACGTCTTTACATTAGTCTTTCATTTCAAGTTAGGACATTTTCCCCAGTATTGAAACAATTATTTCATGAAACAGGAGTCGTGTCTATTATTCAGGGAGTGAGAATGGATGAAATTGCAACATTTGTATCTTTGTGTTTTCACTTATATATATGTTAAAGGAAAATACCCCATATTCATAAAATAATAGGTAAATGACAGAATACATTTTACTAAAAAACTTGTCAATAGTAAACACATATCTGCAAAAATTATTATCATGAATTCATATGGAAAAACAACTAAAACTACAGAACATAGCATGATAAACTTACTAAAAGAGCTAAAATTAAAAACAATTAAACAAATCAAGAATGTCCTAAGATGTGAAGAAAGGGAACCCTTATACACTGCTGGTTAGAATGCAAAAACAATGCAGTCAGTTTAAATGACAATATGGGAGCCCTAACTGGTTTTGCTCAGTGGGTAGAGCATAGGACTGCAGACTGAAGGTTCCCAGGTTCCTTTCTGGTGAAGGCCACCTGCCAGGGTTGCAGGCTCAATCCCCAGTAGGAGGCATGGGGGAGGCAATGATTCTCTCTCATCATTGAAGTTTATATCCCTCTCTCCCTTCCCCTCTCTTAAATCAATAAAAATATATTTAAAAAATAAAAGAATAAATTACAATATAGCAGTTTCTTCAAAACTTAAACAGTAACTTACCCATGACTCAGATGCTGCATTCTAACTTACTGAGAAAAGAAAAGAAATATAGCTAGAAATAACACATTTCCATAACAAACTAATAGTGGTATAATTAAATGTACTATTACTCATCAAAAAAAGGATGAACTACTCAGATATAGCATTGAGGAATCTCAAAGAAGTAATGAAACAAGCATTTCATAAATGCAACCATGTAAATTCTAGAAAGTGAAAAGGTATCAATTTAAGGGAAAGTAAATCAATGGTTATCTGGAGGGATAGAAGGGCAGAGAGAAAACAGTAAAAATATGTAAACAAATAGTAACATATATGGTCATTATTATTACTGTGATCATCACTTCATGGGTTCATACCTATGTCAAAACTTATCAAATGGTATACTGTATGTATGAGGAGTTTATTTCAATATGAGTTATAATTTTATAAAGCTGTGAAAATGGTTCTACATTTAACAAAATCAGTACATCCCAATATTTTATGAAAATACTATATTGAACCCATCATTGCTCTCCTCATGCCATATAGGCGTCAGTGTTGGCTTGGTAGAAGCCATTATTGGAGAGCAATGAAGGACATTGCAATCCAGTTCAACAGCAATACTGACTGGATCACAAGAGCAGCAACCTAGGACTACAGAGCCACACTTTTACATCTTTGTGCTCCTACCTTTGCACTATCAGCCTTAAGAAGAATATCATTGAGGAACTACAGAATTCAAAAAAGGGTATTTTGGAGAATGGAGTAACCTTCCTTGAGCATACTGGGTTAGTGGCTGGTACACCCTGAAGTATAGAGGAAAAATGCCTTCAGCCATAGAAACTGGCAGGGTCATAAATTCCAATCAGATAGATGGCTCCTCAGAGTTAACTTTATTGTCATTACAATAAACAAGACAATAGCACATTCCCTAAAATCTAAGCATTTATACAGTGTGAACTCTCCAATGTCAAAAGGGCACAGATTTATGGCTAAATGATTTCCCACAATCACTATACGCTTAAAGCCTTTAACAGTGTAAACTTTCTGACAATAATGCAGGACAGTGCTAGTGGTAAAAGATTTCCCACATTCATTGCACTCATAAGGCTTTTCTCCTGTGTGAAATCTGATGATAATGGAGACCATGGATTCTGGTAAAATACTTCCAACATTCACAGCACAGGAAACACTGTCTCCTAGTATAAACGCTCTGGTCCTGAACTAATGTGTGGTTGCAGTCAAATGGCTTTCTTACATTCTTTACTGTGTAATTTGTTTTCTTCTTTGAAAAGTCATCGCTGACTTGAAGGTTTCATCAACAAGAAATCATGGATTTACATACATGCAGTAAAAATTAAAAACTAATAGTAACCCTGTAAACAATTCTCCTATTTAAAAGTTAAAGCTAATATACTAAAATATCAAACAGAATTTGAAAAACATTAAAACAAAGACATTTAACAAGAGAGTTAAAAAAACAATCACCCTAACTGTTTTGGGTCTGTGGGGAAAGCGTTGGCCTACGCACTGAAGGGTCCTGTGGGAGGTGGGGTTCAATTACGGCCAAGGCCTGTGGGCTTGATCCCCATTAAGGGGTGTGCAGGAGGTAGCCAATCAATGATTCTTGCTCATCATTGATGTTTCTCCCTCTCTCCTCCTCTCTGAAATCAATAAAAATATATGTAAAATGAGAGTTAAAAAATCTAAAACTTAACAGAAATTATTTTTTAAAATCTTGTTGAAATCAAAATAGAAACTCTCTCCAGTACTCTGCAACTGGCACAGTAGTCATAGGAGTGGTCTGACACACCAGGCAAGCTCCTGGCATGGGGGCATTGTACTACTAATGTAGGAAATCAGTCAGCCATAAATCTGGCTTTTACTTGTCCAAGGATCAGCTTTTAGATGTGTCCAAACTGCTTTCTACCCTCCTTTAAGTGTGTGCTCCCAAAATTTTCAGGATTCACATGGTTATCATTTCTATATGCTGCTGTTTTTACATTTCCACACCTGCTATCTTATAATTTACCATAGTATAATTTTTTTTTGTAATTTCCTGGCTATTCCTTCAATAAAGACTTTGACCAAACTTGCCTGAGGACACATTTCTTTATTCACTGATTATAACACAGGCCTAGATGAGCTTCTGAAGCAGAGGAGATAATTAGTAAATGATTGTTGAAGCAATCAAACATGGTGCCATGGCATTCCTTCTACTCTTTTAAATTTTTCTGCTCACACCTTACTATGTCTGTCTCACCTCACCATTTTTTTCCTTAACATTCTCATGAATGAAAATGACTCACACTTTGTAGAAACAAGAATTTCCTTGTAGCTAAGCTTCCAAGATAGCCATGGGCTCAAGGTAATTCATTTACCTCTTAGAATTCAGTGTCCTTTATTTATCATCAGTGTCCTTTATTTACTATCTGTTAGACTTACCAGTTCTCAGGTTTCATAGAGCCTTTTGTCTCCTAGCTATTTTCCAGTAAGTACTACTAATTGTATGACTTTATTAATAAACATTAATGCCTTTTTGTAGTTTGCTCATTCCATAACATTTTCCAGAAATAATCTCCAGCCCCCATACAAACACTTATCACTGCATTTACAGGTAATGTGATCATTATTTCCCAGTGAGGACATTTGATCATTGAATCCAAAATATTTATCTCCATTTCAGATACCAACTTTCCACACCTTCATAAACACAAACATTTTAACCATGTTGATACCAAATGTAAATTTCATCCGTAACCACTATCCCCAGGTTTGTGCCACGTTCTTAGAGAAAATTGACCCTATCCCAGAATATTCAGTAAGAAATGTCTTATAGAAAAAAAATTATTTTCCACAGTTGGAACACAAATATAGAAAGAGAGCCACATGGGATATATTCTACAGAACTAAAAGGCATAGTACCACTGCATCCACTTGCTTTAGAGCTGCCTAATATGGTCCCTCCATGTTTCCTCTTTACCTGCCTGGTGTACTCTTGCTCTCATCACTGCATGAACACATTGGGCCTCCTGATGTTCATTATAAGAGCTTTGCTTCCCATGGAGTGAAGAGCATGAAAACAGTGTGTTTTATTCATTTTTTGAGTGAACCTTTGTGTCTCTATAGCAATTATTGGATATGCATATTTGACCTTTTCATAATATGAACTACAGATGGAATCTGGAGGAGTATTTTATTAACATGTCTTTGATGAAGATGGGCATTAACACTTCCTGCTGGATTTAGTGAAAGAAGACACACTTCAAAAAACATGCCAATAAAATATTATAAAATTAAAACAGCAAGATAAACAGACACGTAAAGATTCTCAAAGCTAGCCTTAACCAGTTTAGCTCAGTGGGTAGAGCATTGGCCTGTGGACTGAAGGGTCCCAGGTTCGATTCCGGTCAAGGGCATGTACCTTGGTTGTGGGCACATCCCCAGTAGGGGGTGTATAGGAAGCAGCTGATGGATGTTTCTCTCTCTTCAATGTTTCTAACTCTCTATCCCTCCCGCTTCTTCTGTGTAAAAAAAATCAATAAAATATAGTTTTAAAAAAGATTCTCAAAGCTAAATGATGGAGATTATTAGAATCCAATGAGTGCAGATTGAACTATGCCTGCAACTGACCAGATACTCAATTTGTGCTTAGCTCTTATCATGGTTATTATTCTCTTTAGAATAGCCTACAGTTGGTATTTCTTGTATCACTTGTATCCTCAAAAGTACATTTTTATCAATTCTCTAGCTTGGAAAGCCAATTTTACTTGACACAAATAATAGGTTACAATAAAAATATAATGGCATCAAAATAATGCTCTAAAGTCCTAGAGAGCTCACAATCCTACACAGCAGCTGCTTCCTCTTTTGAAATAGAAAATCTGTAAAATTCCGAAGAGTTTTAGATATTGAGCACTAACCTAAGACATTCTCCTGAGAGCAGTGAGGCAGGAACAAAAATAGGGAAGGAGTCAGTTTTTGGAGGGTGTCCATGCATGCCACCTAATCCCTTTTAAATGAATTGTGTTGTTTAGGAAGATACCTGGAGAGCACTGATGGCAAATGTCTTTTCAGGGATACTCCTGACACACCCTCTTCTCTTAGAAAATACATTATCCAGGATTATGCTAACAGGGCTGTAGAGGCATTGACCCAACCCAGTTTGTCCAAAGGGCTCCTGTCTCAGGGAATCTGGAGTAAGGATCTCAGTTGTGGCCTGAGTGTGAGGAGCACTGGAGTGATGGTTTGTGTTCAAAGATATAAGGAGAAATATTTATTAGAAAAAAATTTAAAAAATTATATTAATAAAAAAAGATATAAGGAGAATGGAAAGGATGATGTGAGTCTGGAAGATGTTCAGGGCTGCATGAAAGACCTGTTCACATTCAGTTGGTCTGGACAGAGAGTACAGAATCACGTGGGCAGCACTACTCTTGCATGGAGGAGAGGTAAGCACTTGACCTAGGAGACCAGGATCTTATAGGTCTCTTGCATAACTTCCAAATAGGAAATCCCATGGTACACGACCAGCTGTCCTCATTTCTGCAGAGTGAATGTCAAAACCATGTACCAACAACACCTGAATAGTCAAACTTAGACATCACATTCACCACAATGGATTGTGATGAATCCAGAGCCCAGCAAGGATATTTATAAAGTTTTAAGCATCACACCCAAATACATGTGTCTCTTAGCCTCATCAAATAGCTATGTCCTCAAAGGTTGAACAAACATCATCTGGGTGCCTCAGTGTAGCCACTGCCATCAGATTCTGTGGACAGGGTGGGAGCTGTGGGTGACAAAGGTATTGTGGTCCCATATCCTCTCTAGGCCCTGGTACCAGTCACTGGGGCAGCATTAGGGAGCCTCACACCCATTTATTTGTTGGGGAGACCAGACTCATGCTTTTTTCGCCCAACCCAATGGCCAAAAGCTCCGGACTGGGTCTACTGTAATCTTATTTGCATTTATTTTAGGTAATTTCTCCCCACCTCTGTTTTGGTATCTCTTGAAGTTTAGCTTTAAAATGTAAGCATAGCTTTATGTTTTCTACAGATGTTTATTATTTTCCTCTAGGGGTCTTACCTAAATATGCCTAAATACCAACTTAAATGCAAGAAACGAACTCAACGTTTTATATTATTTTGAAGAGGTAGGTGTTGTGTGTGTGTGTGTGTGTGTGTGTGTGTGTGTGTGTGTGTGTGTGTAAGAGCTGCTATTCATAATACCACACTGCCTATACATGCTTTCATTTTTTACTTGTTTTTATCTTGAATGTGCTTGCATAATATTTATAGTATGTATCTGGTTCTCACATTTCATTTTTTCTTCTTAACACATGAAAATTGACAAGCTTTCCACAATTTTATGCTGTCCATCACCTTTGTTGTTTTCAAACACAAAATTGAAAGTAGACATTTTCCCTATTGATTCCCTTAGCTTCTGAGTTGGAATTGTAGCAAAATAGAAAAGACTTCACATGCTCTCATCTTAGCGGAATGAGGTTTCCATTTATACATAAGTGAATATTGAAGTCCCTCTTAGAGATGCACCTTATACACATTTTATTGAATGTTGAGTCTTGAAATCAATATGTCATTGAAATAAAAATCAAAGTTAAAGCCACACATCTATATATCAGAATGAGCTTTTTATGTATTTGTCTAAAGTTAATTTTATTCAACATTTTAGAAGGGAATTTTGAGTTTGGTATTACAGTATTCAGGATTGTCAGCTCTTACTTTGCTCCTACAGTCACTGTAACTCATATTAGCAAGGTTAAATAGTGTAATGGGCAGATAAATGAGCATCATTCCCCAAACTGTTTACTTTCAACCCTAGAAATGGAGGAGGAAGGTATTTAGGGGCAACTCAATTTCTCTGCAACATATGCCTCTTCATATTATTTGTATTGTTTATTATGTTTGGATCAAAGGCAATTTTTTTGTTAATTCTCACCTAAGGATATTATTTTCATAGCTTTTCTAAAGAGAGAGGAAGGGAAAGAGAGAAACATCAATGTGAGAGAGATACATCAATGGGTTGCCTACTCATGGGCAATTTTTAATGGCATTGAACATGGTTTTGGAGATATTTCTCCTCTGGTTTGAGGTGGTTGAGTTGACAGTCTGATTTTAATTATCTTCAAAATATATAAATAATTATTAAGTTGGAATTTTTATTACAAACCATGGTTTCATAACAATAAAATAACTAAATATTAAATTCTATCTTTAAATTTTATATTCTAATATAAATATTAGAACACAAAACAAGTGTACAAAAAAACAAATTAAAAATTAGTTATAATCTAATCTCCTCTTCCTTATATTAAAAACCAGAAGCCCAGTACATGAATACATGCACAGGTGGAGTCCCTTCGCCTGGCCAGCGACTTGGGCTATCTCTCCCAGTCCTGCTCAAGGGCCATTGGGGCCAGCCAGCTGGGAGAAGGGACCAAGGGAGGTTGGCTGTGGAAGCACACTGACCACCAGGGGACAGCATCTATGGCGAGCATCTTCCCCTTGGTGGTCAGTGCATGTCATAGCGACCTGTTGAGTGGTCATTTGGTCGACTGGTAGTAATGTTCACTTAGGCTTTTATATATAGATTTATAAGTATTTTCCATCTATCTGAAGTTATCTAGATAATACAATCTCTTAATATGTGTATTACATCACAATCTACTTCCATTATTTGTTTAACTGCTTAAAAATTACTAATTCATTTTGTACATCAACATCTTCATAACTATTATTAGTTATTATGGCATTATATTTTATAGTTACAATATTTATACTATTCTTCTACATTTATACTTCAGCTGATGAAATACTTACAATGTTTCACCTGGAATGCTTACTTATAATTGAAAGTATGCATACAGATATTAAGTATACATAGAATGTCATGCTCATTCATATTAGTGACATAGTTATGCATAATAGAGATGATATTAACCTTCTTGATTGTATTATCATTGATTACTTGCCAGAGCAGGGAATTCATAAATGACCTTGAAGTAGACATTCTGCCTCCACCAACCATGGGCAACACAATTAGAAATATTAGACTGAATACTGAGGCAGAAACCAAACCTTGTTATTGGGTTATATCCACTCTTACCTATGTTCTCCATTTGTATAGGTTTTTTGGGCATGCCTTATATTTACTTTCCATTTACTAAGTTGAGACTATATTTTCGTTCAATAACTATTCATTTTCCCATTGTGCTAGTTGTTTCATCTATATATCATGCAATTTTATGCCAATATTATGGTTGCTTTATTATTTCCCCCTTAACAAGTGTTCATACTGGAACTCAGCAAGTTTGCATAAATTCTCTAAGTTTATATAGCTTGATTTGAACCCTTACTATCTGGCTACATCGTATTTTTTCTTTATATTCTCAATCACATGTCTTACTAATTTTCTGTTTATTGTATTCTCTCATTTATTTATTTTATAATTAGTATATAATTGACATATATTAGTTTTAGGTATATAATATAATAATTTGATATTTATATATATTGAGAAATAAACAAATAAGTCTAGTTAACATCTATTACCACACACTTAATTTTTTCTGTCTGTTCCTATTTTAATGGAATTCATATTGGCTTCCTTAAATATAAATATTAAAACCTAGTTTGTATTTTGAAATTGGAATTGATTAATGTCATAATGTTTATATGACTCTTATTTCTCATTTTTTGGAAATTATGCTAATTTATCTGCCCATTACACTGTTTTACCTTGCTAAGACTGAAGACAGTAGTTGTTAGGTTAAAACTTATATACTATAAAATACATTTTTGTAAGTCAGATGAGGTAGCAAATTCATTGACATCTTATACAAAAGGTTTAACTTTTAAGTTTTTATTTTATTCCTGAAGTTATTTTAATGGGAAAAATGGAATTTGTGATGAACACTAGTCCCATTTGAGTATTTCGACAAGTTGTGTTTGCTTTTCACTTTATCTCATGAGATCACAATAGTAATAGTCTACAATTTATCCAGAGATAAATGTTTCTCATATACAAAGATAATCAGATTGTTGAAATGCTACTAGCTTCTTAATAAGAAATGGTATTCAGTAAATGCAGGAGGAAAGGTGTGAAGACGTTGCATTCCTGTCCCTGTTTTCATGTTTTGATTGAGGCTTTCAGTTTAAATACTTTTTGCTTTGACCTAACCAGTTTGGTTCAGTGGATAGAGCATTGGCCTATGGAATGAAGGGTCCCAGGTTCGATTCTGGTCAGGGGCATGTACCTTGGTTGCGGGCACATCCCCATTTGGGGGTGTGCGGGAGGCAGCTGATCAATATTTCTCTCTCATTGGTGTTTCTAACTCTCTCTCCTTCTCTCTGTAAAAAAATCAATAAAATATATTTTTAAAATACTTTGTGCTTAGTTGTTTGCTAATCCTTTTAATAGTTTAGCCAGCTAAAAATGAAGAAAAAATAGAAATTTGAAGAGTTGAATTTCTCTTACTCTCTATGGATTTAGAAATGTATAAATGGCTTCCTCATTGGTGCTGATGGATTGGATTTTTTTCAGTATATTTTACTGATTTTTTTTGAAGAGAGAAAGAGATAGAGAGTTAGAAACACTGATGAGAGAGAAACATGGATCAACAATCTCCTGCACACCTCTACTGGGGATATCCCACAACCAAGATACATGCCCTTGAATAGAATTGAAACTGGGACCATTTAGTTCACAGGCCAATGCTCTATGCACTGAGCCAAACCAGTTAGGGCTAGATTGAACTTTTTTAAATGACTAAACAATTAGATATACTATCTAATAAAGAGGGAATATGCAAACTGAACATTGCTTCACCACAAATATAGCAGCACCCATAGCCACAAGATGGCAGTGCCCAGTCATCTCAGCACCGCTGGAGTCCCAAAGTCCCAGGGAGCGGGGGGCAGTGGCTGAGAGCGGACAGCATGAGCAGCCTGGTGGAATGCTCACTTCTTTGCTGTGGTGATGAAGCAAGCATTCCACTCCAGCTGTGGAGGGCCTCTGGGCAGCGGGCATGGAGTGGCCAGGGGCAGAGGGTGAGCAGGAACCAAATGCTTGTGTTGTCACCCTGGTGATGAAGCAAGTATTCCGTGCCCAGCTGCAGATGGGTCTCTGGCTGAGGAGGGCAGTTGGGGGCCATGAGACTGGTAGAGGAAGGCAGTTGGGGACGATCAGGTTAGCGGGTAGAAGTTGGGGTGAGCAGGCTGGCATTGGGGGCAGATGGGGACAAGCAGGCAGCAGGTGGAGTGGTTAGGGGCAATCCACAGGCAGGCAGGTAAGCAGTTAGGAGCCAGTGGTCCTGTATTGCAAGAGTGATGTCCACCTGCTAGTTTAGGCTGGATCCCACAGGGACATCCCCTGGCAGTTGGACATCCCCTGAGGGGTCCCATATTGGAGAGGGAGCAGGCCAGGCTGAGAGACACCCCCGGTGTGCACAAATTTTGTGCAGCAGGCCACTAGTATACCATATAATATATTAAAATATGATATGGTTTTTTGCAAATATGAATTATTTATATGCAAATTTCATAATTTAACAATGGACCTTCTAAAGGACCCATTAACACATTATACATAACACTTCATTCATGTATTACACATTAATACAATATACATGTTCTTTATGATTATGTTTTAACTTACAGAGTGTCATAACTTGACTCATTAATGAATTAATCATAGTTAAACAGATTATTTACTACCGATCTGGCATGATTGTAAATATTTTGTGTGTTTTAATTTTTTTATCTTTATTGTTCAGATTATTACAGATGGTCCTCTTCCCCACCCTCGTAGCTCCCCTCCACCCAGTTCCCACCCCACTCCGGGCCTCCCTCCCCAATGATGTCATAAGCTCTTTGTTCAATCTCTTCCCACACCCCCACAACCCTTTCCCCCCAAGAATTGTCACTCTACTCCCTTTCCATGCCCTTGTTTCTATTACATTCACCAGTCTGTTCTGTTCATCAGGTTTTTTATTCATTTGACTTTTAGGTTCACTTGTTGATAGATGTGTATTTGTTGTCATTTTGTTGGTTCATAATTTTTATCTTTCCCTTTTTTTCTTCTTCCTCTTCTTAGAGAATACCCTTCAACATTTCATATAATACTGGTTTGGTGGTGAACTCCTTTAGCTTTTTCTTATCTGTGAAGCTTTTTATCTGACCAATTCTAAATGATAGCTTTGCTGGGTAGAGTAATCTTGGCTGTAGGTTCTTGCTATTCATCACTTTGTATATTTCTTGCCACTCCTGCTGGCCTGCATAGTTTTCTGTTGAGAAATCAGCTGACAGTCATATGGATATGCCCTTGTAGGTAACTGTTTTTCTCTTGCTGCTTTTAAGATACTCTCTTTGTCGTTTGCTCTTGGCACTTTAATTATGATGTGTCTTGGTGTGGTCCTCTTTGGATTCCTCTTGTTTGGGGTTCTCTGTGCTTCCTGAACTTGTAAGTCTATTGCTTTCATCAGGTGGGGGAAGTTTTTTTGTCATTATTTCTTCAAATAAGTTTTCAATATTTTGCTCTCTCTCTTTTTCTGGCACCCCCATAATTCAGTTGTTGGTGTGCTTAAAGTTGACCCAGAGGCTCCTTATACTATCTCTATATTTTTGGATTCTTTTTTCTTTTAGCTTTTCCAGTTGGGTATTTTTTGCTTCTTCATATTTCAAATATTTGACTTGATTCCTGGGATCCTCTAGTCTGCTGTTGGACCTCTGTATATTATTCTTTATTTCAGACAGTATATGCTTAATTTCTGTTTGGTCCTTTTTCATATCCTTGAGGGTATCACTCAGTTTCTCAGAAGTTTCTAGAATATTCTTGAATAACTTTATAATAGTGGTTTTCAACTCTATATCCAGTATTTTGCTTTCCTCTATTTCTTTCATAACTTGTTTCCTTGTCTCCATATTTTGGCTGCTTCCCTGTGTTTGTTTCTATGTACTGGGTAGCTGCTGAATCTCCTTGAGTTGATAGAATGGCCTTGTGTGGTAGATGTCCTCTAGGGCCCAGTGGCTCAGCCTTCCAAATCACCTGAGGTGGACATTGTAAGTGCACCCCTTTGTGGGCTGTTTGCACAGTGTTGTAGTTAACCCTTGATTGCTGTTGGTATCACTTGGAGGAATTGACCTCCAGGCCAATTGTCTATGTTGACTAGCTGTATGTACACTGGAAGATCTGTTGCACAGGAAACACTCTTCTGGGGCAGGACTTGCTTCAGTGGGGCTTTGGTGCTCACTGAGTCTGTATCTTGAGTGTGTCTCTTATGGATGTGAAGAGTTGTAATCTGGTATAGTCTCACTCTTACCACTGGGTACACTGGCTCTTGGATTTCCAAGGAGGTGCATGTCTAGGGCTGCCCAGCAGGAGCTACAGAGAAATCTGAAGATTCCTCCTCTTTGTATGGGGTTTGGAAGTGCCCAGACTAGGCCCAGCTGTGAAGCAAGGCATGCTGCTGCTGCTGCCAAGCTTTGGGCCTGCTTTTGGAAGCTCTGGGGCTCTCTGACCCAGCTGCAGATTGACAGGTTTTATCCAGAGCAGGACAGGGCATTCATATGCAAAGCTGATGCACACAGGTTGGGTGGGGTTGTACGTTGGGTGGGGCAGGGTGTTTGGGAATCACCAGGGTGGAGCAAACAGCAATGGCTGCCAGTCAGCCCTGCACCAGAGAGGTCTCTGTGTCTCTGGGTCTTCAAGTGCCATGCCCCCATGCAGGAACAGTGATCGCTGTGAGTACCTCTCGGAGAAAGCAGCCTTTGAATTCCTGTCCTGATGCCAGACAATCCAGTTTCTCCCTCTATGTGTCTGGGTCCCCCAGAGTCTTGCATGGAACTGGAGTTTAGAGAAAGCAGGAGCCTGATTAAAAGAGCAGCACATCCAGGTGCCAACACTTTCCATGCCTCAGCACCTCTTACCAGTCTCAATGTGCTTTCTTCACCTCTCCAGCTGTAGAACTTCCACTCATTCAGCTTTCCCACAGTTCTGCCTTTTAGTTGTAATTTTGATGTGGTTATGAGAGGCAGCAAGTAAAGGTGTTTACCTATGCTGCTATCTTGGTTCTCTTTGTATATTTTAATTTTTTAATATTCAAGGTAATCTGTGTTCTTTCCTCAAAGAAACTGAGTCAAATAGTGGCAGTTGTCTTTCCCAAAAGCATACTGTTTATACGTGCTGAATCATGACTATCAACCCATTCAGTCTGTGTTCAGCGTCTATCTACACAGTTAATTATTGTAAAATGCTGTACCCATTTATCTTGGTATTGGATATACTGCACAAGATAAAATTATGGTGATTATATAATTTCCTATAAAATATTTCTAGTTAATACTTCAAGTTGTTTTCTTATTCCTTTGATAGGATACATCACAAAAATATTACAGCGTGTCTAGAATCTGAACCTATAGTAATAAATACATTGCTTAAATTGTTCTAAATGACTAAAAAGTAGAATTCTGTTTTTTTTAACTTTATGAGTAGGTCTTTTAAAATAATGTTCTCCATGGATTATTTTAGCAGGACTTAATTGGAGAGAGACAGTAGAATTATCTATCCTACCTGGATGACAATTTGTGGTGGGGGTGGATGGTCGAGGGAATTAGGAAAGCAGGGCAAACTTTACCAAACCCATGGGTGAGTTTGTCATAACTTAGAGCCCTAATTGCTTTTGTATCAAACACCATAAATGAGGGTGTTAATAAGATCATTTAAAAAATGAGCCTCATGTTTCCTAAATGATGAATCCATCAATTCTGTGAGTGATGCTGCATCAAAACCAGGTTTAAGAGGCCTCAGATATAAAATAAAACTGCATTTTGTGTCAAGTCTTTGGTCTGAAGTTTATGAATTAAAAATGAATAATTTTCAAGGGAATTTCACTAATATGAGAACACCTCATTGGGATAACAGTAGTTAATACTATAACAACTTTAAGATCTAAATATTATAGTGTCTTAGATGTCTGACTTGCTTTAACAAAACTTAAAATTTGAAGTGAAATGTTGAGAAAATATCCATGTATGTGTTCTGAAGCTACTGTGAATATTTTGTAAAAAGTAAATATAGCTAGATAAATTTGAAAAAATCTATTTTACACATAATACTGTTTTCCTAGTTTTAAGGGATATTTTTTTCTCTCCAAGCAGCAACAAAATGATTCATCTCTTTTGTAGGAGTGAATGCAGTTTTTTGTAACCAATATAACAGTCCCAATTTTTAAAAACAAAAGTTTTAAAGAAATATATATTAAAGTCCTTTATCTGTAATTTAATTTGGTTATTTGGGGGAATTGTTTGGTTTTCTTTTGCTCTTTGTCAGGTAGATGGTTTAAAAATAATTTCTCCCATTCTGTAGGTTGCTTTTTAATTTTGTTGATTATTTCCATTGCTGTGCAGAAGCTTTTTTAGTTTGATGTAATCCCACTAGTCCTTTTTTACCTCTTTTGTTACCTCTTCTTTTATTGAGAAATCTGAAAATCATTGCTAAGGAAAATGTTAAAAAGCTTTTCCTTATTTTTTTGTTCCAGGAGTTTTACAGTTTCAGGTCTCACATTTAACTCTTTCATCCATATTGAATTAATTTTTGTGTACCATAAAAGATATGGATCCAATTTCATTATTTTGTATTTGGATATCTAGTTCCCCCAGGCCCATTATTTGGGAAAAAAACCCTATTTATTCCCCATTGTTGACTCTTGGCACTTTTGTTGAAGGTCAGTTGATATATATGCATGGATTTATTTCTGGGATCTGTAGACTGCTATATTGGTTTATGTGTTTGTCCTAATTCCAGTACCATTCTGTTTTGATTACTACAGATTTGTAATAATATATGACTTTGCTTGGGGAAATGGGCACACAATTCCATTTGCAGATAATACTTTGAGTTGTGCCCTTTAAATCTGTGTACAATCAGTTTTGCAAATCAATATTATCCCAATAATTAAATAAAAATAATAAAATTAAAATAAATCAAAATTAAAAAATCAAGAAGTGACATGATTTTATTATTCTTTATCAATATTGGTTTGGCTGTTTATGGTGTTTTGTGATTTCATTTAAATTTAGGATGTTTTTATAGTTTTATAAAAATGCCACTGCGGGGGAGGAACCAAGATGGCGGCATGGGTAAACACCTATTGTGCTGCCCCATGCAACAATTCAAAAACTACAACATAACAACAAAACAAAAATCATCCAGAATCACCAGAAAGCTGGCTGAGTGAAAATTCCACAAATAAAAGTAAAGATGGGACACTGAGACTGAAAATTCCACAAATAAAAGTAAAGGTGGGACACTGAGACTCAGAAGAGCGGCAGAGCGCAGCCTTGAAGATACACATGGAGCCAGAGGTTTGGAGCTGTGGCACGTGTAGGATGTAGGGTGGGCAGCAACAATCCTGGCTGGATTTCTCCAATGAGGAGGGCAGAGACACCTCACTGCACAGATTCCCCAGTGCCAGGCGAGGTCCAAGATCTGGGGTACGCGTGCTGAAAGCTGGGCATGGCAGAACTCTCTGAGTCTGAGGAGAGTACACATTGGAACAGCTGTTTGCTTGTAAAGTGCACTACAGCACAGATGCACAACTTGCTCCCTCGTTACTGAAACTACTGGACTGCTTTGTTTTACAACCCTGGGCGAGACTTTGGGTGTGTAGACTCATTTGGGGAGCGGCAGAGTTGTCTGGCAATGGAGAGGAAACCAGCGGCGGCTTTCTAGTGGCAGCCATTACCCACGAGCCACATAGGGCACAGCTGACACTGAAGCTGCGTGCTCAGCCCAGAGACTGCACTCATCCAACCTGAACAGTTTCCCAGCATAGCCAATTGGCCTGGAGGTCAAACCCTCCTAGGGCTAACAACAACAAGCTAGGCTTAAATTAAAAAATACTGTACAACCCATAAAGGATTGCAGTAAGAGTATCCACCTCAGGTAACTGGGGAGGCTGAGCCACTGTCCCATAGAGGATATCTACCACATAAAGCTAATCGACCAACTCAGGAAAGAAGCCACCATGCAGAGACATGGAAAGAAATCAGGTGCGAAAGAAATGGAGGAAAAAAGACGACTAGACATAGAGTTCAAAACCACGGTTATAAGGCTTTTCAAGAGGCTCCTAGAAAAGGCCGATGAACTTAATGAGAACTACGAGGAAATGAACAAAACCAACGAGGAAATGAACAAGACCAATGAGGATATGAATGAGACTCTCAATGATATGAAAAAGGACCAACTAGAAATCAAGTATACACTGACTGAAATAAAAAATATTACACAAAATCCTAAAAGCAGTCCAGAGGGCCGCAAGAACCAAGTCAAAGATTTGAAATACAAACAAGCAAAATTCACTCGGCTGGAAAAGCAAGAAACAAAAAGAATCCAGATAACTGAAGATAGTGTAAGGAGTCTCTGGGACAACCTCAATTATGCCAACATCTGAATTATCGGGGTGCCAGAAAAAGAGAACAAGTCAATGAAAACCTACTTGAAGAAATAGTGACTGAAAACTTCCCCCACCTGGTGAAAGAAATTGACTTAAAAGCCCAAGAAGGGCACAGAACCCCAAAATATAGGAATCTAAAGAGGACCACATCAAGACACATCATAATTAAAATGCGAAGAGCAAAAGATAAAGAGAGAATATTAAAATCAGCAAGAGAAAAAGTTAGTTACCTATAGGGAGCACCCATAAGATTGTCAGCAGATTTTTCAACAGAAACGATGCAGGCCAGACGGGAGTGGCAAGAAATATGCAAAGTGATGAATAGCAAGAATCTACAACCAAGAATACTCTATCCAGCAAAGCTATCATTCAGAATTGAAGATCAAATAAAGTGCTTTGTTGATAAGAAAAAGCTAAAGGAGTTCATCACCACCAAACCAATATTATATGAAATGCTGAAAGATATTCTTTAAGAAGAGGAAGAAAATAAAGGCAAAAATATAAATTATGAACAACAAATACACATCTATCAACAAATGAATCTAAAAATCAAGTGAATTAATAATCTGATGAACAGGATAAACTGGTGAATATAACAGAATCATGGACATAGAGAGGGAATGGACTGACAATACTTGTGTAGAAAAGGGGTGTGGGAAGTGCAGCAAGAGACTGGACAAAAATCTTGCAACAATGGGAGAGGACAGTGGGGAGAGGGAGGGGAGGGCAGAGAGTGGGATGGGTACAGGGTGGAGGGGAGCTATAGGGGTATAAAAAAGGGGGAATAATGTAATTAATAAACTGAACAATAAGGATAAAAAAAAAGGAAAATTGATCTGAAAAAAATGCCACTGGGTTTTTTGATGGAGATAGCATTGAATTCCAGTACAATAGATGGTATACAAATGACCAACAGGTATATGAAAAGATGGTTAACATCACTAATCATCAGGGAAATGTGGACCCCAATCACAATGAGGTATCACTTTACAACTGTTAGAATGGCTATTATTTTTTTTTAAAGGTATGAGTGCTGATGTGGATGTAGAGAAATTGGAACTTTTGTGCACTGTTGGTGGAAATGTAAAATAGTGCAGGTACTGTAATAAACAACATGGAAGTGTCTCAAAATAATGAAAAAATAAAGCTACTACATGATGCACCAATACCACTTTTGAGTATCTATCCTAAAGAATTTTAATCAGGACCTCAAAGCAATATCTGTACTCCCATGTTAATTTAAGCATTTTTTATAAGATCCAAGACAGGAAAACATCCTAACTTCCCATCTTGAGATCAATAAAGAAAATGTGATTTAAAAAAAATGTGGTAGATATTATATTTTTCAACCATTAAAAATAGTAAAATCCTGCCGGAACTGGTTTGGCTCAGTGGATAGAGTGTCGGCCTGCAGACTGAAAGGTCCTGGGTTTGATTCCAGTCAAGGGCATGTACCTTGGCTGCGGGCACATCCCCGGTAAGGGGTGTGCAGGAGGCAGCTGATCGATGTTTCTCTCTCATCGATGTTTCTGATTTTCTATCCCTCTCCCTTTCTCTCTGTAAAAAATCAATGAAATATATTAAAAAAATAATAAAATCTTGTCATTTGTGACAAATGGATGAATCTGGCAGACATTATGCCAAGTGAAATAAGCCATAGAAGATAAATACTGAATGTTTGTGTTTCTATACATAATCTAAAATAGTGAACATCATAGAAATGGAGAGTAAAATGTGATTGCCAGGGCGTGGGGTAGGGGAAAGAAGAATGTTGCTGTTCAATGTATATAAAGTTTCAGGTTTATGTTCTAAAGGTCTGTACAGCATAGTGCCTATAGCTAACAGCACTATCTACCAAAAAATGTATTGAAAGTAGATTTCATGTTAAGTGAGTGGTCTTACCATAAAAAGAAAAACAAAGTAAAACAAATAGGCAGGATGAAACTTTTTTTTCCCATTGACTGGACTTTATTCTTTCAAGATAAGGATCACAAAGCCAAAAACTTCAGCAGCCCCTGCCCCCCTTTTTGCTTGCCCTTCTAAAAGTCATTGGGTTGTCAGTACAGACCAAAGTTCAACAGTCATGGTTCCATGATGGTGTGGGATCCATAGCAGGTGTCAGGGGCTGGGCAGGATGGCTCACGTGGACATCATCAGCTAAAACTCCTGGTACACATCTGGGATTTTCCCCTGGGGGGAGTCAATCATCTGCACAGTGTTTTTGGCGAAGAGTTTGAATTCATAATTAATTAGCTGCTCCCAAAAGCCAATATTCGGGCGTATGCCAGGACGACAGGCCTTGATCCAAGTGTGAGCTTCTAGTAGTGACATGGAATGGTATTTCATCAGGAAGGCCATGCACACTGTTGGGGAGCGGCTGATGCCTGCGCGACAGTGCACCAGTGTGCGGCCTTGGTGCAGCTCTACGTTGTGGATGTAATCAGAGATAATATTGAAGAAATCGCTTATGCGCGCTTTGGGGGAGTCGCTCACAGGTACCTTCAGGTATTGAATGCCCTCAATAAACGTGTTAATTTCCGCGGAGATATTGACGACTGTCGTAATGTGATTAGTGAATAACAGGTGCTTGTTGTTAGCGGCCATGGCATTACCTATGTAGAGGCTGCTGGTTAGCTGGGAGATCCCATGGGTCCTCGAGGGCTGTGGGAGGGCCTCAGCCGGCAAGGGGCAATGTGGTAATGGTGGTGGTGGTGTTGTCATCGAGGAGGCAGACAGGATGTCTCTGGGCCAGTTTTCGGGGCACCACTCCCACTGCAGTGCTAGGAAGCCTCTGGTGGGGGTCTGATAGACAGTGAACAAGTTACTGGTTATTACCCCTCCTGCCCCCAAGCGTCACAATTCCCTCCCTGCCTACGCCACTGGTTTCCATGGCAATGGAAGTTATCCACGAGCAGCCCAGCCAAGTCTTCAGATAAACCACTCCCTGCCACAGTCCAGTGGTTTCTGTGGCAACACAGTTTGCCACAGGGAGGTCTTGGCATGCCAGCCAGGTCTTTAGAGCAACCCCAGTTCTATTATTTTTTTTTCTTTTCCACATCTATTCTCTTTTTTAAATTATTGATTGTTTAAAGTAATAGCTAAGATTTGGAAATAGCCGAAGTGACCATCAGTAGACGAATGGATAAAAAAGCTGTGGTACATTTACTAGTATACCATGAAATACTATGCTGCAGTATTAAAGAATGATCTCTTACTACCCTTTGAGACAGTATGGAGGGATCTGGACAGCATTTTGCTAAGCAAAATAATGCAGTCAGAGAAACATAAATATCACATGATGTCACTCATTTGTGGAATATAATGAAAACATAAACTGATGAACAAAAATAGGTCCAGAGACAGAAAAGCATGGGACAGACTATCAAACTTCAGAGGGAAAGCAGGGATAGGTGCAGGGGAAGATGGCTTGAGAGATCAACCAGAGGACATGCATATGAGCATCCCCAATGGACACAAACACTAGGGGGGTACTAATGGGGGGGGAGTGGCCAGGGAGAGGTCAGTGAAGGAAAAAAGGAGACATATGTAATACTTTAAACATGATAAAACTTTTAAAGGTGTTGGAAAGGTTACCTTGACATGGGACTGGCTACATTGTAAACCATGGCGTGAGTACCAGCAGAATCTGCAGTTGATTCCTTGGCTGTTGCTAGTGGAGCCCTGTGACTTGACATAAGGTTTTGATCCCTCTATGTCCCCAAGGATGCCTCAGGAATACCTGAGGCAGATCCACATCAAAGCCACTCAATTTCCAGATCTGTGGTACCTCAAAATGACCCAAAGAAAGTTGGGGAAAAAAACAAAGGCAACCTTCTCCTGAAGGCTGTCAGGCCACACTTCAGGGACAACAGCAACAAGGCGCACAATTTTCAAATGTTCAGCAGAGTGTGAACAGATATATAAGTCATTGGAAGTCACAACAGTTAGATAATAATGTGATTGCCAAAATGTGAACATGAGTAAAGCTAGAAAACTTTTTATCTGGGTGAAAGGTTATATTCTGGAGGGGCTGTTGGACCAGTGAAAAAATCAAAGTCCTAGAATAAATCTTTATAAATTGTTTTTCCTCCCTTGCTTAGTATTATTAGAAGAATGATTCAGGCAACAGTAACCAGTGCATTGGGATATCTGAGTATTGGTTTGGAGGAAGAGCATTTACTCCAGATTTGGGAAGATTTTTATTCTTTATTGACTTGTGAAAAGCCTTTATTACCTGAGGCTCATTCACTGATTTGGCAGCTTGCAAGAAGATACTCTGAAGTGAGGCTTTTAGTGAACAGCAAAGATGATGAGAGGGTTCCTGCTTTGAATTTATTAACCTGCTTGGTTGGCAGGCATTTTGACCAATGTAATTTAGCTGATGAGCCATCTTAATATGGCTTATCTCTTGGGAATAGAAGATATTTGTGATGAAGACAGCCTGTCTGAGGAAGTACAATGCCAATTAAACTGCAGATTGCATCATATTTTCAACATTATGTAAGGGGTCTTCATCTTAATTTGTGCAACTGAAGTTGATATACAGAATTTTGAGTGTATATATTTGGACATATGTAGTATCTTTGGGTAATCTCATTAATTTCTAATGAATAGTTTTCTATTACCATGTGCAAAATGTTATGATGCAATTTTACAAATATCTTTGGTGGGGCTTCATTGTTTATTTACAAATATATACATAAAACTTTATTGAAAGTGTATTTTGGTTACTAAAATCTTGTTTGTCTCTTGAACAAAAGACAATAAAGAAAGGTCCTTAAAATTGAAAATAAAACTTTGCTAAGTGTTTTTCGCAACAAAGTCATCAAGCATTTTCCATTTAAATTCAATAATTTTATTTAAATGCTTTATTGCACAAAACTTTTGTTAACCAATTATTTTAAGTACCATAATAGGTTGACTGATTTAATTTTTTCTGTCAGATCTTCGGTTCATATATAATTGATATATCAGGTAGAAATGTTTTCTACTTTAAGTAGCAGAAGATTCTAGTAGCAATGATTTTCCAAATAGGGGTTATTTTTCTCACATAACAACAAGTATAGAGGATCTGGCTACTGGCACATTGGTTCAATGACTGCATGATACCAATGTCTCTTATTCTTTTGGCCTTTCCCTCATGGTAGCAAGATGACCACTGCAAATAAAGGCTATGTATCTATTTTCAAAACTCAAAAAAGGGAGAAGGAGGCAGAGCCTTTAACATCTGATTCTTTCTCATACAAATAACTCCTTCTTCAGAAATCCATAGCAGATTTGTGTTCACTTGTTGGCCACAAGTATATAAGATGATCATCTATAGTTCCAAGAAAGTTCAAGAAATGATATTGTAAGCCTTCCCAAGTGGAAGAGGAAAGGGGGGGATTGGGACTAACTGTGGATCAGAGAACCAATAATTTTGCCACTTGTTACAAATAAAGCAGACATAAATTTAACAAGTAAAGGTGATGGATATGATTATTAATTTGATTGTGGTGATCTTTTCATGTATGTTTATATATTTTCAAGCTCATCAAATTGTATGCATTAGTTATGTCCAGATTTTTTGTATATCAATTATATCTCAATAAAGCTATTAAAATAAAATAAATAATTGCTTCAATTGTATTTTTTATCAATTAATAATGTATATTTAATTCTAAAATGATGTAATAGAAGAAAATATGTTTTGGGGGTTGTATATTTGTGATTTTTAACTTCTTATTCTCCTTTACATATAATAAAAGTACACTATTATAAAAATAAAATACTAAGAATTTCTGTAATGATAAATTATTATGATTAAATTATAGATTTAATCATATTGACTTAATTAGGCAAATTAAATTAACATTTTGTTACAGGAGTATCTCAGAATGAGTCCACATGTCCACTAAGTTTTTTGAATATGTTTTTTGATGAATACAAACTGTTTAAACTGTGAAAAAATTTAAATATTCACATAATTGAATTATAAGCTTCAGAGTTAAAACATTATTGCTTTGGAGATAATTACTTTTAATAACTTGCTATAAAGACTGAATTTTTCAACAGTCTTGTGCTCTTCTCGTGTGTATTAATTATATAATAGGGGCATATCTGGGAAAAGAAATAGTACCTACTATACTAAACAATTTCTAAGTAAATTATTATCTGTATTAATTAGCAACCATACTGCAAGTTAGTTTTTAAGTTCTATATTGGCTGTAGGATTTTTTAAAATATATTTTATTGATTTTTTTACAGAGAGGAAGGGAAAGGGATAGTCAGAAACATCTATGAGAGACAAGCATTGATCAGCTTCCTCTTTCACACCTCCTACTGGGGATGTGCTGGCAACCAAGGTACATGCCCTTGACCTGAATCGAACCTGGGACCTTTCAGTCCACAGTCTGATGCTCTATCCACTGAGCCAAACCGGTTTCAGCATGGTTGTAGGATTTTGAAGTCATGAGTCTGCCAAACATTATCAAAATCATCAAAGACAGTAGGTTGCCAATTTGTTAGAATTGGATTGGATATAGAGAATTAATCTACCAGGGACTACTTTTTTCCCACTAATACCACAAAAACTGAGAATGATATATTCAGGTTGGTGAGGTTTCTGCCACCAGGTGCCTCTGTAAATATATTTTTCAGAGTGAATGGAGAGAGAGAGAAGCAGCAATGCTGAGAGATAATCATTGGTTGGCTGCCTCCTGCACGCCCCACATGGGGATTGAGCCTGCAATGCGGGCATGTGCCCTGACTGGGAGTCAAACCATAACCTCCTGGTTCATAGGTTGAAGTGCAACCACTGAGCCAGGCAACCAGGTGCCTCTTAATATCTTTCCCAGTTATGATAGTTGTAGGATTGAATTATAGGCTGTACCCTTAATTTTGGATAATTCATTTAGTTATGTAAAGATACATATTTCAACAATTTTTTCTTAACTTATGAGCAGTACATTAGAGTGAATTTCAGGACTACTTTATCTGGTAAAGCATTTATTTCAAGACAACTTACTTCTTCTATAATATTGGAATCTACACTAATAAAAGAGAAACATGCAAATTGAACATACCTCCACTATGCCCACAAGCAATGCCCACAAACCAATCAGGAGTGAGTATGCAAATTAACCCAACAAAAATGGCTGCAGCCACAGAGCAAGCAGGAGGCTTGGGTTTCACCAGTGCTGGAGGAAACCAAGCTTCCTGGCTGGCTCTGGCCTCTGCCCAAGGCTACAAAGTTTCAATTATCGATGATAAATAAATCCCAGATACCAGGACTTCTGCCTCAGTTGCCAGGGGATGTGGCCAGCCTGCAAACCACCACAGGCCCCTTGCCCAGGCCACCTCATACCTTAAGAGAACCCTCACCCTGATCTGGGACACCTTTCAGGGCAAACCAGCCAGCCCCCACCAGTGCACTAGACCTTTATCCTATCTAATAAAAGAGTAATGTGCAAATTTATCATCACTCCAACACACAAGATGGCTGCTCCCATGTGGTCAAAGATGGCTGCCCCCATGTGGACACAAGATGGCTGCCCCCATGTGGACACAAGATGGCCAGCATGGGAGGGAAGTTGAGAGGAACCAGGGTGGCAAGGGAGGGCAGTTGGAGGCAATCAAGCCTGCAGGAAAGGGCACTTGGGGTTTTCCCAGGCCTGCAGGGGAGAGCAGTTGGGGTGACCAGGCCTGCAGGGAAAGGAAGTTGGGGGTGACCAGGCTGGCAGGGGAGGGAAGTTAGGGGCAATCAGGCTGGCAGGGAAACAGGTATCAATCAAGTTGGCAGGGGAGTGGTTAGGGGTGATCAGACTGGCAGGCAGAAGTGGTTAGGGGCAATCAGGAAGGCAGACAGGCAAGCCATTGGGAGCCGGCAGTCCTGAATTGTGAGAGGGATGTCTGACTGCATGTTCAGGCCCAATCCTACTCGGATTGAGCCTAAATGTGCAGTCAGATTTCCCTCAAGGGGTCCCAGATTGGAGAGGGTTCAGGCTGGGTGAGTGACACATTCCCCATGCACATATTTTGTGCACTGGGCCTCTAATATATTATAAATGTCTTAGATAGAAATGAAATGCTTAACTATAAATTTTCCCTTTTCTATTAAAAGTTTACTTGGAAGAATTAACCCCCCTCCCCACCGCAACTGCCCTTCCTGCAGACTTGATTGCCTCCCTTGCCAGCCTGGTCCCTTCAATTGCGCTTCCCTGCTGGTATGATCATTCACAACTGCCCTCCCTTGAAGGTCTGGTCCCTTCCAAAAGCCCTCCCCTGCTGGCCATCTTGTGGTGGCCATCTTGTGTCCAAAAGGGGGCAGCCATCTTTGACCACATGGGAGCATCCATCTTGTGTGTTGGAGTGATGGCCAATTTGCACATTACTCTTTTATTAGATAGGATAGAGGCCTGGTGTACTGTTGGAGGTTGGCTGGCTTGCCCTGAAGGGTGTCCCAGATCAGGGTGAGGATTTTCTTGAGGTGTGGGGTGGCCTGCGTGAGGGGCCTGTGGTGGTTTGCAGGCTAGCCATACCCTCCAGTGACCCAAGTGGAGGCCTTGGTGTCTGGGATTTATTTATCATCTATAATTGAACTGTCTTAGCCTTGAGCAGAGGCCAAGGCCAGCTGGGAAGCTTGGTTTCCTCAAGCACTGGTGAAACCCAAGCCTCCTGCTTGCTCTGTGGCTGCAGCCATTTTGGTTGGGTTAATTTGCATACTCACACCAGATTGGCTTGTGGGCATGGCTTGTGGGAATAGTGGAGGTATGTTCAATTTGCATGTTTCTCTCTTATTAGTGTAGATAGCTAAGATTTGAAAGCAGCCCATGTGCCCCTCTATGCTATCTAAAAAAGAGGGAATATGCTAATTGACTACCCCACCCTCAAAGATGGCAGTGCCCACAACCACAAGCTGGTGATGCCCAATACCTTCAGCCCCACCTTGTTGGCAGGCATGCGGCAAGGCTGGGCCTGTCCCACATGCCTGCCTCCAGAGTCCCCCTGTTGCTCAGCCCCCCAGCCATCCAGGGCTGGTCCAAGGCACAGGCAAGCCTCAGATGTCAGCTGCCCAGCCTCCCAGGGCCACCTGATGCTCAGATAACCAGGGCTGGCTGAGGCTTGCACTGTCAGCAGTGGCAGCAGCAGAGGTGTGATGGGGGAATCGCCTTCTCCTGATCTCCAGTTTGCCTCTCACCCCTGAGGGCTCACAGACTGTGAGAGGGGGCAATTTGGGCTAAGGGAAACCCCTCCATGCATGAATTTTCATGCACCAGGCCTCTAGTATGTGTGTGTGTGTGTGTGTGTGTGTGTGCAAATAGAACAAACTGCAGAACAATTGAACAAATGAACAACTGGTCCCTATAATGTGTGCTGACCACCAGTGGGCATGCACAGAACATGGCAGGTGTCAGTGGCAGGTAGCAGAGCATGGCACATGGTGGGTAGCAGAGCCAGAACATGGCAGGCATTGGCTGCAGTGGAATGATAGAGCAGGTGAACAAGGGTGCCAGATCAAGGCATAGCACCAGTCACTGTCATCATGGTGAGCCTCTGGTGGTTTCTCCTACATGCCACAGTCCCACCCAGCACTCATACCTGCTGCCAGTGTTGGCCCCACTCATACCCACTCCAGCACTTGAGTCCCTGCTCACACCCGTTGCCATAGCCTGATGCCAGCCCCAATTGCTTGGTGCTGTCAGCAGGTGTGAGCAGTGGCTGCTGGCCCTGATCTCCCTTTAGGGCTTCTCCACCTGCCCCTCCTCCTGAGGAGGGTGGTTGGTGCTGGCAGCTATCTCTTGCACATACTGCTAGTGATGCTCCCACTAACACTCTCTGTTGGCTCTGGAGCTACAATGCCAGTGTCAGTCCTGATCACACCCACAGCCAGTGTTGGGGTTGCCATTCGCATCTTCTGCTAGTGTCTGACACTGGTCCCAATTACTTGGCACCATCAGTGAATGTGAGTGACAGTTTCCAGCCCCAATCATCTCTGAGGACTTTTCTACCCTCCCCTGCTCCTGAGGGGCAATAAGGGCAGTACCTGCTACTTGCATCTGCTGATGGCACTAGCCTTGCTCTCACTCACTGCTGGTGCTGGCCTCAAAATTGTTCCGTGCCAGTTGTCAGCGAGTGTGGGCGGGTCTGGCACTGTCAGCATGTGGGAGTGGTGGCAGTGGGAGTGGGTCTACCAGTAGACAGGGGACCAGGAGCCGCAGCAGAAGAGGTTAGGCGGGGGCATGGAGCATGGGCCAATACCTGCACGTGTGCTCACCACAGCCTTGTGGCCCACAGTTCCTTTCAAGGTGCACGAATTTGTGCATTGGGTGCCTAGTCAGTAGATAAGTGGATAAAAAGTATGTGTTACAATTACACAATGTAATACTACTTGGCCATATAAACAAAGGAAATCTTAACCTTTTGTGACAATATGGATAGATCTAGAGAGTATTATTCTGAATGAAATAAGCCAGAGAAAGACAAACACCATATTATTTCACTTATATTTGGAACCTAATGAGCAAAATAAACAAAATAGACACAGACTTATAGATAGAGAAAATGAACTGACAGCTGTTAGAAGAAAGGTGAGTTGGGGGACTGGGTTAAAAAGGTTAAATGATTAAGCAAATAAAAAATCAAAAATCTATAGACACAGACAACAATATGGTCATTATGAGAGAAAAAGGGTATTGAGGGAAGTATGAGAGGGTAAAGGGGGGATAATTGGTTATGGAAAGAGATTTGACTTTGGGTGGTGAATACACAATATATAGGTATATTATAGAATTGTGCACTTGAAACATATGTAATATTATTAACGAATGCCATCCCAACAAATTCAATAAAAATTTTTAAAAATAAATAAATACAATACCAAAACAAAAAAGAAAAAGGAGGAACATTAGCCCTTTTGGGGAAAAAATATGCTTGAAGGGTTGCAGCATTAGAAAGACAGCAAAATAACAATTTTATGCTGGGCAAACATATTTAGTGAACCAAATAGAAAAAAGTATGTGAAATTAGTTATAAATTTCTTCAAAGTAATAAAAGATGATAACATGAAATAGAAAAAGTACATTATAAAAGAAATGAACCAATTGGGAATACATGTGTCAAAATATATTATGGTCAAAATAAGAAGTCATTAGATGAGTTAAAGAGCCAAATGAATATTTCTACTTATCTCAAAGACAAGGTTAAGTAACGTTCTGAGTACTTTTCCTGAAAATGAGGAGATACAAAGAGAATTATAAAATTCTCTAAATTATATGAGTTCCAACCCGACAGGTACAAGGTAATATCTTATTATGGTTTTGTTTTATATTTCTGTGATGATTAATGACATTGAGCACTTATCCATATACTTTTTGGGCATTTTATGTCTTCTTTGGATAAATGTCTTAAGTCCTTAGAGCATTTTAAAACCAGATTGCTAGTGGGATTTTTTTTATTGTTTTGTTTTTTACTATTGAGTTGTAGGAGTTACTTATATATTTTGGAGATTAACACTTTTTAAGGTGTATGGTTTGAAAATATTTTGTACTAATCCATTGGTTGCCTTTTTACTTTGTTGACTGTTATTTGAAGTGCAGAAGTGTACCTACTTCAATATTGTCCCATTGTCTATTTTTGTCTTTGTGGCCTATGGTTTTAGTGTTATATCCATGAAACCATTGCCAAGACCAAGGTGATAATGCTTTTCCCTCATGTTTTCTTTTATCTGTTAATCTATTGCTTTAACCCATTTTGAGCTTATTTTTATGTTTTTTATAAACTATTGATCTAATTTTGTTATTTTGCTGTGGGTATCTAGTTTTCCCAGGGCTATTTATTGAAGAGACTAGTTCCCCCCACCCTTGTATTTGTTCTTGGCAACCTTATTAATGGTAAGTCAATCTATGTATGTGTGGATTAATTTCTGTGGTCTCTATTTTCCCATTGTTCTATATGCCTGTCTTTATGCCAACACCATGCTGTTTTGATTACGGTAAATGTATAATATGTTTTGAAATCAGTAATATTTCCTGAGATAATTTATTTAATTTGATGCAAGGCTTGTCTTATACCCTTCTGTGCCTTCTTTCAAAGCCTTTCAGTTTGAATACTAAGTTCCAATTATCCAAAGTAACTAGAAGGAATTATCTGGTACTTAAACTATAAGTATAAGAGTTGTTTAGTGTGACCAGAAAGAAGATTCTTGAAAACTTGACTCTTATAAAGGACAACAGTATTTTCAATTGAATTAATGACCTTTTATTACCATTTGGAAAATATGCACATTTTGTATATTTTCTCTAATTTTAAATAGATGTTAACATTTGTTGTGCATGAGTTGAAATTTAAATTTTCCCAGTTTATTTTTATTCCTCTTATCAGAACCTGCAAATAACTGAGGACATCAATTATGCTATCATTGTAGACAGTGTCAAGAAAGGATCTATGATATATATTTAATATATTTATTGCTATATACATTTCATCCTTCATCTATTCTGTTTTGCTAAAATTTCAATATTTAAAATAAAAACTAAAAGATTCTTATGAACACAAGATAAGAATGATCATATCTACAATTCTCCTGCATGTTTTATAGTATATTTTACTTTAAATAAACTTAACACTTGATGGTATCTTTCTTATAAGGAAGGTATATTTATGATATTGAGACTCTATATTTCTAGACATAAACTTTGAATCCTATTATTTCTTCCTTACAAAACTTGGGTCTCCAGTTGTCCCATTTCCTAGTTTTCTTGACAGAATAGTATATGTTGGCTTAATACAATTCACTTTTCTTTCATTCACAAGTCTAACTTAAAAATATTTGGCCAGGTTTACAAATAATGTCTTTGTTACTAAATATGTCTGTATCATCATTTTTTCTTATTTTTATTGGTATTGACATTCTTGAATAACCCATTGCATACTTTAGAACTCTTCTTTTTGAAATAACACAAAACCCCAACTCACACTGACTTAAACAAAAGTGGAATTCATTGATACATGTAATAAAAGCAGCAGCACCAAGGCAGAGTATAGTGTGTCTGTTCTGTTTCCCTCTTTTTTTTACTCCATTGTGTGGTTCCCAGAAACAGTGTGGTCTCCACTTATGGTTATAAAAATCACATAGTTGGAGAATTCTCAGAAAAAAAAGACTCATATTAGCATTGGCTTTGACTGTGTCACATGATCAATCATCAACCAATAATTCTGACAGGAGGATTAGGTTTCTCAAATAAATCAGGCACATACTAAAAAATAGACATATGTTGATAGATAGCAACGCTGTGCAAAAATCAGGTGTGAGCCTAAAAGGTAGTAGTTTCCCAAAGGAAATGATGTGCTCTTTTCCATATGAAGAGACCAGGATGCATGCTGGTGGCAAAATCATATGTTTTATATACTATACAACTCTGAGTTAAAATGTTTTATCTCTTGACTCTCATTAAAAATCACTCTCCCTTGGTTTTATTCCATCTTCTTAGCAGTTTTCACTTTGCCTTGTATCTGAACTTTATAATTATTGTGTCTCATCTTTAAGTGCTGGCATTTCTTAAGTCTCTATTCTAATTACCTTTCTCACTCTACATAGTTGTTATCCTATACTATGTTGATGGTCTGCAATTCTATATATCTGTTCTGATTCTTTTCTTGCCCCATAAGCTAGAGAACTGTGATATCTAACTGTTTATAATTCAGTAATCTCAAACATCAAAAGTCCTATACTTTATACACAGTACTCATAAACCCAGCCCCTTCTCAAACCTGTCTTCTCATATTTTCTACAATTCATCAAATAGTAACATTATTCACCTTGATGTCCATTCAAGACACCAAGAAGCCATCTCTTTGTATTACTCTGTTTCAACACCAATGAATTTACTAAAGACTTTTAACTTAGTTTTTTCTGGTATTTCTTAAATCTATCCTATTTGGCTCCTTTTTTAAAAAAAAATCCTACCTTATTTCAAGTCTTTATTGAGCACTCTTTTTGACAGGTGCATAATATCCAAATGCCTTAGCAGAGTGTATGATCTGTACTGGCCCCAGAGCACTACTTCAGCCTCATGTTTCAGCATTATTCACCTCAAATCACATGCTCTCTATATCATGCTGCTTGAAGTCCCTTGAAAACGGCCATCTTATTTCATGCTCCTGGGAGTATACATGACCGCCTGCTCTCTCTAATTCTCTGGCTTGCTTTTTGCCTGTTTTGCTTCACCTTAGATAACGCTTACTTATCATTAAAGATTTAGTTCAACTTTCATGCCTTCCAAGAAGCCTTGGCAAATACCATTTCCTCCATGTCTGGGTTAGATGCCTCTTACATAGTTTTCATACTACCCTGGGAATAGCTCCGACCTCATTACTCTTGCCTTCAATCATCTATTTGTTCATCCTTTACAAGATGATATTTCTTTGGGATGAGGAGGACTGGCACATTTCCTTGCTAAATATTCATCAGTAAAGTAATTCAGTGATTTTTACAGGTTGTCACAACATAGAAAATATCTATTTCTTAAGAGTTTCCCTTGTTGCTGAATTTTTCATAGTTCTAAGCTATTCAAAATATTGCTACTTATTTATTATGTGTTGGTACATAACATTTATATTCCTGAAGCTTCTTATTTTAACAAGCTAATTTGTGTGGTATTTTGCATATTAACATTATCAGAACATGGCACTTTTTCATTTTATACATTTCCACTAAAATTACATTCTAAGTTAAATATTTTTGGAATTATATGTATCTTAGGTGTTCACCTTTGCCTCAAAAATTCAAAGAAACATCTTTTCCCTTATACTCCATATCATAAACATTACATATTGTCTTCTATACATTGTCCAATAAAGCCCTTGACATCATGTTATAAACCATTTTGTGTATACTAGTTCTCCCATTTTATAGATTTTTGATATAATATTAGGAACACTATAATTGATTGAGACTGAAGAAACCTAAATTTGTGTCCTGAATATAACCCCAATTCTGTTTGTAGATCAATATCTTTATATCTCCATGTCTCAGATTTTTTCTGTGTAGTACTACATTTTTATAATTCTTTATTCTGTACTTTTATGTTTTTAGGATACTTTCATTTTTCTAGTGCAGTGGTTGGCAAACTCATTAGTCAACAGAGCAGCAAACCGCGGCTCGCAAACCGCAGTTTGCCAACCACTGTTCTAGTGCATCAAATATTAAGCCAGAGTAAAAGTTCCCACTCTCATGCAGCTGACATTTAAAAGAGAGGAAATATATAAACCAATATGTACTATATCAAAGGTGATAAATGCAGTGGTTGCCCTATATGTACATCTGTCATTGAGTCAGGCAAGTGTTTTATAGTCTATGAATGTTAATATTTTTAGGACTAAGTGAAATAACGATTTTACTAAAGTTTATACACTGACCAAAAAAGCAATATAATCTCCACTCTGTTAATAACTTGTGTGGCAATACTCATGACTCTTTAAATTTATTTATCAAGTGTATTATCTCCCTTTGGTACTTAAGGCACATGCAGCCATTGTATTTCAGAAAAAAATTAAGGAGTTTCACAGTGAGCTGAAAAATAAATTATATATTTTCTTGAATATATAGATCTTGATCTTTTAATTATTATTATGCATTACCTGAGTGTATGTTTATAGGTAAAGAATATATATATATATATATATATATATATATATATATATATATATATGTGTGTGTGTGTGTGTGTGTGTGTGTGTGTGTGTGTGTGTGTGTGTGTGTAATATGAGACATGTCCCCTCAGGAGTTTGGGATACCAGGAGTTGGATCACTCACTATGATGTGCACTGACCACCGGGGGGGGGGCGGGGGGCGCCAAATGAAGGAAGGCCCAGACAGCAGGCAGCAGCCAGGGAAGGAAACCCCTGGCCAGCATCTGGAAGGCCCCAATTAACCCTGATTGCTGGCCAGGCCTAGGGGGGCCCTACCCATGCATGAATTTCATGCACTGGGCCTCTAGTTATAATAATAATCCATTGCATTTTGTGTTTGTGGGCCAATAATTCAGTTGTGCTTTAGCTAAATCCTTTGCTCAGAGTCTCACAAAAATATAATCAATGTATCAGCTGGCCTGTGTTCTCATCTGGGACTCAGCAGCATCTTCCCAAATTACATGGTTGTTAGTAGAATTCAGTTTCTTTTGGTTGCAGGACTGAAATCCTCTCTTTTGTTTTACAGGCTGTTCACTGGAAGTCACCACTCTTAAAGGCTCTCACAGTTCCTTGCTAAATGGCCCTCTCAAAACCTCACAAAGTTCTTCTCCAATGCCATTAGGAGACACTCTCTTGCTTTCCTCTGATGGAAGAGCCTTAGATAGTGTAATGTAGCCAAATGAATGATTATATCACCACCCTTGCCATATTCTATTGGATAGAAGCAAGTCATAGGTTCTTCCTGCCATTAAGGAGTAGAGATTATATAAAGGTGTGACTTTTTGGGGTCATCTTATTATTCTGCCTACCACAGCAGTGATAAAATTAGATTTTCCCAGATTTTTCAGTTTGTACTAGTAAACAGGATGTATGTGACAGAATTTGTTTATTTTGCTTTCAGAGAGATGATGTGTGCTTCCATGAAATTTGATGAGGTGCACAATGATCCTTTTCTAACCCAAAGATATGTCTTATGATAAACTTGTTCTAGATTAGGCAAGAAAACAAAATTTTCAGAAGGATATAAAGTAGAGAGGGTATCATAAAATCAATATCAGCAAAGGCCTTGGTATTTTGAGCCCTAGGGAAGAAGTGGCCATATGCAAACCTTGTTATAGGTATGCTCTATTTATGTTTTTTAGTAAGTTAATAGATGTACATATGTAATCAAAGGTTCTTGTTCAATAGTATTTATGTGGACACTTCCAAAACAGAATTGTAACCCAGTTACAATCTCTGTGGCTTTGCGCTCTATCACTAAACCATCCTTACTCCTTCTTGCCTCTATTGCTCTTCAGAGACCTGTTCTGAATATATATTACAATTCTGAAAATATGGAGTTCTGACCTAGATCACACACTACTATAAGAATTTTGTAAAGTTATTGACTAGAACTTAAGTGTACCTCTATGCCTGTATTCTTCTTTGTTTTTAAGATTGTATTATTATTATATTTTATTGATTTCAGAGAGAGGAAGAGAGAGAAATAGAAGCATTGCTGAGAGAGAAACTTTGATCAGCTGCCTCTTGCATACTCCCTACTGGGGATTGAGCCTCCAACCCAGACATGTGCCCTGACTTGATTAGAGCCATGACCGCCTTGTTCATGGGCTAATACTCCCCCACTGAGCAGTACTGGCCAGGATTATTTTATTATTGTTTTTAGAGAGAGAGGAAGAGAGAGAGGATAGAGTGAAACATTGATGTGAGAGCAAAACATATCAGCTGCCTCTTGCATGTACCCTGACAGGGAATGAAACTAGCAACCTTTTAGGGCATGGGTTGCCACTCAACCAACTGAGCATCACTGGCCAGGGTTATGGCTGAATCCCTAAAATATTTTTGACTTAAAATTGAGATACAACATTGTATTCGTTTCAGGTGTACTATGTAATGATTTTATATTTGTATATATTGAGGAAGATTACCACAGTACTTCTAATTAACACCTATTACCACACATAGTTACAGCATTTTTACTTATAATGAGAATGTTTAAAATCTACTTTCTTAGCAACTTTAAAATATATAGTACAGTATTACTATCCATAGATACCATATTGTACATTATATCCCCATAACTTATAACTGGAGGCTTGTACCTTTTGACTACATTTACCCATTTCACTCACCTCCCGCCCCGCCCCCATCCACTGTCCCCCTGCCTCTGGTAGCCACTAATCTGTACTCTTATCTATGAGTTTGGTTGTAATTTTTGTTTGTTTTTAGATTCCACATATAAGTGAGATCATAGGATATTTATTTTTCTCCAACTTATTTCACTTAGCATAATGACCTCGAGGCTTATCCATGTTGTTGCAAATGTGAAGAATTCCTTTTTTCTATGGCTGAATAATTTTCATATACATTAGAGGTCTGGTGCACTAAATTCATGCAAGAGGCTTGGCCTTTTCAGTCTAAGCAGCTTGCCCTAGCCCTCACAGACCTGGTTTTGTCTGGAAGGTTGTCCAGAAGGACAACCGGAAGGTCATTCAGCAGTCCAGTCTAATTAGCATATTATGTTTTTATTATTATAGATACATGCAACATTTTCTTTATGTGTTCAGCCATTGGGGGACACTTAATTTGCTTTGATGTATCAGCTATTGTAAATAGTACTTCAATGAACATGGGAGTGCCAATATCTTTTGAGTTACGGGTAGTATTTTCATATTATTGGATAAATTCTAAGAAGTGGGATTTCTGGATCATATGGTAGTTCTATTCTTATTCTTTTGAGGAACCTCCGTAATGCACCAATTTACATTCCTACCAATAGTGTACAATAGTTCCATTTTCTATGCATCCTTGCTAGAATTTGTTTTGTTTTGTTTTGTTTTTTATAATAGCCATTCTAACAGACATGAGGTGATATGTCATTATGGTTTTGATTAACATTTCTCTGATCATTAATCATGATTAGCATCTTTTTTATACGTCCATTGGCCATCTGTATGTCTTCTTAGGAGAAATGTCTATTTAGCTCCTCTACCTAGTTTTTAATTTGATTGTTTGTGGGGGATTATTCTATTTAGATATTTGGGTTCTTTATATATGTTGGACATTAACACATTTTTAGATATTCTTATATTTAAAAAATTTTTATATTGCTAAACCATATAAAATTGCCATTTTTTGCCAAAATGGGTTTTACACTGACAATTTTATCATATTCAAACTTTTATTTATTTATTTTTAATATCTTTTTGTAAATTTTTTTCTTTTTTTAAATATTTTAATCTTTATGTTCAGTTTATTAATTACATTGTTCCCCCTTTTTCCCCCATAGCTCCCCTATACCCAGTATCCATCCCCCCTCCACCCTCACCTATCCCCCTGTCTTCTCCCATAGGTGCATGATTTTTGTCCAGTCTCTTGCTGCACCTCTCACACCCTTTTTCTCCCCAAGAATTGTCAGTCCATTCCCTCTCTATGCCCATGATTCTGTTATATTCACCAGTTTATCCTGTTCATCAGATTTTTAATTCACTTGATTTTTAGATTCATTTGTTGATAGATGTGCATTTGTTGTTCATAATTTATAATTTTACCTTTTTCTTCTTCCTCTTCTTAAATGATATCTTTCAGCATTTCATATAATATTGGTTTGGTGGTGATGAATTCCTTTAGCTTTTTCTTAGCTGCGAAGCACTTTATCTGACCTTCAATTCAGAATGATAGCTTTGTTGGGTAGAGTAATCTTGGTTGTAGATTCTTGCTATTCATCACTTTGAATATTTCTTGCCACTCCCATCTGCCCTGCATATTTTCTGTTGAGAAAGCCACTGACAATCGTATGGGTGCTTCCTTATAGGTAACTGTTTTTCTCTTGCTGCTTTTAATATTCTCTCTTTGTCTTTTGCTCTTGGCATTTTAATTATGATGTGCCTTGGTGGCCTCTTAGGGTTCCTATATATTGGGGTTGTATTCCCCTGTTTTTTGTTTCCTCCCATATAAAGTGGCTTTGGTGGTCTGGTGAGTCTCCAGCCCTGCCAGCGCCACTTAAAACATTGCCGACCTCTTTTTCTTTCTGTCTTTTCTAAGTGGGGGGCGAGGGCGGGGTGGAGTGGACAGTAAGACATACCGCAGTGCTAAGTAGTTGCAGCGCTAGGTCCGTGTCTGTGCGTGCACCTGTGTATATACCCACTTAGAGCTAGCACTTAGTTTCACACCGGAGCTGGGAGAAAAAGCTGTACAGTCTCTTATAAAATAGGAAAAGGCACAGTTCATATCGTATTCTGCCCCGCCCCCACCCCCGCCTTTTGTAAAAAAACCCCACAAGTGTTTGTGCTGGGAAGAATTGCTGTCTTTGTAATTTTGAAACTTTAAAATAAAAATTGAAAAAGGAAAAAAATAAAATAAAATAAAATAAATAAAGTTAGTCAGTCTGAAAAATGAGATTATAACTTAGATTTTTCTGATTCTCTAATACTATGGTTTTCTACTTTTTAAAACATTACATGTGACCTTATTTAACATAAGGAATCTTTCTTCACAAGCCATTTACAAACATAAACATAATCTTTGGATGAAGAATATTTTATGTTGAGAAATTTTTCTTTACTTTGAAGGGTCATTTTATAGCTTTATATCCAAAGTCTGGTGACGTACCTTATGTAAAACTATGTCTCATATTTTTTGACACTAAATTGAGCATACATGCTATATTCTTGCAGGCTTCCATTCACATTCAGGTGAACATTATGACTATGTGTATTTTTTATAGATACTTTTTAAATTCAGGATTATACAAAGTAATTTTGGGCACAGATGATTTACTTATTCACATAAATTATTTTGACTTATAAAATTAAAATTCATTGTCGTCTATCTGGCAAGGGATGCTTGAAGATGTATTCCTTCAGTTTTCAGGCAACATATTCTCTTTGATTCTAAGATATTAGTTTGTAAAAAATAAATTACTAAATTTTGAGGGTCTATGCTTAAGGAATATTTTAAAATATGCTTCCATTGATTTTTAGAGATGAAAGGAGAGGAATAGAGAAATGATAACATCAATAAGAGAGAAACATCCATCAGCTGCCTTCTTTACACCCCCTACTGGGGATCAGACACGTAATGCAGGCATGTGCCCTGACTAGGAATAAAACCAGTGACCTCTTGATTCATGGGTCAGTGCTCAAGCACTGAGCAACTCTGACCAGACTTCTTAGAGAATATTATGAACATTTGCCCTATTTATTTTATTATTTCATTTTATTTTATTACTAGAGGTCTGTTGCACAAAATTTGTGCACTGTGATGGGGGCTGTCCCTCAGCCTAGCCTGCACCCTCTCCAATCTGGAAACTCTCAGGGGATGTTCAACTGCCAGTTTAGGCATGATCCCACAGTCAGATATCCCTCTCACAAACCGGGACTGCTGGCTCCCAACCATTTGTTTGCCTGCCTGCCTAATGACCCCCTAACCACTCCCCTGCCAGCATTATTGACACCTAGCTGCTCTCCTACTGATCTGATTGCCCCCAACTTTCCTTCCCTGTAGGCCTGGTCAGACCTAACTTCCCTCCCCACTGGCCTGGTTGCCCCAATTGCCCTCCCCTGCAGGCCTGGTCACCCCAAATGCCCTCCCCTGCAACCCTGGTCCGCCCCAACTGTCCTCCCTCCCTTTCTGGACTGATCACCCCCAACTGCCTTCCCCTGCTGGCCTGATTGCCCACAACTACCCTCCGCTGCAGATCATCTTGTGATGGCCATCTTTGACCAAATGGGCGTGGCCATCTTATGCAAGGGTGTGAGAGACAATTTGCATATTACCCATTTATTACATAGGATTTTTTTCTTTATTGATTAAGGCATTGTATATGTGTCCTTATCCCTCCATTCCCCCCTACCCCACCCCCACTCATACCTTCACCCCCTGGTGTCTGTGTCCATTGGTTAGGTTTATATGCATGCACACAAGTCCTTTGGTTGATTTCTCCTCCTTATCCCCACCCTCTCCTACCTTCCCTCTGGGGTTTGATTGTCTGATTGAATTTTATCTGTCTCTGAATTTGTTTTTGTTCATTAGATTATGTTGTTCCTTATATTCCATAAATGAGTGAGATAATGTGATATTTATCTTTCTCTGACTGGCTTATCTTGCTTAGCATACTGCTCTCCAGTTAGATCCATGCTGTTGCAAAAGGAAATATTTCCTTCTTTTTTCACTGCAGCGTAGTATTCCACTGTGTAGATGTAGCACAGGTTTTAATCCACTCATCTGCTGATGGGCACTTAGACTGTTTTCAAATATTAGATGTGGTAAATTGTGCAGTTATGAACATAGGGGTGCATATATCCTTTCTAATTGGTGTTTCTAGTTTCTTGGGATATATTCCTAGAAGTGGGATAACTGGGTCAAATGGGAGTTCCATATTTAGTTTTCTGAGGAAATTTCATACTGTTCTCTACAGTGGTTGCACCAGTTTTCATTCATACCAGCAGTGCACGATGGTTCCTTTTTCTCTGCATCTTCACCAGCACTTATCATTTATTTGTTGATGATAGCCATTCTGGCAGGTATGAGATGATACTGCATTGCCATTTTGATTTACATTTCTCAGATAATTAGTGAATTTGAGCATGTTTTCATGTCTCTTGGCCTCCCTTCAGTCTTATTTCAAAAAGTACCTATTTAGGTCTGTTGCCCATTTTTTGATTGAGTTGTTTTTCTTTTGTTAAGTTGTATTAGTTCTCTGTAAATGTTCGAAATTAAAACCTTATCAAAGTAACATTGGCAGATATGTTCTCCCATGCAGTGGGCTTTCTTGTTGTTTTGTTGATTGTTTCTTTTGCTGTGAAAAAGCTTTTTATGTTGATGTATCCCCATTTGCTTATTTTCTATTTAGTTTCCATTGCCCCAGGAGCTGTTTCCATGAAGATATTACTTCGGCATTCGTCTGAGATAATTTTTATGGTTTTCCGTCTTATGTTTAAGTCCTTTATCCATTTTTAGTTTATTTTTATGTATGGTGTAAGTTGGTGGTCTGGTTTCATTTTTTTGTATGTATCTGTCCAATTTTCCCCACACCATTTGTTCAAGAGACTGTCTTGACTCCATTGTATATTCTTGCCATCTTTATCACATATTAATTGAGCATAGTGATTTGGGTCAATTTTTGAGATCTCTATTCTGCTCCATTCGTCTATATGTCTGTTCTTGGGCCAGTGTCAGGCAATTTTGAGAACAGTGGCATGGTAATACAGCATGATATCTGGTATTGATATCCCTCCTATTTTGTTCTATCTCAGGATTGCTGCAGCTATTTGGGGTCTTATTATTATTATTATTATTATTATTATTATTATTATTCCAGCTCAATATTTTCAGAGTTTGTTCTTGTTCTATCAAATATGCCATTATTATTTTAATGGGGAGTACATTGAATTTATAGATTTCTTTGGGTAGTATGAACATTTTCATGATGTTGATTCTGCCAGTCCATGAACATGGTAGGTTCTTCCATCTGTTTCTGTCTTCCTCTATCTCTTTTTTTCGGTGCTCCGTAGTTTTCTGAGTATAGGTCTTTTACCTCCTTGGTTAAGTTTATTCCAAGGTTTCTTAATTTTTTTTGGTGTGATGGTAAATGGAATTTTTTAAAAAATCTTTCTTTCTGTAAATTCACTATTTGTGAATAAAAATGCCATAGATTTTTTGACATTCGTTTTGTATCCTGCTACATTGCTGAACTCATTTAGTAAGTCTAATAAATTTTGATGGAGTCTTTAAGGTTTTCTATGTACAGTATCATATCATCTACAAGTAATGACAGTTTTCTGCTTCTTTTCCAATTTGGATAAGTTGTCTTTTTTCTTCTTGTCTAATTGCTATGGCTAGCACTTCCAGTACTATGTTAAACAGGAGTGGTGAAAGTAGGCATCCCTGTCTCATTCCTGTTCTTAGGTGAAATGGTTTTAGTTTTTAACTGTTGAGTATAATGTTGGCTTAGATTTGTCATAAAAGGCTTTTATTGTATTGAGGTATGATCCCTCTATTCCCATTTTGTTGAGGGTTTTTATCAAGAAAGGGTGTTGGATTTTGTCATATGCCTTTTCTGCATCAATTGATATGACAATGTGATTTTTATCTCTCAATTTGTTTTGGTGATTTATCACATTTATTGATTTGTGGATATTGTACCATCCTTGCATACCTGACATAAATCCTACTTGGTCATGCTGTATGATTTTTCTGTTGAAAATATGTATCTGATTTGCTGGAATTTTGTTGAGGATTTTTGCATCTATGGTCATGAGAGGTATTGGCCTGTAATTCTCTTTCGTTGCCTTGTCTTTATCTGGTTTTGGCATTAGGGTAATGCTGGCTTCATAGAATGAGCTTGGACATGTTCCTTTTTGTCTTGAATTTTTTTTAGTAACCTGAGGAGGGTAAGTTTTAATCCTTTATTGAATGTTTGGTAAAACTGCCTTGTGAAGCTATCTGGCCCTGAGCTTTTGTCTTCTGGGAGCTTTTTGATGACTGCTTCAATTTCCTCTATAGTTTTCAGAGTATTGAGATTTTTAGATTCTTTCTGATTGAGTTTTGGAAGGTTGTATTTTTCTAGGAATATGTCCATTTCCTCTAGGTTGTCCAGTTTGTTGAAATATAGTTGTTCATAGTATTTTTTAATAATCCTTAGTAATTCTGTCAGGTCTGTTGTTATTTCGCCTTTTTCATTTCTGATTTTGTTTATTTGGGCACTCTCTTTTTGCTTCTTGGTGAGCCTGGCTAGTGGTTCATCAATCTTATTTATCCTTTCAAAGAACCAGCTCTTGGTCTCATTGACTTTTTTTGTCTCTATGTCATTTATTTCTGCTCCGATCTTTATTATTTAGTTGCTTCTGCTCACTCTGAGATTTTCTTTTTTCTCTCTAATTTTCAAGTTGTACAGTTAGATGATTTGTTAACATTTTTGTTTGTTTTTTGAGGTAGTCCTGTACTATAATCTTCACTTTCAGGACTGCTTTCACTGTATCCCATAGATTTTTGATTGTTATGTTTTCATTGTCATTCTTTTCCAGGATGTTTTTAACTTCTTCTTTGATCTTTTTGGTTATGCATTAATTGTTTAATAGCATGCTATTCAGCTTTATGTGCTTTATTTTTTGATGTTTTTATTGTATTTTATTTCTAATATTATGCCATTATGGTCTGAGAAGACTCTTGATATGTTTTCAATCTTCTTGAATTTGGAGAGTCTCTACCTGTGACCCAACATGCAGTCTATCTTTGAAAATGTCCCATGTGAACTTGAAAATAATGTGTATTCTGTGGCTGTGGGGTGTAATGTTCTGAAGATATCAATTAAATACATCTGATCTAGTGAGCCATTTAGTATTGCTCTTTCTTTGCTGATTTTTTGCCTAGAGTATTTATCCAGTGATGTTGATGGGGTATTAAAGTCCCCTACTATGATTGTGTTGTTGTCAATCTCTCCCTTGATATCTTTCAGGAGTATGTTTATGCACTGGGGACTCCTGTATTGGGTGCATATATGTTAACCAGGGTTATATCAATCCCTTTAGTATTATGAAGTGGCCTTCCTTATCTCTTGTTATTGTTTTAACTTTGAGGTCTATTTTATGATACTTAAGTATTATTGTCCCAGCTTTTTTTAAATTTCTATTTGCCTGAAAGATATTTTTTCCATCTCTTCACTTTCAGTCTGTGTGAGTCTCTTGTACTGAGGTAAGTTTCTTGTAGACAGCATATATATGGGTCATGTTTTTTGTGGGGTTTTTTTGTATATTCAGCAGCTCAAAGTCTTTTTAATTTTTTTATTGTTTAAATTATTACAAATAGCAGAACATATGTTTCCCTTTTTCCCCATTGACCTCCCCACAGCCAACTCTAATCCCTCCCAGTGTATTGCATCCATTAGTTATGCCTATATGCATGCATACAAGTCATTTGGTTGATCCTTTACAGCCCCTGCCCCCAACACCTCCCTGCCTTCCCACTGTAGTTTGACAGTGTGCTCAATGCTTTCTTGCCTATGTTTCTATTTTTCCCCATTTCTTTTCTTTAAAAATTTTTGCATCTACATACTAGAAATAAACATAAAAGAACAAAAAATGTTTGAGTCTCAATTTCAATGTCCAACAGTTCTGAGTCCCAGTTTCAATGTCAAATAGTTCCTATGTGTTCATGTCAGCAATGATATCTGGATGGTGGACAAATGGTGGCAATGCAGGTTCCACCTGTATTTTGATTGGAGTATTTAGTCTGTTTACATTTAAATTATTATTGATAGGTACAAGTTTGTTGCCATTTTTTCTGCCTTTGTTCCTTCCTTCCTTTTTATTTCTTCTTTTTATAGCAGTCCCTTTAGCATATTTGCATTGCTGGCTTAGTAGTAATAAACTCCCTTAGCCTTTTTTTGTCAGTGAAGCTCCTGATTTCCCCTTCATTTTTGAACGATAGCCTTGCTGGACAGAGTGTTCTTGAATTCAGTCCCTTACTTTGCATCACTTTGTAAATTTCCTTCCATTCATTTCTGGCCTGCTTTATTTATATTGAGAAATCCTTTGATAATCAAATGGGAGGTCCTTGTACATAACTTTCCATGTCCCTCTTGCAGCCTTTACATTTTGTCCTGAACGTTTGCCATCATAATTATGATGAGTCTTGCTGTGGGTCTTTCTGTGTTCATCTTGTTTAGGATTCTCTGTGCTTATGTGATTTTTTTTCTTCTCCACATTAGGTAAGTTTTCTGATATTATTTCTTCAAATATGTTTTCTAACCCTTGTTTCTTAAAAATAATGGATGCAGATAATGACATATATTTATGTATGAATAGGATGAATTAAGGTGTGGACTTAGTGCCTAACATTAAAAGCTAAAATGATGAATAGTAACCTTTTTGTTCTGGCACCCCTATTATTCATATGTTACTTTGTTTCATGTTGTCCCAAAGCTCTCTTTGTCTCTCTTCCTGCCTTTTATTTTTTTTTCTATAATTGCCTTTCCTTTTGGGTGTGTTTTGCATCTCTGTCTTCTAATTTGCTAATTTGGTCTGCTGCTTCTCCTAGTTTACTGTTGAAACTTTCCATGTTTTTTTATTACAGCTATATCACTCTGTATTTCTTCTTGATTCTTACATCAGTTTTTTATTTTTTCATCCATCTGGTATATGAATTGTAGAACCCTTATTCTGAATTCCTTTTCTGACATATTGCATGCCTCTGTTTCACTTAGCTGCTTTCTCGCGATTCCTTCTTTTCTTTCTTTGTAGGTTTCTTTTTCACCCCATTTTTGCTCTCACCTGAAGGATCTATATTTTGAGTCATGCAGGAGCTGCTTCTCTGGTGCTAGTGGCTCCTGGGTGGTGGCTGCTACTCAGGCAGTTGCAGCAGCAGCTGCTCCTCAGTTTGTGGCAGCTCCTCTGGTAGGCACTGCTTGCAGCAGTGGTGGTGCCTCTGTCTGGTGGGGGCAGGCTGCTTGCACAGTTGATGCTACTCAGATGGGGGCAGGCCACTCATGTGAGGTTGCTGCTCCTTAGACTAAGGTGACTGCAGAGCTGTTGCTCCTTGGTTGGGGGTAGGGTGTGTTAGGTTGTTGCTTCTGACTGGGTTGGGCTGCTTACAGTGCTGCTGCTCATCAGGTGGGAGCAGGCTTCTTGTGGGAATGCTGCTCCTCAGATTGGTATGGGCTGTTGGTGCAGCTCCTATTACTCAGACAGGTTTTAGTTGATCACATGGCTACTGCTCCTGGCATGGGAGGGGGAGGCAGGTTGCTCGGGGAGCTGCTGCTCCTCACTCAGACAGGAGCTGGCTTTTTGTACAGCTGCTGTTCCTTGGATGGGGGTGGCTGCTTGGGTGGCAGCTGCTCCTGAGATGAGGATGGACTGTAACATTTATCATCTTATAGTTTAAATGTTTTTAACTGACTGATGCTGACATGAAATCTGTCTAAATTATTTGCTTGTGCATAGTGAGTTGTAACAGTGATTCACTTTTCAAGCTATGTGAACAATAATACCCTATAATCTCCTATAATTCAGTTAAAAATAATGGATGCAGCTAATCCTATCTAATAAAAGAGAAACATGCAAATTACCGTACCTTTGCTACACTAACAGCCAATCAGGAGCTGGAGGGCGGGGTGGCGTGGCTTACAGAAGGGTGGGAAGGCATGGCAGTGGTGGGACAGGAGGCCGGTGGGGTGAGAGGGTGGCCATAGCGAAGGACTGCAGTCACCCCTCCAGAGGCTACCCAAGGTCTTATTTCAGCCCTGATGTTGGGTTGTTTTCCCAATGCACTTCCAGCCAGAGATAAAGGGGGCTTCTTCTGTTTTTAAGGCATCTCCATATCCAGTGCCTGCCAGGCTCTTATGAAAGCACTACCTCTTAGGTCTGGGGTGCTGGGAACTAAAGCAGAGAGGCTGTGAGGCTCAGCTCACCCAGGATGCTGCATCCCTCCCAATTATCCTGGCCCAGCCTTCCCTATGCATACCTGATCACAGAGAGCATGAGGTGGTTGTGGCAGTGGGATAGGAGGCCAGTGGGGGGCATGGCTGTGGCGCATGGGACAGGAGGCCTACACCCTTCCCCAATCCAGAGGAGCTTGACAGGCTTTGACCCGCACCCAGCACCAGGCCAGGGGACCTGAGGACATGTCCTCCACCAGTGGGGCTTGACGGGGAACCTCTAAGTCTACTTCCAGTCCTGGTGTTGGGCTAGGGGACCTCTGGCTGCTCCCCCCGCCCCAGCTCCAGGCTGGGGAACCTCAGGCCATTCCTCCCACCTGGTGCGGCTTGACAGGGGACTGCAGGCCATACTTCCAACCCGGCATGGCTTGACAGAGGACCTCAAAGTGCGCTTCCCATCCTGGTGCTGGGTTAGGGGACCTCAGACTGTTTCCTCCACCTGGTAGGGCTTGACAGGGGACCTCAAGCTGCACCCCATCCCGGCACCAGGATGGGGGACCTCAGACCATACCCTCCGCCCCAGCACCAGGCCAAGGGACCCGAGGCTGTTCCCCACCTGCCTGACTGGGCTTGACAGGGGACCTAAGGCTGTGCACCCCACCCAGCGGAGCTTCACAGGGAACATAAGCCTGCGCTCCTGTGCCAGTAGGGATTGACAGGGGACCTGAGGCTGTGCCTCTCTCCCAGTGCTGGGCCAGGAGACCTGAGGCTGTGCTTCTCTGCCTGGTGGGGCTTGACCGGGGACCTCAGGCCCTGTCCCCTACCCAGCAGGGCTTGACAGGGGTTCTCAGGTTGTGTCTCCCACCTGGTGGGACTTGATGGGGGACTTCAGGCCACACCCCCCATCTTGGTGCTGGTCCAGGGGTCCCGAGGACGCCCTCTGCCCTGCGCGGCTTGACAAGGATGGGACTGGCGAGGTCTAGATCTACCCCAATGTGAGGAGGGGGGGGGGCTGGGGCTGGGTCTCACGTGATTTTGAGCCACATGTGAGTGAGTGGGGACTTGACTCTGGGTCCCGTGGTGTGCCCCAGACTCTGACAGGAGGAAGGTTTTCATATACATTTTACTAATTTTCTTTAGTCTCTGATACTTCTATTATAGAGAAAGAGCAAATAGCAATATTAAATTATTTCCTCTAATTAATACCCTTTTAATGTGCACGAATTTCATGCACTGGGCCACTAGTGACATATATTTATGTAGGGATAGGATGAATTAAGGTATGGATTTAATGCCTAACGTTAAAGTTAAAATGATGAATAGTAACCTAGTAATTTTCTGTGCATGGTTACAGTGTTTTTGATAAATGGGTGATAGATCTGTATGTTTTTTAACTAAAATATTCCCTTCTAGCCCTTACTATGTAACTCAGTTGGTTGAAGCATTGTCCTGCACACCAAAAGGTTGTGGGTTGGATCCCTAATCAGGATATGTACATGGGGCAACTGACAGATATTTCTTTCTCTTTCCATTGCTCTCTCTATAAAATCAATAAAAATATGACCTTGGGTGAGTACTAAAAATGTTCTCTTCTATATTTTACAAAAGAATTCCATTCCAGCAAATAAAGCAATGTACATTTTCATAGGGGGATATTATGACTTAAACAGCTGAGCTTTTGTAATGAGTTGCCAATATTCACCATTCCCAGGAAGTAGCCAGCAAAATGTCTCCTAAGCTCTAACTTAAGAGACCTGTGTGGAGTTTCCTGTACACCCTTATTTCCTCCATAATTTCATTCTTGCTTCTTGCCCATAGCTTGGAAATAGAGGATATATTATTATATTTTCAAAAGGGTGGCTAATCCTCAACAGTTAAGAACTGCTGACCCATAGGAACCTTTAAGCTTAATCTGTTTACCAATAATGATAATGCACAATGCAAAATACAATGAGTGGCCAGATTATTATGCATTCAGAGATCATAATAACCTGGCCACTCATTGTATATTAGGCTATGTGTATAGTACCTTAATTATTCAAATGAGGAAATATGCTTAAAATAATAAATGATGTATTTTAACATTTTCTTAGTAATACAGTACTCATAAATGTTCATATTGAGAAAAATTGATTGGGTCACATTCAATCTGAGATTGAAAACTAAGTACATGGAGAGTATAGTTAATGTAGATGGAAAATATTATAAATGTGTGATCGGTTTGTTACTAAAAAGTACAACACAGTTCTTACAGATACTAAATTATGTAAGCAGTGTGTCAAAATTTGTGCCTGACAATTATATTGGGATTCTTCTAACTGTGAGAGAGAAACCTAAAACATGAAGTATAAAGCCAAGGCTTAAGAAATTCTTAAGGGGTATTTCTATTCTATTGGTATAACAGGACAAAAGTATTTTTAAAAAGATACCAGTAATTCATATATGTGCCGCATTTAGCTCATATTTCAGTTTTGAACAAGATGTCAAGAATAGCAAAAATTAAGCAGGTCACAAAACAAATAGTAAAATAGTTAAAAAGGGGGTGTATGCTCCTTTTAGTCACCTAAGGTTTCTCTGTGTTATTCTCTACTCATTTAGCACTCAGTTGCAGTCTATTAAGAACTTCCACACACTCATATACTAATCTAATGTGTTAGTCTATTTTGTAGGTTATGATATGTAATAAGCAAACATAAAATCACAGTAGCCTGTAAAAACAGGTACTTCTTTGTCTCTCTTGGCACATACTTATCTCACAACTCATCTTAGAATATGGATTGGTATATTCTGGTATGTTCTCTTCATATGTCTTATTTTTTCCAGACTGAAAAGTGAGTTCCAACTTAGAATTTTGTAATTTCAAGCAGAGGACTGAGAAGAAAAAGACTCTTGGAAATCAGTAATGCCTCTAAACATTTTTGTTTAGGTACTTTAAATATTGTGTTTGCTTACCTTCCACTGGCCAAAAAAGCCACAGTCAGTAGGGTCGAAAGTTATAACTCTACCTACACGGAAGAATAAAATGACTAATTTACAAACAATAATAATCTATACATATCCTTGTGTTCTCCCGAGTTGTTTGGTTTATATCTATTTAAGTGGTTCTTCAAATTTGTCATGCATTGATTTATTTCACAACTTGTCATTATTTGAATAGTAATTATAAATTAAGCAGAGAAAAATTACCAAAATGAAAAGAAACCATTGATAGTAAAAACATTACATTTATGCCAACCTAAGCCTTATACATCATCTTTTTCCAGGTGTCAGTAACCAGGAAGCAAACAGATACTGTGTGCTACTAAGTTTTTCCACTATATATTATGGGTTATATTCATGAGAAAATAACCAAATAGTCTCTGTTGTGAGTTTATCTGGTTTTACTTTGCATATATTTTTGTGATTATTTTCTCAACCTAAGTATTACTAGAAATAAAGAGCAATAACAATGACACGGATATGAATTGACAACTGACAACCTGAAATGAGAGAAAAGACTTGTGATAAATTTTATTATTGGTCCTAACATTACACCCTTTATTATTTCCCTTTTCTTTTTAATCCTCACCCAAGAGTATTTTTTCCATTGATAGAGTGAAAGAGAGAGGGAAAGACAGAGAGAAATATCATATCGATGTGAGAGAAACAGATTGGTTGCCTCCTGTATGCGCCCTGACCAGGGTCTGGCCAGGGGAAGATCCTGCATCCAAGATAGATGCCCTTGACTGGAATCAAACCCCGCCAGGATCCTTTGCTCTTTAGGCTGATGCTCCATTCACTGAGCCAAACTGACTAGGGCCACCCTTTCTTATTTCATACCATTTTCATGTGACTTCATAGTTCTTCCCTAAATGTAGGTTATATTTCTCTATACCCTTGACTTTGCACTTGGTCATGTGACTTGTATTCAAAATAGAATGAAGCAATTGTAAAAGTGTGTAGGTTCCAAACCTAGGCTTTAATATTCCTATTTGCTCCCTCGTGCCTCTTCCATCAATACGAAATGAACTTTCATCTTCTAATCCATTAGTCTTAAGGAGAATGAAAGATACATGGAGCATAACTGACTTATCTGGCCAGAGTCAGATCAGCCCAAACTCAGCAACCTCATGTATGAATAGTGATTATTTTATGCCACTGAGTATTGGGGTATACTTTTATTTTTTATATCTTTAGTAATCATTAATAATATTTAGGACATGACAAAAACCTGAAAAGCATACTTTTCTAGACTAGAATTATCTAGTATTTTACAAAAGGATAATAACAATTTAATGAAAGGGGAATGTAAGAGCAAAAAACCTATGCATTATGTGTATGTATATGTAATTGAGAAAGTTCAGTAGGTTCTGTTAATGTCCAAGAAATAGAGTTAGCTGGATTTTTGAAATCAATTTTACAAGAGAAAATTAACAATAATGTAAATGAGTAACATCTCCCTAAACACAATTTAGGAAAATAAAGGTTGCTGCCGAGTCATTTAACAGAGTAATCAGTAATCACATTGCCCTGGAAAGCATATTTGTTAGACCTCTCCACATCAGGCACTATTTATGCTTAAAATAATGTGTGTAATTGAGAAACATTTAAGAAAACTCAACAAGCCTTAAGATTTATAAGTTTATATATATGATTTTTCCTTCATTCCATTAATGATAAACCAGTAGGTATAGGTGATAACAGGAGATAGTCAAATGTGTTGTCCACAAAACTGTGACTAAAGTGTAGAGTATAGAACGTTTGCTAAGATATGTGCTGTTTCCATCACTAAACACCTCTTGTCTACCATCAAGAGCTCTGTAGCTATATTTGTCAGGCTGTTTTACATACTTTCTGGGGGCTATAATATCTGAGTTTGGATAAATTACTGATGTAATCAATCAATAAAGTCCACAAGTGTGCCAGAAAAATTTTATATTGGGAGTGGGGTGGAGATGAAGGGATCAATGAGGGTAAGAAAAATGATCATATGAGCTGAAACTGGTTTGGCTCAGTGGATGGAGCGTCAGCCGGCTGACTGAAAGGTCCCAGGTTAGATTCTCATCAAGGGCATGTACCTTGGTTGCAGGCACATCCCCAGTAGGGGCTGTGCAGGAGGCAGCTGATAGATGATTCTCTCTCATCCATGTTTCTAACTTTCTATCCCTCGCCCTTCCTCTCTGTAAAAAATCAATAGAATATATTTTTTAAAAGAAAAAAGGTCACATGTGACACTTTCAACAATAAAGACAACAGTTAAAAATAAAGTTATTTAGCAGCTTATATTTGCCAATAAATCAGAATGTTTTATACAATAATATAGGTTTAGGTCTGAAATTAGATTATTGGAAAATGTAATTAATAATCACTTTGTTCTAAGACTGCAAGTGTTCTCTATTGCCATTTTTTAAGTGAATTACTTAAAATTCACTTTGAGCAAATACACAAGGACTAATAATCAGTAGATCTTTAGTATTGCAAAGGTAGAAATACCAAGGTTAGCTTATAGATTGCAGTAACAAAATTTATAATTAATCTTATAACCATGGGTATGCACAGATATCATTTGTGCACATTTAAATTTCTTGCATGTTATAAACTGTTTAATTTGCACAAGTGCTAAATGATTAGTATATTGAAATTAACATTTCCATCTTTAAAATGTAAAACTAGTAAAACTAGCCTTTGAGTCATTAGAGCTCATTTGCTAGCCATTTAGCTTTCATTATTTACCTTGTTGTACTAATACTGAAAACAGTTTTAATCATTCTCTAAACACCAATATATATTTAGTACTATGTGACATGCTGAATAAACTTTTAAAATTGCATACATTACCAGCTTGATTTTAAAATATGTACTTACCCTTGTCTTAGTTTTGGTTAAACATTTCTGTGTTGCTAATTAATATAGTTATCTCTATTCATGTGAATTTACTCAGATGATGGAACATGCTATGATCAGCCTATGGTGTCCATGGATATCAAGCAGATCAGGGATTCCAAGATGATTAACTTTAGAATTGAAAGTTATCCAAATCATCATTATTGAAATGTTTGCATAGATATGCCAATGTTAACAGATTTAGCCTTACGTGTAGGCAATAAGATCCCAAAGCTAATTTAACTGAAGAAAATACTTTATAAGAAGTTGGTATTTTCTCACCCCTAGAAAGGTAATTTCATAATAACCTGGAAAAAGGAAATTAGATGTATTATTATACACAAATTTGACAGAATGCCATTGACACCCTTTCTTGTAAAATGCAATAGAAATAAAAATTTAGAAGAATTCTAAAACTTGCAAGATTATATAAAATTTTCTACAGGAAAAGACAGGTATAGTTAATAATTGTTGCTTAATTAGCCATAAAATTGTCTGTATACATTAATATACATATATATGTAAATCTCTATTGTAATACTTAAATATTTCCAAAAGTGGCAGTGCTTGTCTGAGTCTTGAAAGAGGAAGAATTTTACTTAACTTAGAGAAATAGCCACACTCTTCTTGAATTTTTGAACTTAATTTTCATAAATTGTATGTGGCATTTGGGACAAAAAAAAACACCACAGTATGTGTGGGAGGTATTTAATTTTTGTCACACATATCAGTCAGGTATGAACAAAGCTGAAAATTTCTGAAAGGCGGGTATTGGCTGCCTTAGATATGCATTGAAGATATTATAAATAGACTACGCATAAAGTACCTTAAGATTCTTCACTTAACCTATGAGAATAATTATGGTATTTTACCCCATTTATCTGCAATATGTAATGACAACAAGTTAAAGGGTTTCCCCTATTATAGAAACCAAAATATTGCTTCAAACTATCATCCTATCTAATAAAGCAGGAATATGTTAATTGACCATCACTCCATCACAAAGATGGCCGTACCCACAGCTGAGGCCAAGTTCACATAAGGAGCCTTAAGAAGAAATCAGCAGGGCCCTGAGGCTAAGCCCTCCCAGGCCCGATGGGGCTTGACAGACCTCAGGCTGTGTGCCCCACCCAGCAGGGCTTGAGGAGGGACCTCAAGGTGCACTTCCTGTCCTGGTGCTGGGCTAGGGGACCTCAGGCTACTCCCCATGCCCCAGCACCAGACGGGGGGGCCTCAGGCCACACCCCCCCACCAGTTAGGGCTTGATAGGGGACTGCTTCCCCTGCCCTAGCACTGGGCCAGGGGACCTGAAGCTGCACTTCCCTGCCTGGATGGGCTTGACAGGGGACCTCAGGCCTTGCCCTCCACCCAGCAGGGCTTGACAGGGCATCTCAGGCTGTGTCTCCCACCTGATGGGGCTTGATGGAGGACCTCAAGACATGTCCCCTGCCCCAGTCTGGGCTGGGGGACCTCAGGCCATACCCCCCTATCTTGGCACTGGGCCAGGGGACTTGAGGCTATGTCCCCTGCCTGGCAGGGCTTGACAAGGTTGGGACTGCCAGGGTCTGGATCTAGCCCAATGGGGGGCAGCTGGGTCTGGGTCTCACGTGATTTTAAGGTGAATGTGTGTGGGCAGGGACTTGACTCAGGGTCCTGTGGTGAGCCCCAGACACTGACAGGAGGAATTTTTTTCATATACATTTTACTAATTTTCATTCATCTCTGGCACTTCTATGAGAAAGGGCAAATAGCAATATTAAATTATTTTCTCTAATCCCCTTTTAATGTGCATGACTTTAGTGCACCAGGTCACTAGTAATGTATAATAGCCTAGTGCTAGAAACAGCCAAAATATCTATTAGGAGTAGAATAGGTATGTAAATAGTGCAATATCCACAGAATGGAATTCTCTACAGCAATGAAAGTGAAGGGACAACAACTATATGTATTAACATGGATGAACTGTGCATATAATAGCCTGTGTGACTCAATTTACATACTTTTCAAATAAGGCAAATATGATTTTTTTCTTGTGGCAAAATGTACATAACAAAATTTACCCATTTTACCATATTTAATTGTACATTTCAGTGGCATTAAGTACAATGACAATTTTGTACAATAATCACCACTCTCCATTTCCAGAACTTTTCATCATCCCAAACATAAGCTCTGAGCTCATTCTATCTAATAAAAGAATAATATGCAAATTCACTGTCACTGAAACACACAAGATGGCTGCCCCCATGTGGGCACAAGATGGCCACCACAAGATGGCCAGCAGGGGTGGGCAGTTTGGATGGGCCAGGCCTGCAAGAGAGGGCAGTTGTGGGAGATTAGGCCAGCAGGGTAGGTAGGGCAGTTGGGAGGGATCAGGCCTGCAAAGGAGGGCAGTTGGGGGTGATCAAGCCTGCAGGGGAGTGCAGTTAGGGGGCAATCAGGCTTGCAGGGGAGCAGTTAGGCATCAATAAGGCTGGCAGTGTTTAGGGGTGATGAGGCTGCCAGGCAGGTGAGCAGTTGGGAGCCAGCAGTCCTGGATTGTGAGAGGGATGTCTGACTGCCTTTTTAGGCCCAATCCTACTTAGATCAGGCCTAAATAAGCAGTTCGATATCTCTCAAGGGATTCCAGATTGAAGAGGGTGCAGGCTGGGCTGAGGGACACACTCCCCATGCACAAATTTTGTGTACCGGACCTCTAGTCCTATATAATAAAAGGCTAATATGCAAATTGTCCTCTTGACCAAGAGTTTGACCAAGAGTGCAACTGGGAGTTTGACCAGTGGGTGGGGCTGGCTGGTGTCCCTTCCCCTAGACCAGCCCCTTCCCCAATCACCCACCACCACCCTGACTGGGGGTGGGGCCGTCAGGCCAACCACCCATGGCTTCTCCCCCTCTGTCTCCCCCCAGCTGGCCCAGCCCTGATCAAAGTCCTACATGGGGCCTCTGGTTAAATAAATCCTAATCAACAACCCCCCTAACTCAGCTTCTAGTAACCTCTTATTTCACTTTTTGCCTGTATGGATTTACTTATTTCAGGTAACTCATAAAAGTGGCATCATATAATATTTGGAATTTTGAGTCTAACTTATTTCACTTAGCATAATGTTTTCAAGATTCATCCATGTTGTATTATGTGTTAGAGTTTCATTCCTTTTATGGCTGAATGATGTGTGTGTGTGTGTGTGTGTGTGTGTGTGTGTAAATAAAATGATAAAATTTGCAATTTTATAATGTAAACCTTCAACTTTGATTCTGTGGAGGAATGAGAGCTTAGAGTCTTCTAGTCTCAATTCTAGTTCACCACTCTGCTGAAGTATGGTTTTAAATATCAGCATCCTGTTGAGCCAGCATGGTTCAGTGGTCGAGCTTCAACTTATGAACCAGGAAATCAAGGTTTGATTTCTGGTGGAGGCATATGCCTAGATTGTGGGCTCAATTACCAGTGTGTGATGTGTAGGAGGAAGCCAGTCAATGATTCTCTTTTATAATTGATGTTTCTATCTCTATTTCCCTCCTCCATTCTCTCTGACATGTATGTGTGTGTGTGTGTGTGTGAGTGTGTATATATATATATATATATATATATATATATATATATATATCCTATCTAATAAAATAATAATATTCAAGTTGACCATACCTTCAATACACCCTCAAGCCATGCCCACAAGCCACGCCCACCAGCCAATCTGGAGCAAATAAACTCGAACCAAGATGGCTGTGGCCACTGAGAGCAGGAGAGAGGCTTGGGTTTCCCTGGTGATGGAGGAAGCCAAGCTTTCTGCCTGCTCTTGCCAGCCTAGGCCTCCACTCAATGTTACAAAGTTTCATTTATAGAAGATACACAATCCCAACAGAAATGGCGGCAGCCATGGAACTGGAGAGAGCAGAGGTTAGGGTTTCCCCGGGCAATGGAGGAAGCCAAGCTTCTGCAGCCCTAGCACCTAGGCCTCCACTCTAGGCTACAAAGTTTCAGTTATAGAATTTAAATAAACCCAGACAGAAATGGATATTGCCATGGAGTGAGCAGAAGGCTTGGCTCTGCTCCAGGCTACAAAGTTTCAATTGTAAAACATAAATTAATCCCAGATCCCAGGGCCTCTTCTTGGGTGGTGGGGAAGGGTGTTGCTGGCCTGCAAACTACCATAGGCCCCTCAGCCAGGCCACCCCATGCCCCAAGGGAACCCTCGCCCTGATTTGGAATACCCTTCAGGGCGAACCAGCTGGCCCCCACCCAGGCACCAGGCCTCTATCTTATCTAATAAAAGAGTAATACGCAAACTGATAATCACTCCAACACACAAGAGGGCTGCCTCAATGTGGTCAAAGATGGCTTCCCCCATGTGGACACAAGATGGCCAGCAGGGGAGGGCAGTTGGGAGGGACCAGGCCTGCAAAGGAAGGCAGTTTGGGGCAATCAGTTTTGCAGGGGAGGGCACTTAGGGGTTACCAGGCCAGCGGAGGAGGGAAGTTGGGGGCAAACAGGCTGGCAGGGGAGCAGTTAGACATCAATTATTCTGGCAGGGTAGTGGTTAGGGGGTGAACAGGCTGGCAGGCAGAAGCAGTTAGAGGCAAACAGAGAGGCAGGCAGGTGAGAAGTTTGGAGCCAATAGTCCTGGATTGTGAGAAAGATGTCTGACTGCCCCTTTAGGCCTGATCATACCAGGATTGGGTCTAAATAGGCAGTTGGACATCCCTCTAGGGGTCCCAGATTGGAGAGGGTGCAGGCTGGCCTGAGGGACATCCCCTCGACCCCCATGCATAAATTTCATGCACTGGGCCTCTGGTACACACACACACACACAAATGCACACGCACGCACACACACACACACACACACACACACACATACACACACACACACACACACACACACACACACACACACACACGAGGCCCAGTGCAGAAAATTTATTCATGGGTGGCTGTCCCTCAGCCCAGCTTGTACCCTCTCCAATCTGGGACCCCTCAAGGGATGTCTGACTGCCCATTTAAGCCCAGGACTGCTGGCTCCCAACTGCTCGTCTGCCTGCCTTCCTGATTGCCCCTAACCACTTTTGTCTGACAGACTGATCACCCATAATCACTACCCTGCCAGCCTGATTGATGTCTAACTGCTCCCCTGCTAGCATATTTGTTCCCAACTTCCCTCCTCTACTGGCCTTGTCACCCCTAACTGCCCTTCCCTGCAGGCTTGATTGCCCCCAACTGCCCTCTCTTGCAGGCCTGGTCCCCCCCAACTGCCTTCCCCTGCTGGCAATCTTGTGGTGGCCATCTTGTGTCCACATGGGGGCAGGATCTTTGATCCCTTGGGGGCACCCATCTTGTGTGTTGGAGTGATGGTCAATCTGCATCTTACTCATTTATTAGATAGGAGGATAGAGGCCTGATGCAGGGGTGGGGGCCAGTTGGTTAGCCCTGAAGGGTGTACTGGATCATGGTGGGGATTCCCTTTGGGCATGGAGTGTCCTGGGTGAGGGGCCTGTGGTGCTCTGAAAGGAGTCCACACCCCCTGTCAATCCAAGCGGAGGTCCTGGTATCTGGGATTTATTTATCTTCTACTATTGAAACTTCGTAGACTGGGATGGAGCCAAGCCTTCTGCTCCCTCTGTGGTGGCAGCCATTTCTGTTGGAATTTATGTATCTTCTATCATTGATACATTGTAGCCTTCAGCAGAGGCCTGGGCTGGTCAGGTTGTGCAGAAAGCTTGGCTTCCTCCATTGCCGGGGAAACCCAAGAATCCCTCCTGCTCTCTCTGTGGCTGCAGCCATCTTGGTTGGGGTTAATTTGCATACTTACTGCTCATTGGCTAGTGGGTGTGGCTTGTGGTTATAGCAGAGTGATGGTTAATTTGCATACTACTCTTTTATTAGATTAAAATAAAAGAATATAAAATATGAACACTCTGGTTACCTTTGCAATAGAGGAGGGTTTTTGAGTTTAAGATCCCATATACCACTGGGACTTTTGCTGTACTGGTAACTGACTACTTCTCTTGCCCTAGTGGTGCTTACATACATCTGTTGCTTTTGTGTTAAATCATAGTGCTGTACATGTTTGTGCAATTTTCTTTGTTCACTGCAATAAAACTTTTTTAAAAGAATGTACCTATGTGGCAATAAAAACAGAACAAACTAATGCTAGTAGGTTACTCTCAAAAGCTAAGTGAAAGGTTCTAAATACCAAGACTATATATTGCATTATTCAACTTACATGAACTTTCTAGAAAATACAAATTTATGGGAACAGAAACCAGATTGGTGATTCTTAACAGTTGGAAGTAAGGCTGAAAAAATAGCACAGAGGGGTATATGAGAATGTTTTAAGTTGATGGAAATATTTTATATTTTGAATTTTATAGAAGTTTTAGAACTGAATACATTTTGTTGAAACTCATAAGATTGTACATCTAAAAAGCAAGAATTTTATTTTAAAATACACTCCAATAAGCATGATATTGAGAACAAAAATGGAAATAACCTGAACAAAGTCTCTTTATATCAGGACATAGGAGACTCTATGAAGAGAATAATAATTTTATTAGATGCATGACTTCCAAGTAATATTTCATTATCTAGTGATATATTTCTCTTTTCACAAATGAATTGTACAGGATGTTTGACATCTGCAATGCCATAACTCATAAATGGCATAAGGTGACAAATATTGGTGAATTCATGTGCATTTCAGATATAATATGGACTCTTGGGAGTTCCAGCGGCGCAATTGGTTAGCACGTGGTACTTATAATATGGACTCTTTGCCACATGGCCGAGTTTTCTGTTATTGGGTAATTTCTAGAAATCTTAATTCTCACTAAAGAATCTTGCATCCCATGTAGGTTACTGCTGGCTAGGTAAAGAATCACACCAAATGTGGTTTAAAAGGTATGTGGTTACCATTTGAAGTTTATTAGGTGGCTGTGTGATTATTTATTTATGGTCTGTCTCAATTGGGGCTGAATGTTCTAGGAAAGCCTGACTCTGGTACCAACTGCAGGGATGGTCTCATCTCCCAGTAGTATCTGGATATGTCACATTCATTATCATCTACTTGACCAAAACAAAGCACATGGTTAAATCAAAAACCAGAGATTGGAAAAATGAATTCCATCTGTTGATTGGAAGAGAGGCAGACTTAAGTTGCCAAAATGTTTACTGTATGTCATGAGGGGAATTATTAATGGTATTATTTATAGTTTTATTGGAGTATAATTTATATACCATGAAACAGAGCAACACATATATTGTCAACTGATTTTCAAAATATCTGTAAAGGTAATTCAATGGAGAAAGAAAAGTCTTTTCAATAATGTGTACAGGAATAACTGAATATCCATGTGCGGAAAATTGATGTTGACTCTTTTCTCAGACCAAAAGTAAAAATTCATTTTAAAAAATCATAGACCATAAAATTTCTAGAAGAAAGCATAAGAGAAATTTTGTATAACCATTGGCTAGGCAAAAATTCCTTAGATATAAAACCATAAAAAACACAGACAATTAAAAAATTGGATTTGTTCAAAATTGAAAACTTTTGCTTCTTAAAAGACATCACTAACTTTAAAGGTGACATAGGAAAATAACAGAATAAGAAAATAGAAAGTCTGCTCCCCCATACAAGCAAAAATAACAAGACAAAAACTAGGCAATAACTGTCAAATTCAGCTTTTTTAAACTCTGGAAATTAACCTATTTCAGCAACCACAGGAATTCTTATTCAAAAACAGGGCTCTGATTTTTGGTAAGAACAACAAATTATGTGGTGTTTTAACTGACCCCAGGCCCAATACCTACTCTTCAGCTTAGCAGTAGACCCAGTGCACAACCTGGCCCCAAATGAAGCAAGGAGAACAAATTTAACAAATAAATGGAACTGTCTGTAAAGTATAGCATATGGAATATAGTCAATAATACTGTGATAGTTATACTAATACATGGTACCTGGTGGGGACTGCATATAAACTTTTTATGATTATCAAACCACTATACTGCACACCTAAAATGAACACAGTGCTTGCTGCTTTGCCCACAGTCCCTTTATGATAAATCTTAAAATCAGGTAGCTTATATCCTCCAAATTTATTCTTTTGCAAAATTACTTCAGCTAGTTAGTTCCCCTGCCTTCCTATATAAATTTTGAAATGAGCTTGTCAATTTTTATGTCCCCCCCAAAAAAAAATCCCAGCTAAGATTTTGATTGGAAATGTATTGAATCTATTAATCAGTTTGTGAATAATGATCATGATTACAACATGATCTTCCAATTCTTGAATATGATAGAGCTTTTTAAAAATAATAGACTACACTTGTCTATACTGTGGAGATTAATAATCTAGGAAATCCTTTAAATCTGTGTGCCTCAGTTTTCAGTGTTCTCAAGTGACTTGTCACTTGTAATGACTATCAATCTGAAGATTTTCCAGGGAATCAAAGTACCAAACATTAAGGAAAATACTGAACCCCTGCCTTTGTAACATGTTTTCTGTTCCTTTTCTCTGTACACTGATTACCCCTCTTCTCCACATATAAACCTCCTCTTACTCGTCATTTAAGATACAACCGTATCTGCCTCTAGGAAGTTCCCCCTCCCTGTCAGCCTCTTGAATCACTCAGTACCCTCCTGCCAGGATCTCCATCTCTGTACTTAATTTTCTACCCCTGGGAACCTTGCTCTGTTCACACATGTAGCAAGCCAGAAGATCTAGGGAATTGACACTCTAAGCAACCTCAACCAATGAGTCTCAGCAGTCCCCTAACAATTCCAGTGCAAACATTCTGAGATGTAAATTTTACATCTTTTTCAGAGTTTCACACATGATTAATTTCAGTACAACTGCTCTAATACCTTGCTTATCATAAAATCCTTCCTTACCTTTCTTCCCTTTTATGTATCCACTGCCCAGCAAGCATTTCCTGTACTTCCCAAATAAACTACATACACTCCGATTCTTGTTTTAGAAGTGCCCAAACTGAGACACTACTTATTACTCATATCCTATTATCTCCATTTCATTTTGAGTTAGCATGAATTAAGACATATATTCATTATATGAACATTGTCTCTTGTTTCCTATTTCTTTATTTTCCCTTCTAAGCACTAATAAGCATTTTTGCATAATGGTTACTTTATTAAAATGTAATTTGCTAATCTGATACACCTGTAACATATTTTCTTCTTTGTATGTGTTGTTAAGAGCCATACTACTTTATGAGAGGAAAGTTTATGCTTAAAAGATCAAATGAGAAAGAAGAAAGTACATTTAAGAGAACATACAGAATCTAGGGAGAAGGATAGAAAACAAAAAGAAGATAATGACTCTGGAGATTTAGACTTGTGGTTTCAGTTATCTGGATTAGACTAGTCTCTAAACTGGAGTTTCAATATTGCTTCAGTCTAAATGGGTGCAGCTGGATAGAATGACTTTTTTTTGTTTATTAGACTTTATCCCGATAGATGTTTCCTCACAGTGAGAAGTGTTTAGGGAGGTACTCTATCAACATACTCACATGAGCTGCAGGTCTCCGTGTGTCTTAGTTTGCAGTAAACTGAACAATTTTCAAATTTATACAAAACTAAAGCATAATAATGATACCATATACATTTTTTATTCTTTTTTATTTCCATAAGAAAAAGGAAGAACATAAACAGTTCTTTAAAGAACTATTAATAGGCCATCTTGGTTGGGTTAATTTGCATACTTGCTCCTGATTGGATGGTGGGTGTGGCTTGTGGGTGTAGCAGAGTGATGGTTAATTTGAATATTACTCTTTTATTAGATAGACGACTTCTTTAAATTATCTTCTAAATTTTTTTATTTTTTTATTTTATATTTTATTGATTTTTTACAGAGTGGAAGGGAAAGGGATAGAAAGTCAGAAACATCAATGAGAGAGAAACATCAATCAGCTGCCTCTTGCACGCCCCCTACTGGGGATGTGCCCACTGCCAAGGTACATGCCCTTGACCGGAGTCGAACCCGGGACCTTTCCGTCCACAGTCCGACGCTCTATCCACTGAGCCAAACCGGTTTCGGCTTATCTTCTAAATTTTAAGCCTTGCCTTATTCATGTGATGATAAATTAGATACTTTACTATTCAATGTATGCACTATAGATTGGTGGCCTGACTTCAGGGATTTTTTAGAAGTACAGAATATCAGGCCTTATTCCAAATCCACTGAATTCAAATATGAAATTGGATAAGACCACTAGATTATTTGTATAAAAATTAAAGAACAATAAGCACTGGTGTAAATTGCAGGGTTTCTGAATGAGAGTCTTTTTTGTTTTCTCCTAAGACACTTGGAAAATTTAGTCACATAGCTTCTAATACACACTTAGTTGGACAATTAAACCAAAATCACAAACAGTTGATTTGGAAAGTAAAAACTTTCCTCTCAACTTTAGAAATAAAGAGCTTATAAATAACATCAACAATCCTTGTAGGTTTTAAAACAGTGGATGATATTTCTAGGTCAATGTATTACTATGAGCAGATAAAGTTATCATAAATGACATGCCATTTGAATGGGCATCTTAAAACCAGACATTTATCACCTAGAGTGAAACATTCCTGCACCTGTGGTATCCCACCTACATTATTAAAACAGAACATAAATTGTGAATCTGTTGTCTCACTTCTTTATGGTTGTCAGGAATATCAATTCACATACAGTTTTGTCATTCAATAAATTAGTGGCTGAAGAAGACATACACAATATTTCATGGCACTCAGTTCCTGGCACTGACTTGGGAATCCTTTGAATATTTTATTAGGTGTCTTTGTTATAGGAAGATAAAATAGTAACTGTGAAATAGAATCGTGGCATTAAAGGTTGCCAAATATTTCTAATAACATGTTCCATGAAGCATGCAATTTATGATTTCCAAATTATAAGGCAAAATATGTTGAATTACGTTGTCAACAAAATATTGCCATTACTGTCACCTACTGTACCTAAAAGTTATTGGAGCTGAATTAGTTGAACGGGGGCTTTCAGTAGGGAATAGGCAAAAGCCCAAATGATGAGATTATGAGAACTAGAGGCTGTTTACAAAGATACCTTTTACCTGTGAAAGAAAATATTTAGCTTTAGTTGTCTATTTATGCCAATCATTTAACAATGATTTTTCATGGTTTGGATAAAATTTGAAAATACTATCTATAAATATTTACTAAGTTCAATGTTCTTTATGTTGTCCAAGTTGAAGTAGAAAAAGCCTAAGAAATATAGAATAGCTTGTACCATTATACTAGATTAGAATTCATTTTATTTACTGTGCAAATTAAGGGTTATTATTTCTTATTCATTTATTGACTGCTTACCTTGTATCTGGCAATGTGCAAGATATTTGACATGTTATCTCATTTGTTCCTTATTCTAATTCTATTAATATTTGACAAATGACCTGGCATCTACATACACACATTGGTTAGGGTTAGGGTTAGGGTTAGGGTTAGGGTTAGGGTTAGTAAAAACTTTTCCAGGGTTATACAACTGAGAAGTTTTCACTTAAATACTTTATTTGACTTATCCAGGTTACCATCAAATTCATATTCTTAGCCACTCTTTTACTGATTCATTTTGGATTTTGCCGTTTAAGTGTTTGTTGTTATATTCACATGAGGATATTTTACAAATTGATTTTCAGGGTGAATGGAAGGGAGAGAGAGTGAGGATAAGAGAGAAAAAAATTTATGTGAGAGAGACACATACACTGGTTGCCTCCTGCATTCACCCCAACTGGGAACAGGAAGAAAACCCACAACATAGGTATGTGTCCTTGAGTGGCAATCAAACCCATGACCCTCCTGTAAGTGGGCCTATATGCTGACCAATGAGCCTTTCCTTCGAGGGCTGTTAAATTCTTTTATAACTTAAGAATTCAGCCGAAACCGGTTTGGCTCAGTGGATAGAGCATCGGACTGCGGACTGAAGGGTCCCGGGTTCGATTCCCGTCAAGGGCATGTACCTTGACTGCGGGCCCATCCCCAGTAGGGGGCGTGCAAGAGGCAGCTGATTGATGTTTCTCTCTCATGGATGTTTCTGACTTTCTATCCCTCTCCCTTCCGCTCTGTAAAAAATCAATAAAATATATATATTTTAAAAAGAATTCATTAGCAGCAAGGAAAAAAAGCACAGGTTCAAAGGTAAATTCAGGTTAAAACCAAGATGGTGGCATAGATAAATGACAGCACTTGCCACCTCCCATACCATGTCAAAATTACAACTAAAATACAGAACAACCATCGTTTAGGATCACCTGAAAGCTGTCATACTGGAAGTCCTACAACTAGAGAAGTAAAAAGAAAATAAAGTATATAGAGATTGGGGTGTCTCCTGCACAGCAGCTCTTCCACTGTAATCACAGCTGGTCCTCACAGTCAATTGGCTCAGAGGTCACCAATAGCAATCAAGTCTCAATTGAATGTATTGTTTTAAGGATAAAGGTCATTTGATACTCATTTTCTAAGATTTAGATAGAATTCAAAATTATCTCTTTTTAAAAAAATATTCAGAGACTTATCAGAAACAAATTTAGATGCCTGTAATTGTCAATATTACTTTGGCTAATGCATTTTCAAAAAATAAGAGAGAAAACACTTTATGTGAGAAGTGTGTTCTTAGGAAAATAGCATGTACCAAAAGACAACTGCATTCAGCTCTTCCTGATGAGAAAACTCAAATCACAGGATTGGTGAAAAATCTATACATTTAGCTTTCAGGTTCTAAAAATGTGTGTGAAAGTTTGCAATATTTATAATGAGCCAATGTAACTCAATTTCCAGTGCATTTGAACAAAAACAAATGGAACTAAACTTTACTAAGAGCTTTCTTAGAGCAATAATCAACTCTGAACACTTTAAAAAATACTTGAATTTTTAAAATTCATTTTTGTTGATTTCAGAGAGGAAGGAAGAGAGAGAGAGAGACAGAAACATCAATGATGAAAGAGAATCATTGATTGGCTGCCTCCTGCATGCCCCCACTGAGCCCCAAACCCCAGCATGTGCCCTTGACAGGAATCAAACCTGGGAACTTTCAGTTCGAAGGCTGATGCTCTATCCACTGAGCCAAACCGGGGAGGGTAACTCTGAACACTTTTTAACTTCTATATTTAGAAGGTATTCCATTTTAATGTGAATATTTAAATAATTTATAAACAGGGTGACATCATATTTTTTTCAGATAAAAAATTCTGAGAACAAAAAGGTATTCATCTAAGGTATTACAGTCAGCTATGCTGAAAATGAAATGAGTATCTCCTGATGACAAAAGCATATTCACTAAATAAGTACTTCTAAAATAGTTATCACAAATCACAAATAGTTGTTGGAATAATAATAATGTCAAAAATATTTTAGGTACAGAATGAATCTCTATAGGAAAAGAAGTATGTAAAACAGAGATGTGGTATGTTAACTTATGATCTGATGGTGATGGGAAGAAGCTTCATTTGGAGAAAGTCCAGTAGTAATCACTACTATTTTTAAACATAATTATTGATGTTTAATTCATATACCATAAAATGTATTAACATATTTACACAATTCAATGATTTTTAGTAAATGATCACGTTTTCCAACCATTATTACAATGAAGTTTTACAGAGTTTCCTTCACCACATGTGCAGTTATAATTAATGTGTTTTCATCCCCAGCCTTAGGCACCCACTAATTTACTTTCTATATAGAATTTCCTTTCTTTGAGTATGCTGTATAGTTGGAATAATAAAATATGTTATCTTAAGTGGCTGGCTTTTTTCACTTAGCATGATGTTTAGTTTCATTATGTTGTAGCATATACTTCATTCTTTTTTGTGTATGCTTATACTCTCACCAGTTGATGAATGCTTGGATTGTGTCAAGTTCTTGGCTGTTATGAAGAATGCTGCTATTACTAGTATTTAAACAGATGTGGCCATAGTGGTTACTATTTGCAGAAGCTGAGATCATTAAAATTTTCACTGAATGTAGAGATGGAGGAAGAACTTTGGTAAGAATTATTAGGTGTGAGAATTGAGAAGAGGGTAGTGTGGATAGAAAAGAAAAAAATAACATTTGGTTAATAGTAATTAGTAAAATTGTTTTCCCTTGGAAAAGTACAAATCAAAAACATTATTTAAATAAATATTAATTGGCACCTCCTCTATGTCAGGTCCTGAGCTAAAATTATGATGAAATACAGACTGAAGGAAATTATCAAACTAGCAAACGAATTTGAATGCTTTATATAGGAACAATAAAATATTTTTTAAAGGGGGAACATTGCTAGGAAGTAAAAAAATAAAAAAATAATGAAAGCAAATAATTCATATTCTGCATGTAAGATAAAGCTTCTGATAGCCTTTTTCCCCCATTCTGAAAATGGGAACTACCTATCTGGTATTTGGGTAAGTATCTACTTGATTTCCTTTATGGAGGCACTTTTACAGGAATAGTTCATGTAGATCCTGTAACATAGTTGTCAATTCTGTTATTTACAATAAAGCAATCCCAAAATGTGCTCTAATGCTTATTTAATCAAGTTATCAGGAAACGTGTGTTACCTTATAGGTTTTAAACATGTCTCTTCCTTCCTAATATGAAAAAAGCCAAATGAGTATCCTAATAATAGATTGTGATAATGTACTTTATTGATAATTTTATTTTCAGAAGATTCATTTAGCTCTTCTGGTTACATTGTAACTAAGCAACAAGGCCTATAGAAAAACATCTGATTTACGAGAGAGAGAGAGAGAGAGAGAGAGAGAGAGAGAGAGAGAGAGAGAGAGAGAGAGAGAGAGAGAGAGGAGAGAGAGAGAGAGAGGAGAGAGAGATGAATGATTGTTGTGATCATTATTTTCTGAAATTATATTGAACTTTCTATAATGGTTTTCCCAAAAAGAAATAAAAATTCCTTGGTTAAGTAATTTTGGAATATTTTGCATCTCTATTGCAAATTCACAATGTATTAGAAATTAAGATTCTGAGGAATATTTCTGGGAGAAGATATGTTGATTTTTTTTTTACATCTAGGTATTTTCCAAGGTTGTTTTACAGCACAGCTCTATTTTACATATACTAATATATAAACTAAGGAAGTAGTAATCTGTGGTAGACCCATGTTTATTATTTAATGCGTTCTAGATAATGATGTATTAGAGAAACATAACACAGCTTCAATTTTATTCCTGTGCCTGTTACTAGACCCGTGGTGATAAAGGGAGGAGAAATGGAAAGGACCACATCACTTCTTCCTATTCCTTAATGATCAAGGAAAGCCAGGGCAGTCTGGGTCTTATCTAATCAGCTCTGAATTCAGAGAGCATAGCATTTGGGATCTGCTTGATTTCTTTTTTTAAGTTGAATTTATTGGAGCCTCATTGGTTAATAAAATTAACAGTTCCCATCAGTAGATGAGTGGATAAAAGAAGTTGTGGTATATTTACACAATGGACTACTACTTGGCTGTGAAAAATAAGAAAATCTTACCCTTTGAGACAGCATGATTGGATCTGGAGAGTATTATGCTAAGTGAAATAAGTCAGTTAGAGAAAGCAAGTACCATATGGTTTCCGTTATATGTGGAATCTAACGAATTGGATCTTCTTACTTTCTTACACTTACATTTGCCCATTTTGGAAAAGACTCTCTATCCACCAGAATATTAACCTCTTAGTACTGAAGTTGTACACGGTGATTTTAAATACTGGCTCCCCAATCTTCAAGTTGTGAGATTTTGAGCATGTTTTTTGTATCCTTTTTTTTACTCATCTGCAATCTATATATATAAAAAGCCAGCAAGCTAAACACCATAATGACTGGAACGACCATGGCTATGATGCCCAATGCGGCCAGTGAACCAGCTCGATCTGGGAGGTGGAACCAGCTGGCCAACCTCCTACAGACCCTCTCCATAGCTAGCCCCAGCCACAGTGGGCCCCCACCACCCCGATCAGCCTGCAGCCTTTCCCCCTGCCCAGCCCAATTCCAGATTGGCCCCCTACCCCAGTCAGGGGCAGGGACAGTTGGCTAACTGCCTGCAGCCCCTCACCTAGGAAGGCCCCACCCCTGATGGGTCCCCACCTCCCTGATCAGCCTGCAGCCCCTGCCCCCAGCCAGTTCTGTCCCCAATTGGACCCGCACTCCGATCAGGGGCAGGGCCAGCTGGCCAACCACCTATGGCCCCTCCTCCAGGCTGCTGGCCCCCAATTGCCCCCCCAACCCATTCGGGGATGGGGATGGCTGACCCACTGCCCTCAGCTCCTCTGCCTCAGCCCTGATCAGCCCCCATCACCCCTATTGACCACCCACAGCCCTTTCCCCTAGCAAGCTCTGCCCCTGATTGGTCCTCCTACTCTGATCAGGGGCAAGAACAACAGCTACCACCTGACCCCAACCCCGATCAGCCACCCCCCCACACACACACAAATTGAGGGTGGGGCTGGCTGGCCAACCTCACCTGGCCACTGACCCCCAATGGCTCCCCACTCCATTTGGAGGCAGGGCCCACCAGCCAATTGCCCACAGTCCATCTCCCCAGCCAGCCTGGCCTTGATAGGACCTGATCAGGGTGGGCTTGTGGGCCAACCTCCCACCATCTCTTCCTCCCAACAGGCCCAGCCTCAATCTGCCCCAATTGGGGACGGGCTGGCAGGACTCCACCTGTACATGAATTCATGCACTGACCTTCTAGTATCTATACTAATAAAAGATTAATATTCTAATTAGATCAGGAGACCTTCTGGATATCCTTCTGGAAAAAGCCATGGTGGTGAGGCCAAGGCAGAGGCAGTCAGGCGTGATCAGCCAACAGGGACGGGCAGTTGGGGGTGATCAGGCCGGCAGGCATTGTGGTTAGGGGAGATCAGGCAGGCAGGCAGGTGAGCATTTCAGAGCCAGTTGTCCTGGATTGTGAGAGGGACAGGGATCAGGTCTAAATCAGCAGTTGGACATCCCCTGAGGGGTCACAGATTAGAGTGCAGGCCAGGCTGAGGGACACCCCCCCCCATGTACAAATTTCATGCACCAGGCCACTAATAGAAATAATAATGATGTAAAGCTCATAGAGCTGTTGTAATGATGCAATGAGATAATGATTCACTAAGAACAGCACCTGTCACATACTGAGCACTCAAATATTTATATCTGTCATTATCACACTCTCATAAAAATGGCTACACATACTCTTTACAATGAGAAAATCTGATTATGTCTCCTGTTATAGTCATGTCATACCTGCCCTCTTTTAAAACATAACAAAAACAAACAAAAATCAATATCTTTAAATGTATTAACATGGCAAAAGAACACATTCCCTATATAAACTAAGCTGACTTTTATTATCTTAGCTCTTACCACACAATCAGTCTATACTTCTTCTATATGACATTCTACCTAGATGGTGAGCTCTTTTGATGGGAGTGTGTCTTGGGTATCTTTAAAACAATATCTAGCATAATATCTGCTAAATAAAAAGTGCTCACCATAATTTTAATAAATCAAGGAGGGGGAAGATACTATGTGCTATTTTGTTTTAAGTTTTTAAATTGTGATCTTATCAACAGTTGTTAAAAGAATGAGATTAAACCCACTTCTGTGGGTCTTATTGTTGGGGGGACAGTAGTAGGAATCATCTTGAAGTAATAGATAGGATTAAATAGGATTCCACTTCTAAGCTGCATCAAAGTAAGATAATTTAGTAAGAGATAGTGTCAAAGTGTCTAGCATTAAAAACAGAGGCTAATGAGCCAAATTGTTTTTTCTGCTGTTTTCTTAAAGTATAAAATTGGAGACTGTGTACTGTACAGATTGTGATCTTAATGTTTATAGTAATTTTCCTAGATACAAGCTATCTATAATTCTCTTGCATATAACAATAGCAATGATAATGATAATACAATAGCAATGATAATGATAATACCAGTTATGATTTGTCACAGTTAAAGCAGAAGACCTGGCTGGTCACTTGAATACACAATATTGATCTTATGAAAGATATTGATGCATTGGGCTACACTACTTTACTTTTAGGACTAAGCAACTCTTCTTTTTCAGCAAATCTATTAGCATCATTCATAGAGATAAGACTTATGCTACAAGACTTGCATAAGAATAGTAAATAGATTATGAATTCTTCCTATATACCAAAAATTTTCCAAGTGGTTTTTATTCATTGTTCTTATTAATGCCTAAATACCTTAGAAGGCAAATAGTATCGCATTTTTTCAGATTAAGTAATTGAAATTTAGAGAGATAACTCCTCCAAAAATTATCCAAATAAGTGGCAAAGCTAGAATCTGAACCCATATCTGCCTAAACAATTACCATTATGCAATCTACTATATTTCTATTACTATAAAACAGGAAAAATTCTAATATGGAAAGAAAGCTGTATAGAACAGGACACAGAAGGCATAGGATCTCCACCTGGCTTTGTAATTTACTATATTTATAACTACCTAGGTATCTTAGGTACTCTACGCTTTAATTTCCATACCTATATATTGGAAATAATGCAACCATTTTACATACTATCTAATAAAGAGCAAATATGCTAATTGACCCTCATGACATCACTGATTGTGGCCCCCACAGCCAATAAGGAGGGGATATGCTAATTGACTGCCCCACCCTCAAAGATGGTGGTGTCCATAGCCATAAGATGGAGATGCTCAGCCCCACTGGGGCATCAGGTGTGCAATAAGGCTGGGCCCGCCCCCAGGTGGTGAGCCCTGTTTCTCTGCACAACTGCCTCCAGAGTCTCCACATGCCTGCCTCCAGAGTCCCCAGCCATCCAGGGCTGGCCTGAGGTCCAGGCAAACCTTAGATGTTGGCTTCCAAGCGTCCCAAGGCCACCCTAGGCTCATGTAACCGGGGCCAGTTGAGGCTTGTACTGCCAGCAGTGGCAGCAGCAGAGGTGTGATGGGGCATCACCTTCCCCTAATTGCCAGGTTGCCTCCTGCCCCGGAAGACTCTAGGACTGTGAGAGGGGGCAGGCTGGGCTAAGGGAACTCCCTCTAATATCAAATAAGGCTGTTGGAAAAACATTAAATTTTGTGTACATGGAAGTGTGTTTTATATTGTGAAGCTTTATAAAAATTTGTTTTTAAAAGATTTTTGCTGCTGGTTATGTTTTAATAATATCAATAGTCCATGAAGTTCATTTATTTAATATGTGAGAAAAGTGAGACTGAAAGATAAAGTAACAAACTCTAACTTATAAGTTTGTAATGCTATGATAGCAACCCAGATAATATAGCCCCATATCTTAACCAAGATAGGATATTGCCTGTCTAGCTCAGTGGTCAGCAAACTGCAGCTCGCGATCAGCCGTTTGCTGCTCTGTTGACTAATGAGTTTGCTGACCACCAAGATAGGGGCATAATCACAAGGAACAACAACAGACTGTAATTATTGGAATCAAGAGTCTAGGTCAGTAGTCGGTAACTCAATAGTCAACAGAGTGGCAAACTGTGGCTCACGAGCCACAGTTTGCTGAACACTGGTCCAGGTAAAGTATGCTTTGCATTGGTTTGAAGTAACTTTTATAATTAAAGGAGTGTTCAATAAGCCATGCCATAAAGATTTTGCAGTTCTTTATTTCCAGGGAAGACTAAACATCTGGGGCAGAATGAAGTTTTTTCTTCACATGTGGTCACTTTGAAAACTATCTGTTTCCTGGCAGGTGTGGCTCAGTTGATTGAGCATCACCTGCCCTTGTACTGGGAGGTTAGTGGTTCAATTTCCATTCAGGACATATGCCTGGGTTGCTTGCTCAACCCATAGTAGGTGGCAATGCAGGAGGCAGCTGATTGATGTTTCTCTCTAATTGATGTTTCTCTCTCTCCCTTCCTCTTTCTTAAATCAACAAAATCATATGAAAAATAAAGAAAAACTGTTAACACAATGGAATACTACTGGTTGTAAAAAAAAAAAAAAGAAAGCAGAAAATTTTACCTTTTTTGAATATTATGCTAAGTGAAATAAGCCACTCAGAGAGAGACAAATATCATGTAATCTCACTTATAGGTGGAATCTGATGAGCAAAATAATTTAATAAACAGAAATAGAAGCATAGATACATAGAACAAACTGACAGCTGTCAGCAAGGAGGAGTTTGGGGACTGGATGAAAAAAAGTGAAGGGATTAAGCAAAAAAAAATCCTATCTAATAAAAGAGTAATATGCAAATTGATCATACCTCTGCTATACCCACAGGCCACACCCACCAGCCAATCAGGAGCAAATATTCAAATAAACACATCCAATATGGCTGCCGGCCACAGAGAGCAAGAGGGAGGTTTGGGTTTCCCCAGTGATGGCAAAGCCAAGCTTTCCCTCTGCCCTTGCTGGCTCAGACCTCTGCTTAAGGCTACAAAGTTTCAATTATAGAATACCAACAGAAATGGCAGCAGCCACAGAATGAGCAGGTTTGGCTCCACTCCAGAATACAACATTTCAATTGTAGAAAATACATAAATCCCAGATACCAGGGCCTCTGCTTGGGTTGCCAGGGGGCATGGCCTGCCTGCAAACCATCACAGGCTCCTCACCCAAGCTGCCCCATGCCCCAATGGAACACCCCCCCGACCCAGGACACCCTTCAGGGCAAACCAGCTGGCTCCCACCCATGCACCAGGCCTTTATCCTATCTTATAAAAGAGTAATATGCAGATTGATCATCACTCCAACACAAAATATGGCTGCTCTCATGTGGTCAAAGATCCTGCCCTCATGTGGGCACAAGATGGCCACCCCAAGATGGCAGCAGGGGAGGGCAGTTGCGAAGGACCAGTCCTGCAGTGGAGGGCTGTTGGGGGTGATCAAGCCTGCAGGGGAGGGCAGTTAGGGGTGACCAGTATAGCAGAGGAGGTTAGCAGAAATCAGGAAGGCAGGCAGGTGAGCAGTTGGGAACCAGCAATCCTGGGATCAGGCCTAAACAGGCAGTCGGACATCCCTCAAGTGGTCCCAAATTAGAGAGGGTGCAGGCTGGGTGAGAGACACCCACTACCCCCCATGCACAAATTTTGTGCATCAGGCCTCTAGTATGTGTGTGTGTGTGTGTGTGTGTGTGTGTGTGTATGTATATATATATATATATATATATATATATATATATATGAAACCCATAGGCATATACAACAGTATGGTGATAGCCAGAGGGAAAGGGATATGGGGGGTTGAAGGTGGGCAAAGGGGGTATAAAAAGTGATGGAAAGAGACTACTTTGGATGATGGGTGCTTGATGCACTGTGCAGATGATATTTTATTGAGTTGTAATCTCAAACTCAATGAAAAATAAAAACTATACATTGAAATTATTTATTTTTTAGTTTCTTTATTGATTAAGGTATTACATATGTGTCCTTATTCCCCATTGACCCCCAACGCCCACTCATGCCCTCACCCCTCCGGTATCTATATCCATTTGTTAGGCTTTTATGCATGCATACAAGTCCTTTAGTTAATCTCTCCCCCTTACCTCCACAATCCCCTACCTTCTCTCTGTTTGATGGTCTGATCGATGGTTCTCTAACTCTGGATATGTTTTTGTTCATCAGTTTATGTTCATTATATTCCACAAATGAGTGAGATCATGTTATATTTTTCTTTCTCTAACTGATTATTTCACTTAGCATACTAGTAATGCTCTCCAGGTCTTTACATGCTGTTACAAATGGTGGGAGTTCCTTCCTTTTTATAGCAACATAGTATTCCATTGTATAGATGTACCATCTTCTTTTTTTTAACCCACTCATATGCTGATGGGCACTTAGGCCGTTGCCAAATCTTAGCTATTGTAAATTATGCTGTTCTGAACATAGGGGTGCATATATCCTTTCTGATAGGTGTTTCTAGTTTCTTGGGATATATTCCTAGAAGTGGGATCACTGGGTCAAGTTGTTCCATATTTGGTTTTCTGAGGGAACTCTCCACAGTGGCTGTACCAGTCTGCATTACCACCAGCAGTATACAAGGGTTCATTTTTCTCTGTATCCTTGCCAGCACTTGCCATTTATTGATTTATTGATGACTAGAGGCCTGGTGCGTGGAATTTGTGCACAGGCGTGTGTGTTCCTCATCCCAGCCTGCACACTCTTCAATCTGGGACCCCTCAAGGGATGGGATCAGGCCTAAATGGGCAGTTGGACATTCCTCTCACAATCCAGGTCTTCTGGCTTTTAACTGCTCACATGCCTGCCTTCCTGATTGCCCCTAACCGCTTCTGCTTGCCAGCCTGATCACATCTAATCACTCCCCTCCCAGCCTGATTGATGCCTAACTGCTCCCCTTCCAGCCTGATTGCCCCTAACTGCCCTCCCCTGCAAGCCTGTTCACCTCTAAGTGCCCTCCCCTGTAGGTCTGGGTCCCTGCAAACTGCCCTCCACTGCAGTCCTGGTCACCCTTAACTGCCCTCTCTTCAGGTTTGATCACATCCAACTTCTCTGCATTACAGGCCTGGTCCCTCCCAACTGCCCTCCCCTGATGGCCATCTTGTGGTGGCCATCTTGTGTTCACATGGGGACAGCCATCTTTGACCACATGGAGTCAGCCATCTTCTATGTTGGAAAAACAGTCAATTTGTATATTACTCTTTTATTAAATAGGATGGCCACTCTGACAGGTATGAGATAGTACCTCATTGTCATTTTGATTTGCATCTCTTGGATGATTAGTGACTTTGAGGATGTTTTCATATGTCCCTTGGCCTTCTTTCTATTTTCTTTTGAAAAGTATCTATTTAGGTCTATTGCCCATTTTTTTATTTGGTTTTTCATCTTCCTTTTGTTAAGTTGTCTGAGTTCTTTTTACATGATGGAGATTAAACCCTTATTGAAGATAATGTTGGCAAATATGTTCTTGCATGCAGTGGATCTCCTTGTTGTTTTGTCGATAGTTTCTTTTGCTGTGCAGTAGCTTTTTATGTTGATGTAGTCCCATTTGTTTATTTTTTATTTAATTTCCATTGCCCTAGGAGCTGTTTCAGTGAAGATATTGCTTTAGCATATGTCTGAGATTTTGCTGCCTGTGAATTCTTCTAAGATTAATAATTGAACAGTATATCTACATTAAATCAAAATGAATGCCATCCTATATGGAAGCACGGAAATATAGGTGAGAAAAATAGAAATGCATATCAAAAAGCAAGCCTTGTAGTTATTATTCTAAGACTTTGTAATTTCTTCTTTATACCTTTTGTGAACTCAGAATATTAGTAACTTCCTTTTTCCCTCAGATAACTGTACTTTCATCTACCTGGTAAACCAATTTCAGAATCCTCTTGAACTTACTTTTCTCTTACCTCACCTTTAACATTCAGGTTGCCATGAAATCTATATTTTGCACTCAGAAAACAATATAAGCTTCTTAAATTGATTCTTCCTTCCAGATTCTCCTCATATTATCTCCACCATTGCCATCAGGGTTACTGGCCTTAAAACAAAAACAGGTTCCACCTCTGCTTCAATATTTCTGTTGAGTCTATTATTTTCAGGGCAAAATCCAAATTCCTTATCATGTTATGCAAACACTTTTGTATTCTAGCCACAATTTGTTTCTCCACTTATAGAAACCTCATAAATCTGGTAGCCCTGAATATGTCCTTCTTGTCTAAAAACCTCATGTCCTTACCTGTCTCTCCTTCTGTTTATAACTACTTTCTCAGGCACGCTCCCATTCCTCTTTTGAAGCCAAACTCAAAAAATTGCCTCTTCTTAAATCATTTCCTAGGGTACAAAATAAAATAAATATATGATAGAAATAAAAAAATTAAATGCTTTTGCTTCCCCTGATCCCTCCCTAGGTATATAGTCACACTTTCTTCTGAGCTGTCGTGGCATTATGTTTTTATATGACATTTTTATTTTAGGATAATTTTAGATTTATATGAAACTGTCAAACATAGTAGAGAGGGTTTGTATAGACTTCATATTATCTCCCCTGTTAACATCTTACATTGCTATAGTACATTTATCCTATCTAATAAAAGAGTAACATGCAAATGTGACCGTACCTTGGATCCTGATTGACTATGCTACCAGCCAATTGGAACAGGGGGCGGAGCAGGGGGTAGAGCAGAGCAGGGGGCGGAGCAGAGCAGAGGGTGGGGTGGATCAGAGGGTTAGGCAGAGCAGAGGGTGGGACAGGGCAGTGGCGTGGCCAGCATACAGAGGGCGAGGCTGGCAGGAGTGTGGCCACAGTACAATGAAAGCAACCACCACCCTCTAAGGGTGGCCCACAAGGTACTTAAGGGCCGGACCTCCTTAAGCTTATGGTGCCTGAATCACATGCAAATGAGTGCCTGGGGTCCCTCCATGCCCCCAAGTCCAGCACTTACGATGGGAGTGGGGGGCTGCTGCCAGTCTTTGGGGTCTGTGGAGACCCTGGTAGCCACCATGGGGTGCAGAAAATTCAAGGTGCTCTTGTTTCCTGCAGAGTATCGTGGGCGCCAGGAATTCTGAGAAATGTAGTTCTCTTGATAGACCCACTGTAGGAGTGAGTTTGAATTACTGAGCGGGGGTGGGGGGGGAACATGGAAGTGGTAGGGTGGGGCAGGCCGGCCCGGGGCAGGGTCTTTAGGCCTTGGGCTGGTGGGGGGCTTGGCGGGCGGGGCATGTGTGGGGTGCAAACCTGCTGGGAGGCTAGCACCCAATAGCCCCTGGATCAGAGACACAAACCCACAGGGAGGCTGGCACCCAGCACCCAGAAGCTCTGCCACCCAGGTGCTGCAACCCCAGCACCCCGCCATGGGGGCGATGGGGCTGTGAGGGGCTGGATCTGAGACACAAATCAGCAGGGAGGCCAGCACTCAGCAGCCCTAAGCCCTGCCACCTCAGACCTGCAGGCCTGGCAGCCAGCAGCCCCAAGGCCCAATGCTTAGGCGCTAGGGCTGCTGGGGAAGGGAGGGTGCAGCGGGTGGGGGCAGTTGAGACACAAACCCACAAGAAACCTGTGGAAAGAGAGATAAACTATTATAACTTTATCTCCCTTTCCTCAAGATGAGAAAACTGTCCCTGGATTATTTAGTGATGTGGCCCACACCTTTCTACATAGGGTATGTTATGACCACTCCCAGAATGCCGTCTCCAGGGAATAACCTACTGTGGTAAATCATCTGAGAGAGGAAACAAGCTTTTCTTGGGTTTATTCTGAAGGTCAGAGAACATGCCACCCCCCAACATATGCTTTCTTGTTATATTGATGATCTTGAGCTGCAGATTCTTGAAAAACTGCAAGTGCATGCAGAGGATTTCACTGAAGTCTCCTGATCTGTCTAAAATTGGACCCCCCTAAAGGAGCTTCAATGTCATAGGTCCCCTTGATGGGAGAAGTGTCATCAGGCAGAGAAGACTGACTCCTGTCACAGGACATAACACCCAAACTTTGTTACAAACTATTTCTCTCCACCCCCCATTCATCTTTCCTAAAAATCATTTACTCTCCTCTAGGAGGCCTACATCTCCTGTTCCCTTTCCCTAGGAAGAATGTATTTAAATCTGCATCCTAAGCCACCTTGGGGAGTTATTCATTTTTCCCTGAGATCTCCCACATATACATGAGGTACACATGTTAATGAACTTTTGTTTTTCTCTTGGTGATCTGTCTTTCATTACAAAGGCCTGTACTAAGAACTCAGAAAGGTTGAGGAAAACAATTTTTCTTCCTCCATAATTCTATCTTGGGAAATCAAGTCCCCAGCTGAACAATGAAGTTGGCTCAAGTATCAAGCATTCCCAGCTGATGGGAGGGAAGCTTCTAGGGAGAAATCAATGATATTGGCATCAAAGTGGGATGGAGGGCACACGCATGGTTGATGGTGGGAGTTAAAAGTGGTTTGACATTTTTGGAGGATGACTTGGCAAATTTGATAGAAGTGTTCAAGGTATATCCAAGAGTCTTCTTCTAGGAATCACATCTGCTGACATAAAGCACAAGCACTTAAGCCCTGGTCAGAACCCAGGATGCTACTGCGGGCTCCCCTTTCATGATAGGAAAACCTGGAAATAACCTGCATTTTTAGGACAAGGTGGCATCTATGCTAATAAAAGTGTAATATGCTAATTAGACTGAACATCTTTCTGGCGACCTTCCAGATGTCCTTCTAGACATCCTTCCCAACAAAGCCATGTTGGCGGGGCCAAGGCAGAGGAGGTTAGAGGCAATCAGGCAAGCAGGGGAGAGCAGTTAGGGGGACCAGGCCAGCAGAGGGTGCAGGCTGGGCTGCAGGCTGGACTGAGGGAATCCCCCGCCCTCCTCCCCCATGCAAAAATCTTGTGCACCAGGCCACTAGTCACAAATAATGATTCAATATTCATATAGTATGAACTAAAGTTCAGACTGTATTCAGATTTTTTTGTCAGTGTTCCTGACTGCTAATTTTCTGTCATAGGATTCCATACAGGATACCACATTATATTTTATCAGTCCACGTCTTTTTAGACTCCTTTTGGATGTGGCAGTTTCTCAACCTTTCCATATTTTTTAATATCTTGACAATTTTGGAGCACTGGTCATGTGTTCTGTAGAATTTCTCCTCATTTAGAATTGGTTCGATGTTCCTCTCTCAATGAGATGGGTTATGGATTTTTTTTTTGGGGGGGTGTTGTATAACAGAGGAAAAGTGCTGGTCTCCTCATGTGATATCAAGGATATGTGCTATCAACATGACTTCTCATTGTGTTGTTGACCTTCATCACATTGCTGGGATAATGTTTGTCAAGTTTCTTCATTAACAGGTCACTGTTATCTTTTCTACACTTTCCCTTTGGACGGAAGTCACATTTAAAAAGTGAGGAATTAACTTCATCTCCTTAACTATGAAGTATCTACATAACTTGCTTGAAATTCTGTGTGGCCTATTTGTCTACTCTCCCCCAATATACAAATTTCTCATATTTTGATAAAGGGAACGTCTTTTAGTTGGTTCCTGTATCCCTTTGACATGGCCACATCTGGGTGTGTGTGTATATGTATGTATGTGTGCAGAGGACACTTCTTTACTTTTTGTTTCCAGGCTCATCTTGAATATTCGCCACCTCAGTCGTTCCTAGAATAAGCCATTTCTTCAAACTCTGATCCTTTTATTAGAGAAAGTTATTGGAAATAAAATCTGGATACCAGAACCCAATATTATATATACATTCCTATTATATAACCCTCATCAAGTTAAATTTTACTTATTTTTTCTCTCCCATGAGAATGTTTTACAATGGCCATACTCTCATGTATAGGAATAAAGCCTTTCAATTTGAAACCTTCTGTTCTTTTTAAAAATAAATCTTCATTGTTCCTATTATTAGAGTTGTTCCTCTTTCCCCGCATAGTTCCCCTCCACCTGGTTCCCATACCACCCCCTGCCCTTTCCCCACAACTGTCCTCATCCATAGATGTAAAATTTTTGTCCAGTCTCTTCCCGCACCCCCACACCACTTTCCCCCCAAGAATTGGCAGTCCACTCCCTTTCTATGCCCCTGATTCTATTATATTCACCAGTTTATTCTGATTGTTCGATTTTTTATTCACTTGACTTTTTAGATTCACTTGTTTGATAGATATGTATTTTTTGTCACTTTACCTTTTTCTTCTTCCTCTTCTTAAAAAATTCCCTTTAGCCTTTCCTATAATACTGGATAAGTGGTGATGAACTCCTTTAGTTTTTTCTTATCTGTGAATCTCCTTATCTGACCTTCAATTCTGAATGATAGCTTTGCTGTGTAGAGTAATCTTCATTGTAGGTTCTTGCTATTCATCACTTTGAATATGTCTTGCCACTCCCTTCTGGCCTGCGCAATTTTTGTTGAGAAATCAGTTGACAATCATATGGGTACTCCCTTGTAGGTAACCGACTATATTTCTCTTGCTACTTTTAAGGTTCTCTCTTTGTATTTTGCCCTTGGCATTTTAATTATGATATGTCTTGGTGTGGTTATCTTTGGGTTCCTCTTGTTTGGGGTTCTCTGTACTTCCTGGACATGTAAGACTATTTTTCTCATCAGGTGAGGTAAGTTTTTGGTCATTATTTCTTCAAATAAGTTTTCAGTATCTTGCTCTCTCTCTTCTTCTGGCACCCCCATAATTCTGATGTTGGTATGCTTGAAATTGTCCCAGATGCTCCTTACACTATCTTCATATTTTTGGATTCTTTTTTCTTTTTGCTTCTCTGGTTGGGTATTTTGTTGTTGTTTGTTTCTTTCTTTCTTTTTTGTTTGTTTTTGTTTTGTTTTGGCTTCTTCATATTACAAATCTTTGACTGGATTCTTGGGATCTTCTAGTCTGTTGTTGGATCTCTGTATATCATTCTTTATTTCAGTCAGTGTATCCTTAATTTCTGATTGGTCCTTTTTCATATCCTTGAGGATAGCATTCAATTTCTTGGAGGTTTCTAGAAGATTCTTGAATAACCTTATAACTATGGTTTTGAACTCTATACCCAGTAGTTTGCTTTCCTCCATTTCTTTCATTTGTGATGTGTTTCTTTGTCTCCACATTTTGGCTGCTTCTCTGTGTTGATAGAGTGGCTTTATGTGCTTGGTGTTCTATAGGACCCAGTGGCTCAGCCTCCCTAATTACCTGAGGGGGATAATCTTGGTGCACCCATTTTGGGCTATGCACACAGTCTTGTACTTAACTGTTGATTGCTGTTGGTATCACTAGGAGGAATTGGCTGTGAGGATCAGTTGTGTCTACAATGGGAGGACTTCTATGCTGGAGACACCTTTATGGGGCAAGACTTGCTTCAGTGGGGCTTTGGCACTCACTGAGTCTGTCTTCCCCCTGAGTGTGTCTCTTATGGATGTGAAGAGTTGTAATCAGGATGGTTTCACCCTGACCACTGGGTACACTGACTCTTGGATCTCCAAAGAGGTGCAAAGTCAGCCCCTGCCTGAGGCCACCCAGCAGAAGCTACAGCTAGATTGGCAGATTTCTCCTCTTTGCTTGGGATTTGGAGATGCCCAGATTAGGCCAAGCTGCGAAGCAATGTAGGCTGTTGCTGCAGGGCCTTAGGCCTTCTTTTGAATACTTTGGAGCTCTCTTACCCAGCTGCAGTTTGTTAGGTTTTAGATTGCAAAAGGCAAGGCCATTCATATGCAAAAGCCTCTGCCTACAGCTTGGGTGTAGTTGTAAATTGGGTGGGGCGGGGTTTCAGGGAATCACCAGGGGAGAGCAGACAGCAATGGATGCCCATCATCCTGCCCCTAAGAAGTCCCCGTGTCTCTGTGTCCCAAGCCACCATGCAGGAACAATGATCACTGCAAGCACCTCTTAGAGAAAGTTGATCCAGCATGATCCCAGACAGTCCAGTTTCTCCCTGTATGAGTCTGGGTCCCCCAAAGTCTCACCCACAACTGAAGTTAGAGCATTCAAAAGCTTGTATCTCCCTCCTGATTGAAAAAAAGACAACAGCATACCAGTTGCCAGCCCTTTTCCGCACTGGCTTTCATACCTCCGCACTTCACTTCAGTAACCCTGAACCTCCTCCCAGTCTCAGAGTTCTTTTCTCTTTCCTTCTATTTGTATAAATTCCACTCAGCCAGCCTTCCCGTGGTTCTGGATGATATCCCTTTTGTCTTTTGGTTGTATTTTTGAAGAAGTGGTTGTGTGATGCAGCAAGTTCAGTTGTTTACCTATTGCCATCATCTTGGTTTCTCACTATTCAGTAAATCTTTGTAACCTTCCGTTCTTCCTTGGTTGTTTGATGCAATTATACTATTTTTTTCTGTATAACTAGATTGTAGAAGTCATTGAAATATTTCTTACATGTCTTACTAAGAAGCCCTGCATCAATCAATTATATTTTGACTCTAGGGCTGAATTCTGTGCTGATATCTTTCCAAAATTCTTCTCTTTTGCATCAAAAATTATCTTTCTATGTTTACCTATTCCAATAATGAATGTGAGTGTTTGAATTAAAACTTTGGCAAGGGACTAACCCTTTACACTACAGCCTGGCACTTGTTATGGGGTAAAGAATAGAGTACAGGACCTTTATTCATTTTAATGAAAGCCATCCACTTGTTCAGTAATACTAATTACTTACTGGCTAGCTCATGAGAAGAAAGGAAATGTATTAGTTCACAAAAATTAAAACAGAATCCAGTCAAGGTTGAAAATAATATCATTAAAAGTCTTTTTGAATATATTTTATTAATTTTTTAACAGAGAGGAAGGAAGAGGGATAGAGAGTTTAAAACATTGATTAACTGCTTTCTTTTTTTTGTCAGTGATTTATTGTGAGAATTTTTTTCAGAAGGCAGAGGGATAAGGGAAATGTGAAGCAAGGTTGTGGTCATAGCTGAAGACTCGCACAGCTTTGGGGAGCACAGAAACATGAATCACTCCACATGGGTGGCTCAACATTGGTGCTGGGAACCAACCCCTGGCACAAAGACATTTAACCTTTGAGTGAATCTGTCTCCATTTGGACCATAGTAATATACTGGGGAGAGATGGCATAACAGCCAATGCTCATAGAAGTTGGGGGATGAGAAATCTGCCTGTAAGCGGGATTTTGCAGGGTATCAACAGCATCCACTACCAGTGAACTGTTCTGATTTGTTTACAGAATAGCAAAGACATCTTTCAAATACTTCTGAAATTCCTCTTCTATTAGAACTGAGTCATTGTCCTTAGGATCCTGAAAGGTTTTGCTCATGGCAAGCACAAACCCCTTCACTTTGGGATAAGACTTTGTAATAAGAGTCGTCTTAATTTTGTCCAATGACCTAAGTTTCTCTAGGCATTGAGAAGCTTTTTGAACATAATGTTCATGTGGAATATTCTGGAAAATGTTGCTCTCTAAATTAGTATAGGTCTTGAGGAGGAGGAACACACATTTCGACTTCTCATTGGGCCCCATTCGTCTCTCTAGAACCTCAGAATAGCTGGCATGCTGCTGACCTTGTGAAGACACGTCTGTTGTGCAGAAGGTACATTTCCAATCCTTCCTCTCAGGGTCCACAGGTGGGATGTGACAGTCCCCATGAAAAAAGAGGAGACAAACACTGCATTTGAAGAGCTTTCCTTCATCCCCACAGATCTTGCATTTCTCTGCGTTTTCCGGCTTTTTTTTTTTTCCTGTCAAATGGAGGTTCATGTAGATATTCATTCTCTATTAGCCATGTTAGGCGTCTTCCACCGCAGCACACAGTGTTCTTCCAGTTACTTACTTTTTCATAGCCTCCTTCAACTACAAATTCCCTTGGGGTGAACCACTTTCCATCCTCTGTCCTTATACACTTCACTGAGGCTCCTCGTTCCAATTTTCTTTTAATTAACATGCCCATCATCTTCCCACTGGTCTCAGGAAGTATTTCATCATTGAAAGTCACAGTCTCAACTTTGTCCATTTTTGACTTTTTTATCTTCTTGGCTTTTCCTGCAGTGGAGGTGTCTCCAAAATCCACAGTACTTCTTTTCTTCTTGGCTTTTTCTGGAACGGAGTTGTTTCCAGAATCCACAGTATCTTTTTTGAAGGTTTCATAAATATCCTTTAAACCAGGGTAGGTTTCCATCATGTCCTTGCTGAATAATACTTCCAGAAGGGACAGGTTAAATGTCTTCTCCACTTCATTGAGAACACGGTATACAACTTCTTGTTGAGAACCCGATGTGTCAAAAGATTTCTTTGACTTTTTATACATTTCATTGTTGATGAATCCATGATCACGGAGAAGTTCAAGGAAAGGAAATGAAGCTTTTATTATATTTGAAATTGTGACTTTCTGTGTTTTGAAGTGGCAGAGTGCAATGTTTTCTGCAGACATCCTGTTTCCGTCTTCAAGGCTGTGCTCCCGCCACTCTTCTGAGTCTCAGAGTCCCACCTTTGCTTTTATTTGTGGAGTTTTCACTCAGCCAGCTTTCTGGTGATTATGGGTGATGTTTGTTTTGTTGTTATGTTGTAGTTTCTGAATCGTTGCGCAGGGCAGAACAATAGGTGTTTACCTATGCCGCCATCTTGGTTCCTCCTGATTAACTGCTTTCTGCACACTCCCTACTGGGTATGTGCCTGCAACCAAGGTACGAATTGAACCTGGCACCCTTGCATCCACAGGCCGACACTCTTTCCACTAAGTCAAACTGGTTAGGGCTCATTAAAAGTTTTTATGTGTCTCTTGCCTTTATACTGATTATCTTTGAAAATTGTCATTTCCTTTCCTGTCTCCAATTATATTACGTAACTCTGTACCACATCATATTCTCATATTATATGCATGTTTGTATTAATTTTATTCAATGACCAGACAGACCTCTGAGGATATATTTTATATCTCTGTTTTACTCCATCTCTCCTGGAAGTGGCAAAAAATACTTTTAACATCTGTATATTTTTCATTTTCTTGAACTCTCAAAGACAAGTAAATCTCAAAAAAATAAGTGTGACCCTTATTAGGTTATCCACACAACCACAAATCAATCAGTGAGCATATTCAAGGTGTTGGAGTACCCTGGTCAGAAAGGGTCATTTGATTATCACTGTAGTTGAATGTGCCTGTGCCATACAGTACTACATAGTACTTGCATCTCATTCAAACCACAATCTAATGCAAAATTTTGGTTAGGTCTGGTGCCTCATTTTAGGTATTGCATCATATTGTTCTTCAAGATGAATTTTCCAAATTAAGTAATTTTATTTCCACATCCTTAGTACAATTCATTTACAACATACCTTAAAATATCTGTTGCCTGTGGCTTTCTAATAAATCATCCAAAAAGTTGGTGGCTTCATTAAATATCTATTTCTCATTTTTCTGCAGTGGTTTAGCATTTCTAAGTCAGGATTAGTTGGGAAACTCTGCCACTTTAGATTTGGCTTATTCATAAACCTGACGGTCAGCTGACTATCACTTTAAGCTGGCCTTGGTGATTTGAATGACATAGCTCTGCTCCACATGCCTCTCATCCTCCAGCAACTAAGCGTAGGCATATTTTTAAGTATCATATTTGAATACAAGGTCATTTGGCACAGCATGTTATTCTGCCCTAGACTGGAGGGAAACACAAAGTTACCCAGAAAAGAGTAAGGGTATAGGGAGAGGAAAATGAATCATGGACATTAGTAGAATCTACCACAACCATGTGATTTTAAAAAATGAAATAAGGGATAAGATCTATGACATGCTTTCCAGATGCTGATTATTGAAGGGGATACCAATGCAAATATTACAGGTGACTGTTAATGTCATTAAATTTACAGAGTAAAGTGGGAGAAGAAAAGAAGTCACACCCAATTGGAAACTGAGACTTCTGGAGGGGAAAAGACATTTGATCTTATTATAGTTATACAGTAAGAACTTGGGTGAATAATATAATTATTACATTAATTTTTATAATAATTGTTAAAAACAAAATTATTATATGGATTGACATATATAACTTAGTTCCATTTTAAAAATGAATTCAATAAGCTTATTAAACTCCTAATGTGTCTTTTTTTAGTAAATAAAATATTCTTAGAAAAACAAGCTCTAGATATACCATTTCATACTTTAATTTTTTTACATATTAAGTAAAGGTAGTAAGAAATTAAAATAATACTTATAGTCAGTAGCTTATTATTCTGTAAGACTTTTGACACAGATAAATTTTATTTGTGAAAAAGAGTATATGTACATTTTAGATGTATTTATTTGCCTTTTGGTGAATAATAAACCTTTGTTTTATAGGTTCAAAATACTATAAAGTTTTTTTTTCTGCACAATTTGATTTTCTACCCATTTGTACTTATCTGAAGATTGAGGTGGGATCTTAGTGGAGATAAATTCCTCATCCTCCCTCACCGCCCACCGAATACAGCTGTTTTCTTAAATTAGGTGAGAATATATCTACACAGGCTTTTATCTCTGATCTGAACATGGAATTTCATGTATGTCTTCTACAAAGAATACACATCAAGAAAAGCCCTGAGAGGAAAGAGTGATGTAGCACAATTCAAGAGGCACCGAACTTTCTTAAGTAGGGTCGTTCATAGAAGAAATCCATAGAAGAAGCAGTGATGCCATGCACTTCATACAGCATATGGAAATATCATACACAAACTATTTCTCAAAAGGAGTGGCCAAATATGAGAATAGAAAGCATACTTTAGCTGAAAGCAGTTTGGCTCAGTGGATAGAGTGTCAGCCTGCGGAGTGAAAGGTCCCAGGTTTGATTCCGGTCAAGGGCATGTAACTTGGTTGTGGGCACGTCCCCAGTAGGGGGTGTGCAGGAGGCAGCTGATCAGTGTTTCTAACTTTCTATCCCTTTCCCTTCCTCTCTGTAAAAAATCAATAAAATATATATTTTAAAAAAGAGAAAGCATGCTGTATATCTATATAGCTTATGAAATTTATATATTTAACATATGATATATAGAACAATGGTAAAAATTCTAGAATTGTTAGACTATAGATTGTACTTCAAAAGATATGGAAATAGCATTGCATGGAAATTGAACCCTTTGCACAATTTTAAAATCCCAGTTCACTTTCAGAAAAATAGCCATAATAGGTGTACAGAGATGCTTAAGTATTTTCCTAGTAAATTTTCTTCCTATTTGAGAAATGTTAAATTATGTGTTAGTTTTGAATAGAACATAATTCTCTCATATATACAGGTGTGACACCTTTACTAGGAATTTTGCTCTAAATAATATCTTACTTAGGTGCTCAAAAGAGCAACAAATTTTGAAAAGATATTACTGATTACTACCTTTAAAATGAAGAGTATATGTATCTCTATAATTTATTTTTTCCTCTTTTTTTGCACATGATTTAAGATAAACTGGAAGTGGACCTGAGATGAGTGAAATGTGATGATAATAAGTATCTCCTATCCTTTCTTTTAAATGCAGGATATCATTGCCCATTACTTTAGAAATATTTTTACTGAACTCTCCATTTCTTTGATTTCTGGCTAGACATAAAATAATTTCAAGAAAATCTGAAGGCATTGAAAATACCCTCCCTACTTATATGGGAGGAAAATCACCAGCAAGTATATAAGACTTACATGTTGATGAAAAATAAAAGTATATATAATACTTTTTATACTTACTGATTGAAAACTACTTTATTTTTCAGAGAACAAAAATAAATGTGTATAATTTGATTAGTTCATTAAATTAGTATGGCATACATTCTATTTATAAAGTCATGGATTTATTTGTTTCAGAAATGATATTATAGAAAGAAATGGAATCTGCTGATCTTCAAGCAATTTAATATATATAATTTAAGTAGAGCAGACAAGAACTGGAAGAGAAGAACTGGTACATTTTATTGTAAAACAAAGAAAGTTCTTATGTTTCCTGGACTTCTTGCCCTTAACAATTTAGAATGACTTTTTTCATAAAAATACATTTAAAATGGTAAACAGACCAAACTCATCTTATATGAATTTTATACTTAGAAATATAAAATATATATGATTCTTTTCCTTTTCTTAAAGAGGCTGCAAACTAATTTGCTTTCATTTTGGAAGACAGAATTTATCTGTGAAGCTCACCAAACTCAGTAGACCTCATTAAGTAATGATAGAGAGCTGCCACTGTAACAAATCAGCACAAAAAGAGAAACAAAAAGCAAGCAAACCACAGATACTAGTAAGGGACATCTTAGTGTTCTAAGAGCAGGGCTTTCAACACATTGCATTGTAAAAATACAGTTCTTCACAGAAAATACTACTAATAGAGACATGAAGATATCTGGAAAGAGTGTATTCTGACATGTATACTGTTTTATATACTACTAGAGGCCAGGTGAACAAAATTCATGCACTGTGGGGGCCCCTCAGCCCATCCTGCACCCTCTCCAATCTGGCACCCCACTGGGACATCCCTCTCACAATCCAGGACTGCTGACTCCCAACCACTAGCCTGCCTGATTGACCCTAACCAATTTTGCCTGCCAGCATGATCACCCCCTAACCACTCCTCTGCCAGCCTGATCGACACCTAACTGCTCCCCTGCTGACCTGATTGCCCCCAACTGCCCTCCCCTGCTGGCCTGATTCCCCCCAACTGCCCTCCCCTGCCAGCCTGGTTGGCCCCAACTTCCCTCCTCTGCAGGTCTGTCCAATTGAATGGGGAATTGCTTTTCAACATCATTACTTGAGTTCATTGCTCCTGGAGTTGGTCCTTTACTTCCAAGCCTTTTTAGTGTATAGTACAAGGAAGTATGATGATGAAAACATTAATTCATATTAGTAAATTCAATTGAAATTCAGGATTTTCTTTAACTTTTTCTTTTTTTAGTGAATTTCTTGGGGTGACATTGGTTAATTATATTGGTTTCAAGTGCACACTTCTATAATATATCATCTATATAATAAGGCCCAGTGCACGAAATTTGTGCACTTGGGGTAGCCCTCAGGGGATGTCTGACTGCTGGCTTAGTGCTGCTCAGGGGATGTCCGACTGCTGGCAGTCAGACATCCTTAGTGCTACCATGGAGGTGGAGGAGGCTCCTGCTAACGCAGCTGCACTCGCCAGCCACGAGCCAGGCTTCTGGCTGAGTGGCTGCCCCCCTGTGAAGCACACTGATCACCCGAGGCAGCTCCTGCATTAAGCGTCTGCCCCCTGGTGGTCAGTGCATATCATAGCGACCAGTCATTCAGCTGTTTGCTTGATTTGCATATTTGCCATTTATTATATAGGATAAACATTTATATAAAGCAGGGTGTTAGAGCTGACACCCAGTTAATGAATGTTCCACCAAGTGTACCATGATCATTACCTAGGAACCTGTTTAAAATGCAGAATTCTGACCTCCATCAAGTACACAAACCAGAACCTGCAATTTATAAAGATTACTAAGTGATTGATATAGACTTTAAGCATTACTGCTCAGTAAGATACTGTTTTTTAATAGCAGAAGCTTTTCATCAATTCTATGTATAAATCAAATACTTAAAACTGTAAAAGTGGAGCATCCCTAGAAGAAGGATTCCCAAATCACACTAATCTAAGCCCTTGCTTGTTTCTTGGACTGACCCAAAGCACCTGTAAATCTCCTCCAGATCCATAAAGCACAGTTTTGAAACCATTTATCCTAGTCCTATAGAGCAATGGCAGGACAACTGTACCTCAGGCCCACAAAACCATGGTGATAAACTTCTAAATTAAACCCTAAATGGTCTAAAAGAATTGTACATCCATCTACATTTCAGCTTTCAATTTAAGTCTGTATTATATCTTCCTCCTGTTCGGCATGAGTGCTCCAGGGGCAACCCAAAGATTGACAAACAATATGTCTGAATATATTTCATAGTTCCATAGGGAAGGGTGAATAGGGGGAATAAATAAAGCAGTCTGGTATCCATGAAAAAGGCTCAAAGCTTTAGAAAACTAGTAATGTATGTCTTAAATATACAAAATTAAGGAAATAAGATTTACACGCACATGAGCATGTATGTGTGTATGCACAATCCCCCCTGGATACCATGAGTAAATTTCAAAATGTCATATAGAGATCCTAAATTTAAAATCATGTATAATGTATGTGGAGAGTAAAAAAAAAAACCTTAAATAATCTTAAGTAAAGACTGCAAGGAAACAAACAACATAATAGTGAAATTAAGAACTTCATCAGGGTGCTTATAACAAAAATAACATTACAGAAAATTAAATCTGTAGAGGATAGAATTGGGGAACTAATCCTTTTGCAATGTAGAGCAAAAAATGTAATTATAAACCTGAAAGTGATATAGAAAAAAAAAACATAGGAGAATGTTTTGCACAGTTGTGTTTGCCAAAGACAAAACCACAGCCAATGAAAAAGATGAAAATTGAATTGAACTGAAAAAGTTTCATAATTTTTTGAATAATCAACCTGGTATTTTAATTTTATTTGCTGCAAACATCTACCTAAAACAAGTTAATAAACTAACCAAAGATGTATACTTAAATACAAATCAAGTAGGTCTTAGACTTCTCCAAAACATAGTACTAGAAAGATTCAAAGCAATGTCTAAATTTTAAATGGAAAAGAATAATAAAATTCAAAAATTTGTATGTTTATAAAAGTCACAGAATTTCTTGTATATTCAGTGACTCAAAATATTTAAAATCAATACAAAAACATCAGAACACATTGTACTTGATTGCTAGATGAATGAAAATAAAGTGCTCTTTCTTTATCTGTAATATAAAAATAAAAATCCATTCCTTGATAATATAAAAAAGAACTTTTCAAAAATATGTCAGAAAGCAAAATATTCAATTGTAATGCTGAGAAACTTCTTTAGCTAATCAGCAAAATAGTATATCTTTTCTATAAAACCTTTTCTTTATACCAAAATAAATTTTAGATGGATTAATAGAGAAAAAGCAGAAATATGGTTATATAAAACTGTGGTAAAGTATATGATAAAATTGAGGCAGATAATATAAAAGTTATTCCAGGTATATGGTTTACCCAACAGCAGATGAGTGAATTAAAAAACTGTGGTACATCTACACAATGGAATACTACACTGCGATAAAAAATAAATAATTCTTACCATTTGCAACAGCGTGGATAGAACTGGAGAGCATTATGCTAAGAAAAATAAGCCAGTCAGAGAAAGAGAAATAGCACATGATCTCACATATTTGTGTAATGTAATGAAGAGCATAAACCGATGAACAAAAAGTAGATCCAGAGACAGAGAAGCATAAACCAGACCATCAAACATCAGAGGGAAAGTAGGGGAGGGTAGCGGTAAGGGGGAGGGATCAACCAAAGGACTTATATGCATGCATATAAGCCTAACTAATAGATATAGACACCAGGCAGGTGAGGGCATGAGTGGGGAGGCAATAGGGGGATAAAGACAAATATGTAATACCTTAATCAATAAAGAAAAAATAAAATAAATAATTTAAAATAAAGAATGACAAAAAATTGAGAAAGTAATTAGATGAAGAGAACACGTGATATATGTGTTCTTATATATACATATGCACATACATATATATCTAGTAAAAAATTAGTGTCTAATAAAGGATTATAATATCAATGAGATTTTTTTGTGTTAAAAAAGTATTAATTTTTTTACCCCCAAAAAATTTCCAATATTTATCAAATGCCCAGGAATTGAAATCAAAGAAAGAAGATTTCGATGCCAAAGTGATTATCATTGCTTCATTAACAAAAATGAAAATTAGAAACAATTGAAATTCCTAACAACAGGAAATGTTAATACCATGGTTTTCTTTTAAAAAAAATATATTTTATTGATTTTTTACAAAGAGAAAGGGAGAGGGATAGAAAGTCAGAAACATAAATGAAAGAGAAACATGGATCAGCAGCCTCTTGCACACCCCCTACTGGGGATGTACCTGCAGCCAAGGTATATGCTCTTGACTGGAATTAAAACCAGGACCTCTCAGTCTGCAGGCTGACACTATCCACTGGGCCAAGCCGGTTTCGGCAGTACTATGGTTTTCAAAATATATCAACATTTCTAAGCTATTTATTACAAAAAAAAAGTAAGGAAACTGATATTTTTTATTTGTTTTTTTTCTGAATTTCTGAACAGGCAATTTTTTTGACACTTCATTATTCTGAAGTGCTTTAGGGTTTCTAAATTATTATCCTGAACATACCATTTCAGTCTTAAATCTTCCCTGTGAGCCAGGCAACTCAGATAATTATTATTTCTACTATTTCTTGGATAATAGAATTGATTTATTAGGCAACATATATATATATATATATATATATATATATATATATATATATATATATATTTATTTTGCTTGCTCACCAATTTTACTCTGTGCCTTTCACCATGCTATTTGTTTAGTACTATGAGATCTGTCAACCAGCATCTTTGTACTCTGGCTTCTGGATACATCCACCCAATGGAAGTCACTGGCAAGAGAGAAGAGCATTGGAGGAGAAAGAGATATTCATATGCTCGGATCACTCCCTGCTGACCTATAGATTAAGGGGGCCTGAATTTTATAACAGAACTGCTATTGTGCAGCCCCTTTTCCAAAGCTCAACTCTCACTGGGCTCCAGTATTCACATGCTTTTCCATTATTCCCTCAAGCCTTGCAAGGTAAAAGCTTTCTAATATTGCTAGTTCCTATGTGCTTCATAATACTTATTGTTTAATTGAACCTTGTCTACCTGACTTCACTTATCCCACTATGTGGTGTGCCATCTGTATACAGAATGGGCCATGATGGGTACAGATATTCAAGAAGTTAATGGCTCTTTCAATTATATTGTAGATGAAAATATCACAACCAGGTTAGAGACTCAAACATTTGTAATCTTTCTGTATTTAAGGGGAAATTTTTAATTTAAATACTAGAAATAGGATAGAAAAAAATTGGTTTGGAGCTATTAAAAATGTGTCTGTTGATAAAGTTTATTACATTCATCCACTAGTACTGATGTTCTTTTTACTGTATAGAGTAATCAAATTCTTCTGTCATGCCATGGGTCTTCCTGTCACTTATTCATTTATAATGAAATTAGTGGCCCGATACATGAAATTCATGCAAGGGTAGGCCCTCACAGCACTGATACTACCTCAGCCCTCAGCTTCGTCTGGAAGGTCATCTAGATGGTCATTCTCCTGTTCCGTCTAATTAGTATATTAGCTCTTTATTACATAAGATACTTTGTAACTTGAGGGCAGCATGAAGCCTCTTTGAAGATGGGCAATATGAGGAGCAGGGAAACCAGTGACATGGACATAACTGCAACATAATACCTTTAAAATTAATTTCCCTATGAGAAAGTATCCAGAACAAAACAAAAACCCTTGTAGATTATTGGAAAGAAAAACAAAAAACAAAAACAAAATTCCAGATGTATCATCTGGCATGAGGCAAATCTTTGAGCAAATCCAGTGGAAATTATCTGAGACTATTCCTTTTTAAGTTATGAATTTAATATATTTTATTGGTACTGTGAGTAGATCTTTAGTAGATAGGTATGGGGTACTTTATAAAATAATTAACTTCCTCACCCAAGGATACTTTTCCATTGATCTTTTAGAGAGACTGGAAGAGAGATAGAAAGACAGAGAGACACACCAATGTGAGATAAATACATAAACACATCGATTGGTTGCCTCTTGCATGTGCCCTGATCAGGGCCTGTGTGGGAGAGAAGCCTGGAACCAAGGTACATGCCCTGGACTGGAATTGAACCGGAACCCTTTGATCCACAGTCTGATGCTCTATCCACTGAGCCAAACCAGCTAGGGTAAAATAATTAACTTTCAATAAAGTTGCTAAGTTTACTGAGCTGTTGATTTGCTGAATTAAAATTTTAGCACCAGCCTTGGTCGGTGCAGCTCGATTGAGTGTCCTTCCATGCACTGAAAGATTGCCAGTCAGGGCACATGTCAGGGTTGCAGACTCCATCCCTAGTCAGGGCACATGCCAGGGGATATGAATTAGGCACCAATTGATGTTTTTCTCTCACATCAATGTTTCTCTCTCTCCCTTCCTATCTCATTAGAAAAATAAATTTAAAAAAAACTTTTGAAAATATTAACACCATTTTTATAGATATTATATAAGTCAGAATTCAGAGTTTAATATTTGTTTTACTAAGGAGAACAGACATTCAAGTAACTAGTGGAGGTAGCAAGAGCAAAGTAAAAAGAGGGTTGGACAGAAAATAATAACTCACATAATTGTGAAATTCAAAGTATAGCACTTAGAGTTGTTGCAAAGTTGCAATTGCAAAAAAATTATAACTAGATATTGTGATGAATGTTAACTAGATTTATTGTGGTGATCATTTGGCAATATATACAAATATCAAATAATTGTATGCCTGAAACTACTATAATGTTACATGTCAATTCTAACTCAATTAAAATATCTATAATAATAAAAGCATAATATGCTAATTAGACCAGATAGCCAAATGACCTTGCAGACAACATTCCAGATGAAGCTGGGGCTGCGAGAGCCAAGCCCTTTGCACAAATTTCATGCATTGAGCCTCTAGTATCTATATATATAAAAGCCTAAGTGACTGGTTGACAGACCAGTAGCTATGGCACACACTGATCACCAGGGGGCAAATACTCAATGCAGGAGCTGAAACCACAGGCATGGAAATGTGGAACAGACTGATGAATCTCAGAGGGAAGGGGAGTGGGGGGAAGATGGGAAGAAATTAACCAAAGATCTTATATGCATACTAGAGACCCAGTGCACAGATTTGTGCACCAGTGAGACCCCTGGCATAGCCAGTGGGGATTGGGCCAAAACTGGCCCAGTGCACTGGTAGAGTTCCTCAGCCTGACCTGGAGGGATCTAGCTGAAATTGGCTCTCCAACATCTCCCGAGGGATCCTGGGTTGCGAGAGAGCTTAGGCCAGGCCGAGGGACCCCACAAGTGCACAATCTGTGCACTGGGCCTCTAGTATTATATTTAATAAGTCAAATGGAAATAAAGCAGGATAAGGAAAAGAAGGATGGGATTATTTGCAGGGGGGGCTAGGAATAAGGATGTTATTTTCTAAAGGATAGAGCAATCTTGGAGAATGTAACCTTTATGCAGAGTCTGAATGCAAAGATATGCTGCTAGATCCTCCTCCAAGGAAGGATTCTGTTCCAGTTGCTGGAGAGCTATCAGCAGACAGCCTTCAATGAAAGGATGTTCAGGGATTGTCTCAGCTGCAAAGAGCCTCTCTCTCAAGGGCATGTTCTTTCTATGAGTGGTCTATAACCAATGACTGATCCAAGTATACCTAAAAAATGCAAATAGGACCTACCTAATAGATGACATTTCTTTCAGAGTCTCTCCCTAGGCCAGTGGATGCTGTTGAGCTTACATTGCTTCCTTGCCCTCCTTTCCACAGAGATTTCAAGACCATCTCCTCATATAAACATCCTATGAGCAGAACTAAAACAAACAAACAAAAAACCCATAACACTTTAGAGCTGTTGCATTTCTTTTGACAAGTCACCCTCTTTCAGTGTTTCTCAGTTTTCCAATGTATCTTCCCACCCTCCCCACTCCCCTCTTCCCTCTTAGATTCATCAGGCTGTTTTGTGTTTCATATACACTGAGTGGCCAGATTATAATGATCTCTAAACACATAACAATCTGGCCACTCAGTGTGTATTCTATATAATAAAAGGCTAATATGCAAATTTCCCCTCAGCCAGGAGTTCGACCAGCAGGCAGGCCGGCCAACCACCCATGTCTCCTTCCTATGGCCAGGTTGGCCGGACTCCATCCATGCACAAGTTTATGCACTGGGTCTCTTATATAAACTCCTCTCATCACCTTTCAACATCTTGTGGAATCAATGCCAAGAAGAATTGCTGCAATATTAAAGGCAAAAGGTACTGATGAGGTGGTCATACACATACACACTGAATGGCCAGATTATTATGCATTCAGAGATCATAATAATGTGGCCACTCAGTGTTTATAGACACTAGAGGCCCAAATGGTTTAAGTAGTAAACACCACAACTCTATACATAATAGGTATTCAATAAACTTTTTTTGTGTGAAAATAATAAGTCATCAAGCAAATCAAAGCAGAAAGAAAAATATATATTTCATGCATACAGGCCTACTTCAGTACATGCATAGATGCTTGGGACTTTATTTCCAAAGTTTGTTAAAGCAAAGCAAAGGAAGATGTAATCAGATGCCTCTTAATTATTAAAAACATTATAATATTCTAGTCAGAAAGGGTACAAAACATTTCTTTTAAACTTTGTATATGAGCTTTCAAGTAAAAGTAAATAGACTAAATAAGTCCTCAAAAATATCTCAGGATGTATCTTGTACTTTTACTAAACCGATGGCAGGACCTAATACCTAAATGCCACTTATTAAACCTGATTGTGTAGGAGAATGAGATTTAAATAAAACTCAGTCCACTTATTAAGTATAAATTTGCATTGTATTTTTAATAGTATTTCTACATGAAGCTGAGGCTTACAACTATATTCATAAAAATTAATGCCCTCCAGATATATGCAAAAATATCAAACTAGACCACTGTTTTACACCATACACAAAAATAATCTCAATATGGATTAAAAACTTAAATGTAAGACTCAAAACCATAAAAATCCTAGAGGAAAACATAGGCAATAAAATTTTGGACATTTCATGTAGAAATCTTTTTTTCTGATATATTCCTAGGCAAGGTGCAAAAAGAAAACAAGTAAGCAAATGGGACTACATTAAACTAAAATGTTTTTGGATAGCAAAGAAAGCCATGAACAAATTAAAAAGACAACACACTTCATGGAAGAACATGTTTACTAATTATACATCTGATATGTGGTTAATATACAAAATATATAAATAAAAACTTATATAACTCGACACTAGGAAGACAATCCAATTTAAAAATAGGCAAAGGACCTAGATACTTCTCAAAAGAGGACATACAGTTGGTCAATAGACATATGAAAAAATGCTAAATGTTCTTAATAATCAGAGAGATGCAAATTAAAACCATAATGAGGTACCACCTCAGACCAGCCAGAGTGGCTATCATCAATAAATCAAGAAACAAGTACCAGTGAGGATGTAGAAACCCTAATACACTATTGATGGGAATTCAGATTGTTGTAGCCACTGTGGAAAACGGTGTGGAGTTTCCTTAAAAAATTAAAAATGGACCTGCCATATGATCCAGCAATTCCACTTCTTGAAATATATCTGAAGAAACCATAAACATTATTTCAAAAGAATATATATTCCCCTATGTTTATAGAGACATTATTCACAATAGCCAACATCTGGAAACAGCCCAAATGTCCATCAGTAGATTAATGGATATAAAACATGTTGTAGATTTATACAGTGGAATACTATTTGGCCATAAAAAAGAAATTTTTCCTTTTGAGACAGCATGGATGGACCTAGAGAGCATTATGCTAAGTGAAATAAGTCAGAGAAAAACAAAATACCATATGATTTCACTTACATGTGAAATCTAATGAACAAAGTAAACAAAATAGAAATAGATTCATAGATACAGAAGAGAGACTAACAGCTGTCAGATGGGAGTGCTGTTGGGAGGGAGTGTGAAAAAGGTGAAGGGGTTAAGCAAAAAAACCCAAAAAAACAAAAACAAAAAAAAAACCATAGACACAGAGAACAATATGGTGATTATTAGAGGGAAATATGGAGAGTGTTTTTTCCCCTCTCTCCCTCCCACGTCCAGCGTGGAGAGAGACTGCGTTCAGTTTCTGAGTGGAGGAGCTGAGGATTAAGAAAAATGAAGAATAAAAGAGAAAGACACAGAAATAGATAAAAGCTGGGGCCAGGTGGGCATGTGTCCTCCCTCTTATGGAGACATAGCCACACACAGTGAGCCCATGAAGCTGCGTTTATTTATATTCCAAAAATACAAAGGTGCCTAAATCCAATCCCTGTGTCACCAATAGAAAGATGTGGCTAGGAAGCCTGGAAGGTTGGTAAACAATATTAATTGGCTCTGAAAGGTTAGAGCTAAAACATTGTTAGTTAAAGCAACTTCCGTATCAGACAATCATGTAATTCCTTACTGATAAGATAGATAATCTGCCTGTTACTGAAATTGGTGCCAAAGGGCAATGGGTGCATCCCAAACCTGAACAAAAGGGATAGCCAGACACCTTGGATTTAGCCCGCAAACAGATAAGGAATGCTCAAGGTATCTTGCCTGGGGCTTCCCCTACTTATCCCCAGTTTTTATTTTAAAATGTTGCTTGTGGACATCTAGTTGGAGCCTTTGGGCTTGAGATCACAGGAGCTTATTGATGACTGTCAATTCCTCTGGTTGCAAGAATCCACATTGTCTTGGAGTTGTTTTCTGAAAATACACAAACATATTCTCGACCAAAAGTTAATAAAGAAATCTTTTGACTTGGGCTTATTTAGACATCATGTGTGTTTTTCAAGGATGTCTTGCTATTATATTTACAAATGAAAATTAAATTTCTAAAGTAAAATCTTCCAGATGTAAATTACTTACAGCATATTTTTTCTTACATGATATTACCCTACTATCCCTTGAATTAATGGAGCCTTTTGTAATTTTATAATGCAGTCTTGATAAATTTTAATTTTTTGCACAAAATATAACTGCTTTAGGTTCATTGCATGGTAAGCAATTTTACCATGAGATGAACTACCAATAGAAATTTTAGTTAATACTTTTAGAACAGCCTTTTGTCCAGTACAATTTTCTTGAATATTTACTTATTTCATTTAGCCAATTTAAATTAATCTGAAAACTATCTTACTGTCAAATTTAATACTACAACAACAATCTTAGTATACCCTGTAAATATTAATGGAAAGGATTGTTTGCATTCTTGAGTAGGCCCTGAGCATTCCTGGTGCTATATATAGGGCAGCTGCTGTTAGCCAAGTCTCTGTTTGTTGCCTTGATCCCAATCTGGGCTGGGCCAAGTCTCTGTCTGCTACCTGGGTCCCGATCTGAGCGGGGCATGGGAAGTGAAACAGCCATGGGGCAGGAGACTTCCCTCAGAAGGGGCAAGTGTTCAAGCCCCTGCAATATTGGGGCGGGGTGAGGTTCTATGCCCTACCTCTGTTGGCCCCCAAGTTCTCTCCTGATTGCCCCTCTGCAACTGTGCCTGACTTAGGTTGTTCCTCCCATGAGGCATCTTACCCGTCTTTGACTAACCAGCCATCCTCTGGGGCCAAGAAGGGTGATGTGAGGTTTATTTTTGTCTCCTTGGTAGCCTATGCTCCCATGGCCTCCATGCCCAGTGCCTGCCTTGGGATCCACTTGCCTGCTGGCAGGGCCTCGGCACTTGATCACATATCTTGGGGAACCCAGGTTTCTTCTCCAGGGAGGGCCCAGTTCACACCATTTGGCAGGAGACAGATCCATGGTACCAGCTACCACAAGGTTTCAACCTCAGCATGAACAGAAAACTCAGGCAACAGCTGTGGGCAATTAGATTGTGAGAAGAGGGTCCCTTCTTGGCAAAAGGGCCAACATAGAATGCTCAAGTGCCAACCCAAGAGGCCCTACACACAGTGGAAGGCATTAAATCCTTTCATGTCCTTTTTAAATTGCTGCCAAACTTTCAAAGATTTAGTTTGTAAATTTGTTTTTGGGATAAATGTACAATATGCTGCTCTAAAATATCAAAATTATAATGACATTGTAGAATAATATCATGTAAGGAAATTCTTTGCTCTAGGCCATGGCAATTCAATTTTCAAGCTGGCTGTCAATTTCTTTTTGTATAGACAAGGTCTTAGATACATTCTTGCACCTTTCCCATGAGCAAGTAGTGATAGTATGTGTGTTTTTTGTCTTAGAATTCTTTATAAAATATTGGCTTTTCATTTAGCTGAAAACCTTGACTATAATTTAATAAGCTAATTTATTTAAGTAATTAAAGTAGATATCTCCATTTAAAAGCAAATCAAAATTTACTAGATGTTTTTTAATTCACAAGACATGAATGTTGCCCTGCCTCTCACTTAATTGAGATTACAGGCAGGTACAAGGTCAGGCAGTAAATGGTGGCTTCTAATGTTTCTTAGATTTAACTTAAATTCAATTACTTATAAAAACATTGGATTCTTGATGTAACTTAATTTTTATGAGACCTTGATTATATTTTAAAAAGGTAATTTGTAAAGTAATTTAAATAGGTATCTTTAATTTGAAAACAAAGAAACTTACTCAGTACAGTTTAAGTATCTTGCTTATTGGTTCTTATTTAAGACTAGTGGCCTGGTGCATGAAATTCGTGCATGAAGGGGGGTTCCCTCAGCCCAGTCTGCACCGTCTCCATTCAGGCATCCCTTCAGGAATGTCTGACTGTTGGCACTCTTGACTGTTGGCATTCAGACATCCCTCTCATAATCTAGGACCACTGACTCCTAACTGCTCACTGGCCTGCCTGCCTGATTGCCCATAAATACCTCTGCCTGCCTGATCACCCCTAACCACCTCTGCCTGCCTGATCACCCCCTAACTGCTCACCTACCAGCCTGATCACCCCTAAGTGCTCCCCTGCCTGCCTGATTGCCTCTAACTGCCTCTTCCTTGCCCCACACCTGGGACCGAGGCTTCCCTCCCTCTGGCCATCTATAGGCACCCAGGACCCGGGCCAGCTTCATTCAGGCCAGCCGCAGCCACAGGCAGCCACAGGTAGCCGCAGGCACCCAGGACCACAGGGCATGTGGCTTGTCCCTCTCCTGGGCCAGAGAGGCAGGCACAGTTGTTGGCATCTGGGACTGTGGAGTGGGTGGCTTGTTCCTCTCTCAGCCCATAGCCTGTCTAGTCCCCATTCCTCTCTCCTCAGTGTTGAGTGTCTGAGTCATTATGGCATGATGGCATGAAGGTGTGATGAATATTTGCATATTAGCTCTTCATTATACAGGATTTTAACTTGTCACAGTCTATCTTCAAGTGGATATTTTACCTCTTCACATCTTGTATAGAAATTTCATTTTTCCCAGGCAATCTTTGTGCTATTATTGTCATGTATTTTACTTTCAGATGTTATAAAACTGACATTACATTATTATTTGTTTAAATAGTTACAGTAATTACCTTTAAGTATATTTCAATAATAAGAAACTTCTATTATATTTTTTCCTATGCATATAATGTCTTTGGTGTTTTCCATTTCTTGGTATAGATCATTATTTGTATCTGGCAAAATTTTATTCCTGCTTGCAGGACTTCTTTTAACATTTCTTATACTACAAATCTGCTGGTGATTTAAAAAATTCAATCTTTTACACATAAAAATATTTTAACTATTTCTAAAATAGTTTAAAATAGTTAAAATATATTCTGACTATTTTAAACTATTTTTAAAATATTTTCACTCAGTCTAGAATTATAAATTGAGAGAATTTTCCCCCTTGTGAGTACTTTAGTGATGTTGCTCTACTATCTTCTCCCTTACACTGTTTCTGATGAGAAATATTTTGTAATCTTTAGGTTTATTCCTGTGTATAGTGTCTCCTTTCTTCTGACTACAGCCTGGCCCAGCACCAAGCCATCACAGGGCCCTGTGATCCATCGATTTTTTAAAATTTTATTTCAGAGAGGAAAGGACAAGGAGAGAGGGATAGAAGCATCAATGATGAGGGAGTGGAAGCTGCTTCTTGGTTTTGCTCTTGGCCCCTCCTCCATGAATTTGTGTTAAAGTCTCTGTTGGATCATGCCACATAGTCCCATTACTTCTAGTGAATTCATCCTACACGTAGGTGGGGGCTTTTATTTACCAGCTTCCTTGGCGCCCTGGGCCCACAGGTTTCCCAGGTGTTGGCTTGCGATCTTCCTGAGTCAGACAGCCCGAGGCCTGAGGCTTGCTTTTGCCTCTGAGCTCACCCCTCTGTCTCCTGGATTTCTGGATGTTACAGGGCAGGAGGCCCAGGGTCAGAACCAGCACTGGGGAGAACAAACAGGGTTCCTTCGCCCAGTGCTTGCGTCCAGTGCCCAGGCTGAGTGTGGCTCTGGATCCTGAGTCACAGCGTGCCCACAGACACAGACCATCACCGTCTCATAAGGGCAGGCAGTGAGCCCAGCTCCAGGGTCCTGTTCTGAGAGGAACTCTGGTCCCATTACCCCAGGAGTGGGGCCGCGCACAACTGGTGGAGTCCAGGCCTGGGTCTGCAGACGGTCTGTTTCCAGTGCTTTTCTGGCCCATGGAGACATTCCTGCCACTTGTGTGTTACCTCTCGCCTTTCTCACTTCCTTTCCCATACTCCCTGCCGCTGCTCTGCACACAGGCCTGGCTGGGTTGTGTGGCTCGATATCCTCTGTCTCAGGGGCTGTGTCTTGTCTCCTCTCCTGCCCCCACGGTTGGGACAAGCACTGGTGTCCGGGAGCTCTGGGAGGTGGGAGATGGGATGCTCCTCTCCGCTGCCCTCCCCAGCCTCAGGACCCAGCTTAGACTTGGCAAGCATCACCATCCTCAGGTGGCATCATTTGGCAAGCCCGGCCAGGCACAGTGGAGAGGTGATGAGCTGCGGGCAGAGACGCACCTGATTCAACTCGTGACCCCGCCACTCTGCAGCCAAGTGACCTCAGGCACATATCTCACCTGCTGCTCCGTGGCTCAGGGGGTGTTCATGTTCACAGGGCGCCTCCCTCAGCCAGGCCTGGCCTAACTCCAGGACCAGAAAGGGCCTCTGGGGAGAGGTCTTCTTCCTGGCTGTGGGCATCAAGGTTGCCATCGCAGGGCCCTGCGATCCATCTGACGGGGACCCTCCATGGCTGGCCACCCCACCCGTAGCCCCGCCTGGCCTAACCCCAGGCGGGACCCGGGATCCATCTGATGGGGCCCAGTCCATGGCCACCTTTTGCCCTGTGATTGGCTAGTGGGCGTAGGGAAGGTATGGTCAATTTACGTATTATTCTTTCATTAGATAGGATTCTGCTGTTCAAAATTTTGGCTATATTTAAGTAATATAGTTATGGTACTTTATTTTGCCCTTCTTTAGAGGCAAAACTTTCATAGCATTTAATATATGTATATAAGTAAAACATATTGATTAATTTTATTTGATAATACTTTCCATGTAATTTCAAGTATAATTTCAAAATATTTCTTTTAAGAGAGAAGAGACTTTTGTAAACATTTCTAAGAATAAATACAAGACATAATCAATTAATAGCTTCAATTCTGTCCTCTAGATTTTTCTCATGAGGGAGAAACTAAGATTATTAGGCAAGTTTTTATCATTTGGTTAACAAGCCCAGGTTGGTGCTTGACTTTTTTTAAAAGGCCATAAATTTTCCTTTGCCTGGGGGGAGTTGAGTGGCCAGCCTGGAGATATTCAAATGCAAGTTATCACATTCTTTCTTTAAGATGGCTAAATTGCTGGAAGCTAGGCTACCTGTAAGCTGGGGGGTAGGGCAACTACCCTTCTTCCTCCATTAACAAAGGGCATAGCCAATTACCTGGGCTATTACATCTTTATAATTAATAGATTATTTATCAATATTTCAACAATTTTGAGTTTCAAATCCAATTCCAATTATTGTAAGACATTTACTTTGGATAAATTCTTTTGTAACACAATTTACTTATTTTCTTGAAGGCTTAAAGTTAACTTTTTAACACCGTTCATTAACATTTAAAAAAAAACACTCTTTATTATGGAAATGCAAGTCTGCTCCTGGACTAGCTTGAATTTCTTTTCTCTTGGTTCATATCCGCCATATTTCTTAGGTTAAAAAGTCTCGGGTTTTTATTCTGTACATAGTAAAAGGTTAAGCTCAGTTTAAAAAACTCTATCTAAAATGTCCTAAACATGAACACTGCACACATCTTAGTTTTTAAAACTGGCCTTTCCCTTTACATGTGCACAGAAATCCCCAGTGCATTTACAGATTTTGTAAATTTTTTAAGTACCTAGTTGGAAAAAAACATGGTGAAGATGAGACCCGGACACCCTCTGGGGAGAGGCGTCCATATTGGATCACCATGTGGCTCCCTTCCCCCACATCCTTCTTGCTTTGGAGGAGAATTCAGAGATGGTTTGGCCTCTACTGTTTTTATTTTATTTAATTTTACAATTTTTTAAAGAAAGAAAATATTTTTAAGATAAAGAATCATTTGGCAGTTGCTGAGAAATTCCTTTAATTTTTTTCTACTTGGTTACAAGTAGTTTGAGCCTCCAACAAAGGAAGTCACTTTCTTTGTGTGCACACTATTCTGGAACGATCCTCTCGCGTAATCCTCCATACTCAGTCGCTGTTCCAGGCACTAGATATGGAGGGTGTTTTTTTCCTTTCTCTCTCTCTCATGTCCATCGTGGAGAGAGACTGGGTTCAGTTTCTGAGTGGAGGAGCTGAGGATTAAGAAAAATGAAGAATAAAAGAGAAAGACACAGAAATAGATAAAAGCTGGGGCCAGGTGGGCATGTGTCCTCCCTCTCATGGAGACACAGCCACACACACTGAGCCCATGAAGCTGCGTTTATTTATATTCCAAAAATATAAAGGTGCCTAAATCCAATCCCTGTGTCACCAATAGAAAGATGTGGCTAGGAAGCCTGGAAGGTTAGTAAACAATATTAATTGGCTCTGAAAGGTTAGAGCTAAAACATTGTTAGTTAAAGCAACTTCCCCATCAAACAATCATGTAAATCCTTACTGATAAGATAGATAATCTGCCTGTTACTGAAATTGGTGCCAAAGGGCAATGGGTGCATCCCAAACCTGAACAAAAGGGATAGCCAGACACCTTGGATTTAGCCCACAAACAGATAAGGAATGCTCAAGGTATATTGCCTGGGGCACCCTGGATTAAGCCTACAAACTGATAAGGAATGCTCAAGGTGTCTTGCCTGGGGCGCTCCCAACAGGGAAAGGGGTGAGATACAAGAGGGTAAAGGGGAGATAAATGTGGTCATGGAAGGAAACTTGACTTTGGGTGGTGAACACACAAAATAATGTATATATGATGTATTATGGAATTATATACTTGAAACCCATATAATTTTATTAACCAACTAGAGGGCTAGTGCATGAAATTTGTGCAAGGATAGGCCTTCGCAGCCCCGACTGCCAGGGCCCACATGCCCCTGGCTGCCTCATAGCCCCAACACCCACCCACACTTGCCATAGCCTGGCATTGCCTGCCACACACCTCCAGTTCCCCAGTTCCCTGGTTTCCTGGAGCCCACCAATCAATTGCTCCACAGAGGGTGGCCTGGGCCTCCCTTTTGGGGAAATTGTGGAGAACCTTAATTGATCACCTCTAAACTGATGGCCTGGGAAATCATGGGGCAATGGTAGGCCCCCTGACCAATTGCATCACACCTGCCTTGCCTGGCCTGATGCCAGTGGTGTCATAGTATAGTCATTTGGAAGGTCATCCAGATGGTTGTTCTGCTGTCAGGTCATTCAATTGATTTGCATATTATGCTTTTATTATTATAGATGTCCCCCCCAATAAGTTCAATACAAATATGGATTCTAATGAACAAAATAGGTCCAGAGACATGGGTGCATGGAACAGACTGACAGATTTCAGAGGGAAGGGGTAGCAGGAAGAAATTAACCAAAGAACTTCCTAGGTGTACAGGTTAATAATAGCAAATTTTGTAATAAAAGAAAACACAATAATTTCAAGAGAAACATGCAAAGTGCTTTATTCAAAGTAATGTCCACCACTAGCTACACATTTTCCCATCTTACAGGTAATTTGTGGATACCATCTCAATAAAACTCTTCTTCTTTGGAGGCAAACCATTCAGAGACCCAATTGTCCACTTCTTCATACATTTTGAAATGCTGCTCAGAAAGTGCATGTGCCCTAGGTCTGATAACTACAGTAGGTGGGTTAATATCTTTTAACGTGTCTTTAACTGGTTTTGAAGTGTGTGATAGTGTGTCATCATGAAGCAAAATTACTTTTCCATGTCTTCTGAAACATTCTGGTCATTTCATGATTAAAGTGTGGTTCAAATCGGTTATTTGTTGTCAATAACAAACAGTATTAACAGTTTTACCTGGTTTTAGAAGCTTATGATACACCACAACTTCCTGATCCCACCAAACGCATATCATTGTCTTCTTTCCAAAGTGATTTGGCCTTATAGTTCATGGTAGTGGTTGTCCTGGATGAACTCATGATTTTGCACATTTGGGATTCTCAAAATAAATCCACTTTTCTTTGCCAGACACAATTTGATGCAAAAAAGACTTTCTTTTGTGCCATTGAAGAAACATTTTACTGATGACTTTTCGGTTTTCCATTTGTGTTTTATTCAAATGATGTGGCCCCCATTTCCCTTCCTTTAAAATCTTTCCCATGGATTATAAATAATCAGAAATTGTTTGCTGCAAGTTGTTTTTGAGTTTGACACTCATCTTCATCCAATAATGCTTGTAAATGTAGGTCTTTGAGGTTTTTCAGTTGACCCTGGCAGTCTTTGTCTTTCACCTCGAAATCATAACTTTTGTAGCATTTAAACCAGCGTTCACAAGTATATTAAGATGGAGCATGATCACCATAAGCTTCCCTAAGTATTCAGCAGCACTTTTCTTCAAAATAAAGTAATGCCACTGTTCTCAAAACAGCCTGGTATTGGCACAAGAACAGACATATAGATCAATTGGATAGAATAGAGAACCTAGAAATTGACCCAAGTCACTATGCTCAATTAATATTTGACAAAGGAGGCATGAACATATAATGGAGTCAAGACAGTCTTGTCAATAAATGGTGTTGGGAAAATTGGACAGATACATGCAAAAAATGAAACTAGACCACCAACTTACACCATACACACAAATAAATTCAAAATTGATAAAGGACTTAAACATAAGATGGGAAACAATAAAAATACTAGAGGAGTCCACAGGCAGCAAAATCTCAGACATATGCTGAGATTTGATACTGCTCCTAGGGCAATGGAAACTAAAGATAAATAAATAAATGGGATTGAATCAAAAGAAACAGGTTTTTCAGAGCAAAAGAAAGCATCAACAAAACAATAAGAAAGCCCACTGCATGGGAGAACACATTTGCCAATGTTATCACCAATAACATCGCTGGTTTAATCTCCAACATTTATAGGGAACTCATACAATTTAACAAAAGAAAGATAAACAACATAATCAAAAAATGGGCAACAGACCTAAATAGATACTTTTTGAAATAAGACATATGAGCATTATGAAAACATGCTTAAAGTCACTCATCATCCGAGAGATGCAAATCAAAACGACAATGCAGTACCATCTCACACCTGTCAGAATGGCTGTCATCAACAAATCAAATGACAAGTGCTAGTGGGGATTCTGAGAAAAAGGATGGTGCACTGCTGGTGGGAATGCAGACTGGTGCATCCGCTGTGGAGAACAGTATGGGGTTTCCTCAAAAAACTAAAAAATGAACTCTCATTTGACCTTGTAATCCTATTTCTAGGAATATATCCCAAGAAACTAGAAACACTAATTAGAAAGGATATATGCATCCCTATGTTCATAGCAGCACAATTCACCATAGCTAAGATTTGGAAACAACCTAAGTGCCCATCAACAGATTAGTGGATTAAAAAAACTGTGGTGTATCTACACAATGGAATAATATGCAGTGGTAAAAAAGAAAGAATTCTTAGCATTTGCAACAGCATGAATTAAACTGGAGAGCATTATGCTAAGTGAAATAAGCCAGTCAGAGAAAGATAAATATCACATGATCTCACTGATTTCCGGAATATAATGAACAACATAAACTGACTAACAAAAACAGATCCAGAGACAAAGAAACATGGATCAGACCATCAAATCTCAGAGGGAAGTTAGGGGAGGGTGGGGGTAAAGGGTAGAGATCAACAAAGGGACTTACATGCATTCATATAAGCCTAACCAATGAAGACAGACACCAGGTGGGTGAGGGCATGAGTGGGGGGGATAGAGGGTAATGGGCAAATAAGGACACATATGTAACAGCTTAATCAATAAAGAAGTTTAAACAAAGTAATGAATTATAACTTCCTGCAAATGCTCTTTTTGGCATGAAATTTGACATTTTTAAGGGTAAAAATATCTATGATGCTAAAATGTTTAGCAAGTTTGACATATAAAGTTTTAAAGCTTGCTGTCAATACAACATAATAGCATAGATATCAAATCGTATATATATCAACATATGTGTAACTTATATACCAATATATGCATGTATGCATAGCCCATGGATACAAACAAAAGTGCTTTGAAGGCCTGGGATAGAGCAGAAGCTGGTTGGAGAGGCAAAGAGATGGGGGAATGGGGACCATCTTTAATATTGTCAACAATAAAAATGTTTTCCCTGGTCTGTTTGACTTAGTGGATAAAGTGTCAGCCCACAGACTGAAGGGTTCCATGTTTGGTTCCAGTCAAGGCCATATCCAAGGGCACATACTCAGTGGCAGGCTCTATCCCTGGCTGTGGTTGGGGCATGTGCAGGATGAATCCATCCAATGTGTTTCTCTCACACATGGATGTATCTCTCTTTGTGTTCTCCTTCTTTCCACTCTCTCTAAAAAATCAATGGAAAAATATCCTTGGGTGAGTATTAATAACAATAACTTTTTTATATAATTAAGATCCTATAGAGAGTTCTAGGGGCCACCAGCAGGGATGAAGGGGTCAAGTACTATGTCCCAAGCATTAGAGTTTTGTTTTTAAATGTTTTAAAATCGACACTGTGATATAGGGATGAATGTATAATATTTATAAAAATATAACTATTAACTGGACCAAAGGACTGGTTTGTATTCTTTGTCAAAATCGTCAAGTCTAGGATACTGAAGAATAAGGGAACCAGATAGGCTGATAAAAAATGTAGCATTACAGTGTGTATATCAAGAATATGCCAGGGATCTGTCTTGGATGAATGGACTATTCCTGGGGATATTTTACTGGGCAAGGAAATGAATAGCAGATAGAATTAGGATTGATGTTGAAAAGAAATTATTGCTATAAGAAATCAAAACTTAGAATGCAAATCATTTTCATCTTGCATGCGAGCAGGAATGCACTGTAGAGTTGAGAAGAGGAAGTTGTGAAAGATATTGAGTTTTCATCCAGTATTTTCAGAAAATGTGTCATGATTCATTGATAATGCAATGTCTGGGCACGGAGGACAAATAAGCTTCAGCTCAAATGCTTTCCTTGTCAATTCCTCAGTGAAGGCTTCCATTAAGACCATACTTAAAATATGCCTGCCTCTAATTTTATTCTTCATCACATGACTTTGATTATTTCATTCTTAACGTTTACTAAAATCACTAAATGTATTAAAATGATTTTATTTGTGTGCTTGTTGCTGGATTGTTTATTGCCTATTTCCTCTCAAAAGGTATGTTACTATGTCGGTCCTTTTCTTACATCTCTGCACCCAATGTATAGCAGATGTATAACAAAATATTGTATATTTACCAATACTGTTTTAAGCTCTACCATGATGTAATTTATCATTTTGACCAATTCTATTTTTTCTCACATAGCTTGAAGGAAACCTGGGCAAGTAAGTGTATTATCTCATAAGCCGCTATTAGTCAGAATAAAATAGTGACTCAGTATCAGAGGAAGCTTTTCCCCAAGTGGTTTTCTCACCTTCAAAATCCCTCAACTTTATATTGTTGCTTCTAACATCATTTGATTTCTTGGCATTATTCAAGATACCATGTATGATATATGCATCATTAATACAATGGGCCATTCACCTCTACTTTCTGCTTTTTTATATGACTGCCATTAACTTTATGATTATGAAGGAATATCTCTTAACTTTGAAATAATTTATAGCAGTATTTTGAGAAGAGCTTACTTCATAATCTGGAAATACTTTATAAGACACAGAAAATTAGCATTTTAAAGTCAAACACAAAATTCTGTTATTCTTGATTCTGTCCTATAATGAATTTTGAATGAATTCTAAAATAGACTCTCCAACATTTTAATGGGATTGAAAATCCTATGATATGTCTCTGTGGTCAACTGAAGTTCTCAATACATCATTTATAGATATCATAGTAAATGTTGGGGCAAAGAAAATTTTAAAAATGAATTGCCAATTATAATATTGATTTTATGATAGATCTTAAAATATATTACTAGTCTAAATAGCAGTAGCTTAACTGTTAATAAGACAGAAGTTGTATGTTGGTTACAGAAGTGGATGCTAATAATAATGATAGAACCCATCCATATATTAAGTGATACTCCTTAAGTAGGCAGGAAATACATAATAGCTAACACTTTAGTAGCATTTCCTATTATCAGGGTCTCTTCAAAATACTTGACATACAGAACATATACAATATAATATCTCTAATGGTCTGTGAAGATAGTGTTAGTATCTTAACAAAGGAGGAAACTGAGCTACAGGTAAAAGAAGTACCATGCTCAGAGGCAAGCTGTTGAGTGGCAGATCTGGAATTCAAACCCAGACCATCTGTAAACAGTGTACATGCTCTCCAAAGCTGAGGTATACATATAGTTTGATCATATTTGAGTATTTTAATGTTAATGAAATTATTTATAGTCATGAAATGTTTTAAGGCATATGACAAATTTAGAATTTTCCAAAAATCACTTGTAATTGTTTGATTTTAGGCACATAGTAAGGCTGACAATGGAGGAATTTATTAAACTGAACCAGTGTTTTCATTGTTATCCACAGCAGGACGTTAGGAATTGAGTGTACCCAGATATTCATTTTTTGAAAAGTAAACACTAAAACACTTTTATAATTGCTTGCTGATTTTATAATTTACTATACTTCATTATCTTAAAAGCATGGATGCATTTAAATAATGCCAAGCAGTGGAAGTGCATCAACAAAATAAAGATGGAACCACCATATGATCCAGCAATTCTACTTTTGAGTATTAATCCAAATAAAAATGAAAACACTTATTCAAAAAGAAATGTGCACCCCCATGATCATTTCAGTATTATTTACAATGACCAGGATAGGGAAGCAGCCTAAGTGTCCATAGATTGATAAAGAGATAAAGGATAAAATTAATGTGGTATATATGTATGTTGTATGTATATAGCCTTTATACACACACACACACACACACACACACACACAAACACACACACACACTCTCTCTCTCTCACACACACACACTCACACTGAAATACATTCAGCCAGAGGAATCTTAAAGGCATTATGCTAAGTGAAATACATTAAAAGGAGAAAGAGAAATATCATATAATCTCACTTATATGGGAAAATTGGACAACAAAACAAAACCAAGCTTATAGGTGCACAGAACAGATTGGTGGTTGCCAGATATGGGGGTGCAGAGTGGCTGAAGCAGGTCAAAAGGTACAAACTTTCAGTTATAAAGTAACTAAGCCATGAGAATATAATGTATAGCATGGTGACTAAAGTTGACAATACACTGAGTGGCCAGATTATTATGATCTCTGAACACGTAATAGTCTGGCCACTCAGTGTACTGTATTGTGTAGTTGAAAATTACAAAGGAAGTAAATCTTAAAAGTATTTAGCATAGTTTGTTTGGTGACTATATATCTTGATGGATTTGATCAGGCTTATTGTGGTGACTATTCCAAAATATGTAAAATATAAAATCATTATTTTGTAAACCTGAAACTAACATAATGTTATATGTCAACTCTGCCTCAATGTAGAAATATTCTTTTCTAAAAAATGTGAAAGTAAGAAAAGGAAATAGAAATGATGATGAGATTTTTTTCCCTGAGGTACGGAGTTTGAGATATCACAAGGTTATGGGTCCAGCCTGAAGCTGACAATGAGGTCTATAGATTGGGGAAAAGCTTTGGAATAAAGACACAACTATTAGAGCCCATTCATATTGATGTGATCATTGAAATTCTAGCTTGATGTGAAGCTACCAGGGTAAAATATGTAAAAATAAAAGAAAGTCAATAAGTGTCATAATAATGACCATCATATGTCAAAGTACTGATACCATATTAAGGGCACAGAGCTCGAAGTCACAGAGATAAATCCTGGCTTGATTTGAAAACACACTGTAACACTTTCTGGCTCTCTGACTTTGGTGAGTTAATTAACTTCACAGAGCTTCAGCTTGCTCTTTAGGAAAATCAAGAGAGTAATCTCTATTTCTTAGTATCATGATAAAGAGTCATTGAATAAGCCTGGAAAGGACCAGGTACAGTGGATAATATGCAGTGTAACTTAGAAAAGACTAGAACCCTCATCCAATGTAATACAGAGTAGATAAGACTATTATTATTGGTGCTTGAAAATTACTGCTCTTGCCTACTAAATATATTTTCTTTAAATTCTCATGACAACAGTATATATAGGATTTATGTAATTGTGTCCATCATTTATTTGAGGAAATTTAGGTTTAGAGACAAGTAACTTGACTAAGTTCAAAGCAATTAACAGATATTTGTCAAACCTCAGTGGCTTACTAGTAACAGAATAAAACTTTATTTCTTATACTACATCTTACAGCCAGTTTTGTTTAGGGAGCAATTTTGGGTGACCTTTTCAGACCCATGGATTTAGGCTTCATCCATCATATTATGCCACCATCTTTAAAATTGTAATATGTGATTATTTATGAAAAAAATAAAAGAAAAAGGAAGTATGATCAAGCCAGGAGATTATAGTTAGCACTGACAGGAACCCACATACCTTTCACACAGTCTATTAGCCAGAAACCAGTCAGATATCAATCTCCAAACTAAATTTCAATTGAAAGTTAGTAATGTAGCCAAAACTGATTTGGCTCAGTGGATAGAGCATCAGCCTTCGACTGAAAGGTCTCAAGTTTGGTTCTGGTCAAGGCCATGTACCTTGGTTGCAGGCATATCCCCAGTAGGGGGTGTGCAGGAGGCAGCTGATTGTTTCTCTCTCATCCATGTTTCTAACTCTCTATCCCTTTCTCTTCCTCTCTGTAAAAAATCAATAAAATATATATTTTTTAAAAAGCTAGTAATGTAGTCTTCTTGTCAAGGAGAAGAAATGAAATTGAACAAAACTTTGCCATGTCTTATAACTGGTAAATGTGAGGCTTTAAAGAAATCCTACATACTGATATTGAAGGAGAGATAGATAAAAGTTCTGACATTTAAAAGGAGAGCAAATATAGGTTTCCTGTTCTGAGAGACAAGAGAAGAGATATTTAATATAGTAATTAAATACTCTGTTCCAGGCACTGTGTTAGTTCAATTTTAAATCATGAAAAGGTAATAATCATGATGAAGATTTGGAAATGGCCATTGGTTTTGGCAATTGAACATTTAGGAATTTGTCACAGGAGGAATGGGTAAGGGGTAGGGAAGAAATTAAATTCATACATACATACATAGTAATTCACCAAATTAACAAATTAAAACCTTAAAATCATTTCAAAAGATGCAGAGAAATAATAAAATTCAGTATTAATACAGGGTAAAAAAATTAGTAAATTAGAATAAGAAGGAAAGTCTTTTTATCTTAATGATTATAGTGAAAACTGAAAGCTTTGTCATGGAGATTGAAAGAGGAAGATGGCTACTATCACTAACTCTATTTACCATGGTATTAAAAATCCGAATCAGACTTCTGGCGAGGAAACATGGCCATGGCAGTACAGAACTCACGAGGGAGTGCTGGGGGTGGGGACGGGGAACGGGGGAAGCTGAAAAATGCTCTCAGGAGGAAAAAGATGAAGTCCGTAGCCAGGGCGGCAGCATCGGGGCTGGAGGAGGAGGACCGGACCAGAACACCGCCGCCATGGGAGGGAGTTGTGCGTCACAAAGGGCTGGCTTTTCTGATGACGAAGCAGCAGAGGCTGACAATGAAGATGAACTTGAACCCTGGGCCGAGGACAGTGAGAATGCCGCGGGAGCCACGGCGGGGACCAGCTCGGGCTGGGCCAACACCGTGGCTAAAATCCTGAACAAACAAACAACAACAAAAAAAAACGCTATAAGCAAACCCACCATTCTGGTCCAAAACAGAGAGCTGGAAAAGCAAAAGGAGAAGTTAAAGCAGGAGAAACTAGAGAAGAGGAAGCAGCTCGAGAAGAAGCGGGAGTGGGAAATGATGTGCAGGGTCAAGCCAGATGTAGTCACAGACAGACACGGAGAGGAACCTGCAGAGGATGGCCACGAGGGGTGTGGTGCAGCTATTCAACGCCGTGCAGAAGCATCAGAAGAATGTGGACGAGAAGGTGAAGGAAGCCGGAAGCTCCATCAGGAGGCGTGCCAAGTTGATGTCAACCGTTTCCAAGAAAGATTTCATCAGCGTTCTGAGGGGCAAGGACTGCAGTGCCAGCGAGAAAGTTTCGGCCGGAAGGAGCTCACAGGCCAAACAGACCGAAGCGAGAGAAGAGGGCCCGGGATGGAGCATCCTCCAAGACGACTTCATGATGGGGGCGTCCATGAAGGACTGGAACAAAGAGAGTGACGGGCCGGACGGCAGTATGCCGGGCGGGGGAAGTGACTCCGACACATAGTAGGTGTGCAGGAGGCACTGCCACATCGCATCTATTCTTCCTAGAGAAACACTTCTCCCCCGAAAGCTGGGGACACCAGGATGCTGTGTGTAAGGAAGCCAGAAGACTCGGACTGCTCACATCAACCTCCTTAAAGTCGAGGGTTCGAACTGTGTGTGACTTTAAGCATTTGTAACAAGAAATGTCCCTCCAAACATCTGAGAAAAGAAATGTTCCCACTTGTCCAGGGAGAGGCCCATTTTGCCCGTCACTGGCTTACACATGGACCGTGGGTTCTGTCGTTTTGTCGCAGGTATTAGGTAATCAGCATTTCTAGAAATGCACTGTTGTTCATCATGAAAATGAACTCAACGTTTTCCGCCTATAGATCTGTGCATTGATAGTTTGGGGGGCAAAGGTTGGGGTTTGTTTTGGTGAGCTATTGAGAAAACATAGGTAGTAAAATTGTAATTATAGTAATTCTGATTTAAGGTGATGCTTTTATTTTTATTTTTTTAAATATTCTGGCAAATATATAAGAAACATGTCCAATCTATACTTCTCTCTTATTTTTATGTGCTAAGTAATGTACATAAATAATGCCTTATGATTAAAAAAAAACCGAATCAATGCAATAATGCTGAAAAAAAAAGTCATAGAATTGGGAGGATAAAATAATCATCTTTATTTGTATATTCTATCATTATATTCCTGTAAAAACAGAATAATTTCAGGAAAAAATGAATTAAAATAAAAAAATGTTAACTTAAAAATGTAAATATAGTAAAATTGGATAGTGATTTGAGAAAAAAATGCAGAATAAGCCCTTTCATAAATACACCCTACAGAAAAGTATTAAAAGCATGGAAAACATTCTCAGAATCAAATTTTTCCAAACTCTGGAAACTAAATAAAGGTTTTCAGCAATCTAAGCAGTTTTTATTCAAGAACTATCACTGAATCTTGGTAAAATAGCAAGTAACTTTTCTTAAGTAACTCTTAAAGCCAGCAACCTGGGGGCAGAGTAAGTTTGGAGCTTCTTCAAGGTCCTATTTTCAGAGAGTTGTCATTATTTTCCCTGTCTGGTATATCCATGTGGACCATTGTAATAGTCTAGTTATTATTTAATAGGAAAGGAATAAAGTAAAGACTCAATTATATAGGCGTGAGGATAAAAATTGAGGAAAACAACCTTATTAATAAAGAGGTGATATGCAAATTGACCCTCACACCCTTGCACAAGATGGCTGGCTGAGTGTGGTCAAAGATGACTGCCCACATGTGGTCAAATATGGCCACCAAAAGATGGCCGGCAGGGGAGGGTAGTTGTGGGTGAACAGACCAGCAGGGGAGGGCAGTTAGGAGTGATCAGGCCAGCAGGGGAGGGTAGTTGTGGGGGACCAGTCCTGCAGAGGAGAGCAGTTGGGGGCAACCAGGCTGGCAGGGGAGGGCAATTAGGTAACCAGGTTGGCAGGGGAGGGCAGTTGGGGTGACCAGGCCAACAGATGAGGGCAGCTGAGGGTGACTAGGCCAGCAGGAGAGAGTAGTTGGGTGTGATCAGCTCAGCAGGGAAGCAGTTACGTATTGGACAGGCTTGCGGGGGGGGGGGGAGGTTATGGGGTGATCAGACTGGCAGGCAGGTGAATGATTGGGAGCCAGCAGTCCCAGATTGTGACAGGGATGTATGCCTTTTGATTTAGGCCCAATCCCTATGGCAGTTGGACAATCCCTCAAGGGGTCACATATCAGAGAGGGTACAGTCTGGGCTGAGGGACACCCTCTAGTGCACTAATTTTGTGCACTGGGCCTCTAGAAAGATAATAAAAAATAATCTAGGAAACAAGATACTTTGAGAAGCTCCAGTATCTTAATGGAAATCAAGAAGACCATGCATATGCATAGAGCTTTGTGTATGTTCAGAACTGTACACAGCACAAGAAAGACCTGAGCACACCCTAATCTCTAACCTCTAGCTGAAATTTAGACTATGCCAATGCAGAAAGTGAATATAAGACAGAGTATACACTAACTTCCAGAGTGTTGAAGGTATCAACAATAGCACACAGAGCCCTTCAGGAAAAAATGAGATTTATTGGTTCCAGGAATTTAAATATATATATATTTACTTTTTTTGTCTAAAGTTTTACATATGTCTCATTTTTCTGGATTGACCTCCTCCTGAGCCATCATTACCAACCTGGGCAAGCCCCCACCACTCCAGTGTCTGTGTCCATTGGTTATGCTAATATGCATGCCTACAAATTCTTTTGGTGGCTCTCTAGCCCCTCTCACATCTCCCCTGCCATTTGTCTCTAGATCTATGTTTGTTCATCAAATTATGTCAATCATTATATCTCACATATGAGTGAGATCATGTGATATTTATTTTTCTCTAACTGGCTTATTTTAGTTAGTATAATGCTATCCAGTTCCATCCATGCTGTTGCAAATAGTAAAAGTTCCTTCTTTTTTATAGCAGCATAGTATTCCATTGTGTACCACAGCCTTTTAATCCACTCATCTGCTGATGGGCACTTAGGTTGTTTCCAAATCTTACTTATTGTAAATTCTGCTACTATGGATATAGGGGTGCGTATATCCTTTCTGATTGGTGTTTCTTCTGGTTTCTTGGGATATAGTTCTAGAAGTGGGATTACAAGGTCAAATGGGAGCTCCATTTTTAGTTTTTTGAGGAAACTCCATACTGTTCTCCACAGTGGCTGCACCAATATGCATTCCCACCAACAATGCAAGAGGATTTCTTTTTCTGCACATCCTCACCAGCACTTGTCATTGTTGATATGTTGATGATAGCCATTCTGAGAGGTGTGAGATGGTACCTCATTGTATCTAGATTTGCATCTTTCAGATGGTAAGTGATTTTGAACAAGTTTCCATATGTTTCTTGGCCTTCTGTATGCCCTTTTTTGAAAAATGTCTACTTATATCCTTTGCCCATTTTTGACTGGATCATTTATCTTCCTTTTGTTAAGTTTTATGAGTTCACTGTAAATTTTGGGAATTAAACCCTTATTGGAGATAACATTGGCAAATATGTTCTCCCATGCAGTGAGCTTTCTTGTTGTTTGGTTGATGATTTCTTTTGCTGTGTATAAGCTTTTTATTTGGATGTAGTTCCATTTATTTATTTTCTCCTTAGTCTACATTATCCTACGAACTGTATCAGTAAAGATACTGCTACAACATACACTGAGTGGCCAGATTATTATGATCTCTAAATGCATAATAATTTGGCCACTCACGGTATATCCTATATAATAAAAGGCTAATATACAAATTGCCCCCTCGACAAGGAGTTTGACCAGCAGGCAGGCTGGCCAACCACCCATGTCCCCTCCCCCTGGCCAGGCTGGTCGGATCCCACCCATGCACAAATTCATGCAGTGGGCCTCTGAGTAGCCAGGTTATTATGCATTCAGAGATCATAATAATTTGGCCACTCAGTGTATATCTGCTATTTTTCTGCCTATGGAGTCTTGTAGAATTTTTATGGTTTCTCGTCTTCATTTATGTCCTTTAGGCATTTGAGGTTATTTTTGTGTATGGGGTAATTTGGTGATCTAGTTTCATTTTTTTTGAATGTATTAGATCAAATTTCCCAGCACCATTTATTAAAGAGACTGTCTTGACTGCATTGTATATTCTTGCTTCTTTTGTCAAATATTCAGCAATATTCTAGGTTCTCTGTTCTGTTCCATTGTTCTATATATTTGTTCTTGTGCCAGTAACAGGCAATTTGAGAACTATGGCTTTGTAATACAGCTTGATATCGCCAACTTTTTTTCTTCTTTCTCAGGTTTGCTGCAGTTATCCAGAGTCTTTTTTTTTATTCCAGATGAATTTTTGGAGGGTTTGTTCTAGATTTTGAAATATGCTGTTGGTGTTTTAATGGGGATTGCATTGAATCTATAAATTGCGTTGGGTAGTATATACATTTTAATTATGTTGATTCTGCCAATCTATGAACACGGTAGGTTCTTCAATCTGTTTACGTCTTCCTCTGTGTATTCAAAGAAGAAATAAAACCTATCCTTCTCAGACTATTCAGTATCCTGTAGTTTTCTGAGTACAGGTCTTTCACCTCCTTAGTTAAGTTTATTCCTAGGTATCTTAATTTTTTGTGTGCAATGGTAAATGGGATTATTTTTTAGTCTCTCTTCCTGTGAGTTCATTATTGGTGTATAAAAAGGCCATAGATTTCTGGGTGTTAATTTTCTATCCTGCTACATTGCCAAAATCATCTATTAGGACTAGTCGTTTTTTGATGAAGTCTTTGTATAGTATCATGTCATCTGTGAATAAGGACAGTTTTACTTCTTCTTTTCTAACTTGAAAACCTTTTATTTCTTCTTCTTGTCTGATTACTATGGTTAGGACTTTCAGTACTATATTGAACAGGAGTGGTAAAAGTGGGAATCCCTCTCTTGTTCCTGTTCTTAGGGGAAATGGATTTAGTTTCTTCCCATGGAGTATGATGTTGGTTGTAGGTTTGTGATATACGGCTTTTATTATGTTAAATTATGATTCCTCTGTTCCCACTTTGCTGAGAGTTTTTATCCAGAAAGGATGTTGGATTTTCTCAAGTGCTTTTTTTGCATCAATTGGTATGATAATGTGATTTTTGTCTCTCAATTTGTTTAAGTGATATATCACATTTCTTGATTAGTGGATATTGTACCATCCTTGAATCCCTGGAATAAATCCCATCTGGTCATGGTGTATGATTTCTACTGTGATGCTGGATCTGATTTGCTAGAATTGTGTTGGGGATTTTACCATTTATGTTCATCGAAGATATTGGCCTGCAGTTCTTTTCTTTTTGTGGTGTCTTTATCTGTTTTTTGGGTAATGCTGGCTTCATAGGAAGAGCTTAGAAGTGTACCTACCTTTTGAATTTCTTGGAATAGTCTAAGAAGGATAAGTTTTATTTCTTCTTTGAATGCTTGGTAAAACTCCCCTGTAAAGCCATCAGGACCAGGGCTTTTGTTTGCTAGAAGATTTTGATTGCTGCTTTAATTTCTTAAGTAGTTATCAGACTATTCAGGTGTTTTTATTCTTCCTAATTGAGTTTTGAGAGCTTGTATTTTTCTAGCATGTCCATTTCATCTAGGTTGTCTATTTCATTGAAATAGAGTTATTCATTGTATTTTTCATAATCCTTTGTATTTCTGTTGGTTGGTTGTTACTTCAACTCTTGCATTTCTGATTTTGTTTATTTGGGTCCACTATCTTTGCTTCTTTGTGAGCCTGGTTAGAGGTTCATCAATCTTGTTTATCCTTTCAAATGAACCAGCTTTTGGTTTTGTTGATCTTTTGTATTTTTTTAACTTCTATGTTGTTTATTTCCTTGATGATCTTTATTATTTCCTTCCTTCTCCTTATGCTGAGCTTTTCTTGTTAATCTCTTTCCAGCTCTTTGAGTTGTGGGGTTAGATAATTTATTACCATTTTTCTTGTTTTTTGAGGTAGGCATGTAGAGCTATGAACTTTCCTCTCAAGACTGCTTTCATTGTGTCCCATAGATTTTGGATTATTGTGTTTTCAATGCCATTTGTTGCCATGATGATTTTTAGTTCTTCTTTGATCTCCTTGATAGCCCAATCATTGTTTAATAGTATGCTATTTAGCCATCAGGTGTTTGATTTTTTATTATTTTTATTATAGTTGATTTCTATGCCATTGTGATCTGAGAAGATGCTTGATATGATTTTTATCCACTTGAATTTAAAGAGACTTTGTCTGTGCCCCAATATTTTGGCTATCTTTGAAAATGACCCATGTGCATTTGAGAAGAATGTATATTCTCTGGCTTTGGAGTGAAATGTTCTGAAGATGTCAATTAATTCCATCTGGTCTAGTGAGTCTTTTAGGATTGATATTTTTTAGCTGATTTTTCTGTTTAAAGGATTTGTCCAGTGATGTTCTTGGTATACTGAAGTCCCCTACTATGACTGTATTGCAGTCAATCTCTCCTCCAGAAGTTGCTTTATGTATTTGGGTGCTTCTATATTGGGTCCATATATGTTTACCAAAGTTATATCTTCTTGTTGAATTGCTCCCTAAAGTATTATGAAGTGGCCTTCCTTATCTCTTGTTATGGCCTTCAGTTTGAGGCCTAATTCATCAGATATAAGTATTGCTAACCCACCATTTTTTCATTTCCATCAACTAAGAAAACCTTTTTATATCTTGTCACCATAAGGCTGTGTGAGTCCTTTGTTCTGAGGTGGGTCTCCTATAGATAGCAGATCTAAGGGTCATGTTTTATTATCTACTCAGCTATCCTATGTCTTTTGATTGGGACATTTAATCCATTTACATTTAAAGTTATTATTGATAGATACCTGTTTGTCACAATTTTAATTCTTTATGCCTGTGTTCCTTCTTCCCTTCCTATTTCTTCTTTTTACAGCAGACCCTTAAGCATTCATTGCACAGCTGGTTCGGTGGTAATAAACTTTCTTAGTCCTTTTTGTGTGTGAAACTCCTGATTTCACTCTCAACTTTGGTTGATAGCCTTGTTGGGTACAGTATTCTTGGATTCAGGCCCTTGCTTTGAATGACTTTGAATATTTCATTTCATTCCTTTCTGGCCTGGTGTGTTTCTGTTGAGAAATCAGTTGATATTCTAATAGGAGATCCTTTGTAGGTAACGTTCTGTCTCTCTCTGTATTTGAGAGTCTTACTTTGTCATTGGTGTTAGCCAATTTAATTATAATGTGTCTTGTTGTCAGTCTTTTGGGGTTCATCTTGTTTGGGACTCTGTGAGGTTCTTGGATTTGTGTGAATCTTTTCTTCCCGTTATCAGGGAAGTTTTCTGTAATTATTTATTCAAACATGTTTTCTATTCCTTGCTCAGTTTCCTCTTGTTCTGTTCTGGGACACCTATTATGTGGATGTTGTTTCATTTTGTGTTGTCCCAAAGTTCCGTTAGGCTCTCCTCCATTTTTTTAAGGTTTTTTTTTTTCTAGTTGCTGCTCTTCTTGGTTATTTTTTTTCCTACCTTGCCTTCTAGCTCACTGATGCAGTCCTACACTTCTTCTAGTCTACTGTTGATGCTTTCTATTGAGTTCTTTATAGCAGCAATGTCATTTTTCATTTCTTCTTTGTTCTTCTTCATTACCTCTTGGTTCTTACACATATTTTTGAATTTTTCTTGCATCCTTTTCAGTGTTGTTATGACCATTGTTCTGAATTCTTTCTCAAACAAATTGCTTGCCTCCATTTTTTTTTTACTTCCTTTTCTGGTGATTCCTCCTTTTCTTTCATATGCGGGTTGTTTTTTATCTCCCCATTTTTGCTTCTCTCAGGGTGTCTGGTCATGTAGTTCTCTCTCTTTCTCTCTCTCTCTCTCTCTCTCTCTCTCTCTCTCTCTCTCTCTCTCGCTCTCTCCCCTATGTTGACTTAAAGGCACTAAATATAACATGACAAGACACAATGAACAGGGTACCAAACACAAATATCTTCACAATACTAATAAACCCAAATAAAGGTAACCATCAGAGAAAAGATAATTAGAGGATAGAAAGAATGCAAAAATGATATTGAGAAAAGAAAAAAAATGTAAGAGTGAAAAGAAAGAGAAGAAAAAAGAAGGGGGGAAATATATGTATATGGGGAGAAAATTCCAAAAGCCAAAACAAAAACAACAACTAATCCAAAAAATGCAAATAACAAACACCTAAAGAATAAACATCCAGATGAATCTGAGGAGACAGAGCTTTCCCTAAATGATCTCTGACCATTATGTCCATGAATTGCCTCACAAGCTGTGTTTAAATAATCAATTCTGGGTGGATGGTTTTGGATTCAGCTGTTTATCTGCTCAGTGAGAAGGCACAGGATCCATCCATCTATTTGGCCAACACCTTGTCTCCCCATAGACAAACTTTTTAGATGCCCATGGCCAAAGAGGCTGGAGTCTTGGTGTTCATGGGTTTGCAGCCAAGGATGCTAGTGACTGGGCATTGTGGCTATAGGGTCCCAGGTGGTATCTAATTTCTGCCTGGGTGAAAATAAGTCTAGTCATCTGATTATAGCCTATCTACTTTAAGATGGTTCAGTCTCTGATGCAGAGCTGGTCACCCCAGCATAGATTTCAGTGGTAGCAGAGGCTGCCTGGGCAGCAGAGCCTGGTCCACCAGTCCCCTACAGTCCTGTGGAATATAACTGTCCCTCACTCACAAATACACACACTCCCCACATGTCCACACACTCTCCTTTTGCTTTCTCACTCACTCATACTATCTTGCTCACTGCCATCCTGTCGGCCACCATCTTGGATCTTCTACATCTAGTTTTTTAATGTTATTAAATTATTGGGGTTACATCCTATCTAATAAAAGAGTAATATGCAAATTTGACCATACCTTCACCCCACCCACAAGCCACGCCCAACAGCCACACCCACCAGTCAATCAGGATCAGATTATGCAAATAAGCCCCAACTAAGATGGCTGCTGCCACTGAGAGCAGGAGGAAGGCTTGGGTTTCCCTGGCAACAGAAGAAGCCAAGCTTTCCACCTGCCTTTGTGGGCCTAGGCCTCCACTCAATGTTACAACATTTCAATTATAAAAGATACAGAAATGGTGGCAGCCACTGAGCTGGAGAGAAAAGAGGCTTGTGTTTCCCTGGCAACGGAAGAAGCCAAAATTTCAGCCTGCTGTTGCTGGCCTAGGCCTCCACTCTAGGTTACGTTTCAAACAGAAATGGCTGCCGCCCAGAACGAGCAGAAGGCTTGGCTCTGCTCCAGGCTACAAAGTTTCAATTGCAGACATAGATTAATCCCAGATACCAGAGCCTCTACTTGAGTTGCTGGGGTGTGTGGCTGGCCTGAAAATCTTCACAGGCCCCTCATCCAGGCCGCCCCTCGCCCCAAAGGAACCCCCAACCTGGTCTGGGACACTCTTCAGGGCAAACCAGCTGGCCCCCACCCAAGCACCAGACCTCTATCCTATCTAATTAAAGAGTAATTTGCAGATTAACCATCACTCCAACACACAAGAGGGCTGCCCCATGTGGTCAAAGATCCTGCTCCCATGTGGACACAAGATGGCCACCACAAGATGGCCAGCAGGGGAGGGCCATTGGGCAGTTCAAGGCCCTGAAAGGGAGGGCATTTTTGGGCGATTAGGCCAGCAGGGGAGGGCATTTGGGAGGGATCAGTCCTGTAAGGGAGGGCAGTTGGGGGCAATCAAGCCTGCAGGGAAGGGCAGTTAGGGGTGACCAGGCCAGCAGAGGAGGGAAGTTGGGAGCAAACAGGCTGGCAGTGGAGCAATTAGACATCAATTAGGCTGGCAGGGTAGTGATTAGGGGGTGCTCAGGCTGGCAGGCAGAAGTGGTTAGGGGCAATCAGGGAGGCAGGCAGGTGAGCAGTTTGGAGCCAGCATTCCTAGATTGTGAGAAGGATGTCTGATTGCTCATTTAGGCCCGACCCTAACAGGATCAGTCCTAAATGTGGTTTTGATTTACATTTCCCCTATAACTAGTGATGTTGATCATCATTTCATATATCTGTTGGCCATCTGTATATCTTTCTTGAAAAAGTGTATATACATACATTTTGAATAAAAGATAAGTATTGATTCCCTGACCTTTTCAATTTTTTTTCCTTTTCAAATTGGGTCACTATTCTATAATAGAAATTTTAAATATATGATAATTTAATTCCAGGTTATAAAACATGATGTTTTTTAAATATCCATATTCAAATTAGAAAATATTTCATTTTATCTTTCTGTTTTAAAATATCTTTTGTTATACCTTGTTTTTTAACTTACAACTTTATTAAAGTGATTTGTGACATTGGTCAAATGAACAAATAGGTTTCATGTATGACTTTATATATTACAATATCTGTATATTGCACTGTGTGCTCACCACCCAAAGTCCAATCTTCTCCTGTCACCTTACATTAGGACCCCCTTTACCCCCACTCCCTTTATTCTGGCAATAACCACACTGCTTTTTGTATTTATAAGTTTCAGTTTTATATCCCACATATAAGTGAAACCATTTGTTTCTTAGCTTTTTCTATTTGATTTATTTCCTTAACATAATGTTCTCAAGGTCCATCCATGTTGCTACAAGTGGCTCTATTTCATATTTTCTTATGGCTGAGTTATATAGATAGATATAGATATAGATATAGATATAGATAATATATATTACAAATCTTCTTTATCCAGGCCTTTATCATGGGACATTTTGGCTGTTTCCATTTCTTCGCCACCATGAATAATGCTGCAATGAACAGAGGTTTGCATATATCTTTGTGAATACATGATTTTGAGTTTTTAGGGTATATAACCAGAAGTGGATTGCTGGGTCATATGGCAGCTCTATTTTAATTTTTTTGAGGAATCACCAGACTGCTTTCCATAGTGGTTGTTCCAGTCATAAATAACTTTTTATAAACTTGACCCCATATGCAAGATAAGTACTAGTAAAGGCAACAATTAATAAATGGGACTATATCAAACTAAAAAGCTCTGTACATCAAAAGAAACAGACAAGAAAACAGTCAGCCACCCAGATGGGAGATGATATTTATAAAGAGTAGCTCCAACAAAGACTTGATTTCCAAAACATATTAAAAAAACTTGTAAAACTCAACACCAAACAAACAATCCAATCAAAAAGTGAGCAGAGGACCTGAAAATACACCTCTCCCAAGAAGACATATGAACAGTCAATAGATATAGAAAATAAGTTCAACCTCACCAGACATTAGGGAAATGCATATAAAAACTATAATGACATACCACCTCACACCTGTTAGTGGCAATTATCAACAAGACAATAACAAGTGGAGATGTTGTAGGAAAATGGGAACCCTCATTCACTGCTGGTGAGAAGGTATATCTTGTGATATACTTTACACCAAAAAACTTTCTAACTTTTACAATATTACTAAAATTTATTTATTGGTTCAGTAGCACATGTACTTTTCACTATACACCCTTTCACTGTGCTAGAATAGTATTTCAGTCATCCTGGAAAAAATGAGAGTATTTGCAGAAATAGGAATGGGAAGGATATGCACTTGTTAGTTATTGTGAATCAAGAGGTGGGATATCTGAAGGTTGGAGATCAGAAGTAAAATTTAATGCTAGATGTAGATGGACATGAACCAAGTAGCTGGTATATGTTTAAGTTATTGGAATATGTGTTGTGTAATCCTACATTGTTCCATTTACCGAGATGCAACTTTCTGAGTTCACCTTGTTCTCATGAAATAAATTGCATAAATGCAGTGTGTAATTTGTGTTATCCTTATATTGTTTCCTAATATATCAATCACATTGAAACAAATTTGTGTGCTCAAAACAAGTTGTATAGCAGAACAAATTATACCTCTTTTTTTCTCCCCTAAATGAGAGATTTGTAATATAATTCAGTAAGTGGGTATGCTTTATCTTTCCAAAGGAATACTATGTGTAAACTTGTATCAAATTCATTTAACCTCAAATTTCATACATGTGTAACATTGAAAGTATCTCTGCAGGATCCTTGTAGGCTATTGCACATCATTTTGTTCACAGATAACTTAGTGTTTACCAAATTTGTCTGTGTTGCACAATTTGCTGTATACTTTTCAATGTTGCACAATATAGCAATAGAAGGAAATACATGTATTAAATTATAAATTCAATGTTTTTTAAAAGTATCTATGCTGTATCCCACAAAAGTAATATAATAATTTTTTTCTAAGTGCATTTAGAGGCATTTACAGGGTCCATATTTAAGTGTAATTTTGTCCTTGCCTATATGAACACAGATCTTTATAAAATCAAATCACTGGAGATGGCATATGCATCCAAGAGCAGAAGATAGTCATAATGCTGGTAAGAGCTTTAATGTTCTGGGGATCAATAAGATACCTAAGTGCATTCCTAAGATGTTGATTTTGCAGTATTTACTGCTTTTGATTGATTACTAAAATATAAAATACTGCATTTCCATAAGTAGTTATTTTTTCTCATAAACAAAGTACAAAAATCAAAGAGGAAAATCAAGTTCTCAAAGAAGACTTGAGACTTTTTCTTCCACAGGATATTATTACAAATTAGCAAAATCACAGAAACTAAGTACAAAAGCTTAATTTGGAAATGTTAAAAGCCAATATGCTGTTAGTATACCATTGTCACATATACTATACTAGGGGCCCGGTGCATGGAATCTGTGCACGGGGGGCAGGGAATGTCCCTCAGCCCAGCCTGCACACTCTCCAATCTGGGACCCCTCAAGGGATATTCTTCTCACAATCCAGGACAGCTGGCTCCAAACTACTCATCTGCCTGCCTCCCTGATTGCCCCTAACCACTTCTGCCTGCCAGCCTGAGCACCAACTAACCACTACCCTGCTAGCCTAATTGATGTCTAACTGCTCCCCTGCCAGCCTGTTTGCCCACAACTTACCTCCTCTGCCAGCCTGGTCACCCCCAACTGCCCTCCCTTGTAGGCCTGGTTCATCCCAACTGCCCTCTCCTGCTGTCCTAATGGCCCACAAGTGCCCTCCCTTGCAGGTCTGGAACCTCCCACTGCCCTCCCCTGCTGGCCAGCTTGTGGTGGCCATCTTGTGTCCACATGGGGGCAGAATCTTTGACCACATGGAGGCAGCCCTCTTGTGTGTTGGAGTTTCAGAATAATATTCCAGCTGTATGAAATGAGAAAATTGTATCTAGGGAAAAAAAAGTGGGGAGAGAATTCCATTAATTTACTTCATATTTTGTCACCCATTGTCTTCTCTAAATTCATTATTCTAGCATCAGACACTTGCCAGCCTCCCAAATCCTTAAGAGTTTCACAAACTTCTGGCTGGGGCTCCTCCTGCTCAGAGGCTGGTATTGATGGATGGCTTTAGAGACACATTGAGACAGAGAGCGCCCAGATCCCACACAATACAACAGGAACTTTGAAAACAACCCATGGAATGAGCAGAGTACCAGCTGCTCCATGCTAGTTCCCAGAGATTGAGCCATGGTTCGCTGGACAGAGACAGGATGACTTCCTCCCCTCCCAAAAGGGGGTTGGGGAAGGGAAGGCAAAGCCGTTTGCATCTTTGTTTCAGTAATTACAGAGGAATACCTCATTGTTCACCAAAGAGCCTTTCTCCAGTGAAGACTGAAACAAAGATGCAAACTGCTTTGTCTTTTTTTTTTCTTTAATTCGGAGCCAATGTGCCTCTTCTGGAACTGAAGTGCAGGAGCCCGTGGACAGATTTCTCACACCCCCATCCCCTCTGGGATGCGCAGTGTGACACATTTCCCACAGGCTGTAAACTTGTCACAGAAATCCACTTTTTGGGACATCTGGGTGCACGAAGACTCCAGCGCATGCCCCTGGAAAGAAGACCATGCCCCCAAGTCTCTGTGCAACTTCTCTCAGACCACCAGCCTGAATTGGAGCTGTTTCTTTCCAGGGTTGTCAAATGGGGATTTCCTGTCCGCCTCCTGCTGGGGGTGGGGTTGGGGCTGTGATGGGGACCCCGCCCTCTGATGGCCTCATGCAAGCCATGCCCCCCCCCCACCCCAGCTGCCCTTGCCCAGCCCAGACCCCTGGCCCTGTCCTTAGCCCCAGTGGCAACCGCCCAGCCCCAGAAGCACCCCACACTGGCAGCCTCTCCCGTGCGTGTGCAGGGGCGACCGCCCAGCCCCAGAGGCACCCTGCACTGGTGGCGTCTGGCACACGCGCGGCCTCGGCCCTGCCCCTTGCTCCTGATTAGCTGGTAGTGTAGCGAAGGTATGGTCAAATTTGCATGTTTCTCTTTTATTATATAGGATAATTAAAATAATGAAGAAAATAACTATTGCAAATATTTAGCATGATGTGGTTTATAATATTTAAAGTAAAAAAAAATTGATAACAGTATATATAACATTTCCTTGGCTTTTAGTCTGAACAAAGCTAGACATAAAATATATGTATAGCTTTGCAATGTAAAAATACTTTTCAGGCCTCCAAATAGCTAGCACATTACTAGAGCTACTGAATAGATTAAGACTCCTACTATTAACACATATTGAAAATCAAGTATTTTTATTTATTAAAACTATACTAGAATTAATCAGAGTTTTTATGTCTTTATAGTATTTTATATTAAATTCTGTTTACATTTATTTCATTTGAGCTGCCCAATAAACATGGGAGTTTGACCTGGATTCTTAAAAATAGAGATTATTGACAGGGAGAACTAAGATGGCGGCAAAGGCAAAACACCTATCTTGCCGTCATAATCAGCAATTTTAATACTACAACTTAACGAAGGAACAAACACCTTCCAGAATCACCAGAACGCTCGCCGAGTGAAAATTCCACAAATAAAAGTGAAGATAAGACACTGTGACCCGGAGGAGCGGCGGTGGACGGCGTTGAAAGATTCGCGCGCAGAGAGAGGTTTGGAGTGCGCGCCGCGGAGAGGGCGGGCGGCTGAAAACCGGCCAGGTTTCTCGAACGGGGAGACAGGGGCGTCCCACTGGACAGATTCTCCAGCTCTGGGCGAAGTCCAGGGAACCCACTATCACACGGGGTGAAAACTGGACAGTGGGAGGGCACGCCGAAGCTCGGGTGCTGCCGGGTCTGCCGGCTTGTGGAGAAGGCAGCTCTCCCTCGAACAGCTCGGCTGCGTGACGGCGCAGAGAGCGCACCGCGACTTGTCTCTCATTCGGAAAACCGTCAGACTGCTTTGTTTTACGACCCTGGGTGAGACATTGCGCATGCAAAGTCATTTGGGGAAAGTCTGAATTCCCCGGCAGCTGGTGGAGCTCCACAGCGGCTCTCTCTCAGAGGTGCTGGCAGCCATTGCCCCCGGCACAGAGCCCCTGGGGCCGCATAGGGCGGAGCTAACGCTGTCTGCTTGGCCCGGAGACTCCGCCCACCCAACCTGAGCACAGCTGAGCTTCACAGACAATTGGCCTGGAGGTCAAACCCTCCAAGTGCTAACAACGATTAACTGAGCTTAACTTCAGCAAGACTGTGCAACCCATATCCACCTCAGGTAACTGGGGAGACTGAGCCACTGTCCCTTTGAGGATAGCCACCACATAAAGCAGCCACCATGCAGAGACATGGAAAGAAATCAGGTGTGAAAGAAATGGAGGAGAAAAGACGACAAGACATAGAGTTCAAAACCACGGTTATAAGGCTTTTCAAGAGGCTCCTACAAAAGGCCGATCAAATTAATGAGAATTACCAGGAAATAAACAAGACCAACCAGGAAATAAACAAGACCAACCAGCAAATGAATGAGATTTACAAGGAGATGAATTATACTTACAAAGAAATGAATGAGACCCTCAGGGAAATGTGCAAGACCTCTGAGGATACAAACCAGACCCTCACAGATAAAAAAAAGGACCAACTAGAAATCAAGCATACACAGGCTGAAATAAAAAATATTACACAAAGTCCTAAAAGCAGTCCAGAGGGCCACAAGAACCAAGTCAAAGATTTGAAATACAAAGAAGCAAAATCCACTCAGCTGGAAAAGCAAGAAACAAAAAGAATTCAGATAATTGAAGATAGCGTAAGGGGCCTCTGGGACAACCTCAAGCAAGCCAACATCCGAATTATTGGGGTGCCAGAAAAAGAGAGAGAGCAAATTAATGAAAACCTACTTGAAGAAATAGTGACTGAAAACTTTCCCCACCTGGTGAAAGAAACTGACTTAAAAGCCCAAGAAGTACACAGAACCCCAAAATATAGGAATCTAAAGAGGACCACACCAAGGCATATCATAATTAAAATGCCAAGAGCAAAAGATAAAGAGAGAATATTAAAAGCAGCAAGAGAAAAACAGTTGGTTACCTACAGGGGAACACCCATACGATTGTCAGCGGATTTCTCAACAGAAACGATGCAGGCCAGACGCGAGTGGCAAGAAATATTCAAAATAATGAAGAGCAAGAATCTACAACCAAGATTACTCTATCCAGCAAAGCTATCATTCAGAATTGAGGATCAGATAAAGTGCTTTGCATATAAGAAAAAGCTAAAGGTGTTCATCACCACCAAACCAGTATTATATGAAATGCTGAAAGATATTCTTTAAGAAGAGGAAGAAGAAAAAGGTAAAAATATAAATTATGAACAACTAATACACATCTATCAACAAATGAACATAAAAATCAAGTGAACTGATAGGCTGATGAACAAGATAAAGTGGTGACTATAACAGAAACATGGACATAGAGAGGGAATGGACTGACAATTCTTGGGGAGAAAAGTGTTGTTGGAAGTACAGCAAGAGATTGGACAAAAATCTTGCAACAATGGGAGAGGACATTGGGGAGGGGGAGATGAGGGCGGAGGGTGGGATAGGTACAGGGTGGAGGGAAGATATAGGGGGATAAAAAAGGGGAAACAATGTAATTAATAAACTGAACAATAAAAAAAATAGAGATTATTTTAGAATTAAGCTCATTTTACTATTAAGTAAACTACGACAGATAGGAGGAAAATGAACTTTTTCACAGTAAGGATTAGACCTGATTCTATATGAATTTTACCTTTTATTTTGTTTCTTAATTGCTATACTTTGTTATTAATGGCATCAGAGAAGAAAGCAAAAAATAAGACATAGCAACTCAATAGGTTCTTTTTATAATTTGATGATTCAATTATTTTTAAAACAATTTCTATATTCTAAAAACGATGAAGAACTTCAAAAAATTCCTTTGATTAATCAAAATCTAGCTGATGAGAGATTAATCATATAAAACTAATGAGAAGAACTAGAAAGTAAGTATAACAAAGCAAAATGGAAGACACAGAGTGCGTGTGACGTCTTGATGTATATAAACAAGAACATACCTTTAGGGTCAAAGAATTCTTGGTCCATGTCACAGCTTTTTTACATGAGTGATTTATTTTTACCTTGAGTAAGTTACTTCTCAGTTTATATTTTCATGTTTTCAATGTTAGAAAGACCATCCTTTCATTTTATTGTTTTAAACTACCTTGGGAAGTTACTCATTTTTCCCTGGGATCTCCCACATGTACACAGGGTATACATGTTAATGAACTTTTGTTTTTCTCTGTATTTCATTACAAAGGCCTCCACTAAGAACTCAGAAAGATAGAGGAAAGCTATTTTTCCTCCTCCATAATTCTCTCTTGGGAAATCAAGTCCCCAGCTGAACAATGAGTTTGGCTCAAGTACCAAGAAGTCCCTGCTGACAGGAGGGAATCTTCTAGGGAGAAATCACTGGTATTGGCATCAAAACATCCTCCAAAAATGTTGAACCACTTTAAACTATCACCAGGCCTCTAGTGGTATATAAAGATCAAAGTAAATGAGTATCAGATTGTAGAAGACAAAAGATAGTTTAGACCTGATCTTATGGTTAGTGGAGAGCATATAAATGTTTCTAAATAACAGAGGTGGGTAAGTTTGAATTTACAGGGGGGAAATGATTGGGAATCAGAGAAAAATACACATTTAAAATCGATCTTATAAATTTAGGGTCTATGTATTTTATAATCTTGTAATGGATTTCTGTACTTGGAGCCAAATTTAAAAGGGTTGAAATCAACATTTCAGATTAAACTCTTACCTATATAAATGATTTGCACATTTATATAGTAGACAAAACATGCATTTAATAAATTTCCTATAGAACAAAGCTGGACATAAAATATAAATAGCATTATGGGCCTTTTATCTTCCTCTCACTTTTGAGCACATACCCTAGAGAAAGCTAAGCTGTTCACACAGGATACTGAATTTTCATGTACATCTCAAACTAAGAGTACTTCATTTTCTTGAGTGTGAGTCTTACAGCATGGCCTCTAAGAACAAATTAATTGACTATTTCTTCAGGTATCCCATTGTATAAGACAGCTGTATCCATGGTGAAGGGAAAATTGTCTGGTAGCACTTAAAATTGAGATGTTGGTCCTCAATATAGTATCTTAATTGAGCAATGTTGGTTTCCAATATGATAGGTCTCTAAGGAATAATAACTCTTTTGTTATGAATTGGCTGTATTTTCCTAGTAAAAATAACTAGCAAAGAAGTATACATGCAGGAGTGGGTAAAAGTAATTTTATAGTTTTTGTGTGAAAAATAATACAATAACTAGTAAGTTGTAATACAAGAATAAACTGTTCTTTTATAGTTATGTGAATCCTCATAACTATAAACCTACTTTTCCCAATACCTGTATTTTGTCATAGATATATATAGCATAATATGCAATCTTGACTAAAAAGTACATTTGATATTCAGCTTGGTTTTCTTTGAAGCAATTACCTTATAGTTTCCTTTCCACATGTCATTATGCACCTCTTGGTTTATATTGGAAATCAATTTTAGTAGTTAGCATACTTTAACTAAAAAATAAAATGTTCGAGAGAGTCCCTAAATTTCAGGAGATTGTCATTTTCAACATTGGTGTCAGTGTATATGGTGCAATATGTGCTTTCCATGCTGTAAGCCAGAAACTTCAAGAAATCTTTACAAACATTATCTCTCATCTCATCAGAGGTGATTATCCTATTTTGAATAACAAACAACTCTAAGAATAGATAAATTGACTACAGATATATAGGGCTTGGGAGATGAGTTTAATTAGATGCATTCAAATAAATAACAACTATTATATCCATGATTAGCTTAATTATAATGCACCCAAGAATACACCTGCAGAATGCTAGGTCCAATATGATGAATTAAAGGTAGATTGCTAAATTTGTTCTTATAATATCACAGTCTCTTGGTTTAAACCATTTGAAATGTTATTATTTTTATGGACATTAGCTGAGCTTCCATATTGAATTAAAAGAATAGAAGATATAATATAAAGGCATAATCCCCTTGAGGTATAATATTAATCTTTTGTTCAAAAGTTAAATGTTTAAAAACATGAAATACTGGCAAGACCAGCTACTAATTTTAGTAGCCCAAACTTAATCTCTGTATCCAGTCATGTAGAAAATAAGTTTCAGCTTATGACTTTAATATCAGATTGAGCTCAGGAATTTGCAGGAATTAAGTATAACATTTTACCTTTATCAATCTAAGCATTTTTGAAAGTGGGGAACATCATTAAACTGTAGATTGTATACATTATATGTCTCAATTTTTAAAAATGCTTAGATTCTTGAAAAGTGCTTAAAGGAGAGTTAAACTAGCTTATTTGTTTTTATGTATATAATAATACATGTATTTCCTTAGTACTTCAAAGCTTTTAAAATAAATTAAGAAAAAAACAACAATTTTATAGATACAGACAAAAGCATGGTGATTACCAGAGGGGAAGGGAAGTGGGGGGAGGTATATAAGAGTAAAGGGGAATAAACTGTGATGGAAGAAGACTTGATTTGGAGTGGTGAGCACAGAATACAATATACAGTTAATGTGTTATAAAATTGTACATCTAAAACCTATATAATTTTATTAACCAATATCACCCCAATAAATTCAATAAAAATTAAAAAGTAAATTATCAAATGCATTTTTCATGGCTTTCATCTTTTGATAAAATGTCTTTTCAGATTTAGCTATAAAAATAATTTCATGGTCCAACATTTATCATTTAAAAATATTTGCCCTGGCTGGTAATGCTCAGTTGGTTGGGCATCATCCAGTGAACAGAAAGGTTTCTGATTTGATTCCTGGTCAGAGCACATGACCAGGTTGCGGGCACAATCCCCAGTAGGGAGCGTGCAGGAGGCAGCCACATTGATGTTACATTTTCACATCAATGTTTCTTCTCCCTTACTCTCTCTCAAAAAAAAAAAAAGTAGGCACCCACTAAAACCCAGCACTATGCTTGACATAGGGATAAAATGATCATAGAAAACATATGTCAGTATTTTCCTGGAGTTAATGATGTGGTAACTATACCCCAATACAATGTATACTAGTATATCTGAAGACATTATGATTGTCAAAACTTTGTGGTAGACAGGAGGCAGTGTGATATTTGAAATCTAGTGGATAGAGACCTGGGTGCTTATAAGCATCCTGCAATGTACAAAATGGCAACCCACCACAAAGAATTATCCAACAAAAAAATATCAGTGATGTCACAGTTGAGAAACTTTGTTAGATGATTAAATATTTCCTGATGAACTCATGGATATATCCAAGATGAACACTTAGATAAATAGGAAACATAGTTTTTATGAAAACAGGTAGTAAAGAAATGTAACCTAAACTGGGGACAATATAGCTCTCTCTAAATTGTCTGAAGTTTATCTGAATGATAAAGTGTTTTTGTGCTTATAATGGTGGGGAGAAGAGTATAAGAGGAGGGAGGTTCCAGACAGTAAGGATAATGGTTGGAAGGAATAGTAATTATAGCAATAAGGCAGGGATATATGAGATAAGTCTGATGGGGTATATAAAATTACCTATGGTTGTGTTGATCCTTTGAGGGATATAAAGCATTGAAACATTTTACATGAAGTGAGACTTGATCATATCCACAGGTTTGAAAATATTCTTGCTGCACTACAGAGCAAGGAAGATTAGAAGAGGACAGAGTTGATGAAAATAAATTAAGAGATGTTCTAGCACAGTGGTTCTCAACCTTTCTAATGCCGTGACCCTTTAATACAGCTCCTCATGTCGTGGTGACCACAAACCGTAAAATTATTTTTGTTGCTACTTCATAACTGTAATTTTGCTGCTGTTAATGAATCGTAATGTAAATATTTGTGTTTTCCGATGGTTTTAGGCTCTACAGCAGTGGTTCTCGACCTGTGGGTCATTGAAAACCGCTAGCAGGGTCACCTAAGACCATCAAAAACACATATATTTACATTATGATTCATAACAGTAGCAAAATTACAATTATGAAGTAGCAACAAAAATAATTTTATGGTTGGGGGTCACCACAACATGAGAAACTGTATTAAAGGGTCACAGCATTAGAAAGGTTGGAAACCATTGTTCTAGCAGGTACTATAGCTATCCCATATAATAAAAGCCTAATATGCTAAGTATCTGGTTGTCCAGCTATCCATTCAACCAATCAAATTGTAATATACTAATGATATGCTAAGGCTACTCAACTACTTGCTATGACATGCACTGACCACCAGGAGGCAGGCAGTAAACCAGTAAACCAGTCGCTATGACATTCACTGACCACCAGGGGGCAGATGCTCCAACTGGTAGGTTAGCTTGCTTCTGGGTTCTAGCTGATAGGAACTGAGCGAGTTGGGCAGAAGATGCCTTGGAGCCCTCCCCCAGTCACTCCCCAGCTGGTCAAACTCCTGTGCACCAGGCCTCTAGTAAATTATAATCTGGATCAACTGTAAGAATTACTGTAACAATATTCATGATTGTTTAACTCATAAATGACAAAGGTCTTTGAAACCATGATCATTAAAGAAAGATCTATGTATTTTAGGGAGGGGGGAATAGAAGTTAAGTATTCTGCCAAAAGTATATTAAGTAAAGATTTATGCCCCTCTTTTTAAAATTTATTGTTCTTGCCAAATATATTAAAATGCAAGGTACATTGAGTTAGCAAAGGAAAATAATGCAAACAAACAAACACAACAACGACATATATTTCTATTTAGTGCTTAAGAACATGATTCAAGACTAAAACCAAGGAAAACCACTAAGTGGTTAATATTTTGTTAAAGTGGGGCTATAACTTTACTTTCTCCAGAGTTTATGATGGTTGAGTAAGCCATTTCTGCCTTAGTGCACAGGAAACAGATTAAATAGCCTTCTCCGAGCATTCTGTTTTGTTCATAGGTAGGGATGAAATTGCTGGTAAAGTGAATGACTAGAGGCAAAGGCACTTCTGTTTATTGTAGAAGTTATTATTTTTCAATCTTTCCCAATAAAGTGAGGGAATTACCAAATCCTGATTTAGGAACTGTTAGCTGATCTAAAAATACAATGTTAGTAGAGAAGTTAGAGATACAGTGAAGAAACATAAGCATTATAAATTGTAGCCAAAGTTTAGCTCAAAATAAATATTTTTCTCACCTTAATATAAAGATTTTTAATTTAAAATATTTAATGTTGACATTATTGCAACATTAGTACTTTCTGTCTCTTCTTGCACATCACCCACCCATGCCTTCCCCTCCCTTAGCCTTCACCACACTATTGTCCTGTCCTTGTGTTATGCATATATGGTTTTTAGCTAATCCTTTAACCTTTTTATCTAGATACCTCACCCCACTCCTATCAGGCACCGACCAGTCTGTTCCATGTATCCATGCTTTTGGTTCCATTTTTTTCATCAGTTGATTTTGTTCATTAGATTCCACATATAAGTGATATCACATGGCATTTGTCTTTCTCTCATTCACTTATTTCACTTAGCATAATAATCTCCAGGTCAAAGCATGCCATTGTAAAGGATAAAGATTCTTTTTATAACCACATTAGAGCCCTGATGCACAAAATTTGTGCATGGGGTGGGGGGGCTGTTCCTCAGCCCAGCCTGCACCCTCTCCAATCTGGGACCTGTCAAGGGATGTCCAACTGCTGGTAAAGTGAATGACTAGAGGCAAATCCACGTGGGATTGGGCCTGAACGGACAGTCAAACACCCTCTCACATTTTAGGACTGCTGGCTTCCAACTGCTTGCCTACCTGCCTTTCTGATTGCCCCTAACCACTTCTGCATGCCAGCCTGATCACCCCCTAACTACTCCCTTGCCAGTGTGATTGCCCCTAACTGCCCTCCCCTGTAGGCCTGGTCTCCCCAGCTGTGCCCCCTGCTGGCTATCTTGTGGTGGCCATGTTGTGTCCACATGGGGGCAGCCTTTTTGTGTGTTGGAGTGATGGTCAATTTGCATATTACTGTTTTATTATATAGGATAGAGTCCTGGTGCATGGGAGGGGGCCAGCTGGTTTGCCCTGGATCAGGGACATGTTGGGGCGTGGGGCAGCCTGGGTGAAGGGCATATGTTGGTTTTCAGGCTGGGCGTTACCCTTAGTGACCTAAGTGGAGGCCCTGGTATCTGGGGTTTATTTATCTTCTGTAATTGAGACTTTGTAGCCTTAGCAGAGCCAAGACTCCCGCTCAGTCTCTGGCCACAGCCATTTTTGTTGGGATATATTTATCTTCCATAATTGAAACTTTGTAGTCTTGAGTGGAGGCCAGGGCAGTCCAGGGCTGTGAGAGCTCGGCTTCTTCCATTGCCATGGGCAACTCAAGCCTCCTGCTCTCTCCAGCTTTATAGCTGCCACCATTTTTGTTGGGATTTAGTTATCTTCTATAATTGAAATTTTGTAGCCTTGAGTATAGGCCTGGGCCATCGAGGGCAGCAAAGAAGCTTGGCTTCCTCCATTGCCAGGGAAACCCAAGCCTCCTGCCTGCTGCAGCTCCATGGGTGCAGACATCTTGGTTGGGTTAATTTGCATACTCACTTCTGATTGGTTGGTGGGCATGGGTTATAGGTGTAGCAGAGGTATGGTCAATTTGCATATTACTCTTTTATTAGATAGTATAGTATTCTATTGTGTAAATGTACCACAGCTTTTTTTTTATCCCGTTTACTGATGGGCTCTTGCACTGTTTCCAGATCTTGGCTATTGTAATTAATGCTGCTATGAACATAGGGGTGCATATATTCTTTCTGACTGCTATTTCGTGATTCACAGGATATATTCCCAGAAGTGGGATCACTGGGTCAAAAGGTAGTTCCATTTTTAATTTTTTGAGGTAACTCCATATTGTTTCCCATAGTGGCTGTAGCAGTCTGCATTCTCACCAACAGTGTGCTAGGGTTCCCTTTCCTCCACATCTTCACCAGCACTTGTTGTTTGTTTATTTATAGTGGCTACTCTGATAGGTGTGGAGTGATTCATCATTGTAGTTTTATTTTGCACCTCTCTGATGTTTAGTAATGATGAGCATTTTTTTTTCATGTCTATTGGCCAACTGTATATCCTCTATAGAAAACCGTCTATTCAGATCCTTAGCCCATTTTTAAAATTTTTTATTGTTTAAAGTATTACAAATAGTAGTACATATGTTTCCTCCACCCCCCCCATTGACCTCCCTCCGGCCTCTCCTACTTCCCAGCACATGCCCTCACCGGCATGCCACCCCCCCCCCAATGTCATGTATACATTGGTTATGCTTATATGTGTGCATACAAGTCCTTTGGTTGATTTTTTACAGCCCCTGTCCCCCAACCTCCCCTGCCTTCCTGCTGTAGTTTGACAGTCTGTTCAATGCTTCTTTGCCTCTGTATCTATTCCACCCCCCCCCGTTTCCTTTCTTTAAAAACATCTTGCATCTGTGTACTAGAAATAAACATATAAGAATGAAAAATATTTGAGTCTCAATTTCAATGTCCAACAGTTCTGAGTCCCAGTTTCAATGTCAAATAGTTCTTTATGTGTACATGTCAGAAATTATATTTGGATGGTGGACAGATGATGGCAATGCAGGTCCCACCCTCTCTGGTACAGTCCTGGGCAACCTGCGGCAATGCATAGCTGCTGACTGCTAGCATGGCAAGGTGTTGTCAACGTCTTTCATCAAAGGACTGTTACTCCTCTTGTCTTCGTGATTGGAGCAGACCTGTCAATTCCTCTCTGTTGCAGGAATCTATATGGTCTTGGAGTTGTTTTCTGAAAATATACAAACATATTCTTGACCAAAAGTTAATAAAGGAATCTTTTCTATAAATTTGACTTGGGATCCTTTTTAATTTTGCCCAAATTATTTTCTTTTGGCTTATTTTGATGCCATATGTGTTTTTTGTGGGTGTCTTGCTGTTAGAATTACAAATGGAAATTAATTTTCTGAAGTAAAAATTTTCCCCATGTAATTTACTTACAGGACATTTTTCCTTATGTGATATTACCCTTCTGTTCCCCCCCTTTTTTGATTAATGGAGGTTTTTGGAAATTTTATAGTACAGTCTTGATAACTTTAAATTTCAATTTTTGCACATAAATATGACTGCTTTAGGTTCATTGCATGTTAAGTAATGTTACCATGAGATGAACTACCAATAGAAATTTTAGGAATAGCTTTTGGTCTAGTACAATTAAATGTTCTTGAGTGTTCACTTATTTCAATTAGCCAATTTGAATTAATCTGAAAACTTGATTACTATTTTACTGTCAAATTTAATACTCAAACAATAATCTTAGTTTACCCTGTAAATATTAGTGGAAAGGATTATTTTCATTCTTGAGTAGGCCCTGACTATTCCTGGTGCAAGGCTGGATTTAGATATAGGGCAGCTATATCTAGACTTGTTGCCAGCCAAGTCTCTGTCTGTTAATCTGAGGTGGGCATGGGAGCCAAAGCAGCCATGGGGCCTTTGCCCATTTTTAAATTAGATTGTTTCTCTTCCTGGTGTTGAGTTGTATAAATTATTTTATATATTTTGGAAATTAACTTCTTATTGGATGCATCATTGGCTAATATATTCTCCCATACAGTGGATTCTCTTTTCAATTTGTTGATGGGTTTTTTTTTGCTGTGAAGAAGCCTTTTATTTTGATGTAGTCCCATTTGTTTACTTTATCCTTTGTTTCCTTTGCCCTAGGACAGTGGTTGGCAAAATCATTAGTCAACAGAGTGGCAAACCGCAGCCTACGAGCTGCATGTGGCTTGTGAGCTGCGGTTTGCCGACCACTGTCCTAGGAAAGATATTGGAAAAATATTGTTCTGTAAGATGCCTGACATTTTACTGCCTATGTTTTCTTCTAGGATTTTTATGTTTTTATGAGTTACATTTAAGTATTTTATACATTTTAATTTATTCATATGTATGGTGCAAGGTGGTGGAAATCTCTGGAAGTTTTTCAGCTTCTACTACATATTTTTGTAAAGTTGGTAGGAAGTAGAAATAAATGATATTGATTCATGTATAGAGTTGAAACATAACCCCTGTTTATAAGATAACATTAACTAATTAGACTCACACAGAGAGAAAGGTAAATTCTTCCACAGTGTGCTTTGCAGATACTGACTAGACTCTAAATAACCTCAGAGTAATGGAATCAGGTTTGATTGAGAAGACTGTAGTTTCTTGTGATTTAGACATTATATTTCCTCTATTTCATTACATGAAGACTGGCCTTATTAGTAGTTAGGATTTATAATGATTTTACTAATAAGGATTAACATTTCACTAACTGATTTTACTTTTGATATATTTACTAATGAGTTGATTAAGAAAGGGTATAGGCATAACACTATGTAAACTAATTTAAATCTAATTTCTACAATGATTTATTAAAGCTTTCCATATAATTTCATAACTAGATGATATTATGGTTCAGTGAGTGATCTTACAACTCCCAAAATATGTGTACCCAAAGAGTACTGAGGGTTCATGAATTATTTTTGTACATGTTGATTTCTGTATTTCCATGAGCCCTTCAAAAAGAGAGACCCTTTTTGAAAAATTATACCCCTATAAGCCTCAGAAATTATTGGAGACTGTTATTATATTTGGGGAATAATATAGATAATGATGATTGCTGAAACTTTATGTTGGATTAAAACAAAAAAGGAGAATGTACAGGTTGAGTAAATATGAGATTTGAATATGGAATGCTTAGACATTCTGATTTATAAGAAGCAAAGCCAGGAAATGAAAAGGAAAAGATGCATTCAGAAGTGGAAGAAGGAAATCACCAGAGTGATATCTCAAAATCTCACATGGGAGGGTTTTATCTAGCCAGAAGTGTGGACTCCAGTATAAACCAGGCAGAGAAGTTTAATAAGACAATAACTAAAGTGTGGATATCAGATTAAGCAATTCCATGAAATCGATGACCTTGGCAATAACTGTCAGTGTAGTAAGAAATTTTAATGAATTTAAGACTGAATGCAAATTGAGAATATAGACACACTAAGTTAAATATACATTAAAATTCTTGATTTTGATGGAAGAATTTGTAGTTGCTGGAAAGGCTATAGTTTAGATATCCAAGTCCTAGATGGAGATGAATAACCAATAGATCTAAAGATGAAAATAAGGAGAATGAACCTGTGATCAAGTTCTCAAAGATATTTATATGAGAGTGTTGAACAAACATTGAAAAGTTTAATAATAGCAGAACCAGAACACTATAAAGGGAAAGGTGTAGGAGAAGTAGCATTTACTTTTGAGGGACTCTTGGAAAAGTGGTGTATTTCTGGGAAAACCAATCAGTTAAAGAGTGGTCGGCAAACTGCGACTCACGAGCCACATGTGGCTCACGAGCCATGGTTTGCCACTCTGTTGACTAATGAGTTTGCTGACCACTGGTATAGGGGATTAATCACAAGGAACAACAACAGCCTGTAATTACTGGAATTGAGAGTCTAGGTCAGTGGTAGGCAAACTCATTAGTCAACAGAGAGGCAAACCACAGCTTGTGAGCCACATATGGCTCGAAAACCCCAGTTTGCTGACCACTGAGTTATGACAATGAGGGAAGAAGCATTCTGAGAAATAAATTAGAGTATGCTGGAGTAAAGTTGGTAGGAAGTAGAAACAAATGATATCGATTCATGTATAGAGTTAATAGGTATTTAAGAATCTTGGAGGTAGGATACAGAAGGTAAATCTGATGAAAAATTGGGGGTGAAAAGAGCAATGAATAGTAAAGAGAGCCCCAAAACTTAATATTTATTTGTTATTTTTAAAATTACACAATGTGAAACATGTGTGAATGTAGAATCTGAAGGTAACTTGATAAACTTGATTCTGTGTCCATGTATACCAACTGCCACAGGCCCATGGCATCCATAGTTTTCCTTGTGCTCATGGTATTAAATAGAAAACACAGATTAAAAATTCTGACAAGAATGAAAATAGTGACTAAGAGCAGAGAGACTATTATAATTCATTCAAAAATAATATATTTTAATTACTCATCTCTGACTCATGAAATATCTATAACTAAGCTAATTTTATAATTTTAAAATTATTCCTCCACCCACCATTTTCTCAACACATTGCTTCCTTTTGAAATCCCAAATCTCCCTTAACTTCAGTGTTTCTTCTGTAGGTTCACAGAGTCTTGGATGAAATTCATGTAGGAAGCTATGTTATAATCCTTCTATCACACTGTGGCATTGTTGCATTTAGCAAACATGCTGAAACAGAACAAAAGCATGAGTGAAGGAACAGCTTAAAGATTTTTTAATTGAATAAGTTGATAAAGGCAAGAGGAAAATAATTTTAGTGAGTAGATGGAAACACTTTTTTGTCCTTTAAATTTTGTCTTTCATGAATGGAATCTTCTTATGCTAGAGGGGCTAAAAAGCTCACACTGAAGTCCTTTATTATATTAGCCTGATGTCACTAATGCAGACAAACTAATTTATTATGGATGGCTTGTGATGCTTTTTTATTTGTCTAAATTTTAGCACTTCTGATATGTTGGTTAAAACCTATTGATTCATCCATGTTTGGATTTTATGATAATTTACTGAAAGCGAGACTTGAAGAAAGCTTGGAAAAGAAATGGACATTTTTCAGATCTTACCAAAGTGGAATAAAAGGAACACAAAAGGTCTGTTTTTCTCCAATTGAGTTAATGATTCTGCTAGGATTTATCTTATTTATAGGTGGGTCAGAGTTAATGGAGAAAGGATATTGTTAGATGTGGAGTGATACTCATCATTATTTAATATTGAATGTTAATGGTAGATTATGCATCTTAAAAAGCATAGGAGTTGAATTTGAAAGGCATAATTCAATTTAGTTTGAAAAAATATGCAAAATGTCTCTTTGAGAGGCCTTAGTGTGTTGTGGTAAAGGTTTTTTAAATTACTAGGCCTGCATGGCTCAGTGGTTGAGCCTTGACCTATGAAAGAGGAGGTCATAGTTCTATTCCAGGTCAGGGCACATGCCCAGGTTGAAGGCTTGTTTCCCAGTGTGGGGCATGCAGTAGTCAACCAATCAATGATTCTCTTTCATCATTGATAATTCTATTCCTCTCTCTTTTCCTCTCTGGAATAAATAAAAAATATTTTTAAAAATAAAAAATTGATTATAGTTTGAAATATATTTCTGTTATCCCTGCATTAGAAACATCTGAAAAGTACAAGCAAATATCCTGTTTTATCTACTATGTCTTTTCATATAAATGTACAATTTGTCTTGATTAGATCTAAATTGTTGAGCAGAAAGAATACATGCATCTTCTTTCCATGGCCCTTATGGGACATCAAATTGAAATCTCCTGTGTATTGTTCTGGCTTGACTACATTTGTCCATTTTTATCTCTGCTAAGCAAAAATATTACCGAGTTTTATCTTCCCAATGGGAAACTGACAAAACAATATTCTTCACTTTATTAACATGGTTCTTTCAGGAAAAATGCAACTGAATAAGTTAGGTTTAAATAGCAGATAACAGAATCCTAAACACTGAATAAAAGTGACTCTCAGTAAAGATCATTTGAAACCTGGATAGACTACCGAGATGCAGCAGATCAGGAATTAGAGGGAAAAAATACTATAATCTGATGAGAAACAATTGAACACAGAGGGAGCACAGAGCTTTCAATTTTATCAGTAACTATGTGCAAGTTCTACCAATCTTATTACCATAAAGCTGGCCTTTAGCTTCTGTGCAGAAAAAGAACAAATCACTAAAGTTATAGAGCTGTACTACTTAGATAATTTATGGAAAGACATTACAGTATGCTTTAACCATCTTATTATTATAGTCTTAAATTTTAAAATTGCTTTTGATTATAAAAAAGGTATGAAGAATTGAAAAATAAATACGAGAAAATAAGCATGTTACATTGTTAAAAATAGGTATTTTCTATTTAGTGACTATTAAAGATAATAAACCAAAATTTTAGAAAAGGTTTAATTTATCATTCTTAATTTTATTTGTAAGTTATTTTAAACATACTTGAGATCAATTCAAATTTTCCAAAGTGTAGACTTTTGCCATGACTTCATTTAAAAACATTTTCACCAGTATGCATATGTGGGGAGGGGAGACTTTAGGTGCAAGATACTTTGTTACACATTGGGGAATATAAGGAAATATAAGATATCATCACATTTTCATGTTCTTTATATCTAGTTGTTGAGATATTTCATATATTGAACTTACTTACATTTTATGTACATAATACAAACTTGGTGATTACATCAAGACATGTATGGACAGTTCATTGCAGTTTGGATGGAGAGAAAATGGGCAGAGGGAGGAAAAGCTTCTAGAGGTGATAAGATTTGAGTTGAACCTTGACATTTTTAGGACTCTCTAGAGTGTATGTTTGGAAGGAGAGTATGGAGTTATGGTAGCATATAGCATTTGGGAAGCATCTGAAATTTCAAACTACAGCTTATTTTAGATTGCAGAAACATGCATTTACTAGTCTAAGGAATTTGGGCTTATCTGATGTTCTTTCTCATATGTCTAAAAAAAGTAGAAATATTTACTACAGAAAATAAGCACAATATCCTTCCCTAAATCTGTAGAAACAATAGGATCAGAACAAGTGAAATCGTTTACTAAATAGCTTTTAAGCTTATAGTTTGTTTGCTGGAGTTCTACCTATAAACTTTTAATTCCTATATGTAGTAAATGTCCCTTGGTAGAAGTTAAAATTAATCAATGCTCATGGACTTCTCAAGTATGGACAAAGGAATGGTACATGGAGAAAATATTAGAAAATTAGCCAGTGAGTTTTAGGATTGGTAATTAGCATTAATAAAGAAGAAAACAAATTGATAAAAAAGACCTATTCTATGAAGATGTTAGCATATATATAGGTATTAGTGGACACATTTGTGTCAGAGATCTATGATTACAGATAGATTGAAGCTGTTTTTAAATTTGTATCATAGTAGAAGATTTAAAGTGTGAAGGGAGGATACCAATCCATTTTTAGCACTCATCAGAAACTTAAAGGATTCATACTGGGGAAAAAATGCCATAGTACTATGGTGATGGGAGGAAACTTGACTTGGGGTGTTAAACAAATAATACAACATACATATGGTATATTACAGAAGTGTATGTGTGAAACCCACATAGTTTTATTAACCAATGTCACCCCAATACATTTAATAAATAAATAGAAAGAAAAACTGACATAGTACCATCCTCATGAAACCCATATTCAAGTTAGGGTATAAGCATCACTATTTCCAATTTGCTGAATAAGTGATATGATTTGGGGAGTAATATGAGCAACCTATTATTGAAGATTCAGCAAAATAAAATACATTTGATGAAAGGATATAGCTATTTGCCAGAAATTATTTCTACTAGCTGCTGAATAAATGGTCAGAGACATGAAAGGCAAAGATACGACTGTGATGAAAGAAGAAACTCTACATGTCTGAACCCAGGCATGAGTTGTTTTCCTAGACTAGAGATTGACATTCTCTTCCAGATTTTGATTTTGGAATGCATTTTCCTACTTCTTTCCATATGATTATTTTATTTTTTATTGTATGATGGACATTGTGATACATTGTGGAGAGTCATCCTCCATTAAAGGGCATTGAGCTTTGCTTAGGCAATTAGCTAAATTATTGGTAAGTATTGTATGTGGTTTTATTCTTTACTAGAGGCACTGGGGGAGTCCCTCAGCATGGCCTGCCCTCTCTCGCAGTCCAGGACCCCTCGCTCCTTACCACCTGCATGCAGCAAAGGCAGGAGAGGTTCCTGCCACCGCCACTGGGTTCGCCAGCTGTAAGCCCAGCTTCTTGCTGGTGCACACACACTGACCATCAGGGGGCAGCTCCTGCCTTGAGCATCTGTCCCCTGGTGGTCAGCGCACATTATAGCGACAGGTAGTTCCACCATGCAGTTGATTTGCATATTATCCATTTATTGTATAGGTTTAGCTTGATAACTATTTTGTATTTTTTTATTAATGATACTTTGGACATGAACTTAGTCCTAGGCATGGCCCTTATTCTGGATCATAGAGCACACTGCTAAGACAAAGTCTTCTTGGGTGTACCAAGGGTGGAGTTCATCAAGATGTTCAATGAAGTCTCTATCTCCTCTTTAGTTCTGCCAGAATACCAAGTTCCTAGTATAACATGATATTTTATGAAACAGCTCAGGTCTCAACAAAATAAGAGGTGATTTATCCTAAGGTTCTCAGAGATTCAGACATAGGGAACAATGATACTCTTGGATATGGAGAAATAACGAATGCCCTTTCAGATTTCCTGAGCCATCTCTTTGCATAGTTTCCTCTTCTCTGTTACCTGCTGCACCAATTTCAGATTAGACTTTAGAACTCTGCCTCCTTCACTCATGGTATCTACCATAATTTGGGGTACATTATCCTGCTCTAAAGCAGGAATATAAATCTAGACAGAAATACAGGGAGTTTTTATTGCTTACTCTGTACTTTCCTTTTCTGAGGTATCACAGTCCTGCCCTTGTTATTGTCCAGTGCCTGAAGACAGTTTCCTCATGTAGTTTATTAAGTTATATTGTCCAGTGACAAGACAAGTTTGTTTCTACATACTTTTTTTTTCTCTTCCCATTGTAAACACATAGATAGGGCTAGGTCTGGTTGGCCAAAGTCAGCTTGTATCAAGTTGAAAATGCTTTGTTATATGTTTTCTTATTTCCTTACCTGATCTGAGACTGAATATCACAAAATCAGTTTCATGAATGATTTTTGATAGAGTATGTTTTAAACAGTCAGCAGGTGAAAATGTTCACTAAGGTTACCCATTTTTATGATTATTAAATGTTAACCATTTAAATATCTATCAGACCCCTCAGGATGGTTTGTAAAGCATAAAAAATCAAACAATAGAATAAATTAAATTTTGTGTCTCTTTGTTTAGAGAGCTTCTAAGAGAATAAGTATGTTTATTGCCCTGGTGTCTATTATTTCCACATTTAACCCAGATTTGAATACCAGCTTTGGAAAAAGTGAGAAAGAAACTTCTCATTTCCCTGAAAAGGAGGTATAGTAACTGTGCTTAAGTTTCTTTGTGTTGTTATCTGACTACCAAGTACAAATATTTCCTATAACACACCAGCCATTTACCAGGAGTAACTCAAAACTCCCTATCAAACTCAAGAAGATAATTTAATAGAATTGAATATCAGCTCTGCTGAGGAGATTAAATCTTCAAAATGATTTAATAACATTTTTTATAAAATCCTCCAAAATATACTAGTAGAAGAAGGAACACTTCCCAAATCATTCCACCAGGGCAGTATTACCCTAATGGCAAAAACAAACAAAGATATCATAGGGAAACTAAGGCCAATGCATCATGTTGATACAGATGCAAAAATCCACAACAAAATTCAAGAGAAAGAGAACAAGTCCTAGCCATTTTGGCTCAGTGGATAGAGCATTGGCCCACAGAATGAAGGGTCACAGGTTTGATTCTGGTTAAGGGCATGCATGTACTTCTGTTGCATCCCTGATACTGGCCTTGGCCAGGGCTCATGTGGAAGGCAACAAATCAATGTATCTCTCTGACATCAATGTTTATCTTTATTTGAATCCCCCTCCCTATCACTCTCTCTAAAATTCAATGTAAAGAAATCCTTGGATGAGGATTAACAACAACAAAAATAAATTTAACAAGGATTGTATGTACCATGACCAAGTGGGAATAACCAAAGAATGCAGGGTTGGTTTCTCATCCTAAAACCAATATATGTAATACATAATAGGAAAAAAATAAAGGAAGAAAGCATATCATCTTATTAATAAATACATAATAGTTATTTAAATAAATACAATACCCATTCTTGATAAAAATACTCAACAAACAAGGAATGCAAAGGAATGATAAAGAAGCATCTATGAAAAGCTAAAGATTCACTTAATGGTGAAAGACTCAACTCTTTTCCCTGAAATCTTGGAACAAGGGACAATATTTGAGTTTCCATCAACCTGGCCCACACTGTTTTCCCCACCCAGATGATTCCCTGAGATCCTGCCCAAGCCAATGTGCAGCCAACCCAGGCTGTTGGGGGCAATCAAGCCTGCATGGGAGAGCAGTTAGGGGTGACCAGGCTGGCTGAGGAGGTGACCAAAGAAAGAATCTTGAAGGCAGCAAGAGAAAAGCAATTTGTTACCTATAAAGGAACTCACATAAGGCTTGTCTGCTGATTATTCATCAGAAACTCTATAGGTCAGAGGGGAATGACATGAAGTATTCAATGTAATAAAAAGCAAGGGTCTGTAAGCAAGACTATTATATACAGCAAGACTATCCTTCAAAATAGATGGTGAAATAAGGAGTTTCCCAGACCAAAAACAAAACAAAACAAAAACAAACAAACAATAAAGCTAGAGTGTATCACCACCAGGCCAGCATTGCAATAAATGATAAAGGACTGCTGTAATAATAATAAGAAAAAGAGAAACATAGTCATAAAGAATTAAAATGGCAATAAATAAGTACCTGTCAATAATAATTGTACAGGTAAATGGTTTAAATGCTTAAATGAAAGACATAGGATAGCTGAATGGATGCAAAAACATGACCCAAATATATGTCATCTATAAGACACCCACCACAGAACAAAAGACCCACACAGGATGAGAGAGAAATGATGGATAAAAATTTGCCGTGCAAATGGAAATGAAAAAAAGCTGGGGTAACAATAGTCATATTTGGCCAAACAGACTCTAAAATGAAGGCCATCACAAGAGACAATGTAAGTCACTATATAATACTAGAAGGCTCAATCCAACAAGGGGATATACGAGTAAGCCTGGCAAATATAAATGCACCCTATATAGGAGCATCCAAATATATAACAAAAAACTTCTGGAGGACTTCAAGGGAGAGATCCACAGCAACACAGTCATATTATGGACTTTAATATCCAAGCTGACTTCACTGGGTAGATCTTCCATACAAAAAATCAACAGGGAAATAGTGATTCTAAATGACACACTAGATCATATGGATTTAATTGCAATTTATAGAACAATTCACCCCAGAGGTACAGAAAATACATTCTTCTCAAGTTTATATGTGTCATTCTCAAAGATAGACCACATGGTAGGAGAGAAAGCAAGTTGCTACAAGGTCAATAAGATTGAAATCATATCAAATATCTTTTTGGATCATAATGGCATAAAATTAGAAACCAACTACAGTAAAATGCTAAAACCATTCAAACACATGGAGGCTAAATAGCCTAATATATATTTTTAAATGAATGAATTACCAATGAGATCAATAAAAAAATAAAAAATAAAACTTCCTGCAAAAAAATGAATACACAACTGAAAATCTCTGAGACACAGTAAAAACAGTCCTGAGAGGGACCTTCATAGCACTACAACACTACCTCAAAAAAACATCAACAAATATTAATAAACTATTTAACCATAAAGCTTAAATAATTAAAGAGAATTTAAAAATCCCTGAGAAGTAGAACAAAGGAAATAATAAAGATGAGAGAGGTAAATAAATTTTATAGAGCATAAGGAAAAAGATAAATGAAACCAAGAGCTGGTTCTTTGAAAATATAAACAATTTTGATGAACTCAAATTCATTAAAAAAACAAAAAGAGAGGATACAAATAAAATCAGAAACAAAATATGTGAATTAATAATTGACACTACAGAAATACAAAGGATTGTTAGCAAATACTATGAACAACCACAAGCCAACAAGCTTGACAACCTGGATGAAATGGAAAAATTTCCAGAAAAATACAGTCTCCCAAAAGTGAATCAGGAAGAATGAGAAAGCCTAACTAGACCAATAACAACTGATTAAATTGAAGCAGTCTTCAAAAGACTCCCAGCGAGTAAAAACCCTAATGGGGACAGCTTCAAGGGGAGTTTTACCAAGCATTCAAAGAAGAAATAACTTCTATTCTCTTCAAAGTATTCCAAAAAATCAAAAAGGATGGAACAAAACCAGATAAAGACACCACAAAGAAAGAGGATTATAGGTCAATATCCCTGATGAAAACAAATGCTAAGATACTCAATAAAATATTAGAAAATCAGATCCAGCAATACATTAAAAAGATCATACACATTGAACAAGTGATATTTATTCTGGATCTGCAAGGCTAGTACAATTTTTATAAATCAATGAATGTTATACATCACATGAATATAAAGACAAGAAATCATATGACCATATCAATAGATGCACAAAAGACATTTGACAAAACCCAATACCCATTTTTGATAAAAACTTTTAGCAAAGTGGGAAATAGAGGTATCATACTTTGACGTAATAAAAACCATATATAGCAAACTTCCAGCCAGCATGATACTCAATGGACAAAAACCAAAACCATTTCTCCTAAGAATAGAAACAGGGCAGGACATTCTTCTTATCTGAATGGCTATTTGAAAAGCCATAGCAATCTTACAAGAAGAAGAAATAAAAGGCATTCAAATTGAAAAGTAGTAGGTAAAACTGTCATTATCCACAGATGACATGATATTGTATGTAGAAAACTCTAAAGACTTAATGAAAAAACTACTAGATTTAATGAATGTATTTGGCAATGTAGCAGAATATGAAATTAATCCCAAAATCAATGGCAGTTTTATACACTTTAATGAATTATTAGAAAGAGAAACTAACAACAATAACAACAATCCCATTTACAATTAAAACAAAAATTAAGATACTTAGGAATAAACTTAACCAAGGAGATAAAAGACCTGTATTCATAAAAATACAGAACATTGAAAAAAGAGATAATTGTAGAATTAACATTAAAATGTCCATACTACCCAAAGAAATCTACAGATTTGATGAAATCACTATTAAAATAACAATGTCATACTTCACACATCTAAAACAAACATTTCAAAAGTTTATATGGGACCAAAAATGACCACCAATAGCTGCAGCAATTTTGAGAAAGAACAAAGTTGAGGGAATCACAATACCAGATATCAAGTTATATTACAAAGCTACTGTAATGAAAACAGCTTGGGCCCTGCCCTAGCTGGTTTGACTCAGGGGATGGAGCCTACTGAACTCATGAACTAAAGAGTCCTGGGACTGAAGAGTCCCAGGTTTGATGCTGATCAGGGGCACATGCCTGGGTTGCAAGCTCAGTCCCCACTGGGGGGCGTGCAGAAGGCAGCCGATTAATGATTCTTCCTCATCATTGATGATTTTCTCTCTCTCTCTCTCTCTCTCTCTCTCTCTCTCTCTCTCTCTCTCTCTCTCTCTCTCTCTCTCTCTCTCCTTTCCCCCTTTATCTCTGAAATCACCAAAAATATATTTTTTTAAAAAACAGCTTGGTCCCTGACTGGCTTTGCTCAGTGGATAGAGCATTGGCCCATGGACTAAAGAGTTCTGGGTTTGATTCTGGTCAAGAGCACATGCCCAGAGTTAGTGGCTTGTTCCCCAGTAGGGGTATGCAGAAGTCAGCCAATCAATGATTCCCTCTCATCATTGATGTTTCAAGCTATCTCTCCCTCTCTAGTATGTATATTTATATGTGTATATGTACATATGGTATCAATATAGTATCAGTATATTATATTGTGTGTGTGTCTATTGCTACTGGCACAAGAACCATATTATATATACACACACACACACAGACTCACACACACACACACACACACGCACACACACTAGGGGCCTGGTGCACGAAATTCGTGCACTGGGGGTGGATGATCCCTCAGCACAACCTGCCCCCCTCAAACATACTGGGAGCCCTCAGGGGATATACTACTAACCACTCACCCAAGCCTACCCAAGGCCTAAAGCCTCTGGCGAAGCTTTAGACCTTGTGCACCCAGCCATCACCCTGCAATGGGGCTGATGGCTGGTTCTGACCCAGCCATATACCACCCCCCCCCACTGGCCCAGGCCTTAGCCCCAGTCACCCTGAGACCGGATAGCCTGGGCCTCGGCCCCGCCCCCTGAGCCCAGTCCTTCTCCCTGGCCAGCGTGCACTGGCCGCCTCAGCCTCAGTCCCACCAACCATGGCCCTGGCACCTTGGCCCCACCCCCAACTGGCCCTCACCACCTCAGTCCCGCTCCCCACAGCCCTGGTGGCCTTGGCCCTGCCCACCTGTGGCATGTGCCGCCTTGGCCCTGTCCTCTATGGCCTGGGCAGCCTCAGACCCACCCTCCCAGCCATGGCCGCCATGACCCACCCCCCACAGCGAGCTGTCTCAACCCCAAACCCTGCAGCCATGGCCACCTTGTCCCTGCACCTCTGGCCTTGGCCACCTCAGCCTCACCCCCTGCCCGACATGGCTGCCTCGGCCTTGGGGCACCCCCCCCCCTCCATCCATGGCCGACTGGGCCCCGCTCCCTGGCCCCACCCCCCACCGTATCTGCCTCAGCCCTGTCCTCACTCTTGATTGGCTAGTGGGTGTGGCTGGTGGGCATGGCTGGTGGATGTAGTGAAGATATGGTCAATTTGCCTATTACTCTTTTATTAGATTGGATGTGTGTGTGTGTGTGTGTGTGTGTGTGTGTGTGTGTGTGTAATGGTACTGGCACAAGAATGAGTATATTGATCAATGGAATAGACCAGAAACTCCAGAAATCAACTCAAGCCATTATACACAATTAATATTAGACAAAGGAGGTAAGAGCATAAAATGGGATAAAAACAGACTGTTCAAAAATGGTGTTGGAAAAAATGAACAGGTTCATGGATAAAAACATAACTAAACCACAAATTTACACTATACACAAAAATAAACTCAGAGTGGATGAAATATTTAAATGTGATTTATGAAACTATAAAAACTCTAGAAGATACCATAGATAGCAAAATCTCAGAAAACTCTCATCTCCTAGGGCAGTGGTTGGCAAATTCATTAATCAGCAGAGCCAAATATCATAAGTACAATGATTGAAATTTCTTTTGAGAGCCAAATCTTTTAAACTTAAACTTCTTCTAATGCCACTTCTTCATAATAGACTTGCCCAGGCTGTGGTATTTTGTGGAAGAGCCACACTCAAGGGGCTAAGGAGCCGCATGTGGTTTGCAAGCGCAGTTTGCTGACCACAGTCCTAGGACAAGGGAAATAAAGAAGAAAATGAATGAATGGGACTACATACAAATATAAAGGTTTTGCACAGAAAAAAAATGAAAAGGAAGACCATTGCATGAGAGAACATATTTCTAATAATAGATTTGATAAGGGTTAATTTTCAAAATATATAGGAACCTCATACAAGTTAACAAAAGGCAGACAAATTATCCAATTAAAAATGTGCAAAGACTTAAATAGATAATTTTTCAAAGTGGTCATAAAGGCAGCCAAGGGATATATGAAAAAAAAATGCTTAAAGCTCCTAATCATCAGAACAATACAAATTAAAACACAATGAGGTATGTCCTGACACTTCCCAGAATGGCTGCCATCAACAATTCAACAAATGACAAGTGTTGGCAAGGATGTGGAGAAAAGGGAACTCTAGTGCACTGTTGGTAGGAATACATTCTGGTGCAGCCAATATGCAAAACAATATGGTGTCTCCTCAAAAATTTAAATATGGAACTACCATTTGACCTAGTGATCCCACTCCTAGGTATATATCTTAACAAACCTGAAACACCAATCAGAAAGAATAGATGGACCCCTGTGTTTATAGCAGCTCAATTTATAATAACTAAGATTTGGTAACAGCCTAAGTGCCCATCAGTGGATGTGTAGATAAAAAAGCTGTGGTACATTTATAACATGAAATACTATGCAGTGGTAAAAAAGAGGGGCCTCTTATCCACTGAGACAGTATGGAGCAAACTGGGGAGTTTTATGCTAAGCAAAATAAGCCAATAAGAGAAAGACAAGTATCACATGATCTCACTCATGTGTGTAATTGAAAGAACAAAATAAACTGATGAACAAAATAGATTAAAAGACATGGAAGCATGGAACAGACTTGAAATCACAGAGGGAAGGTGGGGATGAGTTGGTTGGTGGGGAGAGATTGACCAATGAACTAATATGCATATTTACATATTAGTGGACACATGTGATGAAGGACTGGGGTGGGGGTCAGGTGCAGGCTAGATGGGGTCATTATGGGAAAAGTGGGGACATATGTAATACTTTCAACAATAAAGATACATTAGGAGCTTTGGTCTAATGGTTCACTTGGTTGGATCACAATAAAATCTTATTGTTGGATGAGAATTACAAAAAAATGAAATTGAAGCAAGAATTTTGGTAAATTTATTCCTTTTACAGAATTTTTCCCTAGAACATATATTTTACTTTTATATTGCTTTAAAATACAATGTCTCAAGCATTGGCATTTATGCTACTGAGCATAAAACCAAGGCTTGTTTTCTCTTTCATTCAAATAATAATACAGATGAGCAAAAGGATATGCATTGCATTGTGATTTTATCCTCTTTTAAATCATAACTGGAAAGAATAGAGATCAGTGACTAAATACATCACTGACATGTTTTACTTTAATGTATTTTGAAGAAACTTAGAATTATTTTCTCCATTTTGCTATTTTTTATGTAATACCAGTAGCCCTGCACATGAATCCATTACACCCGTAGGTGTTATGGCCCTCCTGTAGTTCCCCCTGTCCCCTCCCTCCTTCTCCCCCTCATGGCATGCTGCCCTGCCCCTCCTGTAGCTCTCACCACCACCCCAGCTTGTAGTTTGCTGCCCCACCCTCCTGCAGAATCCTGATCTGGTTGTTACGCAGTCATTACACCTCAGGGCATAATGGATATTTAGCACATTCCCCTCTTATTATATAGGATTTGCTACAAGAAGCACCTTGTACTCTCTACTAACACCCAAATTAGACCAAGGAGGCACCTTTTACCCTCTTATAATTAAGATTCCTTTTTCAATTCAATTAGGTTCTTGTGAGTTTAGTTGCTAAATTGTGAAATAGACATTTTAATATTGTCTTTCATAATTTAACCCCTTGATATTTTTAGAGAAGAGTACATTACTGAGACATTATGTACTACATGCATTGTGTATGTGTGTGTAGAGGGATGGGAAAAATAGATTCATAGTTGTGAGTACGCAAAACACACTTTATTCTTATACAAGAGGCCCAATGCATGAAGATTCATGCAAGAATAGGCCTTCCTACCCCTGGCTACCAGCACTGCCTTCGGTCCGGCTGGAGCTGCCTTCCACCTCTCACCTTGTTGCATCAATTTGCATATTCCCTCCTTATTGGCTGTGGGAGCTGCCGTTTTGTTGTGGAGTTGTAGTCAATTTGCATATTCCATCTTTATTAGATAGCATTATCAGTTGTTAATTATTGTCTTATTTTCCATATATACAACTATAAACCTATTTTTGTCAACCCCTATGTGTATATATATATTTACTATTTCTCATTTAAAAATATTATAGAATAATTTTGTATTTTAAAACCAGCTTTTTAAAATGCACATTTGAGAGGAAACATTATATAAAACATTATCATAATTCAAATAAAGTTAATTTCAAATAACTGGTATATTTACCTTTAAAATAATACACTGAAATGTTACCCAGGATCACTAGGAATGTAGATATAATTTAAGAAAATATTTAACTGATGTTTAAGTTCATTATACAGTTGTCTTAATGTCCTATTAATAAGTTGCTAGAGCTATTATCAATTGCTTATATTTTTATGAACACATTACTATTTTGATATTGAAGTTATAGAGGTACAAAAGGAAAACTGATTATATCTTCATTATATAATAACACTCTTCAAAGAAATTGCTACAGGGGAAGGGAATGTGTGGCATGATCTTAGCACATATACTAAAGTAACTTGAATCTTTTGTATTAATGTTCTTTAATACATTCTTGTATTTTTAAAATTTTTGCATAAATGCTATTTTTGTATTAAGGTTTCCTGTTAAGTTTCTTGAATCTTTTGTATTAATGTTCCATCTGCAGTCTCATCACTGGTACTTATAATCTTAGAAAAATATTTATGCTTGCAGTTACCTGTATTAGAGGAATCATAAAAACTTAGGTTTCCCAGGCCTCAAATTGTTGTTGATGTTGTTGTGGTTAAATGAGTACAATTTGGGTTTTGTTAATGAGTTGTTGAATAAAAAAATATAAAAATAATGTTTTAGTACATCCATTGCTATTTAATAAATGTAATGCTGTATAACTTTAAATAATTTTTGTGCTTCTTCTTTGTGTAAATAACTTATTCACATTTTTAAATTTTTTATCTTTATTGTTCAGTTTATTAATTACATTGTTCCCCCTTTTTTATCCCCCTATAGCTCCCCTCCACCCTGTACCCATCCCACTCTCTACCCTCGCCTACCCTCCTCACTGTACTCTCCCATTATTGAAAGATTTTTGTCCAGTCTCTTGCTGCACTTCCCACACCCCTTTTTTCTCCAAGAATTGTCAGTCCATTTCCTCTCTATGTTCATGATTCTGTTATATTCACCAGTTTATCCTGTTCATCAGATTATTAATTCACTTGATTTTTATATTCATTTGTTGATAGATGTGTATTTGTTATTCATAATTTATATTTTTACCTTTTTCTTCTACCTCTTCTTAAAGAATATCTTTCAGCATTTCATATAATATTGGTTTGGTGGTGATGAACTCCTTTAGCTTTTTCTTATCTGTGAAGCACTTTATCTGACTTTCAATTCTGAGTGATAGCTTTGCTGGTTAGAGTAATCTTGGTTATAGATTCTTAGCTATTCATAACTTTGAATATTTCTTGCCACTCCTGTCTGGCCTGCATCGTTTCTGTAGAGCAATTCGCTGACAATCACCTGGGTGCCCCCTTATAGGTAACTATCTGTTTTTCTCTTGCTGCTTTTATATTCTCTCTTTATCATTTGCTCTTGGCATTTTAATTAGGATGTGTCTTGGTGTGGTCCTCTTTAGATTCCTATATTTTGGGGTTCTGTGTACTTCTTGGGCTTTTAAGTCAGTTTCTTTCACCAGGTGGGGGAAGTTTTCAGTCACTATTTCTTCAAGTAGGTTTTCATTACCTTGCTCTCTCTCTTTTTCTGGCACCCCCATAATTCGGATGTTGGCATGCTGAGGTTGTCCCAGAGGCCCCTTACACTATCTTCAATTATCTGGATTCTTTTTGTTTTTTTGCTTTTCCAGGTGAGTGGATTTTGCTTCTTTGTATTTCAAATCTTTGACTTGATTCTTACGGCCCTCTGGACTGCTTTTAGGACTTTGTATAATATTTTTTTATTTCAGTCAGTGTATGCTTGATTTCTAGTTAGTCCTTTTTCATATCCTTGAGGGTCTTGTTCATATCCTTGTAGGTCTTGCTCATTTCCTTGTAGGTCTCATTCATTTCCTCGTAGGTCTCATTCATTTCCTTGTAGGTCTCATTCATTTCCTGGTTAGTCTTGTTCATTTCCTTGTTGGTCTTGTTCATTTACTTCTAGTTCTCATTAAGTTCATCAACCTTTTCTAGGAGCCTCTTGAAAAGCCTTATAACTGTGGTTTTGAGCACCTGATTTCTTTCCTTGTCTCTGCATGGTGAATGCTTTCCTGAGTTGGTCCGTTAGCATTATCTGGTAGATGTCCTCTAAGGGACAGTGGCACAGCCTCCCCAGTTACCTGAGGTGGATACTCTTACTGCAATCCTTTATGGGTTGTACAGTATTTTTGAATTTAAGCCCAACTTGTTGTGGTTAGCCCTAGGCGGGTTTGACCTCCAGGCCAATTGGCTGTGCATGGAAACTGTGTTCAGGTTGGATGGGCGGAGTCTCTGAGCTGAGCAGGTAGCGTCCACGCAAGAGCTATGCCCTATGCAGCACGCGGGTCTCTGTGTTGTGAGGTAATGGCTGCAGGCACCACCAAGAGAAAGCCACCACTGGTCTCCACCCATTGCCAGACAACTCTGTCTCTCCCCAAATGAGTTTGCACCCCCAAAGTCTCGCCCAGGGTTGTAAAACAAAGCAGTCCGATGGTCTCCCAAACCTGGGAGCAAGTCACCAGGGAGCAAGTCGCGCATCTGTGGTGTCACGCACTTTATGCGCGCAAACTGCTGTTCCAAGCTACGTGCACTCTCCTCAGACTCGGAGACCTCTGCCGCGCCTGGCTTTTAGGGTGTGTACCCTGGACCTCGGACCTTGCCTGTCACTGGGGAGTCTGTGCAGTGGGACGTCTCCATCCTCCCCATTGGAGAAATCCATGCAGGGTTGCTGCTGCCAGCCCTACCGCCCGCGTGCACCCATGGCTCTGAACTTCTGGCTCCGCACGTATCTTCAAGGCTGCACTCCACCACTCTTCTGAGTCTCAGTGTCCCACCTTTATTTTTAATTGCGGAATTTTTACTCAGCCAGCTTTCCGGTGATTCTGGATGATGTTTTTGTTATTGTTATGTTGTAGTTTTGGAATTGTTGCGCTGGGCAGCACAATAGGTGTTTACCTATGCCACCATCTTGGTTCCTCCAAAAATGCAATTTATTCACATTGAAAGTTGTACTTCCCAGAAATGTCTGGAAAATGTTTGAGTAAGTACAATATGCAATGCATCCTGTAGTGCACTGCTCAATCCTGCTTAGTAGAGAAGTGTCCTTCTATTCCACACAACTTTATAACACCCTAGAGCCAAATATTCATGCAATCAAGAAGCCTGTCTAAACATAGGCACTGTTTTCTACAGCAACATAAAGCATGTTTTCTAGTCTTTTAATATTCTTTGAATTTTCCATTAATTTAATGATTATATACAATCAGAGAAGCTTGTACTTTATTTTGTTTCAGAATAATCAGGAACTAAGGATTTTGAAAATATCATTGATTGTAATAGTATAGGTTGTATTACTTAAATCAGCAATATGGTGTTTTCATTCTAATGCCCAATATAGATGATTATTCTTTAATAATATAGTATTTTTCTCTAATTTTATGTTTAAGCAGATGTTTTATATGGGAATTTCATGCTAATACCAAAAAGGCATGCAAAATACAGTGGTAGGGAAAAGTAATTTTAGAGTTGTGACTATGTGAAGCTATTTATTCTTGTACTAGAGACTCAGTGCATGAAAATTCATGCACTGGAGGTGGGGGTCCCTCAGCCCAGCCTGTCCCCTCTCACAGTCTGGGAGCCCTCAAGGGCAGGACATGACCTGGCGATCAGGGGGAAACAACTCCCCATCACAACTCCCCATCACACCTCGGCCAGCCCTGGTTACCTGAGCCTTGGGCAGCCCTAGGTGGCTGGGTACCATCCAAGCTTTGCCTTTGCCTCAGGCTGGTCCTGGGTGGCTGGGGGGGTGAGGGAACCGGGGGACTCCAGAGGCAGGTGTGCAATAGTGTGAAGGTCAATTAGCATATCCCTTCTTTATTAGGTAGGATTATCCTATATAATAAAAGGCTGATACGCAAATTGTCCCCTTGGGAGTTTGACCAGGAATTTGAGCACTCGTTATGATGTGCGCTGACCACCAGGGGGTAGTGAGGAAAGAAGGAAGACCCTGGCCAGCAACCAGCAACCAGCAGCCTAGGGACTCTATGCACGAATTTCATGCATCAGGTCTCTAGTTATTTAATAATTATTATATTACATATGTTCGTTATTTATTTTATTATTATTGTTATTTCATATCTTTACTTATGATTTATCTTTAAGATAATGATGATTGGTAATTTAACCTACTTTTTCCCACCCCTGTATTTGCTTAAAATTGTCAAAAATTTTGAGATAAATGACCTTGATGTCTTTAACTCTCAAGTGTTTTAGCAATATTAATCATGTATATGTGTATGTATGTGTGTGAGTGTGTGTATTTAGTAAGAAGAGGAAATAATGCAAGTTTGGCGAAAAGTTAACAATTGATGAAAGTAGTTTGAATGGATACATGAGTTCATTGTGCTATTTTTACACTTACAAATGAAATATTCCATTCTTAACATAGTCAATAATATTTAAGCTGCTAGATTTAGAAATCCATTTGTGAATATGGAACATTTGTTTATTTGGTGGGTTCAGTGCATTTATTTGAAGCATCTTTGTTGAAGAAAGAATGTCTAGGCCTCTGCTAGAGGCTCTTCCCACTGGTAAGTCTTCATTCTGGCAGATGTCTGTGGATTGCTGACTTTAAGCCAGAGCTGACAATAAAGCATCACTCTGTCAGAAAAGATGTGACTACTTTGGGGCTCACTTAGAAGGTAATTACCATTTATTATCATGTTGAATTACCCAAATGTTAGATGTATTTATGTAGCCATGGAAGCATTGCCCTCGGCTTTATTTCTCAACTAGAGACCCAATGCACAAAATTCATGCAAGAGTAGGTCTTTCTTCCCCCCAGCTGCTGGCACAGGCTTCCCTCTGATACCTGGGACCTGGCCTTCCCTCTGGCCACTGGCAGGTATCTGGAACCCAGACTTCCCTCACAGCCCCAGCTTTGTCCGGAAGGACATCTGTTCTAATTAGTGTTATTACATTTTATTATTATAGACTAGATGTCTGGTGCATGAAAATTTTGCATGGGGGGCAGGGTGTTCCTCAGCCTGGCCTACACCCTCTCCAGTCCGGGACCCCTTATGGGATCCCTGCAGGATCTGGAGTAAACTTGCAGTAGGATATCCCTCTCACAATATGGGACCACTGGCTCCTAACCGCTCACCTGCCTGCCTGCCTGATGCTCCTAACTGCTGCCTTACCTACCTGATTGCCCCTAACCACCTCCATCTGCTGGACCGATCACTACTAACTGCCTTCCCCTGCTGACCTGGTTGCCCCTAACTTCCCTCCCTTGCCCCTAACCACCTGTGCCTTGGTCCCCACCACTGGGGCTTTGTCTGGAAGGATGTCTGGATGGACGTCTGGAAGATGTCCAGTCTAATGAACATATTACCCTTTTATTAGTATAGATAATACCTCAGTAATGTGTTAGAGTTAATTCTTCCCTAATTCTGCTTATTGAGCCACTTGTGGGAGTACTTATTCCTTTATCCTGCCTAATTACACCAACTATGGGAGTACAGGTTTTCCTCTGCTAGGAACTGAACCTTCATGGATGCCAGTTAGTAAATGGAGAAGATAATATGAGCAGTTGTAAGTATATAGGAGAGCCTTTATTGTAGCCTAAGTAGTCATTGCTACTAAAGAACAATTAGAAAAGCAGTTATTGCTAACACAGTAGCAAACATATGAACAATTGTACATATAGTAGCCCTTGCTAATATAATAGCAAACACAGGAGCCATCCTAGTAAAACAGCTAGCACTGGCTGGTCATAATATATATCCCCCACACATACTTTGTACTAATTTAGGCAAAAAAGGATTCTTGCCAAAATAGTGACATCATTATTTTAGGGTATAGAAGGGCAGAACTGCATAGAACAGTATAATTGCTGTGTCCTTGCTTTTGCACCTGCATAGAGAAAATTAGCCTTGAGCACTTTGATTAGGATTCCTATGCTCAGATTGGCCTTGAAGATCTGGCATACTCTGTATAGAGCCCCCATTCAAATTGGTCTTGAACATCTGGTGTGCTCTGATCAGGGTTCCCACAATAATGGAAGAACAAATTTTCCAACTGAAGCAAATTATTAAATACTTGGTTAATTGACAGGAGATTACAAGTTTATATAGATGAATGTTTAAAGAATGTCATCCTTAGGAAAGTGCCAACAATTTTTAAATCACAGAATGCGAAGCAATGGCAAAAGAGTATCAAATGTTCATTGAACTACAATGGATTTTATTCTTCAGAAAAATTCATTGTGTCTTGAGGTAGTTGGAAAACAAACTTTTAGAAGAAATATAGAACATACCTAAGAGATATCTCAGCAGAGAGACAGGAAGCTGTGGTATTATTTTTTTAGTTTCTATCCATTATTCACTGAGTGCAATGCTGTTCCTTGGGCATTAACTTGCTCAGATTTTGGGCCAGAATTTTGGGTGCACCTAACATAGGCCCTTAGAGAATGGCATGTTGTTTTTTTTAATTGTTTTCAGAGAGAGGAAGAGAGAGGGAGAGAGATATATAAACATCGATGGGAGAGAAATATCAGTCAGTTGCCTCCTGCACAGTACCTAATGGGGATTGAGCCTGTAACCTGATCAAGTTCCCCAACGTGGATTTAACCAGCTATGTCCTAGTGCATGGGTCAATGCTCAACCACTGAACCACACTGGCTGGGAAAGAGAGTGGCAGGATTTTGCAGTAGGATTCCATCAGCATGAACTAAAATGGCAAGTTTAGGGGTTGGGGGAGGTTGTGTTTGGAACATGAGCACTATGCTTATAATCTTTAGATTATAAATTAGGAAATTGAAGCAGAGAGAAGTTGATTGTGGGAATCCTTTTCACATCCTGCATGTCCAGGATTCCCATGTCAGGGTTCAGAATCTGGAGAAGGCCGCACACAAATGAAGAGAGACTTAGAAAAGCATAAATTTGGAAAATGGGGGCCAGACAGTAGCCCATCTCTAGTGGAAGGACTGCCTCGTGCTCTGGCCTGGCTATCCCTTTTATTAAGGCTATGGGATCTGTCCATAGCCCCCAGGTAGAAAATTCTAACAACAGAAATACATAAGAACAAACAGAGGTGTTTCAGTTAACAACGTTTTTAGCTCCGACCTTTCAGAGCAATTCAAGTTGTTTACCAGCCTCCCTGGCTCCTATGCACATCTTTCTATTAGTGAGACAGGATTGGTTTCTGACAGTTGATTACCTCTCATAAGTTAAAAAGTACTAGTTGGTTGAGTAGAGATTAGAATTCAGGATTAAAAGTCAAATATCAATATTTCCTGGAAACAAAAATATACAGAATGAATAACTGAGTGACCAGATTATTATGATCTCTGAATGCATAATAATCTGGCCACTCCTGGCCCCTAATATATATATAATATATATATATATGTATATGTATATATATTAGGGGCCAGGAGTATGAAATTCATGCACTGGGGGTGGGTGATCCTTCAGCCCAACCTGCCCCCTCACACATACTGGGAGCCCTCAGGGGCTGTCCTACTGACCCCTCACCCCTGGCAGAGGCTTTAGGCCATGGGCACCCAGCCATTGCCCTGCAATGGAGCCAATGGCTGGCTCTGCCCCGGCCGCCTCGACCTGCCCCTCCAGCCCTGGCCTTAGCCCCAGCCACTGGCCACTGGTGACCACCCAGCAACCACCCTGCCCTGGGACCCCCACGACTGCCTGATGCATCGGCTCCAACCCCACCAGCCCAGGCCTTAGTACCAGTGGTGATCGCCCAGACCTAGCGGCCACACGCACGCCTCGGTGGACCCACCTCCCATCTTGGCAGCCTCTCATGTGCCTCAGTGGCCCACCCCCTGTCTCGCACGTGCCTTGGCCCTGCCCCCCACCTCATGTGCTCACCAGCCACCTTGGCCCCGGCCGCTGATGAACGCCTGGCTCCAGGGGCCCCCCTCTGCACTCGCTGGCTGCCTCATGCACGCCTTGGCCACGCCCCCCACCTCACACCCTCACCGGCTGCCTTGGCCCCAGCCCCTGTGGCCTGGGTCACCTTGACCTCAGCCCTCTGCTCCAACGTTTCAGCCCCACCCCCTTATCCTGATTGGATGATGGGCATGGCTTGATGGTGTAGCAAAGGTACGATCAATTTGCATATTACTCTTTTATTAGATAGGATGCTAGAGGCCCAGTGCATGAAATTTGTACAAAGGGGGTTGTCTCTCAGCTTAGCCTGCACCCTCTCCAATCTGGGAACCCTTGAGCAATGTCCGACTGCCTGTTTAGGCCCTATCCTAAACAGGCAGTTGGACATCCCTCTCATAGTCCAGACCTGCTGACTCCCAACTGCTCGCCTGCCTGTCTTCCTTATTGTCCCTAACCACTACTGCCTGCCAGCCTAATCAGCCTCTAACCACTCCCCTGCCAGCTTGATTGATGCCTAACTGCTCCCCTGACAGCCTGTTTGTCCCTAACTGCCCTTCCCTGCAGGCCTGGTCACTCCTAACTGCCCTCCCCTGCAGGCCTATCCCTCCCCCCAACTGCTCTCTGCTGAAGGCCTGGGTTCCCCCCAACTGCCCTTCCCTGCAGACCTGATCACCCCTAACTGCCCTCCTCTGCAGGCCTGGTCATCCCTAACTGCCCTCCCATGTAGGCTTGATTGCACCCAACTGTCCTCTCTTGCAGGCCTGGTCCCTACCAACTGCCCTCCCCTGCCGGCCATCTTGTGGAAAGCTTGGCTTCCTCCATTACTGGGGAAACCCAAGCTTCCCTCCTACTTTCTTCAGCCACAGCCATCTTGGTTGGGTTTATTTGCATATTTGCTCCTGATTGGCTTATGGGCGTGGCTTGTGGGCATGGCTTGTGGGTGTAGCAGAGGTGCAGTGAATTTGCATATTACTCTTTTAGTAGATAGGATATTCTTCTTGCCAACGATATTAATTATTTTTATTGCTAGGAATTTTACAAATTTACACATATATGAAAAATACCACATCTTTATACATACTTATTGCTCCCTCAAATAAGAACTAATGTACTTTCGAAAATTAGAAGTGTATGGCCTAATTTAGATACTGTTACCTCTCTCTCTTTTGCAAAATAAGAACAGGCATATAGATCAATGAATCAGAACAGAGAACCCAGAAATCTACTCAAGTCACTATGTTCAATTAATCATTCACAAAGGATTCAAGACAGTCTCCTGTCTTCATACATTTGAGCAGAGAAAGTCTCTTTAATAAATGGTGTTAGAGACTTAGTTTCAATGTCCAACAGTTCTGAGTCCCAGTTTCAGTGTCAAATAGTTCTTTGTGTGTACATATCAGCAATGACATCTGGATAGTGGAGAAATGGTGGCAATGCAGGTTCCACCCTCTCTGGTTTGGTCCTGGGCAACCTGCAGCAATGTATAGCTGCTGATTGCTAGCATGGCAAGATGTCATCAGCGTCTTCCATCTCTGGACTGTTTTCGTGGTTGGAACAGCTCTGTCAGTTCCTCTTTTGTTCTTATATGTTTATTTCTAGGATGCAGATTCAAGATTTTTTTAAAGAAAAAAACGGGGGGGGGCGTGGAAATAGATACAGAGGCAAAGAAGCAATGAACAGACTGTCAAACTAATGGGAAGGCAGGCGAAGGTGAGGGTCGGAGGCTGTAAGAGATAAACCGAAGGACTTGTATACATGCATATAAGCATAACCAATGGATATAAGACACTGGGGGAGGCAAGTGAGGGCATCTGCTTGGAGATAGAGGAGGCCGGGGGGAGGTCAATGGGAAAGGGAAAGGAAACATATCTACTACTATTCGTAATACTTTAAACAATAAAAAATTATATTAAAAAATAAATGGTGTTCAGATAATTGGATAGATACAGGCAAAAAAGATTAAACTAGTCCACCAACTTACACCATGCACAAAAAATAAACTCAAAATGGATAAAATACTTAAATGTAAAACATCCTATCTAATAAAAGAGTAACATGCAAATTGACTGTACCTCCACTATACTACCAGCCAATCAGGAGCAGGAGGCATGGCCAGCAGACAGGGGGCATCACCAGCAGGTGTGGCCAGCAGACAGGGGCGTGGCCAGTGGGGTGCTTCCTAAGCAAGCACCACGCTATAAGTTCTGCCCACACTGTACTTAAGGGCTGGCGAGATCCCTCCTTACAGTTACTGTGACTGAGTCACATGCAAATGAGCACCTGGGGTACCTTAGGTAATGAACGCGAGGTGCAAGATGGGGCTGTGAGCTAAGTGGCAGTTTTGGTCCACACCCCCAGCCCAGCTGCTGCCCTCTGGAGCATGCGGATACCTTGGTGGCCACCATTGTGTGAGGCCCACGGGTCCCTGCATTCTCCCTAGTCAAGCGCCCAAGATGAGGCTGGCTTCTGGCATCCGGGGGCCTTTGAAGACAGAAATGTTCCCACCCTACCCCCAACTGCTTGTGAGTGCTCTGGCCCCAAGTGGTGTTCGGGCCCATGCCCTGAGCCCAGCACCCACAATGGGGGTGGAGGGGCTGCCTGCCATTCTCTGGGGTGTGCGGAGAAAGTTCACAGTCCTCAGTTTGTGCAGAGTGTGGAGAACACCAGGAATGCTGGGACATGTAGTTCTGGTGGGAGACCCACTGTGGGAGAGAGTTTAAAGTACTATGATGTTTGGAGATGTTTCAGCAAGTTGTCTCTTAAAACAAATATGAGATCAGTGGATTGTGCTTATAGAGAATGGTTAATAAAACTTGGAGATGGCAGGCTGAGGAACCAATGGGGCAAAGCTACCATCTGTGGGATTATGACTGACTGCCTCAAAGTCAGAATCTCGCCCAGGAGGAACAATACTGCAGCACGCTGTGGGAGCCTTGGTTGGCCTCAGATAGCCGATCCCCTGCCGTCCCTGCTGGGCCTGGGCCATCACGCCCAACCTCTTCGCTGTGGTGGCGGTGGTGGTGCACGCATTGGGACCAGGGTCCAATGCGGAGAGCCCTTCTTCCTGGGAGATGGGCCCCCGCCAGAAAGGGGGCCACCCCCATGCCCTTCATGCAACGCACGTTCTGGGGAACTTGGTGCTAAACCATTCTGTAGATGACCTGCTTATGGGTCGGCGTTTCCTACGTAGCAGAGCAACTCCCTCAATGTGATCTACTGAAAGTCAGCCCTCGATACAAGGGTTTGGTGTTTTTTTTTTAAGTAAAGAAAAATTTTTAAAAAGGGAATATAAAAAAAACCACCACAAAACTTGGAGATGGCAAACTTGATAGCAGTTTTCATTTAGGAATGGGTATTATTGAAATTCTCCATGAAATGATTTGTAATGGATCTATTATTGAAGCCACCTTTGGAAATAGCATATCCTCTAGAAATAATATTAAAAATATATCTAAACGTGTAATTCTTTGTCCAAAAAATGAGCATGTTCAAAAATTAAATGGAGAAATTTTGGATATACCTCACGGAGATTTTCATAACTATTTGAGTGATGATTCCATTGACTCAACAGATGATGCTGTAAAGGAAAATTTTCCCATTGAATTTCTTAATAGAATTACTCCTTCAGGAATGCTGTGTCATAAATTAAAATTGAAAGTGGGTGCAATCATCATGCTATTGAGAAATCTTAATAGTAAATGGGGTCTTTATAATGGTACCAGATTTATTCTCAAACTATTACTACCTAACATTATCGAAGCTGAAGTATTAAGAGGATCTTCAGAGGAAGAGGTTGTTCTGATTCCAAGAATTGATTTGTCCCCATCTGATACTGGCTTCCCATTTAAATTAATTTGACGACAGTTTCCCGTGATGCCAGCATTTGCAATGACTATTAATAAATCACAAGACAAACTCTAGACAGAGTAGGAATATTCCTACCTGAACTCGTTTTCACACATGGTCAGTTATTATGTTGCTTTCTTTTGAGTTCGAAGAGCATGTGATGTTAAAGTTAAAGTTGTAAATACTTTATCCCAAGGGAAATTATTCAAGCACTCTGAAAGTGTTTTCACTGTTAATGTGATATACAGGGAGATATTCGTATAAGTTTAATCACTTTATCAGTCATCATTTGCATCAATGTTGTTTTTATATCATGAGTTTGTTATTGTTGTTATATCATTTTGTTATTATTTATTTATTAATGAAATTATGTATTATTTTCATATACATTGTACTCATTACCTTTTATCTGTCACACTTTCATTATAGAAAAAGGGCAAATAGCACCATTAAAATATTTCCTCTAATTAATACCCTTTTAATGTGCATGAATTTCGTGCACAGGGCCACTAAAAAGATAATATGCTAATTAGACCGGATGTCATTCTGGACCTCATGCTGGATGTCCTTCTGGACAAAGCTGGGGCTGGAAGGAATCCTGGATTCAAGGTGCCTGCCAGTGGCTGAGGGGAATCCAGGTCCCAGGTGCCACAGGGAAGCTGATGTACGCAGCTGGGGGAAAGAGGGCCTACTCTTGCATGAATTTCATGCATTAGGCCTCTAGTTAAACCATAAAAGTCCTAGAAGGAACCATAGGCATCAAAATCTCAGACATCTCTCACAGCAATATGTTTAATGACATTCCACCTAGGACAGTGGTCAGCAAACTCATTAGTCTCAGAGCTAAAAATCAACAGTACAATGACTGAACTTTCTTTTAAGAGCCAAATTTTTTAAACTTAAACCATATAGGTAGGTACATTGTTATTAACTTAGTTAGGATACTCCTAACCTGGCCTTTGCTAAAAACTTAAGGGGCCAAAGAGTCGCATGTGTCTTGTGAGCTGCAGTTTGCCAATCACTGTCCTAGGACAGTGGAACCTAAAGAGAAAATAAATGGGACTGCATGAAAATAAAACGTTCTTCAATGCACAAGAAACCATCAACAAAATAACAAGAGAGCCCACTACATGGGAGAACATATATTCCAATGATTCATCTGATAAGAAGTTAAAGGGAACTCATACAAGCTAATAAAAGGAACAAACAACACAATTAAAAAGTGGGTAAATGAAATAAATAGACACTTATCCAAAATGAACATTCAGAGAAGGCCAAGAAGCATATGAAAAAAAATGCTCAAAGCCACTAATCATACAAGACATGCAAATCAAAATGACAAAGAGGTACCATATCATACCTGTCAGAATGGTTATAAAGGAAACTCTAGTACACTGCTGGTGGTAATGAAGACTGATGCAGCCACTGTGAACAACCATATGGAGTTTCCTCAAAAAATTAAAAATGAAACTCCCATTTGACCCACTTCTAGGAATATATTTTAAGAAACCTGAAACACTCATCAAAAATAATGTATGCACCCCTATGTTCATAGCAGCTCCATTTACAATAGCTAATATTTGGAAACAACCTAAATTCCCATTAGCAGATGAGTGGAAAACAAAACAAAACAAAACAAACAAACAAAAAACAAAAAACTATGGTACACTTACACAATGGAATACTATGTGGCAATAAAATAGAAATAACTTTTACTATTCACAACAGTATGGATGGACCTGGAGAGTATTATGCTGAGGGAAATAAGCCAGTCAGAGAAAGATAAATATCATATTATCTCACTCATATGTAGAATCTAATAAACCAAATAAACTGACGATCAAAATAAACCCAGAAATATAGAAATATGAACAGATTATTGAGCCTCAGAGGAAAGGCAGGGGATAGTGGGTTGGAAATCAAGTAATGAACTTGTATAACCTGTGAACAGACAACGGGGTGGTGAGGGTCTAGTTGGGGGAATGGGAGTGGGCTGGAAGAGCTTAATGGGGAAAAAAAGAGGACCTATGTAATACTTTCACCAATAAAGATTTTTTACCCCTAAATTCATAGCAGCACAATTCACCATAGCTAACATTTGGAAACAGTCTAAGTTGCCACCAGCAGATGAGTGGATTAAAAAACCGTGGTACATCTGCACAATGGAATACTATGCTGCAGTAAAAAGGAGTTCTTACCATTTGCAGCAACATGATGGAGTTGAAGAGCATTATGTTAAGTGAAATAAGCTAGACAGAGAAAGATAAATATCACATTATCTCACTCATTTGTGGAATATAATGAAGAACATAAACTGATGAACAAAAACATATCTAGAGACAGAGAAATATCAATCAGAATGTCAAACCTCGGGAAGGTAGGGTACAGTGGAGGGAAGGAGGAGAGATCAACCAAAGGACTCATATGCATGCATATAAGCCTAATTAATGGACACAGACAACAGGGGGATGGGTGCACGAATGTGGGATGGGGAAATAAGGACACATATACAACCTTAATCAATAAAGAAATTTTTAAAAATTAAAATATTTATTCAAGAGAAAACTAATTTCACTTCTCATATTTCCATTTCATCCTTGTTAGCATAATTTAGCCCCAAACATTTATGATTTGAAATTGAAACTTGAATGTTATGCAAATGGATGTAAGGAAACCTGATTTCACTGGGCAAAACCAGAAAACTGGTAGCATTTTGTACTTTTGAAAAATCTCTATATATAAAAGCAAAGATACTGGAATGCCAGAACAACTGGAACAACCAGTTGCTATGATTTTCACTGTGGCTGGCCAACCTCCCACAGCCCCTCTCCCCAGCCAACCCTGCCCCTAATCACCCCTTCCCAAACTAGGAGCAGGACCGACAAGCCAACCTTGCATGTCCCCTCCCTCCAGCTGGCCCGGCCATATAGGCACCGATTTGGGGGGGGGGGGGGTTTGCTGGATCCCACCTGTGCACGAATTCATGCACCGGGCCTCTACTAATCTATAATGTTCTTAAATATCACCAAAATATAGATAGTGAGGATTACTGTAAACAATATAATTCTATCAATAAATCGATTTTTGAAATAAAATTGTTTAAAATATTAAATTCAGCAAAGTCTACAAAGATAAATTATTTTAAATCTTACTTTTTTTCAAATCATTTCTCCAGTATGCAGAATAGGAATTTTACACATGTCGGTAACTATACATTCTTCAGTCATTCTGAATGTAACTTCCATTTATATGACATTCATCTTTTCCCTTATGATAATAGCAATAACAAGGAGAATGATAGGTAATTGAATCCAATATTTGCTATTGTCATTTCCTACATAAAGCATTTTATCTATGTTGTCATAGTTGACTCTTACAACTACCTCATGATGGAAATTACTGTTATTTTCTATATTTGCAGATGATGAAACTGAATAAAAGAGATTGAATAATTAATAAAATTAACACAGCTAGCAAGAATCAGAAGTAAGGTATGAAATTAGATTGCATGAATCTAAGAATGTGCCACTGACCACTAGGACATACCACTTCTGTATATGTTCACCTATTAAAAAAACAAAAATATTTCAGAACCAGAGAAGGAACTAGAAAGCTATTTGAAGTAATAGGGAAGAATAGGTACTGCTATGTGAGTATCAAGTCTTTAATAAAGGACTTAGTGTAAGGCAATGACTGAAATCTAGCATATGCTGAAATTGTCTAAAATTACTAAGAGTATCTGACCTTTCACTCTATATGATAGCTTTGCTGGGTAGAGTAATCTTGGTTGTATGTCCTTACTTTTCATCACATTGAATATTTCATGCTACTCTCTTTTGGCCTGCAAAGTTTCTGTTGAAAAATTAGCTAATAGTCATATGGGTACTCTCTTGTGGGTAACTTTCTTTTGCTGCTTTTAAAATTTTATCTTTGTCTTTAATTTTTGTCACTTTAATTATGATGTATCTTAGTGTGGATCTCTTTGAGTTCTTCTTGGTTTGGACTCTGCACTTCCTGGACTTGTATGTCTACTTCTTTCACCAGGAAGGGAAAGTTTCTGTCATTATTTCTTCAAATAGATTTTCAATTTCTTGCTCCCTCTCTTCTCCTTCTGGCACCACCATGATGCAAATGTTGGTACAGACAAGAAAAACCTAAAGGAATTCATCACCACCAAGCCTGAATTACAAGAAATATTAAACGGTCTTCTTTAAAAAGAAGCAGAAGCAGAATGGGAACAATAAAATGGCAATAAAATATCTGTTAACAATTGAATCTAAAAAACAAATAAGCAATGAATCTAATAAAATAATAAACTGATTAATGAAACGGAACCAGAGACATGGAAACTTGGAACAGATTGACAAACCTCAGAGGAAAGGGAGGAGTGGATGGGAAGAGATTAACCAAAGAACATATATGCATATATGCATTACCAATGGACATAGACAATTGGGTGATAAAGTCCTAGGTGGGGGTGGTGGATCTGGGTGGATGTGGGCAATGGGAGAGGTTAGGGGGAGACATCTATAGTACTCTCAACAATAAAGATATTAAAAAGAAAGAAAAAATAATATTGCTAAGCGTAGAAATGAAGTTAATCTGGTCCACCTGATGCCAGGACAAAAAAGTGATTTTCAGCTTGGTATAGTGACCATATTTATACAGCCAATAAACTTTTACATCTTTGATGAGTAGATGAGGAAAACATTTCAGTTTATGTTAAGAAAATGTAAGCATGTCTTTTCTAAATGTTCTGTTGTGCTGCTGTGTTTAACAAAAAACATAAGTATTATTCTTTTATGATTGGAGTGATATTGGAATGTGTGGAATATATTAATATATAATCACTAGAGGCCTGTGCATGAAATTCGTGCACAGGGGGGTGTCCCTTAGCCCAGCCTGCACCCTTTCCAATCTGGGACCCCTCAAGAGATGTCTGACTGCCCGTTTAGGCCTGATCCTGCTAAGATTGTACCTAAATGGGCAGTTGGAAATCCTTCTCACAATCCAGGACTGCTAGCTCCAAACTGCTTGCCTGCCTGCCTTCCTGATTGCCCCTAACCACTTCTGCCTGCCAGCCTGATCACCCCCTAACCACTATCCTGCCAGCCTAATTGATATCTAACTGCTGCCCTGCCAGCCTGTTTGGCCCCAACTTCCCTCCTCTGCTGGCCTGGTCATCCCTAACTTCCCTCCCCTGCAGGCTTGATTGCCTCCATATACCCTCCCTTGAAGGACTGATCCCTCTCAACTGCCCTCCCCTGCTGGTCATTTTGCAGTGTCCACATGGGGGAAGGATCTTTGACCACATGGGGGCAGTCCTCTTGTGTGTTGGAGTGATGATCAATCTATATATTACTCTTTTATTAGATAGGTTAGAGGCCTGGTGCATGAGTGGGGACCAGCTGGTTTGCCCTGAAGGGTGTCCTGGATCAGGGTAGGGGTTCCCTTGGGGTGTGGGGCTGCCTGGGCTAGGGGCCTATGGTGGTTTGTAGGCCAGCCATGCCTCGCAATGACCCAAGTGGAGGCCCTGGGATCTGTAATTAATTATGTTCTACAATTGAAACTTTGTAGCCTACAGTGGAGGCCTAGGTGCTAGGGCTGCAGAAGTTTGGCTTCCTCCATCACCCTGGCAACCCTAGCCTCTTCTCTCTCCAGCTCTGTGGCTACCTCAATTTCTGTTGGGATTATGTATCTTCTATAATTGAAACTTTGTAGCATTGAGTGGAGGCCTAGGCCAGCAATGGCAAGTGGAAAACTTGACATCCTCTGTTGCTGGGGAAACCCAAGCCTCCCTCCTGCTCTCAGTGGTGGCAGCCATCTTGGTTGGGATTTATTTGCATAATTTGCTCCTGATTGGCTGGTGGGCATGGCTGTGGGCATGGCTTATTAGGAGGTACAGTCAATTTGCATATTACTCTTTTATTAGATAGGATTAAAACTAGATATTGGTCAATTTGATATCATATTATTGTAGGGAATAACATGTTGTAAATGTAAATGTTAGTGTTTATTACGAATATTAAATTTGATATAAGTGACTGGATTTTTCTTAATCAAAGGTAGTCATGCAAGTTTCATTCTTAGTGTCTTTTACATCCTTGTTTTAAAAAGAAAAATAAGCTAGTCTTAAAGTGATTGTCACTTATCTTACATAGGAGATGATTGTTTTCTTGTTGTTTTTTAAGTTATGAAGAACTTGAATATCAATTGATGTTTAAGAACTTAATAGCATGAAAACGAGCTCCTTTTCCCTTGCAAATCTTCTCTTTTCATCCTTTGCTTCAAACATTTCTTTATATGGACCTATTTAAAACATTTGGGATTCATTCAGAGTTGATGTACATGTGTAACACTGCTGTTAATGACAATCAAGACAGGAATATTCCCTCTTGTCACATCCACAGAGAAAAGCGAAATCACTCTGACAGCATAAGAGAGACCAGCTGCAAAATTTCTAATTCTGAAAGGATGGCAGAAAAGCAAATAAAGGGTAAAAGCCCAATTTCCCGTCCCTTGAAACAAATCTACTGAATTTTTAGCATTTACAATGAAATATAGAGATAATTTTTTTCTGTTCCAAAGCTACTTTATTTCTTTTATATGTACAAGTATTATAAATAAAAGTTTTGTTTCCTATAGAAATTGCTCTGCAGTTAACCAGATTTCTTCAGAGCTATCAATATCCAAGAAATAACTGTTATCTATAAGTCATTGCCCTTTTTCATAGAATTGGCACCAAATCCCTATTCTCATGAACCTTCCAATATTTTGGGAAAATAATATTTATACAGAAAGAGCTACCACACAGAGAAGAGTATGGAGAATGCCAACAGATTGGATAGAGGCATAACATCAAGCCAAGTGCTATACATTAATTATATTTCAGTAGTAAGGAGGAACCACTAATTGATTTCAGCATATCTGTTAAAATGGTAGCAGATGCCAGTTTGAAGGCTTGAGTTGTAAATCCTTGACTTTAACTTTTTTTTCCCTTTTACCTGTATTACTAGCAAAAAGTATATGGTGGTAACAAATTCCAGTATCTCTTGTTAAAAATTTTTCTATAAATAGAAAACATTGGGTGTTAAGAATCAGTGGGCAGAAATGCAGGTATCTTTCCTTCCCCATTATGCTTAGTAAAATCATTCTACTGTTTTTAGATGTGAAACATGTATGCTAAAATCAATTTTTAGAATTGTCATAACTTTTTCTTAGAGAATATCTTAGAGTTATAAAAATATTTCATCTAACCTTTAAATTATTTTCCTGTGCACTATACTTTGGCACTCATGATTTTCCCCTTTTATTTATTTTATTTTTTAATATATTTTATTGGTTTTTCACAGAGAGGAAGGGATAGGGATAGAGAGATAGAAACATTGATGAGGGAGAAACATCGATCAGCTGCCTCCTGCACACTCTCCATTGGGGATGTGCCCGCATCCAAGGTACATGCCCTTGACCAGAATCGAACGCAGAACCCCTCAGTCTGCAGGCCAAAGCTCTAGCCACTGAGTCAAACCGGCTAGGGGATGATTGACTCCTTTCAACTGGAAACTCCTGAGAAGTCTCTTTCATTGAACACATTATCTTAATTATATTACTTATCATAGAATTATGTTCTTCCTTTATAACAAATTATTTACCACCATTGTGCATTCTCTACTAGTATCTCCATCACTAACCTGTTTATAGCACGAAGACAGGACTATGCTTATATTTCATCAATACACACTCAGTACATAGCAGAATGCTTGTAACATAATATTTAATCAATAAATTTTGTTGAATAAATGAATATTTTCAGGATTTTACAAATTAAAGTATACTACTTATTAAGGATATATTTCATTTTTATAGTGCTTCGTGAAATATGTTGAGTGGGTGGAGAGAGGAATAAGATGAGTGAATCATATTCACAAGAAATTTGCACATGAATTTCAAGAGGTACAGTATTGTCACAGGCATATGGACATCTCTGTTTTAATTTTTCTAGTCAAATTATGTAAAAGAATTTAATCTTGAATGATAATTCTTAACAATTAAAATTATTAATAGGATTATACTGGGAATTTTTTCCAGAAAGCAAACCCTTTTCATTCTTTTAGCCCTTATTCAAAACAGTGAATTTGGAGTCTTGTTCCTTCCAGAGTTTTTATATTTGTAACACCTAACGCTTTCTCACAACATGTGGCTGGGTATCCAATTAGCATTTAATAAATAGTTAAATGTCCCCTGTAACTAACAGATGCTGCCAGTGAGATTTTAGCAAGCCCTTGATTCTGTCAGTTTATGGCTGAAATCCTTGACAGCCCAAAGCTCCGATTATCTGTGGTGGTGACTAAAGAGAGAGCCATGTGCCTTAGGGCCTAGGCATGCTCCTGACAGAATTGGCATTCTGCTTGAAAATGTAAGATAAATGACGTATTTTTGCTCAGATGCATAACTGTTCAATTTCCCTAGAGAGATGAACTGTATGGGATATTTGGGGGAAGTAATTATTTTATTAATGGATAATCAAACATGGGTAAACCCTAGGCACTGTTGAATATGGTCTAGGTATTTTAAGACGAATACTATAAAGGAGTAGAATATGTTTGCTGTTGTTTTGATGTTTGATTTAGCAATGATACTGCCTTCTGCTGACTGTTAATACTTTCTGCATCACATGGTAAGAAGATTTTCTCTCTCTGGTTCTTACATAAGATGTTATAGTACATTCAGGCTCCTCTATCAAAATACCATAGACTGGATAGCTTATAAACAGCAGAAATGGAGGCTGAAAAGTCCCAGCATCAAAGCACAAACAGTTTCAGTGTTTGATAAAAACTCAGTTCCTGGTTGAATGTATCTTCTCATTGAGTGCTTACATGGAGGGAGTGTCAAGGGAACTCTTTAGGTTCTCTTTTGCAAGAGCACTAATACCATTCATGAGGGCTCCACCCTCATGATCTAATCACCTCTCAAATGCCCGCTTACAAACACTACTGCATTGAGGATGATGTTTCAACATATGAATTTTGAGAGTACACAAGCATTCAGTCAATAACATAAAGTCACATATCAGCCTTGTACTTATATACAGTATATCTCAATTCTCCTCATTATTACACGATGGAATCTTGTTCATATATATATATTCTACTGGACACTTACCTGTGTTTGTATACTAAAGTCTATTTATCTTTTTTCTAACTTGCTGTTGAAGTTTGCTAAATAACAATAGCTCTAAGGCTAGATTCTTCCGGTTATTCCTTCCATATTGCAGCACCCCCATGAGGTATGATTTTCTGAGTGGTTTAGACCAGTATTTAGACTCATTTAACTTGTAATCAGTTCAAATTCAGTTTAAATGATTAACATAAAAACTAGCTCCCTTTCTTTTTTACAGCATGGCTAATATTAAGTAAATGCAATAATTTAATTTGCCTATATATAATATTTCTGATTTGCCTATATATAATATTTCTGATAAGTTACAATTAACTTATTATTGGTTTTGGAGAAACATGATTTTAAAAAATAATGGACATTTTATTATAGATTCTTCTGAGAGTTCTACACTTATTTGAGTATTTTCTTAAAATAGAGCCTAATTTTTACTTACATTGTTTAGATAGTCCCTTTTTGAAATTATTGAGATTCTTATGAAATTTCCTAAAGAAAATCCTGGAACTGTTAACAGTGTTCAATCCTGGAATTTATGGTTAGGAACCGATGGCGCAAGAGAGAATGAAAACATGGAGAAATGTTATATAATTTATACTTTACAATGTATTGTTTAAAATTTTCCAGGGAAGGTATGTAACATAACCTTCTAAGAGTGAAAATTATAGGAGCAATATTGAAAATGTTCAGTATTTCATCACCTTATTCATTCATTTATGCATTCATTCATTCAACCCTTAATGTTATCACTCTGATGAGTAAAAGAAAAATAAAACATAGTTTCTGCTAATAGGCCAGAGAACAAACATATGGACACAGCAATGATTCTGGTGCTATGCCATAAAATTAGAAGATTATTGTATTTTAGTGGCTAATAAGGTGAGCTATATTGTTGTATGGTTTTGAATCCTGACTGTATTATTTACTAGCCATATGTTGGAAATGTTGCTAAAACTCTATGAATTCCATTTACACCATCTGTAAAGTAGAAATAATTAAAGCATCTACCTCATTATGTTGATGGAGAGATTAAATGAGGAAATATCTGTAGAATACTTTGAACCATATTTGACAAAGAGTAAATAATCAATAATTTTAAGGTATTTATCCTAGAAGTAAAAACAAATATCAAAAGTACTTTTTTTTGTAGAGAGGAAATATGAAAAGGCTCATTTAGTAATTATGATAAGTTAAATGCTTAAGAATATTTAGAGACTTTCTATGTGAAAAAGACTGGATGGTCTGATGAGTTTGTGATCTAGAATCCATGCTGCTGAAAGACACGTTTTATTTGTTGAACATTTTAAGTTTATAAATATTATCTTCAAATATTTAACATCATGACTTTGACACCATACACAAAAATAAATTTCATATAAAAATCAGATCTTATATCATATACAGATAGTGTATTAGACATTGTACACTTGAAACCTAAATAATTTTATTAACCAATGTCAACCCAAAATTCAATAAAATGTCTAAATGAAAAAATTAAAATATTAAAAATCAGATATTGAAAAGTTAGATCTATTAAACCTGTGCCCAGATGGCAGTAGTTAGAGCAGTAGGACCGCTGCATATGATTCTTAGGTGAAGTCTTCACTTTCTATTTCAATAGCACACCTGTTAACTCCTTGGCACTGGAAATGAAAAAAAAATGCACCTGTGCTATTGTTTTTCTTTTGTGCTGTGTCCTTTATACACACCCTGAAGCATTTTAGTTGTTGACCCATGATCAAAGGGATCTTATGGGTAATAGCTGAAGTAGATGATTAAGAGCTAAGCCCCAAACTCATAAAGGACCTACTATTTATGATTATAGGAATAGAGATTGTAACTTGAACGTTTCAGGAAGGCACTAATGCTTTTAACATGGGGAACTGAATGATGAGAGGAGCTCATGGGAAAATTCCATACTGGCATCACTTTGGGAAGATAAATAGTAGAGGAGTTCAGACAGGTGTCCATTTTTTTAAATGCTGAATTTGAGATATGTATAAACTAAGTGTAATATGTGAGTCATGCAACCAACTTTAATAGCTTAAGCCCTATAAGTTATGGGGTTACCTAGATAAGGAAGGGGAGAGGCTTGGAATTGAAAAGAAAGAGGTATCTACAATACTCAGATATATAGAGAATGGAGGTCCACAAACAAACAAAAGTACTTTGAGACCTCAAACATTTTCTACTTTTTCTGAAGTATACTTTATATACAACAAACTTGACCCCTTTTAAGTGTTTAGTTTGATGAATTTTAGTAATTGTGTGTAGGCATACAACCATCACCACAATTCAAATCTAAAATATTTCATCACACTAAATTTTTCCTTCTGTCCTGTTATATCCTTCTGGTCTTTAATTTTCAGAGCTAACATGTGGAAGCAACCTAGGTGCCCCATTTATTTATTTAAATTTTTTTTATTGTTTAAAGTATCATACATAGTAGTACATATATCTCCTTTTTTCTCCCATTGATCTGTCCCTGGTCACCTCAACCCCCCAGCCCATGTCCTCGTACCCCTAGTGTCTGTGTCCATTGGTTTGTTTATATGCATGCATACAAGTCCTTTGTTTGATCTTTTACCCCCGCACCTTCCCCTGCCTTCCTTCTGAAGTTTGACAGTCTATTCGATGCTTCTCTGTCTCTGGATGTATTTTTGTTCATCAGTTTGTGTTGTTCATTATATTCCATAAATGAGAGAGATCATGTGGTATATATCTTTCTCTGACTGGCTTATTTTGCTTAGCATAATGCTATGTCCATCTATGCTGTTTCAAATGGTAAGAGTTCTTTCTTTTTTACAGCAGCATAGTATTCCATTGTGTAGATGTGCACAGTTTTTTAATCCACTCATCTGCTGATGGGCACTTAGGCTGCTTCCAAATCTTAGCTATTATAAATTGTGCTGCTATAAATATAGGGGTGCATATATCCTTTCTGATTGGTGTTTCTGTTTTCTTGGAATATAGTCATAGAAAAGGATTACTGGGTCAAATGGAAGTTCCATTTTTAATTTTTGAGGAAACACCATGCTATTTTCTATAGTGGCTGCACCAGTCTGCATTCCCACCAGCAGTGCACCAGGATTCCTTTTTCTCCACATTCTGACCAGCACTTCTGGTTTATTTGATGATGATAGCCATTCTGACAGGTGTGAGATGGTATCTCATTGATATTTTGATCTGCATCTATAGGATAATTAGTGACTTTGACACCATACACAAAAATACATTCAAATAGATTAAGGACTTAAACATAAGATGGGAAAACATAAAAATCTTAGAAGAATCCACAAGCAGCAAAATATCAGACATATGTTGTAGCAAAATCTTTACCAATACAGCTCCTAGGGCAATAGAAACTAAGGAGAAAATAAACAAATGGGACTACATCAAAATAAACAGCTTCTGCACAGCAAAAGAAACCATCAACAAAGCAACAAGAAAGCCCACTGCATGGGAGAACAGTTTTACCAATTTATATCCAGTAAGGGCCTAACGTACAAAATTTATAGGGAACTCATACATCTTAACAAAATGAAGATAAACAATCCAATCAAAAAATGGGCAAAGAGCTTAAATAGACACTTTTTGAAAGTAGACATACAGAAGGCCAAGAGACATATGAAAATCATTTGTTTCTTTTTGCTTTGGTTTCTCTTGCTCAAGGGGCTATACCCAGAAAGATACCACTATGACTACTAATGTCAAATAGTTTATTATGTTTTCTTTTATGAGACATTACCATGATACCAAAAGTAAACAAAGAAACCTCTCTCTCTCTCTCTCTCTCTCTCGTCTCTCTCTCTCTCTCTCTCTCTCTCTCTCTCTCTCTTTCTCTCTCCCTCGTCTCTCACTCTCTTGCTCTCTCCCCCCACAATGAATCTCAGCCCAGTATCTCTGATGAATATTATTTTCTTCTGTTACTCATTTAATTTTTGTAGGATCTGCAGTGATGTATTCTTTAATCCCTAAATTGGTATTTTCTGTTGTATCTCTCTTTGATTTCTTTTTTTTAGATATAAACTTAGAAATTTTATTTACTTTTTCACATAATCAGCTTTGGTTTTATGTATTTTATCTATTATTGTTTTTTATTTTATTGATTTCTACTCATAGCTTTATTAAAGCTTTCCATTTGCTTACTTCTGGTTTAATTTTCTTGATTTTTAAAGTGATATTTCAGATAATTGATTTTAAATTCTACTCTTTTCTTACATGAATATTTAAAGGTATAAGTTTTCCTCTAACACTGTTTAAGCAGCATCTCCCAAATTGTATTTGTTTTATTATCATTCACTTCAACATATATTCTGATTTCCCTTTTGGTTTGTTATCTAACTAGTCTGTTATTAAGAAATATATACTATATTGATTTCCAAGTATTTGAAGGGTTTTCTAGTTATCTTATTTATACTGATCTTTATTTATGTTGTGGTCGGAGAACACACTGAAGGATTCCATTCTTTAAAATGTAATAGTAGCTCAACCAGTATGGCTCAGTTGTTGAGTGCCAACCTGAGAACCAGGATGTAACTGATTTGATTCCTGGTCAGGGCACATGGCTGGGTTGTGGGCACAATCCTCAGTGTGGGACATGCAGGAGGCAGCCAATTAATGATTATCTTTCATAATTGATGTTTCTATCTCTTTCTCCTTTCCCTCATCTCTGAAACAAATATATATATATATATATATATATATATATATATATATATATATATATTGGGTCTTGATTTATGGTTCAGTGTATTGTTTATCACAGTAATATGCTATGCACACATGACAAAATTTTGTATCCTTATTGTGTTTAAGTTCTGTAAATATCAATAAAGTCCAATTTATAATATTTTTTAGTTTTCTATGATTTTTGCACAGTTCTTTAAAAATATTTTTAAATTAATATGTTTTTAAATATATATATACATATATACATATATAAGATGTACAATATGATTTTTTATATAAGTATACCTTGTGAAATGATTACCACAATAAAATGTATTAACTAACATTACTATCATCTTCCAAAGTTACCATTTTTGTGTATGTGTGGTGAGGACACTTGAGATATACTCTCTACCCTTTAATCACTATCTTTTCTTTTCCCATCCCCCAAACTCTGGTAGTTACTATTCTATTCTCTGTCAATATGAGTCCAATATTTTATCTTTTTAAAAATCCCTTATGTAAATAAAGTCATGCAATATTTGTCTATTGGTGTCTGGTTTATTTCCTTAACATAGTTCTATCAACTATTACAATCTTTAATTCTGATTTGGTAATTATTTTTTTCTTTAATTATATTAATTTTTGTATCATACATTTTGAAACTCTTAGAGGCATACATATTTATGATCGTTTTCCTATATAATTGACACTATGAAATATTCTCATAATGTTTAATTTTATTTTATATCTTGATATTATTTCATCTGTTTTTTAATATATTTTATTGATTTTTTACAGAGAGGAAGGGAAAGGGATAGAAAATCAGAAACATCAATAAGAGAGAAACATTGATCAGCTGCCTCTTGCACACCCCCTACTGGGAATGTGCCTGCAGCCAAGATACATGCCCTTGACCAGAATCAAACCTGGGACCTTTCAATCCGCAGGCCAATGCTCTATATCCACTGAGCCAAACTGGTTTCGGCAATTTCATCTGTCTTTTAATATGACTACTTAAACCTTTTGATACTATTTTTATGGTATATCATGTTCCATCTATGTGCTTGCTATCTATTAGTGACTTTATATTTAAGATGTGTCTCTTGGAGAAGGTAAGTTAGGTCTTTATTTAACTCTTTCTTAAAATCTCTGATTTTTTACTGTCATTTGTTAACATTAAATATAATTATTTATATGGTTTTTTGACTGCAGTTTTACTATTTTATCCCTTTTTATTTCTTTGTTTTTCATTTCAATTTTTCTCCCCTCATTTTGGGGGATTATTTTATACATTTCTAAAATTTTGTTTTCATTTTCCTACTGCCTTTTTAGCTTTATGTCATTGTACCTTTAAATGGACATTCTGAGAATTATGATACCTATCTTTTATAGTTTAACTAGGGGCCTGGTGCACAAAATTTGAGCACTGGGGGTGGGTGGGTGATCCCTCACACATACTGGAAGCCCTCAGGGGGTGTCCTACTGACCACTCACCTCCAGCCTGCCCAAGGCCTAAACCCTCTGGCAAAGGCCTAGGCCTTGGGCACCCAGCCATTGCCCTGAAATGGGGCTGATAGCTGGCTCTGCCCCAGCTCTGCCCCCGCCAGCTCGGGCCTTCTACCTGGACCCACGCCCCTGGCCCTGGCCGTCTAGGCCCCATCCCTCTAGCCCCAGCCCTGGCCTTCATCCCAGCCCTGCAACCCTAGCCCCGGCCACCTCGGCCCTGGCCTCCCACAGCCCTGGCCGCCTTGGCCCCGTCCCCTGGCCCTGGCCGCCTCAGCCCCGCCCACCCCAGCCCTGTCCGCCTTGGCCCCGCCTCCTCCGGCCCTGGCTACCTCGGCCTCAACCTCTTGGGCCATGCTGCATGCTTGCTGGCTGGCTCTGCCCCAGCTCCTGATTGGCTGGTGGGTGTAGCTTGTGGCAATGGCTTGATTAGAGGTACAGTCAATTTGTATATTATTCTTTTATTAGATAGGATATCCAGTTATAGTAAAGAGTTTACCACTTCATACAAAATCTAGAATCTTTGAAATCCTGGAGGTATATATATCCCTCAACCTTTATGCCAGATTTAACAGTAGCATAACTACCTGTTTTGTAAAAAAGTTTTGTTACAACACAGCCATAACTATTCACTTATATATTATCTTCTGCTGCTTTTGTAATACAATGACAAAGTTGAATAGTTGCTATAGAGCCCGGATAACCTTCAAAACCTCAAATATTTATTATTTGACCCTTTGTGGCCTTTATATGTGTTATATTTTTATACATTATAAACTCCCCCAAAAGAAGTCATAATGTTTGCTTTAATTTGATATGTGTATAATATTTAAACTGAGAAAGAATAAGCAGAGTCATTTGCATATCAGCGGATATTTGATTTCTAATGCTTTTTATTCCTAACTAAACATATGAGTTCCATCTAGTGTTACTCCACTTCAGTCTGTAGAATTTTCTTTAGCATTCCTACATGTATGATAGCAACAAATCACCTTATGTGGTTTTTTTTTTCATTTTCTGATTTATTTGCTAACTTTGACACTGTCTTCATTTTGCTGTGACTCTTGAAGAATGTTTTATGGAATATCCTGTGCATAGAATTATGGCTGAACAGTTTTATTTGTGTTTTTTGGTTGTTGTTTGTTGTTTTATTCTAGCACTTCATCATCTTTATTCAATTTATTGGGTTGGAATTGGTTAATAAAATATATAGGTTTCAGGTGTAAAATTATATAATACATCATCTGTATATTGTATCATGTGTTTACCACCCCAAGTCAAGTCTATTTCCATCACCATTTATACCTCCGTTGTCCTCTTTAACCTCATTTCCCCCCCTTCCCCTCTAGTAATCACTATACTGCTGTCTGTGTCTCTAAGTCTTTTGGTCTTTTTTTTTTTTTTTTTAGCTTTTTTCCTTCACATTTTTCACACAGCTCTGAAACTTGACTCCTCTCTGACAGCTGTTCTAGCACTTTAGTTGTGCTATTTCCACCTTTTCTTGTGTCTACCATGTCTGGTGAAGAAGTCAGTTGTTAACTGCATTGCTGCCCTGTAGGTAATGAGTAGTTTTTCTCTTCCTGCATTCAAGATTTTCTCTTTTCTCCACCTTTCAACAGTTTAATTGCTATTACTTTTATGCAGTCCTATATAATAAAAGGCTACTATGCCAATTGTCTCTATGGGTGGGAGTTTGACCAACCAGGAGTTAAACTTGCACTGACCACCAGGAAGAGGCACGGAACATGGTGAGCATTGGCAATGTGGCATTGGCAGCAGGCGGCAGTAGAGGTGCTGCCAGCCTTGAAGGGCTCTGATGAGAGCTGGACCTTGGTGGGGTGGAGGAGCAGGTGAGCGGGCAGCACCAGGCCAAGGTAGGTGTGAAGGGAGACCCTAGAAAGCACCCAATGGAAGGGAGGCCCCCACCAGCAGAGGCAGCACGCAGTTGGGGGAAGGGAGGTCCTGGCCATCAGCCACTGGGGAGCCTACCTGTGCATGATTTCATGCACTGGGCCACTAGTCTGTTTATAGTTTTCTACCTGTAATCAGACTTGGGAAATTTGGGGGTATTATTCCCTCAGGTTTTTTTTTTTTCTAACTTTTTTTTCATTCTTCTTCTGGGATTCCAATTATACATAGACTAGAGGTCTGGTGAATGAAATTCATGCATGGGGGGTGAGGGATGTCTCTTATCCCAGCCTGCACCCTCTCCAATATGGGACCCCTCTCCAATCTGGGACCCCTAGTAGGATGGAGCCTAAACGGGCAGTCGGACATCTTTCTCACAATCCAGGAATGCTGGCTCCAAACTGCTCACCTGTCTGCCTCCCTGATTGCCCCTAACCGCTTCTGCATGCCAGCCTGATTACCCACTAACCACTACCCTGCCAGCCTAATTGATGTCTAACTGCTCCCCTGCCAGCCTGTTTGCTCCCAACTTCCCTGTCCTGCTGGCCTGGTCACCCCTAACTGCCCTCCCCTGAAGGCTTGATTGCCCTCAACTGCCCTCCTTTGCAGCCCTGGTCCCTCCCAACTGCCCTCCCTTGCTGCCCTGATCACCCCAAAGTGCCCTCCCTTGCAGGGCCTGAAACCTCCCAATGGCCCTCTCATGCTGGCCATCTTGTGGTGGCCATCTTGTGTCCACAGGGAGCAGGATCTTTGACCACATGGAGGCAGCCCTCTTGTGTGTTGGAGTGATGTTCAATCTGCAAATTACTCTTTTATTAGATAGGATAGAGGCCTGGTGCATGGGCGGGGGCCAGCTCGTTTGCCCTAAAGAGTGTCCTAGATCAGGGTGGGAGTTCCCTTTGGGTGAGGGGCGGCCTGGGCGAGGGGCCTGTGGAGGTTTGCAGGCTGGCCACGCCTCCCAGTGACCCAAGTGGAGGCCCTGGTATCTGGGATTAATCAATGTCTACAATTGAAACTTTGTAGCCTGGAGTGGAGGCCTATGCAGGCAATGGCAGGCGGAAAGCTTGGCTTCCTTTGTTGCTGGGGAAACCCAAGCCTTCCTCCTGATCTCAGTGGCAGCAGCTATCTTGGTTGGGGTTTATTTGCATAATCTGCTCCTGATTAGCTGGTGGTCATGGCTGTGAGTGTGGCTTGTGGGTGTGGTAAAGGTATGGCCAAATTTGCGTATTACTCTTTTATTAGATAGGATGAGACTGTTTAGTATTACCTAACAGTATTTGAGACTCCATTCATTTATTTTCAATTTTTATTTCAATTAAAATTTAAAGATTGCATAATACCCTATGAGGTAGGTATTGTTTAACAAACTGTGCAGATGGAACTGAAAGAATAATCACTAACTTATCCTACCTATATAATATCTTATACAATACTAAAATAATCTTTAGATAGAAATCAACTATATCCCTATATAGAAGTTTCTTTTCTCTTAAAAACACTCATATTTCATAAATTATAATAAAATGAAATCATAGATTCTGATTCCTAGCCTTCCCCTCTGATTTCCATTATATACAAAATAAAAATTGACTCTGTCTTGGTAGTGAGAGTGTTAAAATTAAATCTCTGCTGCACTGATATTTATTTTCTCTCTTTCTGAATTAACTATTTATACTCACTCAGAGGTTACTCTAATGAAGCACTAGCTATGTATAAGTATTAAAAAGAAATGAAAGAGTTGTTTGTTCAGGAAAGTATAAGTTCCTAACATATTTCTAAAAAAAGTGTATCTTTTTAAATGATATTGAGCCCCCCTACAGATATTTCATGTGGCCTCTACTCTCAAGATGATATCTACTATTGAGAGAACTTACCACAAGACATATATACTTCAGTAGAGTCCCAGTGCATGAAATTCATGCACTCGGGGGAATCCTTCAGCCTAGCCTGCACCCTCTCCCAGTCTGGAAGCCCTCAAGGGATGTCTGATTGATGGCTTAAGCCCACTTCCTGAGGGGAGTGAGCCTAAGTCAGCAGTCAGACATCCTTAGCACTGCCACAGAGGCGGGAGAGGCTCCCACCACTGCCACTGCACTCAAGTATTTTTTTAAATGTAATTAAATATTTGGGTAACATTGGTTAATAAGTTTATATAAGTTTCAAATGTACAATTCTATGGCACATCATCCATATATTTAATTTTGTACTTACACCCAAAGTCAGATCATCTTCTTTCACCATGTATTTGACCTCCAATACTGTTTACTTCCCACCCACCCTTCCCTTTAGTAACCACCATACTGTTGTCTGTGTCTATAAGTTTGTTTTTCCTGTTTCCTTCATTAGTTGCTTTCAGTTTTATATCCCACATATGAGTGAAATTATATGGTTCTTAACTTTTTCTTTCTGAATTATTTCTCTTAACATGCTATTTTCAAGTTCCATCCATGTTGTTATAAATGACAGTATTAAATTTTCTCTTATGGATAAGTAGTAATCCATTGTATATAAGTGCACATCTTTATCCAATCTATGGAATGACACTTCCATTCTTTCCATGTCTTGGCCACCATGAATAATGCTGCAATGAACATGGGGGTGCATATATCTTTACAAATAAATGTTTTCAAATTTGTGGGTAAATACCCAGAAGATGGATTCTGGATCATATAGTAACTCTATTCTTAATTTTTAATTTTTTAAGGAGCCTCCATACTATTTTCCATCATAGCTGTACCAATTTACATTACCACCAGTAGTGAATGAGGGTTCAGTTCTCTCCACAACCTCTCCAACACTTGTTTTTACTTATCTTGTTGATAATAGACATTCTAATAGGCAAGAGGTGGCATATCATTGTAATTTTGTTTAGAATTTTCCTAATAGTTATTGAAATTAAGCATCTTTTCATGTATCTGTTGGCCATCTGTATGTCTTTTAGGGAGAAGTGTCTGTTGATGTCATCTGCCCATTTTTAATTGGATTGTTTGAGGTTGAGTTGTATGATTTATTTATATATTTTGGATATTAACCCATTGTCAGAGCTGTTGTTTGCAGATATTTTCTCCAATTCAATTGATGGCCTTTTAGTTTTGTTGGCGAGTTATTTTCCTATGCAGAAGCTTTTGCATTTGAAATAGTTTAATTCATTTATTTTGCCTTTACTTCCCTTGCCTTTGGGGTCAAGTTCATAAAATCATCTCTAAGACCAAGGTCAATAAGTTTAGTTTGCTTCTATGTAAAGTGTTATTCAGATCTTATATTTAGGTACTTACCCATTTTGAGTGTTTGTTTGTTTGTTATTTTTACATGGGGACCAACTGACTCATTTCATTCTTTTGCAAGTGGCTTTCCAGTTTTCCCAACACAATTTATTGAAGAGTATTTCTTTACTCCATTGTTGATGTTTGGCCCCTTTATATATAATTATTTGTCAATGTACATGTGCATTTATTTCTGGGCTCTCAATTCTGTTGAATTGGTTTGTGTGTCTGTTTTGCTGCCAAATCCATACTCTTTTGATTTTTGTCACTTAGTAGTATAATTTGAAGTCAGGGAGTGTGATACCTCTAGCTTCATTCATTTTTCTCAAGATTGCTTTGGGTATTCGGGGTCTTTTGTGGTTCCATACAAATCTGATAATTTTTGGTTCTATTTATTTTTAAAATGTCATTAAGATATTGATGCGAATTTCTGTACATCTTTACATTTCTTTGGGTAATATAGACATTTTAATTATATGACAAACCCTCAGCTAATATGTTTCTCAATAGTGAAAAACTTAAAGCCTTTTCTCTATCAGGAACAAAACAAGAATGTCAACTCTCACCACTCTCATTTAACACTAGAGGCCCTGTGCATGAAATTCATACGGGGGGGGTGTGTCTCTCAGCCCAGCCTGCACTCTATCCAATCTGAGACCCTCGAGAGATGTCCAACTGCCCATTTAGGCCCAATCAGTCCCGGTGGGTTCAGGCCTAAATGGGCAGTTGGGCATCTCTCTCACAATTCAGGACTGCTGGCTCCTAATTCCTGGCCTGCCTGCCTTCCTGATTGCCCCTAACTGCTTCTGCCTGCCAGCCTTATCACCCCCTAACCACTCCCTGCCAGCCTGATTCATGCCTAACTGCTCCCCTGCCAGTCTGTTTGCCCCTAATTATCCTCCCCTCCATGCCTGGTCACCCCTAATTGCCCTCCCCTGCAGGCCTGGTCTCCCCCAACTGCCCTCCCCTGCAGGCCTTGGTTCCCCTCAACTGCCCTACCCTGCAGGCCCAGTCACCCCCAACTTCCTTCCTCTGCCAGCCTGGTCACCCCTAACTGCCCTCCCCTACTGGCCTGATCACCCACAAATGCCCTCTCTTGCAGGCCTGGTCCCTCCCAACTGCCCTCCCCTAATGACCATCTTGTGGTGGCCATCTTGTGTCCACATGTGGGCAGGATCTTTGACCACATGGGGGCAACCATCTTTTCTGTTGGAGTTATGGTCAATCTGCATATTACTCTTTTATTAGATAGGATAGAGGCCTAGTGTATGGGTGGGGGCCAGCTGGTTTGCCCTGAAGGGTGTTCCAGATCAGGGTGGGGGTTCTTTTAGGGTGTGGAGCAGCCTAGGAAAGGGGCCTGTGGTGGTTTGCAGGCCTGCCACGCCTCCCAACGACCCAAGTTAAGGCCCTGGTATTTGGGATTTATGTATGTTCTACAGTTGAAACTTTGTAGCTTGGAGCAGAGCCAAGCCTCCTGCTCACTCCATGGAGGCAGCCATTTCTGTTAGACCTATTTATTTTCTATAATTGAAACTTTGTAGCCAAGACAGGCCAGGGCTGCAAGTGTTTGGCTTCCTCCATCACCATGGGCAACCCTAGCTCCATGGCTGCAGCCATCTTGGTTGGGTTTAATTTGCATACTTGCTCCTGATTGGCTAGTGGGCATGGCTTGTTGGCATGGCTTGTGGATGTAGCAGAGTGGTGGTTAATTTGCATATTACTCTTTTATTATATAGGATAATATAGGCAATCCTAGTCAGAGCAATCAGGCAAGAGATAGAAATAAAAGGCATCCAAATTGGGAATGAAGAAGTACAACTTTCACTTTTTGAAAATGGCATGATTCTTTAGATAAAATTTTCTAAAGACTCCACCAAAAACTATTAGAAGCAATAAATAAAAACAATAAAGTTGTATCATATAGAAATCAATGTATAAAACAATTCACTATACTCATATATACTAACAATATAATATCAGAAAAAAAAATTCATTTTCAATTGCAACCAAAAAAGAATAAAATAGCTATAAACTTAACAAAGAATGTAAGGGAGCTCTATACTGAAAATCACAAAGCATTATTGAAAGAGAAACATCTTCTATGTTTATGGATTAGATAAATTAACATGTTCAGGTTACTTTTAAATACCCATAACTATGGACTTTAGATCATGAGAAGCTCAGGTGGTCAAATTTCATAGTAATAGTATATGACTCCATCCCTGATCATTGCAAACATATTTAACTTGAAACCTAATCCCATAATAACTAGCATTAAAATGTAAAGTATTTTGGGGAATCTAAAGAAGCAAGTAACCTCAAATTAGCAAGAAAAGTTATTTCAGGAAGGACAGAAATGTGAAGACTATCAGAAAGTGTTACTTTACTGGTAAATAGGCTATTGTCTTAAATTTTGTTTATTTTATTAATCTCACACTAAGTATTTTTTAAAATATATTGTTATTAATTACAGAGAGGAAGGGAGAGGGAGAGAGAGAGAGAAACATCAATGATGAGAGAGTCCCCACTGGGGACAGAGCCTGCAATCTGGACATGTACTCCAATTGAGAATTGCACTCTGACCTCCTGGCTCATAGGTCGATGCTCAACCACCAAGCCACACTGGCCAGGCTTACATTAAATATTTTGAGTCCTTGGAAAAGTTAGCAGTTTTGAAAGGTATTATAATTTCTAATTTATTAGTAGTTGTTGACATGGTCACACATCAGCTAAGGGTTAGGCTCAGCCAGAAAATCAGTTCCTTGACTGAATTTATATGTGTAACTGGAGAATAAGAAGGAACTTTAGAGTTCCTCTAGGAAAGCCCTATATTTTACAAAGCCATAGAGAAGAGAAATGTAATTATCTATTAGTAGTTGAGAGCATGTGGCTACAATTCTGGTGTTTGGAATTGTTTTGAATTCTGTGACATTGTACATTTAGTTACTTTAAACGACCCAGACATGGTTTCAAGAACAATCAATATGCCGTTTCTCCCTGCTACTATAACATGTATTCCATCATGCCCTATTCCATTACATTTTGTGGAATTTATAGATTTATACATATAAATATTTTATGTGAGTGATGTTTCCAAAACTTTAACAGATTTATTGAGGTATAATAGATATGCAGTCAACTATACATATTTAAATAGTAAAGTTTAATAAATTAACCAATATATGCATGTGTGAAACCACCACCACAATCAAGGTCATAAAAACATTCATCACTTCTAAAAGTTTTCTCCTGCTCCTTTCTTTTATTCCTCCCAACTACCGCTTCATTTCACCCCCATCTCCAGGCAGCCACTGATCTGTTTTGTCATTATATATCTACATTTTCAAAATTTTATATAAATGGAAGCATATGGTATGTACCTTTTTATTATTTGACTTATTTCACTAAGCGTAATTATTTTCAGATCCATAGTGCTATTAACTACATAAATAATTAATTTTTGTTATTATTGATGCTTAGTCATATCCCTTTATTTGGATATACCAAAACTATTTTATCATTCACCTATTTATGGACACATGTGAGGTTTAGATTATTGGTTTGGTTTTTACACTTGAAAGAAAGCTGCTATGAACCTTTATATTAAGCTCTTTGTAAACACATATGGGTTTACTGCTCTTGCTCTTGTGTAAATAAATAGGTGCATAAGGGCTGGTTGTATTTAAGTCTATATGCCTTGAACTTCTTTTGAAAATGATTGTACCATTTTGCATTCGCACCAGTAGAAACAGATAGGGATTCCAGTCATTTCACACTCTTGCCAAATCTTAATATTGGGAGTTTTATTTTTGTTTGCTTAGCTTTAGCTATTCTGAAAGGTACCTCAGTGAGATTTCAATTTGCATTGTAGACCATCTTTCTTTTGCATATTTGTCATCTATATGTTTTCAAAGACCAACATCTTTTTTTTACTATTTTGCAAAATCTGACCTGTTTTCTCTTTTTTCATTGTATAAAGTTTTACATATGTCTCCCTTTTCCCCAATTGACCCCCCTCCCCACCAGCCATTCCCACCCCGTGCAAGCCCTCAGTGTCTGTGTCCATTGGTTGTGCTAGTATGCATGCATACAAGTGCTTTTGTTGCTCTCTAATCCTCCCTCCCTGGCCATTTGTCTCTGGATCTATTCTTGTTCATCAAATTATGTTGATCATTATATTCCACATATTAATGAGATCATGTGATATTTATCTTTCTCCAATTGGCTTATTTTAATTAGCATAATGCTCTCCAGTTCCATCCATGCTACAAATTGTTAAAGTTCCTTCTTTTTTATAGCGGCATAACATCCCATTGTGTAGATGTACCACTGTTTTTTAATCCACTCATCTGCTAATAGCCACTTAGGCTGTTTCTAAATCTTAGCTATTGTAAATTGTGCTGCTATGAACATAGGGTGCCTATATCTTTTCTTATTGGTGTTTCTGGTTTCTTGGGATATATTTCTAGAAGTGGGATTACTGGGTCAAATGGCAGTTCTGTTTTTAACTTTCTGAGTAAACTCCATACTCTCTGCCACAGTGGTCGCACCAGTCTGCGTTCCCACTAGCAGTGCAGAAGGGTTCCTTTTTCTCCACATCCTGGCCAGAACTTGTGTTTTGTTGATTTGTTGATGATAGCCATTTTGACAGGTGTGAGATGGTACCTCATTGTGGTTTTGACTTGCATCTCCCTGATGATTAGTGACTTTGAGCATGTTTTTATGTCTCTGGGCCTTCTGTATGTCCTCTTTTGAAAGTGTCTATTTAGAAACTTAGCCTATTTTTTTATTTGATTGTTAAGATGTATGAGTTCCTTATAAGTTTTGGAGATTAGGCCCTTATCATAGATAATGTTGGCAAATATGTTCTTCCATGTAGTGGGATTTCTTGTTGTTTTGTTGATGGTTTTTTTTTTTTTTTTTTTTTTTTTTTTGCTTTGCAGAAGCCTTTTATTTTGAGACTAGTGGCCTGGTGCATGAAATTCGTGCACGGGGGTGGGGGGCAGGCGATTCCCTCAGCCCAGCCTGCACCCTCTCCAATCTGGGACCCCTCAGGCCTCTGGCTCCTAACCACTCACCTGCCTGCCAGCTTGATGCCCCTGACTGCTCTCTCCTGACAGCCTGTTTGCCCTAACTGCTCTCCTCTGCTGGCCAGGTCCCCCTAACTGCTCTCCCCTGCTTGCCTGATTGCCTCTAACCTCCTCTGCCTTGGCCCTGCCAACATGGCTTTATTGGGAAGGATGTCTAGAAGGACATCTGGAAGGTCGCCAGGAAGATGTCCAGTCTAATTAGCATATCACCCTTTTATTAGCATAGATGCTACCTTGTCCTAAAAATGCAGGTTATTCCCAGGGTTTCCTATCATGGAAGGGGAGCCCACAGTAGCATCCTGGGTTCTGACCAGGGTTTAAGTACTTGTGCTTTATCTCAGCAGATGTGATTCCTAGAAGAAGACTCTTGGATATACCTTGAACACTTTTATCAAATTTGCCAAGTCATCCTCCAAAAATGTCAAACCACTTTAAACTCCCACCATCAACCATGCGTGTGCCCTCCATCCCACTTTGATGCCAATATCATTGATTTCTCCCTAGAAGCTTCCCTCCTGTCAGCTGGGAACGCTTGATACTTGAGCCAACCTCATTGTTCAGCTGGGGACTTGATTTCCCAAGATAGAATTATGGAGGAAGAAAAATAGTTTTCCTCAACCTTTCTAAGTTCTTAGTGGAGGCCTTTGTAATGAAAGACAGATAACCAAGAGAAAAACAAAAGTTCATTAACATGTGTACCTCATGTATATGTGGGAGATCTCAGGGAAAAATAAATAACTCCCCAAGCTGGCTTAGAATGCAGATTTAAATACCTTCTTCCTAGGGAAAGGGAACAGGAGATGTAGGCATCCTAGAGGAGAGTAAATGATTTTTTAGGAAAGATGAATGGGGGTGGAGAGAAATAGTTTGTAACAAAGTTTGGGTGTTATGTCCTGTGACAGGAGTCAGTCTTCTCTGCCTGATGACACTTCTCCCATCAAGGGGACCTATGACATTTAAGCTCCTTTAGGGGGGTCCAATTTTAGACAGATCAGGAGACTTCAGTGAAATCCTCTGCATGCACTTGCAGTTTTTCAAGAATCTGCAGCTCAAGATCATCAATATAACAATAAAACATGTGTTGGGGGTGGCATGTTCTCTGACTTTCAGAATAAACCCAACAAAAGCTTGTTTCCTCTCTCAGATGATTTGCCACAGTAGGTTATTCCCTGGAGACAGCATTCTGGGAGTGGTCATAACATACCCCGTGTATGTAGAAAGGTGTGAGCCACATCACTAAATAATCCAGGGACAGTTTTCTCATCTTGAGGAAAGGGAGATAAAGTTATAATAGTTTATCTCCCTTTCCACAGGTTTCTTGTGGGTTTGTGTCTCAGCTGCCCCCCCCCGCCACCCCCCCCCGCAGCAGCCTCAGCACCTACGCATCAGGCCTTGGGGCTGCTGGCTGCCAGGCCTGCTGGTTTGTATCTTCAGTCCATCCCCCTTCCACCCCCCAGCCCCAGGTCTGCGGTGGCGGGGCTTGGGGCTGCTGAGTGCTGGCCTCCCTGCTGGTTTGTGTCTCAGATTCAGCCCCTCACAGCCCCAGTGCCCCCATGGCGGGGCTTGTGGCTGCTGTGTGCCAGCCTCCCTTCTGGTTTGTATCTCCAATCTGGGGGCCGCTGGGTGCTAGCCTCCATGCAGGTTTATGTCTCTGATTCGGCCTTTGCAGCTCCATCACCTGGGTGGCAGAGTTTGTGGGTGCTTGGTACCGGCCCCCTGAGGGTTTATGTCTCTGATCTAGGGGCTATTGGGTGCCAGCCTCCCAACAGGTTTGCACCCCCAACGCGCCCCACCTCCTAAGCCCCCCGCCAGCCCAAGGCCGAAACCCCCAACCCCCGCCCCGACCAGGCCCGCACCACCCTGCCGCTTCCACGTCCCCCCAACCCCTTCAGTACTGCAAACTCACTCCTACAGTGGGTCTATCAAGAGAACTACAGTTCCTAGAATTCCTGGTGCCCACGATACCCTGCATGAACCAAGAACACAGTGAATTTTCTCCACCCTGTGGTGGCTACTGGGGTCTCTGCACACCCCAGAGACTGACAGCAGCCCCCCACTCCCATTGTGTGCGCTTGGCTGGAGGACATGCAGGGACCCCGGGTGCTCATTTGCATGCGATTCAGGCACCATAAGCTTAAGGAGGGCTGGCCCTTAAGTACCTTGTGGGCCATGCTTATAGGGTGGCGGTGGCTTTCACTGCACTGTGGCCACACCCCGCTAGCTTTGCCCCCTGTGTGATGGCCAAGCCCTGCCCCTGCTCTGCCACGCCCCCTGCTCTGCCATGCCCCTGCTCCTCCCCCTGTTCCAATTGGCTGATAGCATATCCAACCAGGGGGCAAGGTACTATCACATTTACATGTTACTCTTTTATTAGATAGGATATATATACCTCTGCCTTACAAAATTACTCTACCAGTAACTTCAGTAACCAAGTAGCAGCTCCAATTTCCCTTAGACTCCTGGGGTGTAAAAGCTGTTTAGAATGATTTTGCTAGCCAGCGAACATTAGCAGACGTCATTTTCATTTCTCTGAGCTATGGAAAGTTATATCTTGTGGCTGGCAGTGGCTGTGTGGAATCCAGTTCTCTACCTGAAACTCTTGCTAGGTGGAATGGATCTGGGTCAGGAAGTAGATGAAATTTTTTAAAAAGAAAATAATTTTTCACACTGTTTTATATGTTCAAGAGATCTGCTCCAAAGGGCTTGGCAGGCAAGTGGTAGTTCCATCATCTTCAGCTTCCTAGAAACTGTTCTAGCATGTCAAAAATAGCAGATTCTCATTTTCTGCAATCCTGGGCTATAGAATATTAATAGTGGGTGGTAGAAGCAATCAACAAACAACATCAGTTTCCCCTTTTCATGTGCTTGTAGGTGTACCAAAAGTGATCAGAGAGACAGAGAGAGAGAGAGGGAAAAGGGAGTGGAGAGAGAGAGAGATCCCCACCAGAGAATGCTGGTGGGAAAGCTAGTGAAAATCAGTTTTTCTTACATCTAGTCCCTGCTCCATAGCACAGAGCTAGGCATAGGTGATGGATGGAACAAGCCTCAAATACAGACAATACCTGACAGGCAGGGATTCAATGTGAAAAAAAAATTATTCCATTCTTTAAAACAATAGAGCAATCAGCTAGAGTTTAGTGGGGGCTAATATCTTAGTGGGATAAGCAGCCAAGAGCATAATATTCAAGTCAAGAAAACAGAGACTCAAAGAGAGCACAGAGACCAATCACAACTAATGATATTGAAGCAGCAATTTAAAAAAATAAGCTCTCAGCAAACAAGAGTTCTGGACTGGATGGCTTCATAGGAAAATTCTACCAAACATTCAAATAAGCACATATACCTATCCTCCTCAAACTATTCCGAAAAATTCAACAGGGCAGAATGCTTTCAAGTTTTTATGAGCCCAGCATTGACCTAATTCCAAAACCAGATAAGGACACTACAAGAGAATTATAGGCCAATATCCCTGATGAACAAATATGATAAAATACTCAACAAAATATTAGGAAATCAGGTCCAGAAATACATTAAAAATATTATACATCATGACCAAGTTCAATTATTCCTTATACATCATGACCAAGTTCAATTATTCCACGGATGCAAGGTTGTTACAGTATCCGCAAATAAATGTGATACATCATATAAACAAAATGAAAGATAAAAAGCCCCACAGCCACTTCCAGCCACATGATATAGACAAAGAAAAAGCATTTGACAAAAATCCAGTATACATTTATGATAAAAAAAACTATCAGCAAAGTGGGCCTAGAGGGATCATGTATCAACATAATAAAAGCCACATATCAAAAACGTACAGCTAACATCATACTCAATGGGCAAAAACTAAAATTGTTTTCCTTGAGATTAGGAACAAGACAGAGATGCCCACTTTCACCAATCTTATGAACATAGTACTGGAGATCCTAACACAGCAATCAGACAAGAAGAAAAAATGGTATTAAAATACCAATGGCATATTTCACAGATCTAAAACAAATTATATATATATATATATATATATATATATATATATATATCCATAAAAGACCCTGAATAGCCTCAGCAATCCTCAGAAAGAGGAACAAAGTTGGAAGAATCACAATATCATATGTCAAACTAAACTACAAAACCACTGTAATAAATATAGCCTGGTACTGGAACATGAGCAGGTATATAAATCAATGGAACATAACAGAGACCCCAGAAATTGACACAAGTCATTAAAACCAAATAATATTTGACAATGGAGAAAGATAGTCTATTCAAAAAATGGTGTTAGGAAAAATTAGAGAGATACATACAATAAAGTGAAATTAATCCACCTTCTTATACACAAGAATAAACTCAAAAGGGATAAGAGACTTAAATGTAACTCATGAAACCATAAAAAATCCTAGAAGAAAACATAGACAGTAAATTCTCAGAATTCTCTTGTAGAAATATGTTTACTGATACATCTCATATGGCAAAGGAAACTAAGAAGAAAATAAATAAATGGGACTACATCAAAAATTAAAACTTCTGCACACGAAAAAAAAGCATTGATAAAATGAGTAGAGAACCCACTGCATAGTAGATCATATTTGCTAATGATACAACTGATAAAGGGTTAATTTCCAAAACATGTAAAGAACTCAAACAACTTAACAAAAGGTAGACAAAAAATCCAATTAAAAATGGGCAAAGAACCTAAAAGGACACTTCTCCAAATAGGACATGCGGATAGCCAAGAAACATGAAAACACTAGAGGCCCAGTGCACAAAATTCATGCATGGGGGGTAGGTGTGCCTCAGGCCATCCTGCAGTCTCTACAAACTGGGACATACCTCTCACAATCTAGGACTGCTGGCTTCCAACCACTTTCCTGCCTGATTGCGCCTAACTGCTTCTGCCTGCCAGCCTGATCACCTCCTAACCATTCCCTACCAGCTTGATCCATGCCTAACTCCTCCCCTGCCATCCTGATTGTTCCTAACTGCCCTCCTCTGCTGGCCTGGAACCCAACTGCCCTCCCCTGTAGGCCTGGCACCCCCAACTTCCCTCCCCTGCAGGCCTGGTCTCCCCCAACTACCCTCCCCAACAGGCCTGGTCTCCCACCATGGCCCTCCCCTTCAGGCCTGGTTCCCCCTAACTGCCCTTCTCTGTAGGCCTGGTCCTCCACAACTGCCCTTCCCTGCAAACCTGAGTTCCTCCCAACTGCCCTCCCCTGCAGGCCTGGTCACACCTATCTGCCCTCCCTGTCAGACCTGGTCCCTCCCAACTGGCCTCCCCTACTGGCCTGATCATCCACATTTGCCCTTTCTGCTGGCCATTTTGTGGTGGCCATCTTGTGTCCACATGGGGGCAGCCATCATGTGTGTTGGAGTGATGGTCAATTTGCATATGACCCTTTTATTAGATAGTATGCTCAAAATCACTAATCATGCCAGAGATGCAAATCAAAATGACAGTGACTTATCACCTTACACCTGTCATAATGGCTGCCATCAACAAATGAACAAATGACAAGTGAAGGTGAGGATGTGGAGAAAAGGGAACCCTAGCACACTGTTGGTGGGAATGCAGACTGGTGCAACCACTATAGAAAAGAGTATGGAGTTTCCTCAAAAAAAAAAAAGAAAAAGTAAAACATGGAACTGCCATTTGACCCATTGATCCCACTTCTGGGAATATATCCTAAGAAACCTGAAACAGCAATCAGAAAAAATATATGCATGCCTATGTTCATAGCAGAACTATTTATAGTAGCTAAAATCTGGAAACAGCCCAACTCCTCATGAGTAGATGAGTGGATAAAAAAGCTGTGGTACAATTACACAATTGAATGCTTTAGGACTATAGAAAAGAGGAACTCATCTTTTGCAACAGCATGAATGGACAGACTATTATGCTAAGTGAAATAAAACACTTAGATAAAGAGAAATATCACTTGATCTCACATGTGGAATCTAATGAACAAAATAAACTGGTGAGCAGAATAAGATCAGAGTCATGGATACATGGGACAAACAGACTGATCTCAGAAGGGATAAGGGTGGAGGGAATGGGCAAATATTTATTAAAAAACATATTCATAGTCAATGGACATACACAATAATGTGGTGAAGGCTTGGAGTGGGATGAGGTCTAGATGGAGGGCAGTAAAGGGTGGAATGGGACATCTGTAATAATATCAACAACAAACATCTTAATTAAAATAAATAATAAAAGAGAGTACATGAAAACTTAGAAATAGCCCTAGCTGGTTTTATGCAGTGGATAGAGTGTTGGCCAATGGACTGAAGGGTCCCAGGTTCAATTCTGGCTAAGGACATGTACCTCAGTTGCAGGCTCAATCCCTGGTCAGGACACGTGTGGGTGTGACAAATCAATGTGTCTTTTTCACATCTATTTTCTCTCTGTCTCTCCCACTCCCTTCAACTCTCTTTAAAATCAATGAAAAAATAATCTCAATGAGGATTTAAATAATAGAAAACAAATTCATTGACAGGAAGACAATGTCCATCTTTAGGAAAAATACTAAGGTTGCATACTATGGGAGAGACTGATAAAGAAGTACATGTAAGTCATTAAAGAACTATGAAATCAGATATCAACTACAAGAAGCTTGTGAAGACCAATGTTGATATTTGCTACATCTAAAATGTCCATTCAATAATAAAATGAGATATTCACTGAAATATGAAAATGTGACCCATACACATATTGAAAATGGGCAATATAAGTTACCTTGAAAGTCCCCAGATGTTGGACTTACCAGATAATGACATAAAAAATTACAAATATGTTCCAATAGCAAAAAATCATATTAAAAATTAAAAAGTGTGATGGCAATCCTATCTAATAAAAGAGTAATATGCAAATTTGACCATACCTTCCCTACACTACCAGCCAATCAAGAGCGGGGGCAGGGCCTAGAGGCGCAAGGTGGGGGGCGGGGCCAAGGTGCACAAGGTGAGTGGTGGGGCCAAGGCGCAGGAGGCCATTGGGGGGCTGGCCACGGCAAACGAGGCTGGCAGGGGGCGGAGTCCCCATCACAGCCCCAGCTCCATCCCCAGCAGGAGGCGGGCAGGAAATCCCCATCTGACAACCTGGGAAAGAAACAGCTCCAATTCAGGCTGGCAGTCTGGGAGAGGTCGCAAAGAGACTTGGGGGACATGATCTTCTTTCCAGGGGTGTGCTCTAGAGTCTTTGTGCGCCCAGGTGCCCTGAAAAGTGGATTCCCGTGACATGGTTACTGCCTGTGTGGAACACATTACACTGTATGTCCCAGAGGGGACAGGTGTGTGCGAAATCTGTCCATGGGCTCCTGTGCTTCACTTCTAGAAGAGGCACATTGGCTCTGAATTAAAGAAAAACAAAAAGGCAAAGCAGTTTGCGTCTTTATTTAAGTCTTCACTGGAGAAAGGCTCTTTGGTGAACATTGAGGTATTCCTCTGGGATTACTGAAACAAAAACACAAACTGCTTTGTCTTTTTTTTTCCTTTGGGGAGGGGAGGAAGTCATCCTGTCACTGTCCAGCGAACCACAGCTGAATCACTGGGAACTAGCATGGAGCATCTGGTACTCTGCTCATTCCATGGGTTGTTTTTGCAGTTCCTGTTGTATTGTGTGGGATCTGGGTGATCTCTGTCTCACAATCTATCCCTACAGCCATCCATCAATACCAGCCTCTGAGCAGGAGGAGCCCCAGCCAGAAGTTTGTGAAACTATTAAGGATTTGGGAGGCTGGCAAGTGTCTGATGCTGTAACAATGAATTTAGAGAAGATAATGGGTGACAAAGGATGAAGTAAATGAATGGAATTCCCTCCCCACTTTTTCTTCCTAGACCCAATTTTCTCATTTCCTACAGCTAGAATATTATTATGAAAATCCAACACACAAGAGGGCTGCCCCCCTGTGGACACAGGATGGCCACCACAAGATGGCCAGCAGGGGAGGGCAGTGGGACATTCCAGACCTGCCAGGGAGGGCAGTTGTGGGCCATTAGGCCAGCAGAAGAGGGCAGTTGGGAGGGACCAGGCCTACAAGGCAGGCCAGTTGGGGGCAATCAGGCCTGCAGGGGAGGGCAGTTAAGGGTGACCAGGCTGGCAGAGGCAGTAAGTTGGGGGCAAACAGGCTGGCAGGGGAGCAGTTAGACATCAATTATGCTGGCAGGTTAGTGGTTAGGGGGTGATCAGGCTGGCAGGAAGAAGCGGTTAAGGGCAATCAGGGAGGCAGGCAGGTGAGCAGTTTGGAGTCAGCAGTCCTGAATTGTGAGAAGGATCAGGCCTAAATGGGCAGTCGGACATCCCTCGAGGGGTCCCAGATTGGAGAGTGTGCAGGCTGGGCTAAGGGACATCCCCCGTCCCCCATGCACGAATTTCATGCACCAGGCCTCTAGTGTTTCATAAGATAAAGAATGTCAATAAAGAGAAATTAGAAGACTCAGAAGAAATTTCTTGATTTGAAAGGAACCCTTATGCAATGCTGGTGGGAATGCAGACTGGTGCAGCCACTGTGGAAAACAGTATTAAGTTTCCTCAAAAAACTAAAAATGGAACTCACATTTGACCCAGTACTCCCACTTGTAGAAATATATCCCAACTAACCAGAAACACCAATCAGAAAGGACATATGTGCCACTATGTTCATAGCAGTACAATTTACAATAGCTAAGATTTGAAAGAAGCCTAAGTGCTCATCAGCAGATGAGTGGATTAAAATACTTTGGCACATCTACATAATGGAATGCTATGCATCAGTAAAAAGGAAGGAATTCTTACCATTTGCAAAAGCATGGATGGACATGGAGAGCATTATGCTAAGTGAAATAAGCCGGTTTGAGAAAGATAAATATCACATTATCTCACTCATTTGTGGAATATCATGAACAACACAAACTGATGAACAAAAATAGATCCAGAGACAGAAAGCAAAGAACAGATAATAAAACTTCAGAAGGAAGGTAGGGGAGGGTTGGGGGCACAAGAGTTCAACCAAAGGACTTGTATGCATACATATAAGCATAACCAATAAACGCAGTTACTAGTGGGAGTGAGGGCATGTGCTAGGGGGTAGGAGTGGTCGGGGAGAGGTCAACAGGGACAAAAGGAGACATATGTAATACTTTAATCAATAAAGAATAAAAAAATAAAAATGTACCTTGATGTAATATATATATATATATATATGCCATATATATATATGCCATATATATATATTTTGAGGGGGAAATACAAACAAAAAAACACACCCAAGACCCAAAACTGTCAGGTTTTTATGTCTTAATCCAAAAGATAATGAAATGCTAAATAAAAATACATAACATATAAAAAAAGTACAATAATATAAATGAAAAAAATTACTGGGGATCAACAGATTTGATCTGACAGAAAAAGAGTCAGAAATTGGAGAGTGATAGATACTCTGAAATCTGTATAACAAAGAGGAAAAATAGGAAACAAATTCAGAGAGCTCAAATAAACCTGGACACTACAAAGCTAACCAACATACTATTAATGTGAGTACCAGAAAGAAAAGAGACAAAATTTGTAGAAAAAATGTATTCAAATAATGACTTAAAACCTCCTAATACCATTTGTTGAAGAAACTGTCTTTTATCCACTTATGTTCTTGCCTCCTTTGTTAAATATTAATTGACCATAATGGCATGGATTGATTTCTGGGCTCTCTGATGTGTTCAATTGATCTACTAGTATATGCTTATTCTTGTGCCAGTACTACCATTGTGTTTTGATGACAATGGCAAATTTCATAAAAATGAAAGCCTCATTTTTATCAGGAATTGACAAGTGTTATTTACAACTTTCTAGATTTATCTATAACAAAAAAGACAGACAATGATAAGTGTTAATGATTATGAGGAGACATTGCTTGTGAAAATTTAAAATAGTCCTGTTGCTTTGGAAAGCATTTTGGCAATTCCTCAAAATATTAAACATATATTTATCATTCTACACCTAGGGATATATAAAAAATAAACAACAGGTGTTCAAAAATAAATAAATAAAAATAAACAACAGGTGTTCAAACAAAAACTTGTATACATATATTCATAGAAGCATATTCACAATAGCCAGAAGGTATGAAACAACTGGAATGTCCTTTATCTGATAAATAGATGAACATAATGTGGTATGTCAGTAGAATGAAATATCATTCAGTCATAAGAAGTAATGAAACATTTATATAATGCCAAAACTGGTTTGGCTCAGGGGATAGAGCATCAATCAGCCTGCAGACTGTAAGTTCCCGGGTTCGATTCTGGTACCTTAGCTGTGGGCACATCCCTAGTAGGGCATGTGCAAGAAACAGCTGATCGATGTTTCTCATCGATGTTTCTGACTTTCTATCCCTCTCCCTTTCTCTCTGTAAAATAGCAATAAAATATATTTTTAAAAGAAACATTTATATAAGCTACAACATGGGTGGAAACTGTAATCATTATGTGAAATAAGCTAATTAATAAATACCACATATTTGATTCCTTTTTACATGAAACTAGAAGCCTGGTGCACAAAATTTATGCACTGGGTTGGGGGGGGGGAGGTGAGGTCCCTCAGCCCAGACTGCATCTCTGCTATTCAGGACCCCTTGGGGGATGTCCGAATGCTTCTCACAATCCAGGAATGCTGGCTCCTAATTGCTCTCCTGTCTGTCTGTCTGTCTGTCTGTCTGCCTTATTGCCCAAAACCCCTCATTCTGCCTGCCTGATTACACCTAACCATCTTTTCCTGCCTGCCTGATTGTCCCTAACTACTCTCCTATTGGCCTAATTACCCCTAACTCTTCCCCAGCTGGCCTGATTGCCCCTAAAACTGCTTCTGTCTTACCCCATACCCAGGATCCAGGATTCCCTTTTCTGGCAGGTCGCAGGCACCCAGGACCTAGGCTTCCCTCCCTCTGGCCAGCTACAGGCACCCAGGATCTGGGAGGGCTTTTCCCAGGCTGGTTGCAGCTGCAGGGGACTGTGAGTGAGCATTATTTCCAAAGTCCCAGCAGCAGGAGCCCAGGACTACAGGGCGGACAGTTTGTTCCTTTCCCGGGCCCCAGCCTCAGGTGCTGGCACCCAGGACTGTGGGACGTGCTGGCACCTGTGACCGCAGTGACTGTGGGGCATACAACTTGTCCTTCTCCCAGACCATAGCTGTAGGCGCTGGCACCCAGGACATGAGGCAGGTGGCTTGTACCTTTCCTGGGCCACAGGTGCAGGCATAGCAGCTGGCACCCAGGACCATGGAGTGGGTAGCTTGTCCCTCTCCCGGGCTACAGCCTAGCTGGTCCCCGCTTCTCTCTCATAAGCTCATTTGTGCCTGGCTGGTCCCCATTCCTCTCTGCTTAGTGTTGAATGTCTGAGCCATTATGGCGTTATGGTGTGAGGGCATGATGACCATTTTCATATTAGCTCTTTTTTATATAGGATGTCCACAATAGCTAAATATACAAAGACAGTGGTGACTGTTGTACAACTCTGTGACTATACTAAATGGTTTTATGGTTTGTGAATTAGATTTCATTAAATATGTTTTTTAAATGTAATACCAGAAAAGGAAACACTACATAAGATGGTATAACTGGATATTCTAGTTTGAATTCTGGATTCTGTATGGCTCTCATTCCCTGGCTGCTGGTATTGAACTGTTCCAATTGACTGACTTTGGCCCAATTGCTTTTTTAATGACTCAGTAATTCTGAAACTTAGCTTAACAGATCTGTGTGCTGACCCCAGAAAGTAATGAAATGTCTATATTGTTTTCAGGAAAGGCTTGTGTTTTTAGGTGCCAAGGAGAGTTAGACAATCACCAGAAAGAATGGCTGAATAACCCTCTAAATGAATGATTTAGCAATTGATAAAATTGGCCTTTCCACAATTACACCAGCCTCCAGTTTTATAAGTGGTTTGTAAAACTGGATTAGAATCTGAAACCTGTGTTTTACCATTAGACTTCATCACCCTCCTCCCATTTATAATTTGTTTCCATACTTGACGAAAGCAGTGGTAATCCATTTAGCAGTTTCAAAGCAATAGAAGGAGAGAAGCTAAACAAACAAAAATAGTTACTAGTCTTACAGACTTATGAAGGCTAGCCTAGACTCTATGTTCATGATGGTCAACTCACATGACTGGCAGCTGATGCCATCTGTCAGCTGGAAATACAGCTGTGGCTGTCAATCATAAAACTACACATGGCCTCTGTATTTATCATGGGCATTTCATAACATGGGGAAATATATATGAACCTCTCTCTCTCTCTCTCTCTCTCTCTCTCTCTCTCTCTCTCTCTCTCTCTCTCTCTCTCTCCCTCTCTCTCTCTCCCTCTCTCCCGCTCTCCTTTTTCTATCACGCCAGCTTACAATTCCAAATAATTTCCCTCACCATACAAAGAAACTCTAGGACAAAAAAAAAGAGAAAGAAAACAAAAACATGTTCTTATTCCACACTCCAGCTATTGCCCCACCTGTCTCCTGATTTCAGCTATTCTTCAGATGTATCTTATAAATTCGTTTTGTTTTTATCTCAGCATACCATAACTCATTTTTCTCCATTAACCAAACTCTTTTATTTCCACCTCTTGTCCTTCTCCACACTGTTCTCCACATTATTGCCAAATGTTTCTAAGAAAGAGGTGTTCCAGGTGTTTTCTTCTGAGTTGAGTGAGATACTGTTCTTTTAATCTGGGCTACTTGTGGGCAAAACCTGGAGAGTTTAAGCAATCATCTATGCTTGGATTCCACTTTGAGAGTGTGGACTGGGTATTTGGGATGTTTACTAGTAATGGTCTCCCAGATGATGCTAATGTGTGGCCAACATTGGAAATGAACCCATCATCCTCTGAGTACTTCTTCCACCAGTCTTTACCCTTTGCCTACAGATAGATTCCATTTCTCTTATTGGACTAAGTTCCTCAAGGGCAGTCACCATTTCTTATTTTTTTTAAATAGTAAAGTCTGTGGAGTCTGACCACCTAAGATTAACATAGCATGTACTCACAGGTTCTAATCATTTTATTGTCTTATATCAATGGTCAGAAACACAAGTTAAAGAATAATTTGTTTGTGTTAAAGAATAAGTATTATCTTTGACTAGTTCCTGATTTTAAGAAGAATGTATCTCAAGTTTGTCCATTAAATACAATTTTTGCTGTAAACTTTTGGATATAACTACTTATCAAATTCAGTAAGTTCTCTTTGATTCAAATTATTGTGAAAATTCTACTATTGAGATAATGATCATATTTCTCCTTTAAAGGTTAATATGCGTATAAATTACCTAATGTTGAAACTATACATTTATGATACATTCTTGAGAAAAAAATCTATCTGAAAATATGTTTATAAAATATAATAATTGGATTTACTTAACTCAGGTGTGATTTCTATGTTTATGTGTGAAGCAAGCATATAATTTTATTTTATTTTAGTATCTTTAAAGTCTTCTAGAGACAAGGATGTATGTTACCATATAAAATTGTCAGGTTTCCTTTTGTTAAATGTGATTTATTTCTCCCCTTCATTTGTTTTACATAGTGTATTTCTTGTTTTATTTTTGTTCATTACCGCCTTACATTGTATGGATAAAATGTCTTTTGCTGGTAGAAGCTGAAATAACTTATTGTTATTGTTCTCATTGTTGTTTTTTTGTGTGTGGGGTTTCCAGTTGTTCAGCAATTAATCAACTACTTATGTAATTTTGCTTCATACTATACAAAGAGAGAACTTTTTTACTTATATTTTTAATGTTCACCCATCCCCCATATACCTCCCCTTTGGCAATAATCACCTTGCTCTCTCTATCTATGGGTCTGTTTCTGTTTTATTTTGTGCGCTCATTTTGTTTGTTTTAGATTCTACATGTAAGTGAAATCGTGCAGTATCTGTCTCCTTCTGTCTGACTTGTTTCACTTAGCATAACGTGCTCTAGTTCCATCCATGTTATTGCAAAAAAACCCCAACATTTCATTTTCATAGATAAGCATATTTCATTGTAATATGTATACCACATTTTATTTTTGTGTTTATCTGTCAATCGACATCTATATTTCTTCCATATTTTGGCTATTATAAATAACTAGAGGCACGGTGCATGAAATTTGTGCATGGAGGTGTGTGTCCCTCAGCCCAGCCTGCACCCTCTCCAATCTGAAAATCCTTGAGGGATGTCTGACTGCCTGTTTAAACCCAATCCCAGTAGGATCGCCCCCAACCACCCTCCCTTGCAGGCCTGTTCCCTAAACAGTCAGACATCCCTCTCACAATCCAGACTGCTGGCTCCCAACTGCTCTCCTGCCTGCCTTCCTGATTGACCCTAACTGCTTCTGCCTGCCAGCCTGATCATCTGCTAACCCCCTGCCAGCCTTAATGGTGCCTAACAGCTCCCCTGCCAGCCTGATTGCCCCTCACTTCCCTCCCCTGCAAGCTTTATCCCCCCCAACTGCCCTCCCTTGCAGGCCTAGTCTCACCTAACTGCCCCCCCCCCGCTGGCCATCTTGTGGCCACCATCTTATGTCCACATGGGGGAAGCCATCTTTGACCACATGGGGGCAGCCATCTTGTGTGTTGGAGTGACAGTCAATTTGCATATTATTCTTTTATTAGATAGGATAGAGATCTGGTGCATGGGTGAGGGCCAGCTGGTTTGCCCTGAAGTGTGTTCTGGATCAGGGTGAGGGTTCCCTTGGGACATGGGGCGGCCTGGGCAAGGGTCTTGTGTTGGTTTGCAGGCTGGCCATGCCCCCCAGCCACCCAAACATAGGCTAGAGCCAGCTGGAAGCAGGTATCTAGGATTTATCCATCCTCTATAATTGTAGCCTTAAGGGGAGGCCAGGGAAGGCTAGGACAGGTGGGAAGCTTGGCTTCCTCCATCACCAGGGACAACCCAAGCCTCCTGCTTGCTCTAGCTCCTTGGTGGCCACCATCTTAGTTGGACTAATTTGTATACTCACTCTGATTGTCTGGTGGGCATAGGGGAGTGATAGTCAATTTGCATGTTTCTCTTTTATTAATGTAGATTCTGCAATGAACATAGGACGTTTTTTAAATAATTTTTGAATTAGTATTTTTTCTTCAGATCAGTATCCAGAATTGGTATTTCTGGGCCACATGGCAGATGTATATTTTTAATTTTTGAAAAATATCCATATTGTGTTCTTTCCTAGCTTTATTTATTTTTTATTTTCTATTTTTAAATATATTTTTTATTTTTTAAATATATTATATTGATTTTTTTACAGAGAGGAAGTGAGAGGGATTGAAAGTCAGAAACATCTATGAGAGAGAAACATCAACCAGCTGCCTCCTGCACATCCCCCACCGGGAATGTGCCCACAACCAAGGCACATGCTCTTGACCGGAATCAAACCTGGGACCCTTCAGTCCGCAGGCTGACGCTCTATCCAGTGAGCCAAACCGGTTTCGGCTCTTTCCTAGCTTTATTAAAAGTTCTGTCTGCTCCTTTTTAAACAAGCCCACAAACATTGCATAAAATTTAGGCACTACACAATTTTAGCTAACCTCAGAAGTCAGGGAAGAAAGATAGGTTGCAAAGTGTTAGAATCAGCTAGGATTACTTGGATATACTATGCATGGCTACCAATCAAGACTTAGGGTTATGTGGGCAGCTTTTAGCTTCTCAAAAAGAAGTGTTTTTTGAAGGGTTTTAGGAGCGCTATAAAGAGTGAAGACAAGAAAGAAAGGTGATTATTGCCATATTATTAGCTATTATTAAGTAAACAATTATATGACAATACACAAACATTCTAATCTTACAGCAAACTGATAACTTAGCTGATTATATTTCTATTTTGTGCCTACAGAAACAGCAGATATAAAGATTATTTGAATTGTCTAAGACCTTATAGCTAGCAAAGAGCAAGATTATGCAGTGGTCATTCTTTCTATATATCACACTCTTTCCCAAAATGAGGTTAAACACAGTCTGAGAAATAAATTAAAAATACTTGCACTATCCAAGATCACTATTAAATTCCTGCCATTGAGTGGTATTGTCTTTATTGTTTTGTTCTCCGTTTTAGTCCTTTAAGCTTCAAATGGATTTCATTGTGTTTTGTTTTGGCCATTTGATTACTTCTTACAGCCAAGATTTGGAAGCTTTGCAAGTGCTTCTGAGTAGATACGTGGATAAAAAAAAAATCTGTGGTAAATATGTCAGCCATAAAAACAGAAATTTACCTTGGGACAGCATGGATCTATACTGGGGACTATTGTGCTAAGTGATATAAACCAGTAAGAGAAAGACAAATACCATGTGATTTCACTTATATGTGAAATCTAATTAACAAAATAAACTGACTTGCCCTAGCTTGTTTGACTCTGTGGATAGAGCATCGGCCTTCAGACTGAAGGGTCCCAGGTTCAATACCAGTCAAGGGCATATTTCTGGGTTGCACTCATGATCCCTAGTAGGAGGCATGCAGAAGGCAGCCAATCAATGATTCTCATCATTGACATTTCTATCTATCCCTTTTCCTTCGTTTCTGAAAACAATAAAAATATATTTAAAACAAAACATAAGTAAACAAACAAACAAACAGACCCACATATAAAGTGTACATAGAACAAACTGACAGTTGTCAGAGGTGTGAGTGTGGGAGTTAGGTGAAAAAAGTTAAGTGATTATGAAAAAACAAACTCTTCAACACAAACAATGCTATGGTGATTACCAGAAGAAAAGTGTGGTGGGGGGAGGTAGGAAAGGGTAAAGGGGGATAAATTTTGTTGGAAGTAGCCTTTACTTTGGGCGGTGAACACATACTACAATATCCAATGATGTATTTTAGAATTGTTACACTTGAAAATAATCTAAATTTATTAACCATTGTCACTCTGATAATTTCATATAAAAATAATATATATCTTGATCTTTCCATATCAGTGCATTAGGAATTTCTTCAGTATTTCTTAGGATACTATAGTGTTTCATTTTCTAGACATACCATATTTACTTAGCCAATCTATTACTATGGATATTTAGGTCATTTCTGACTTTTTCTTGATACAAACAATGCTGAAATAAATTACCTTTTATTTATGCCATTTCACATTTGTGCATGTATGTTTATATGATGAATGCCTAGAATAGAACTTGCTAGGTCAAAGAGTATGTGTATATATGAATGTTATACTTTTGTACTCTAGTCATTAATTCATAAAGGTGCATTTTCACTTTTATGTTCATGAACATAGCATTTCACCAAGCTTTTCAGGTATTTGTCAATCTGATAGTTGAAAATGCCCTCTCAGCAGAATCTCAACTTTCATCTTTTCTTTTATGACTCAATTTAGTAACTCTTCATATGCTTAAGACCTATTTTTATTACCTTTCCTTGGAACTGTTTTTTTTGCTACTTTTTTATTATATATTTAATCTTACAGTTTTTATTCTAGGAGATCTTTATAAAATAAGTATATTATCACTTTGTGAAATAATATAGGGAATATCATACATTATTGTATCAAAAATATCCCCGAATGGTTAAATGTTGTAGAAATATTTTTTTCCTTTCACGATTCTACTAGATACAAAGTCCATGAATCAACAAATAGCTTCTAATTATGGGCCCGAGGGGACACCTCTGATTTTTATTAACCCCCAGAGATCAAGAAGAATGAAAAGATCCAGAAAAGTCAGCCCACAATCTTTTAAGGGCAAGACTCAAAGATTTTATGTCTCACACTCACTCAAACCCTATTGCCCAGAACTTTGATTAAGGCCATATATGGATGCTCACGGGACTGGTAAATAATAGCCTTTAGGTTGGCAGCCCTGTGATAGTGAACCTAATACTATAGAAATAAGCCCTGACATCTGTGGGCAGAGATGGCAGCAGGGCAAATGACGGGCAGTGAAGGAATGTGGCTGCAGCAATCACAAGGCTGGGGTAAGCATGTAGTGGTCATGTGGCTCCCATAGAGGCCAGGGTTGTGGGAACCACTCAGTAACATGGAGAAGGAGGGCAAGAAGGGCAAGAAACCTGGGATTGTTTCAGCTATTAAACAAGTCATCTTCAAAGGTGAAAAGAGCGGAGAGAAGGTGACAGAGCAATGCCTTATGCACATTGTGGTGCTGTCCCTGCCTGAGTGAGTGGAGCCTGACAGATTATTAAGCAACTTACATTGAGAAGGATATAAAGTATTTGGGTAAGTTAATGTCCATAAACCTAAAAACAGCCAGTAGAACAGAGGTCCTGTACCATATAGACAACAAAAAGAGAGCTCACCAGCTCCTCAGATAGTTGATCTAGGAACATGATGAGCTCATCAGCCTATCTGCCTAAAATGTCAAGCTGGCCTGGAAGGATAAGGAAGAAAGCATCTTCAGGGTGCCTAATCATGACATCATGCCATGTCCTATATGTGGCATGATGCCTTGTACTTGGTTGTCCTGAAAACACCAAAAGACCCCAATCTCTCTCTCAGCCAGAGTATGTGTGTGAAAAGTTCCAGAGGCCTCACCACAAGCTCCATCTTGGAGAGTGGAGTGGAGCCTGTGGAGGTCTGTTGCCTGGTAATGCTATCCATGGAGAGCAAGGTGGCAGTAGAGGAGTAAAGGCAGATCTTCTAGATCATGTACATGGAGTCCGCCATCAACTTTCTGGACAAAGCCATGTTTGATGGGACCTGGACACCAACTACCACCTGTCATCCCACAGTAGTGATGACTCTTCCACCAATGTGGACATGGAGGAGTCATACAAAATAGATGCCAGCCTTCTCCTTTCCTGAGTGCTGCACACAGGTGACATCTTGTCCTGCATGTCCACAGTGACCCATGCCAAGACACTTCATAAGAGCAAGCTGAGCACCATGGCCATGGAGTTACTATAGGACTACATCGCATGCTGTACAACAAGCTGTCCTCTCAAGAGATCCAGCAGTTTTCAGCTCTGCTTCATGAGTACTTCAACAGTGCTTGGTGCTAAAGTTCTGTGTGAACCTTCTGCAGTTCTGTGGAGACAGCTGTAAGTTCCTGCTGCTCAGTCTGTGGCCCTTCATTCCTGGGAATGACAGCCAGCACTTTGAGAACTACCTCAAGACAATCAGGGTGAAGGATAGCCACAACATCATCACTGACAGCTTCATCCAATACAGGCAGGCTATGACCTCCACCTTTACTTCCACCTCTAATAGAAACAGGGAAGCAGGCAGTTCTAACAACCAATCCGTGACCTTCAATATGAACCAATGGGACCACATGATCACAGACATCAGCAATACATCAAGGTGCTGGGCTCCAGAATGGACCAGGAGTTGACCTGACAGAGCCAAAGCTCCCATGGGTGTGCTTTCACAATGAGGGGCTGGGGCTGGACCAGCTCCCTGCCCCTCCCATCTCCCCCATCCCCATTCCCAGCAAATATGGCCCTCTATTGTGAAAGAGACCCTGGTTTGGGGCAGAGGCTACCTCAAGCCACCTGCACACAGCTGTATCAGGATATCCTGTAGGCCAGACCCCACACAACTATTAGTTTTACACATAACATTACTATTGAAACTCTTAGAAACCTTTAAAGAAGTTGACTGCAATGTGGAAAAAAAGAATAAATGCATACTTGCTATTGTGGACAATTATCAATTTTCCAAAACGTATATTTCTAGTCCATGCTTTTGCTTTGTCTTATTGTGGATTGTAACTTGCAAAATGATAGTTTATTGCTATACCTGAATTTATCATTTTTGATGGTTTCTGGAGTTAGTGTCACCTTTAAAAATATCGTTTTCATTCTTTGATTATCTTTAGAAAAACTTCTGTTGTTTCTTCTAAGAAATATTATAAGAGTGGTGGCAGCAGTTACTGCTGTTTCTACCTCTTCATCCCTGTCTTATTCTTTCTCCTTTGATATTTGAAATTTAAAACATTAAAATATTAGTTTCATTATCAGTCAAATGTATGACACCAGAAATAACATTTATATTCTATATTTTGGTGTTATATATCCACACAAATACTAGTCTTAAATATTTGCTAAGATTTATTCCATTAGTATGATCATTCTTCATGGACAAGATTCAAGATACACTGAATTCCACTTATTTGTTTACTGCATTTATGTCCTCAATCTATTGCTATTTAAAAGTTAAAAAGAGCTGGTGGGGTATAAGGAAACACAGACAAGAGATTAGGGAAAGACACAGGAGAGTTTGCTATGTTCATTAAATTGAATTAATAATTGAAATAAAAATATACTTTATAAAAGGTGATTTAATCACTTGGAAAATTTAATTATGGTGATCTAATTAAAGTGTCATGAAATATTTGTATCATCAGAATTGATTTGTAAGCACTATTGCAATTTTAAGCTGATGAAGCTACAGCAAAACATACAATAATTTTCCCTTCAATTAAGTCAAAAGACTGAAGTTGTGATACAAAAATATATATGTATAATAACTTTTTACCTCCTCTCTCCCCCACCTCTCTTTCTCTCTCTCTCTTTCTTTTCTCCCCCCTTCTCTCTCTCTTTTATTTTTCTCATCTCTTCCTCTTTTTCTCTTATATTTTGTGCTGATTTCCAACTTCTACTGTCATACACTAATTATTCTGATTGCAGAAATTAAATTCTTTAATTTTCTATTTGTGTGTCATAGCAGGAAGGTGAAAGTGGTCCTTATTACAAATCTCATTACCATTCAAAAGAATAACTTTGACTCATTTATTAAATATTATATTTGCTATTAGCTATTAATGATATATAAATTATATCTTGATGCAAGTATGAAAGGGCTTAATTTATAAAATACTTTCTTTTTTGAGATACCATTTTAAGTTAATTAATTAATTAATGTTTTATTGATCGTATTGGGGGTGATGTTAGTTTATAAAACCACACGAGTTTCAAATGTACATTTCAATAAACATCATCTGCATACTGCACATGTGCCCATCACCCAAGCAAAGTCTCTTACCATTCCTCCTGCCTTTGCCAACCTCCACCTAAACCCGCCCCCTTTTTCCTCTATCACCATACTTCTGTGTCTATGTGAGCTATATATATATATACATTGCTTAATCCTTTCAAATTATAACTTATTTTTATTGTCAATTAGTTTATGCTAATCTTTGCTTTGAAGTCAACCATTGTTATGTACTCGAATGTTTCCCTTCTTCTCTTATGGGTCAAGTATTTGAAAATATAATTTTTAATGCTTAAATGTCAATCTTACACTTATTTTTATTGTGCTAAAATGTACATAATATACAATTTATCATTTTAATAAATTCTAATTTTAGAGTCAGTGACATTAAATATTTTTTAAATTTTATTTTATTTATTTATTCTTTTTCTTTATTGTTCAGTTTATTAATTACATTGTTTCCCCTTTTTTTATCCCCCTATATCTCCCCTCCACCCTGTACCTATCCCACCCTCCACCCTCACCTCCCCCTTCCCAATGTCCTCTCCCATTGTTGCAAGATTTTTGTCCAATCTCTTGCTGTACTTCCAACAACACTTTTCTCCCCAAGAATTGTCAGTCCATTCCCTCTCTATGCCCATGTTTCTGTTATAGTCACCAGTTTATCTTGTTCATCAGCCTATCAGTTCACTTGATTTTTATGTTCATTTGTTGATAGATGTGTATTAGTTGTTCATAATTTATATTTTTACCTTTTTCTTCTTCCTCTTCTTAAAGAATATCTTTCAGCATTTCATATAATACTGGTTTGGTGGTGATGAACTCCTTTAGCTTTTTCTTCTCTGCGAAGCACTTTATCTGATCCTCAATTCTGAATGATATCTTTGCTGGATAGAGTAATCTTGGTTGTAGATTATTGCTCTTCATTATTTTGAATATTTCTTGCCACTCGCGTCTGGCCTGCATCGTTTCTGTTGAGAAATCCGCTGACAATCGTATGGGTGCTCCCCTGTAGGTAACCAACTGTTTTTCTCTTGCTGCTTTTAATATTCTCTCTTTATCTTTTGCTCTTGGCATTTTAATTATGATATGTCTTGGTGTGGTCCTCTTTAGATTCCTATATTTTGGGGTTCTGTGTACTTCTTGGGCTTTTAAGTCAGTTTCTTTCACCAGGTGGGGAAAGTTTTCAGTCACTATTTCTTCAAGTAGGTTTTCATTAACTTGCTCTCTCTCTTTTTCTGGCACCCCAATAATTCGGATGTTGGCATGCTTGAGGTTGTCCCAGAGGCCCCTTAGGTTATCTTCAATTATCTGAATTCTTTTTGTTTCTTGCTTTTCCAGCTGAGTGGATTTTGCTTCTTTATATTTCAAATTTTTGACTTGGTTCTTGTGTCCCTCTGGACTGCTTTTAGGACTTTGTGTAATATTTTTTATTTCAGTCTGTGTAAGCTTGATTTCTAGAAGGTCCTTTTTTTTATCCATGAGGGTCTGGTTCGTATCTTCAGAGGCCTTGTTCATTTCCTTGAGGGTCTCATTCATTTGCTTGAGGTTCTCATTCATTTCCTTGTAATTCTCATTCATTTGCTGGTTGGTCTTGTTTATTTCCTGGTAATTCTCATTAAGTTGATTGGCCTTTTGTAGGAGCCTCTTGAAAAGCCTTATAACCGTGGTTTTGAACTCTATGTCTTGTCGTCTTTTCTCCTCCATTTCTATCACTCCTGATTTCTTTCCATGTCTCTGCATGGTGGCTGCTTTATGTGGTGGATATCCTCAAAGGGACAGTGGCTCAGCCTCCCCAGTTACCTGAGGTGGGTGCTCTTACTGCAATCCTTCATGGGTTGTATTCAGTATTTTTGAATTTAAACCCAGTTTGTTGTTGTTAGCCCTAGGAGGATTTGACCTCCAGGGCAATTGGCTGTGAAGGGAGACTGTGTTCAGGTTGGATGGGTGGAGTCTCTGAGCTGCGCAGGTAGCATCAGCGTCAGCTGCGTCCTATGCAGAGCTCGCACGCGCAGGTCTCTGTTGGATGGGGATGGCTGCAGACACCTCCAAGAGAAAGCTGCTAGTCTCTTCCCCTTGCCAGACCACTCCGCCTTTCCCCAAATATGCCTGCACACCAAAAGTCTAGCCCCGGATTGTAAAATAAATGGTTTCCAGAACCAGGAGACAAGTTTCCAGGGGGCAAGTCGCGGGTTTGCGCGACCCTTTCACGGAAACTCGCAGTTCAGGAGCCTCTGCCACGCCCCGCTTCCAGGGTGCGTCCCCCGGTCCTCCACCGGACCTCACCTGGTGCTGGGGGATCCGGGCAGTGGGACGGACCTCAGCCAGACCTCGCCTGGCGCTGGGAAGTCCGGGCAGTGGGACGGGCGTTGCTGCTCCAGCCCCAGCCCGCCCGCGCGCAATTAGGGCGGCTCCTAACCTGTTTCTGTCTGCAAGGCTGCGCTCCCGCCGCTTGTGAGTCTCAGTGTCCGACCTCCACTCCAGTTAGTGGAGTTTTCATTCAGCCAGCTTTCTGGTGATTCTGGGTGCTGTCTGTTCTGCTGTTATGTTGTAGTTCCTAAATCATTGTGTGGGGCAGAACAATAGGTGTTCACCTGTGCCGCCATCTTTCGACATTAAATATTTTACATTATTGTGCAACCATCATCATATTCCATCTACAGAACTTTTTCATCTTCCCAAACAAACTTGAATGCATTAAGTGTTAATTTTCCAATACCTCCTCCTCTTATACCCTGGCAAGTATCATTCCACTTTATGTTTCTCTGAATTTGAGTACTCCATGTGCTTCATGAAAGTGTAATCACACACTATTTGTTTGTGACTGTTATTTCATTAAGCATAATGCTTTACAATCCACCCATGTTACAGCATCTATTAGAATTTTCATCTTTTTAAGGTTAAATAATATTCAATTGTGTATGTATCACATATTATTTATCCATTAATTGATATACACTTAGTTTGCTTCCACCTTTCAGCAGTAGATAATGCTGCTGTGAACAAGGGTGTACAACTGTGTATTCTATCTGTAAGGTAGATATTTAAAAGTGACATTACTGAATCATATGCTAATTCTATGTTTAATTTTTTAGCAACTATCATCTTATTTTTTATTGTGGCTGCAGAATTTTACATTTCCACCATCAGTGTACAAGGGTTCCAATTTTTTCACATTCTTATCAACAATTATTGCTTTCTGTCTTTCTGTGGGGTTGCTCCCCTCACCAGATTCACAAAGATTATATATATATATATATATATATATATATATATATATATATATATATATATATAATATTTGCAGCAAGTCAACAATTTATTTCTTTATTTAATTTTTCATTTAATTTAATTAAAATATTGTTTTTTGTTTTATTGTTTAAAGTATTATATATATTAATACATATATCTCCTTTTTGTTCCCTATTGACCTTGCTCCAGCCTCCCCTACCTGCTGTCGCATGCCCTCATCCCACCCCTCCACTGTCTTGTGTCCATGGGTTGTGCTGATATGCATGCATACAAGTCCTTTAGTTGATCTATTTCCCTCCTTCCCCAACATTCTGCAGCCTTCCCACTGTAATTTGATAGTCTGTTTGGTGCTTTACTGCCTATGTATATGTCTTTTTATTCATCAGGTTATAATGTTCTATATTTTCCATAAATGAGTGAGAACATGTGGTATTTTTCTTTCACTGCATGAATTATTTCAATTAACATAACACTCTCCAGGTCCTTCCATGCTGCTGCAAATGGTAAGAATTCCTTTTTTATAGCAGCGTAGTATTTCATTGTGTAGATGTACCAGAGTTTTCTAATCCACTCATCTGAAGATGGGCATTTAGGCTGTTTCCAAATCTTAGCTATGGTAAATTGTGCTGCTATGAACATAGTGGTGCATATATTCTTTCTGATTGGTGTTTCTAATTTCTTGGGATATATTCCTAGAAGTGAGATCACTGGGTCAAATGGGAGCTCCATTTTTAGTTTTTTGAGGAAACTCCATACTGTTCACCACAGTGGCTGCACCAGTCTGCATTCCTACCAGCAGTGCATAAAGGTTCCTTTTTCTTCACATCCTCACCATCATTTGTCTTTTGTTGATTTGTTGATGTAAGCCATTTTGACAGGGGTGACATGGTGCCACATTGTCATTTTGATTTGCATCTCTCAGATAATTAGTGACTTTGAGTATATATTCATGTGTCTTTTGGCCTTCCTTCTGTCTTCCTTCAAAAATATTCTATTCAGGTCCGTTTCTGATTTTTTATTGGATCATTTATCTTCCTTTTATTAAGTTGTGTAAGTTGCCTATAGATGTTGGAGATTAAACCTTTATCAGTGATAACATTTGCAAATATGTTCTCCCATACAGTGGGCTTTCTTGTTGTTTTGTTGATGGTTTCTTTTGCTGTGAAAGGCTTTTTATTTTGATGTAGTCCTATTTATTTATTTTCTCTTTAGCTTCCATTGCCCTAGGAGCAGTATCGGTGAAGAAACTGCTTTGGCATAAGTTTGAGATTACTCTGCCTGTGGATTACTCTAGTATTTTTATGGTTTCCCATCTAATGTTTAAGTCCTGTATCCATTTTGAGTTTATTTTTGTGTGTGGTGTACATTGGTGGTCTAGTATCATTTTTTTTTGCATTTATCTGTCCAATTTTCCCAACACCATTTACTGAAGAGACTGTCGTGACTTCATTTTATGTTCATGCCTCCTTTGTCAAATATTAATTGAGCATAGTGGTTTGGGTTGATATCTGGATTATCTATTCTATTCCATTGGGCTATATGTCTGTTCTTATGCCAATACTAAGCTGTTTTAAGAACAGTGGCTTTGTAATACGGCTTGAAATCTGGTACTGAGATGCCACCTAATTTGTTCTTCTTTCTCAGGATTGCTACAGCTATTTGGGGTCTTTTTTTATTCCAGATGAATTTTTGGAGAGTTCTTTCTAGGTCTGGTAAAATATATTGTTGGTAATTTAATGGGCAGTGCATTGAATCTATAGATTGCTTTGGGTAGTATGGATATTTTCATGATGTTGATTCTCCCAGTCCATGATCTTGGTATGTTATTCCATCTGTTTATGTCTTCTTATATCTCTTTTTTCAGTGCTCGGTAGTTTTCTCCGTATAGGTCTTTTACTTCCTTATTTAAGTTTATTCCTAGTATCTTAAATTTTTTTTTGGTGCGATGGTAAATGGTATTGCTTTCCTAGTCTCTCTTACTATAAGTTAATTCTTGGTGTATAAAAGTGCCATAAATTTATTGGCATTAATATTGTATCCTGCTATATTGCTGAATTCATTGATTAAGTCTATTAGTTTCCTAATGGAGTCTTTCCTTTTATTATATACAATATCATGTCATCTACAAATAAGGACAGCTTTATTTCGTCTTTTCCAATTTGGATGCCATTTATTTCTTCTTCTTGTCTAATTGCAGTGGCCAGTACTTCCTTCCAGTACTACGTCGAACAGGAATGATGAGAGTGGGCATCCCTGTCTTGTTTCTATTCTTAGGGGAAATGGTTTAAATTTTGCTCATTGATCTGATTTGCTAGAATTTTGTTGAGGATTTTGGCATCTTTGTTCATGAGGGATATTGGCCTATACTTCTCTTTCAATGTAGTGTCTGGATTTGGTATTAGGGTGATGCTGCCTTCATAGAAGGAGACTGGAAGTGTTCCTTCCTCTTGAATGTTTTGGAATTGTTTGGGTAGGAGAGGTTTTAGTTCTTCCTTTAATGTTTGGTAAAACTCCCCTGTGAAGCCATCTGCCCTGAGGCTTTTGTTTTCTGGAAGCTTTTCGATGACTACTTCAATTTCTTCCATAATTATTGGCCTATTGATATGTTTAGATTCTTCCTGATTGAGTTTTGGGAGGTTATTTTTCAAGAATATGTCATGTCCTCCAGGTTGTTTAGTTTGTTGGAATAGAGTTGTTCATAATATTTTTTAACAATCCTTTGAATTTCGGTGGGGACTGTTGTTATTTCACCTCTTTCATTTCTGATTTTGTTTATTTGGGTCCTCTCTCTTTGCTTCTTGGTGAGCCTGGCTGGAGGTTTATCAATCTTGTTTGTTCTTTCAAACAATCAGCTCTTGATTTTGTTGATCTTTTGTATTTTTTTGTCTCAATGTCGTTTATCTCTGCTCTGATATTTATTATTTTCTTCATTCTGCTCACACTGGGGTTTTCTTGTTGCTCTCTTTCTAATGCTTTGAGTTGTAGGGTTAGGTAATTTATTACCATTGTTTCTTGATTTATTGCAGTAGTCTTGTAGAGCGATGAACTTCCCTCTCAAGACTGCTTTTGTTGTGTCCCATAGATTTTGGATTGTTGTGTTTTCATTTTCATTTGTTGCCACGATGTTTTTTATTTCTTCCTTGATCTCTCTAGTAACCCAGTCATTGTTTAATAGCATGGTGTTTAGTCTCCATGTGTTCAATTTTTGGGGATTGTTTTTATTGTAGTTGATTTCTAATTTTATGCCACTGTGATCTGAGAAGATGCTTGATATAATTTATGTCTTCTTGAATTTGAAGAGACTTTGTCTATGACCCAACATATGGTCTATCTTTGAGAATGACCCATGTGTACTTGAGCAGAATGTATATTCTGGGGCTTTGGGGTGAAATCTTCTGAAGATGTCAATTCCATCTGGTCTAGTGATTCATTTAAGATTGATGTTTCTTTGCTGATTTTTTGTTTAGAGGATTTGTCCAATGGTGATAGTGGGGTATTAAAGTCCCCTACTATGATTGTATTGTTGTCAATCTCTCCCTTGATATCCTCCAGAAGATTTTTAAAAATGTATTTGGGTGCTCCGGTATCGAGTATTTATATGTTTACCAGAGTTTTTTCTTCTTGTTGGAATGCTCCCTTTAGTATTATGAGGTTGCCTTCTTTATCTTTTGCTATGTCCCTCACTTTGAGATGTAATTTGTCAGATATAAGTATTGGTACCCAGCCTTTTATTTTCATTTTACTGAAAAACCTGTTTCTATCCCTACACACTCAGTCTGTGTGTCTTTGTTTCTGAGGTGGGTTTCTTATAGACAGCAGATACATGGGTCATGTTTTCTTATCCAATCCATTACCCTGTGTCTTTTGATTGGGGCACTTAATCCATTTACATTTAAAGTTATTATTGATAGGTACTTATTTGTAGCCATTTTTATTTTTCCCCTGTGTTATTTCTTCACTATATATATATATATATATGTTTTTGTTTTTTTTTTTTACAGCAGGCCCTTTAGCATTTCTTGCATTGCTTTTGATTGGTTGCCTTGCTGGGTACAGAATTCTTGGATTAAGAACCTTCCTTGCATGACTTTGAATATTTCATTCCACTCTCTTCTGGCCTGATGAGTTTCTGTTGAAAAATCAGTTGCTAGTCTGATGGGGGTTCCATTGTAGATGACTTTCTGTCTCTCTCTGGTCGCTTTTAAGATTCTTACTTTGTCGTTGGCGTTTGCCAATTTTTTTTTATTGTTCAGTTTATTAATTACATTGTTTCCCCTTTTTTATCCCCCTATATCTTCCCTCCACCCTGTACCTATCCCACCCACCCCCCTCACCTCCCCCACCCCAAAGTCCTCTCCCATTGTTGCAAGATTTTTTTCCAATCTCTTGCTGTACTTCCAACAACACTTTTCTCCCCAAGAATTGTCAGTCCATTCCCTCTCTATGCCCATATTTCTGTTATAGTCACCAGTTTATCTTGTTCATCAGCCTATCAGTTCACTTGATTTTTATGTTCATTTGTTGATAGATGTGTATTAGTTGTTCATAATTTATATTTTTACCTTTTTCTTCTTCCTCTTCTTAAAGAATATCTTTCAGCATTTCATATAATACTGGTTTGGTGGTGATGAACTCCTTTAGCTTTTTCTTATCTGCGAAGCACTTTATCTGATCCTCAATTCTGAATGATAGCTTTGCTGGATAGAGTAATCTTGGTTGTAGATTCTTTTTTTTTTAATTTTTTTTAATTGTTCAGTTTATTAATTAAATTGTTTCCCCCTTTTTATCCCCCTATATCTTCCCTCCACCCTGTACCTATCCCACCCTCCGCCCTCACCTCCCCCTCCCCCAATGTCCTCTCCCATTGTTGCAAGATTTTTGTCCAATCTCTTGCTGTACTTCCAACAACACTTTTCTCCCCAAGAATTGTCAGTCCATTCCCTCTCTATGTCCATGTTTCTGTTATAGTCACCAGTTTATCTTGTTCATCAGCCTATCAGTTCACTTGATTTTTATGTTCATTTGTTGATAGATGTGTATTAGTTGTTCATAATTTATATTTTTACCTTTTTCTTCTTCCTCTTCTTAAAGAATATCTTTCAGCATTTCATATAATACTGGTTTGGTGGTGATGAACTCCTTTAGCTTTTTCTTCTCTGCGAAGCACTTTGTCTGATCCTCAATTCTGAATGATAGCTTTGCTGGATAGAGTAATCTTGGTTGTAGATTCTTGCTCTTCATTATTTTGAATATTTCTTGCCACTCGCGTCTGGCCTGCATCGTTTCTGTTGAGAAATCCGCTGACAATCGTATGGGTGCTCCCCTGTAGGTAACCAACTGTTTTTCTCTTGCTGCTTTTAATATTCTCTCTTTATCTTTTGCTCTTGGCATTTTAATTATGATATGTCTTGGTGTGGTCCTCTTTAGATTCCTATATTTTGGGGTTCTGTGTACTTCTTGGGCTTTTAAGTCAGTTTCTTTCACTAGGTGGGGAAAGTTTTCAGTCACTATTTCTTCAAGTAGGTTTTCATTAACTTGCTTTCTCTCTTTTTCTGGCACCCCCATAATTCGGATGTTGGCTTGCTTGAGGTTGTCCCAGAGGCCCCTTACGCTATCTTCAATTATCTGAATTCTTTTTGTTTCTTGCTTTTCCAGCTGAGTGGATTTTGGTTCTTTGTATTTCAAATCTTTGACTTGGTTCTTGTGGCCCTCTGGACTGCTTTTAGGACTTTGTGTAATATTTTTTATTTCAGTCTGTGTATGCTTGATTTCTAGTTGGTCCTTTTTTTTATCTATGAGGGTCTGGTTCGTATCCTCAGAGGTCTTGTACATTTCCCTGAGGGTCTCATTCATTTCTTTGTAAGTAGCATTCATCTCCTTGTAAGTCTCATTCAATTGCTGGTTGGTCTTGTTTATTTCCTGGTTGGTCTTGTTTATTTCCTGGTAATTCTCATTAAGTTGATCGGCCTTTTGTAGGAGCCTCTTGAAAAGCCTTATAACCGTGGTTTTGAACTCTATGTCTTGTCGTCTTTTCTCCTCCATTTCTTTCACACCTGATTTCTTTCCATGTCTCTGCATGGTGGCTGCTTTATGTGGTGGCTATCCTCAAAGGGACAGTGGCTCAGTCTCCCCAGTTACCTGAGGTGGGTACTCTTACTGCAATCCTTTATGGGTTGTATTCAGTGTTTTTGAATTTAAACCCAGCTTTTTGTTGTTAGCCCTGGGAGGGTTTGACCTCCAGGCCAATTGTCTGTGAAGCTCAGCTGTGCTCAGGTTGGATGGGCGGAGTCTCTGGGCCAAGCAGACAGCGTTAGCTCCGCCCTATGCGGCCCCAGGGGCTCTGTGCCTGGGGCAATGGCTGCCAGCACCTCTGAGAGAGAGCCACTGTGGAGCTCCACCAGCTGCCGGGGAATTCAGACTGTCCCCAAATGACTTTGCATGCAATGTCTCACCCAGGGTCGTAAAACGAAGCAGACTGACGGTTTTCCGAATGAGAGACAAGTCGCAGAGTGCTCTCTGCGCTCTCTGCGCCGTCACGCAGCCGAGTTGTTCGAGCGAGAGCTGCCTTCTCCATAAGCCGGCAGACCCGGCAGCACCCGAGCTTCGGCGTGCCCTCCCACTGTCCAGTTTTCACTCCGTGTGATAGTGGGTTCTCTGGACTTCGCCCAGAGCTGGAGAATCTGTCCAGTGGGACGCCCCTGTCTCCCCGTTCGAGAAAACTGGCCGGTTTTCAGCCGCCCGCCCTCTCCGCAGCGCGCACTCCAAACCTCTCTCTGCGGGCGAATCTTTCAACCCTGTCCTCCGCCGCTCCTCCAGGTCACAGTGTCTTATCTTTACTTTTATTTGTGGAATTTTCACTCGGCGAGCGTTCTGGTGATTCTGAAAGGTATTTGTTCCTTCGTTAAGTTGTAGTATTAAAATTGCTGATTATGACGGCAAGATAGGTGTTTCTTAGTTCTCCCGGTTGTAGATTCTTGCTCTTCATTATTTTGAATATTTCTTGCCACTCGCGTCTGGCCTGCATCGTTTCTGTTGAGAAATCCGCTGACAATCGAATGGGTGCTCCCCTGTAGGTAACCAACTGTTTTTCTCTTGCTGCTTTTAATATTCTCTCTTTATCTTTTGCTCTTGGCATTTTAATTATGATATGTCTTGGTGTGGTCCTCTTTAGATTCCTATATTTTGGGGTTCTGTGTACTTCTTGGGCTTTTAAGTCAGTTTCTTTCACCAGGTGGGGAAAGTTTTCAGTCACTATTTCTTCAAGTAGGTTTTCATTAACTTGCTCTCTCTCTTTTTCTGGCACCCCAATAATTCGGATGTTGGCATGCTTGAGGTTGTCCCAGAGGCCCCTTACATTATCTTCAATTATCTGAATTCTTTTTGTTTCTTGCTTTTCCAGCTGAGTGGATTTTGGTTCTTTGTATTTCAAATCTTTGACTTGGTTCTTGTGGCCCTCTGGACTGCTTTTAGGACTTTGTGTAATATTTTTTATTTCAGTCTGTGTATGCTTGATTTCTAGTTGGTCCTTTTTTTTTTTATCTGTGATGGTCTGGTTCGTATCCTCAGAGGTCTTGTTCATTTCCCTGAGGGTCTCATTCATTTCCTTGTAAGTATCATTCATCTCCTTGTAATTTTCATTCATTTCCTGGTTGGTCTTGTTTATTTCCTGGTAATTCTCATTAAGTTGATCGGCCTTTTGTAGGAGCCTCTTGAAAAGCCTTATAACCGTGGTTTTGAACTCTATGTCTTGTCATCTTTTCTCCTCCATTTCTTTCACACCTGATTTCTTTCCATGTCTCTGCATGGTGGCTGCTTTATGTGGTGGCTATCCTCAAAGGGACAGTGGCTCAGCCTCCCCAGTTACCTGAGGTGGGTACTCTTACTGCAATCCTTTATGGGTTGTATTCAGTGTTTTTGAATTTAAACCCAGCTTTTTGTTGTTAGCCCTGGGAGGGTTTGACCTCCAGGCCAATTGTCTGTGAAGCTCAGCTCTGCTCAGGTTGGATGGGTGGAGTCTCCGGGCCAAGCAGACAGCATTAGCTCCGCCCTATGCAGCCCCAGGGACTCTGTGCCGGGGGCAATGGCTCCCAGCACCTCTGAGAGAGAGCCGCTGTGGAGCTCCACCAGCTGCCGGGGAATTCAGACTGTCCCCAAATGACTTTGCATGCGCAATGTCTCACCCAGGGTCGTAAAACAAAGCAGACTGATGGTTTTCCGAATGAGAGACAAGTCGCGGTGCGCTCCCTGCGCCGTCAGGCCGCTGAGCTGTTCGCACAAGCTGCCGTCTCCACAAGCCTGCAGACCCGGCAGCACCCGAGCTTCGGCGTGCCCTCCCACTGTCCAGTTTTCACCCCATATGATAGTGGGTTCCCTGGACTTCGCCCAGAGCTGGAGAATCAGTCCAGTGGGACGCCTTTGTCTCCCTGTTGAAGAAAACTGGCTGGTTTCCAGCCACCCGCCCTCTCTGCTGTGCGCACTCCAAACCTCTCCCTGTGCGCGAATCTTTCAACGCTGTTCACCGCCGCTCCTCCGAGTCACAGTGTCTTATCTTCACTTTTATTTGTGGAATTTTCACTCGGCGAGCGTTCTGGTGATTCTGGAAGGTGTTTGTTCTTTCGTTAAGTTGTAGTATTAAAATTGCTGATTATGACGGCAAGATAGGTGTTTCACCTTTGCCGCCATCTTAGTTTCCAGTCTCGCGTTTGCCAATTTAATTATAATGTGCCTTGGCATCATTTTTCGGGGGTTCATTTTGCTTGGACTCTGTGAGCTTCTTGGGTTCGTGTTTTTTTTTTTTTTTCCTTCTCTATATCAGGGAATTTTTCTTTTTTTCTTCTTTTTTCTTTTTTTGAATCACAAAAAAACTTTATGGGAAGGTATAAATCAGCTATTTCCAATAAAGGAAAAACAGGGTTCATATAAACTCCTTTGAGACTGTATTTTTCATGTTTCTTAATGTTAATTTTATTCGTTGTTGTTTTTTTAAGAAAAACATAGTGTCATCTAGGATTATAAGGTAGAAAAATGTCTGAAAATAGAGTTTGTTGTTTTTCTTTTTCTCTTAATAAAATTCTTTTTTAATTTATTTTTTGCAGTATAACTTAGATTTAATAGTAGTACATATGTTTTCCTTTTTCCCCCATTGCCCTCCCTCCAGCCTCCTCTACCCCTCAGCACATGTCCCCACCTGTCCCCCCCCGCCCCAGTGTCTTGCATCCATTGGTTATGCTCATATGCATGCATACAAGTCCTTCTGTTGATCTCCCAAAACACCAGCCCCCCACACTCCCCAGCCTTTCCTTTGTAGCTTGACAGCCTGTTCAATGCCTCCCTGCCTCTATATCAATTGCTCTCCCCTGTTTCTTTTCTTCAAAAATATCTTGCCTCTGCATACTAGAAATAAATGTATAAGAACAAAAAATGTTTGAGTCTCAGTTTCAATGCCTAATTGTTCTGAGTCCCAGTTTCAATGTCAAATAGTTCTTTATGTGTACATGTCAGTAATGGTATCCAGATGGTGGACATGATGGCAATGCAAGTTCCATCCTCTCTGGTTTGGTCCTGGGTCACCTGCAGCAACACACAGCTGCCGACTGCTAGCATGGCAAGGTGTCGTCAGTGTCCCCCATCTCTGCACTGCCCTCGTGGCTGGAACAGACCCGTCAGTTCCTCACTGTCGCAGGAACCCACATGGTCTTGGAGTTGTTTTCTGAAAACACACAAACACATTCTCGACCAAAAGTTAACAAAGGGATCCTTTCTGCAAATTACACTTGGGATTCTTTTTATTTTTGCCCAAATGATTTTCCTTTGGCTTATTTTGACACCATGTGTGTTTTTCATGGGTCTCCTTGTGTTGGCATTACAAATGGAAGTTACTTTTCTGGAGTAAGAATTTTCTAGATGTATTTTACTTACAGGATATTTTTCCTTCCATGCTATTACCCCACTATCCCCCACCCCCTTTTTTGATTAATGGGGGCTTTTGGAAATTTTATAGTGCAGTCTTGGTAATTTTAAATTTTAATTTTTGCACACAAATATGACTGCTTTATGTTCTTTGGATGTTAGGCAATTATACGTGAGGTGAACTACTAATAGATATTTTAGTTAATGTTTTAGGAACAGCTTTTTGGCCAGTACATTTAAATTTTCTTGAGTATTCACTTATGTCACTTGGCCAATTTAAATTAATCTGAAAACTTGATTACTATTTTACTGTCAATTTTAATACTCCCGCAAGAATCTTAGTTTACCCTGTAAATATTAGTGGAAAGGATCATTTGCATTCTTGAGTAGGCCCTGGGCAATCCTGGTACTAGACTGCATTTAGATATAGAGCAGCTGTTGCTGGCCGAGTCTCTGTCTGCCACCTGGGTCCCGATCTGAGCTGTGCATGGAAGGCAAAGCAGCCGTGGGGGCAGGAGACCTCCCTCAGAAGGGGTGAGAGTTCAGGCCCCTGCAAGGTTAGTGGGTGAGGGTCTGTGCCCCACCTCTTGTAGACCTTTTAGTTCTCTCCTGTAGGCCCCTCTGTGACTGTGCCGGACTTAGGTTGTTCCTTCCCTGAGGAATCTTACCCTTCTCTGGCTAACCAGCCATTCTCCAGGGGCAAAGCAGGGTGATGTGAGCTTCAGTTCTGTCTCCTTTGTAGTCTATGCCCACGTGGCCTCCACGCCTAGAATCTGCTTTGGAGTCACCTCGCCTGCTGGCGGGATCCTGATATTGATCACATATCTCAGTGGACTCAGGATTCTTCTCCAGAGGGGGCACAGCTCACACCATAGGTTGAGAGACAGATCCATGATGCCAGCTGCCCAAAGGCTTCAGCCACAGCTCGAACTGAAAGCTCAGGCAACAGCTGTGTGTATTTGGATTGTTAGAAGAGGGTCCCTCTTGGCAAAAAGGGCAAGAGGGGCCAATATAGAATGCTCGAGTGCCTTCCCTGTGCCTGAATTCCTTTTGAAATGGATTAATTACTTCCCTATGCTTTTTTAAATTGCTGCCAAACATTCAAAGAATTAGTTTGTAACTTTATTTGGGACAATTGTAAAATATGCTGTTGTCAAATATAAAAAAATTATAATGACATTGGAGAATAATATCATGTAAGGGTATTATGGTGTCACAGGAGGTTAAGGAGGGCCTAGCCTAAGGACTGGTGTCCATAGGAGATGATGAGCTCTAGGCCATGTCAATTCAATCTCAAACTAGCTGCCATTTTTCACAACTTTATATGAACTTTGTCAGGGATGTAAAAACACAAATTACTTAACCTTAGTTCAAGAGTTCAAATGTATTGACTTTCCCCCTTACTCCCACCACCTCTCATTTACCCTGAGGTTTGACATTCTGATGGACTTCTCTCAGTCTCTGGATCCATTCTTAATCATCAGTATATGTCGTTCATTATATTCCACAAATGAGTGAGATCATGTGATATTTATCTTTCTCTGCCTGGCTAATTTCACTTAGCATAACGCTCTCCAGCTCCATCTATGTTGTTTCAAATGGTAGGAGCTCCTTCTTTTAAATTTTACCGCAGCGTAGTATTCCATTGTGTAGATATACCAGAGTTTTTTAATCCACTCACCTGCTGATGGGCACTTAGGCTGTTTCCAAGTTTTAGCTATGGTAAATTGTGCTGCTATGAACATATATCCTTTCTAATTTGCATTTCTAGTTTCTTGGGATATATTCCTAGAAGTGGGATCACTGGGTCAAATGGGAGCTCCATTTTTAGTTTTTTTGAGGAAACTCCATACTGTTCTCCACAGTGGCTGCACCAGTCTACATTCCCACCAGCAATGCACAAGAGTTCATTTTTCTCCACATCCTCGCCAGCGCTTATCGTTTGCTGATTTGTTGATGTAAGCCACTCTGACAGGTGTGAGATGGCACCGCATTGTCATTTTGATTTGTATATCTCAGATAATTAGTGACTTTGAGCAGGTTTTCATATGTCTCTGAGCCTTCCTTTTGTCTTCTTTCAAGAATATTCTATTTAGGTCTGTTGCCCATTTTTTTTTATTGCATCATATGTCCTCCTTTTATTGAGTTGTGTGAGTTGCCTGTAGATGCTTGAGATTAAACCTTTATCACTGATAACATTTGCAAATATGTTCTCCCATACAGTGAGTTTTCTTATTGTTTTGTTGATGGTTTGTTTAGCTGTGCAAAAGCTTTTTATTTTGATATAGTCCCGTTTGTTTACTTTCTCTTTAGCTTCCATTGCCCAGGAGCAGTATCACTGAAGAAGTTCTTTCGGCATATGTCTGAGATTTTTTTTCCTGTGGATTCCTATAATATTTTTTATGGTTTCCCTTCTTATGTTTAAGTCCTGTAACCATTTTGAGTTTATTTTTGTGTATGGTGTAAGTTGGTGATCTAGTTTCATTTTTTTTCATATATCTGTTCAATTATCCCAGCACCATTTATTGAAGAGACTATCTTGACTTCATTTTGTGTTCATGCCTCCTTTGTCAAATATTAATTGAGCATAGTGGTTTGTGTTGATATCTGGATTCTCTATTCTATTCCATTGGTCTATATCTTTGTTCTTGTGCCAGTACCATGCTGTTTTGAGAACAGTAGCTTTATAATACAGCTTGAAATCTGGTATTTAAATCCCACCGACTTTGTGCTTCTTTCTCAGGATTGCTGTGGCTATTCGGGGCCTTTTTTTATTCCAGATTAATTTTTGGAGAGTTTTCTAGGTCTGTGAAATATGCCATTGGTATTTTAATGGGGAGTGCATTAAATTTATAGATTGCTTTGGGTAATATAGACATTTTAATGATGTTGATTCTCCCAATCTATGAACACGGTATGTTCTTCCACCTGTTTACATCTTCCTCTATCTCTTTTTTTAGTGTCCTGTAGTTTTCCGCAAATAGGTCTTTTACCTCCTTAGTTAAGTTTATTCCTAGGTATCTTAATTTTTTTGGTGTGATGGTAAATGGGATTGCTTTTTTAGTCTCTCTTTCTCTAAGTTCACTATTAGTGTATTAAAATGCCCTAGATTTCTTGGCATTAATTTTGTAGCCTGCTACATTGCTGAACTCATTTATTAAGTATATTAATTTTCTTATGGAGTGTTTTGGGTTTTTTAAGTACAATATCATGTCATCTGCAAATAAGGAGAGCTCTACCTCTTCTCTACCAATTTGTATGTGTTTTATTTTTTCTTCTTATCTAATTGCAATGGCTAATAATTCCAGTACTATGTCCAATAGGAATGGTGAGAGTAAGCATCCCTGTCTTGTTCCTGTTCTTAGGGGAAATGATTGTAGTTTTTGCCCATTGTGTATGATGTTTGCTGTGGGTTTATCATATATGGCTTTTATTATGTTGAGGTATGATCTTTCTATTCCCAACTTGTTTAGAGTTTTTACCAAGAAAGGGTGTTGGATTTTGTCAAATGCTTTTTGCATCAATTGATATGACTATGTGATTTTTATCTCTCAGTTTGTTTATGTGATATATCACATTTATTGATTTGCAGATATTGTACCATCCTTGCATTCCTAGGATGAATCCTACTTGGTCATGGTGTATGATCTTTCTGATGTACTGCTGGATCCGATTCGCTAAAATTTTGTTAAGGTTTTGGCATCTATATTCATGTGAAATATTTGCCTGTAATTCTCTTTCATTGTGTCGTCTTTATCTTGCTTTGGTATTAGGGTGATGCTACCTTTATGGAAGGAGTTTGGAAGTGTTCCATCCTCTTAAATTTGTGGAATAGCTGAGGAGGATAGGTTTTAGTTCTTCCTTGAATGTTTGGTAAAACTCCCCTGAGTAGCCATCTGGCCCTGGGCTTTTGTCTTCTGGAAGCTTTTTGATGACTGCTTCAGTTTCCTCTATATTTATTGGTCTATTGAGTTGTTTAGATTCTTCCTGATTGAGTTTTGGGAGGTTATTTTTTCTAGGAATATATCCATTTCCTCCAGGTTGTCCAGTTTGTTGGAGTAGAGTTGTTCATAATATTTTTAAATAATCCTTTGTATTTCAGTGGGGTCTGTTGTTATTTCACCTCTTTCATTTCTGATTTTATTTATTGGGGTCCTCTCTCTTTGCTTCTTGATGAGCCTGGCTAGAGGTTCATCAATCTTGTTTATTATTTCAAAGAACCAGCTCGTGGTTTTGTTGATCTTCTGTACTGTTTCTTTGGTCTCTATGTTGTTTATCTCTGCTCTGATCTTTACTATTTCCTTCCTTCTGCGTACACTGGACTTTTCTTATTTCTCTCTTTCTAACTCTTTTGAGTTGTTCGGTTAGATAATTTATTGCCACTGTTTCTTGTTTTTTTGTTTTGTTTTGTTTTGTTTTGTTTTTTTCAGTAGGATTTTACAGCTATGAACTTCCCTCTCAAGACTGCTTTTGTTGTGCCCCATAGATTTTGGATTGTTGTGCTCTCGTTGTCATTTGTTTCCATGATGTTTTTTATCTCTTCCTTGATCCCTCTGGTGACCCAGTCATTGTTTAATAGCATGGTGTTTAGTCTCCATGTGTTTGATTTCTTTGGATTGTTTTTATTGTAGTTGATTTCCAGCTTTATGCCACTGTGATCTGAGAATATGATTGAAATGATTTCTATCTTCTTGAATTTGGAGAGACTTTGTCTATGACCCAACACATGGTCTATCTTTGAGAATGACCCATCGGCCCTTGAAAAGAATGTATATTCTGTGGCTTTGGGGTGAAATTATCTGATTCCATCTGGTCTAGATGTTTCTTTATTGATTTTTTGTTTAGAGGATTTGTCCAATGGTGATATTGGTGTATTAAAGTCTCCTAATATGATTGTATTGCTGTATATCTCTCCCTTGATATCCTCCAGGAGTTTGTTTTTATGTACTTGGGTGTTCCTGTATTGGGTGCATATATGTTTACTAGCGTTATTTCTTCTTGTTGGATTACTCCCTTTAATATTATAAAGTGGCCTTCTTTATCTCTTGTTATGTCCTTCACTTTGAGATCTAACTTGTGAGGTATAAGTATTGCTACCTCAGCTTTTTTTTCCATTTCCATTAGCCTGAAGAATTTTTTCCCATCCTTTCACCCTCAGGATGTGTGCATCTTTTTTTTTCGAGGTGGGTTTCTTGTAGACAGCAGATACATGGGTCGTGTTTTCTTATCCAGTCTATTACCCTATGTCTTTTGATTGGAGCATTTAATCCACTTACATTTAAAGTTATTATTGATAGGTACTGATTTGTTGCCATTTTTGTTCTTTACCCCTGTGTTCCTTCTTCGCTTCCTATTTCTTTTTAAAACAGACCTTCTAGCATTTCTTGCATTGCTGGTTTGGTGGTAATGAATTCCCTTAGACCTTTTTTTTGTTGGTGAAGCTCCTGATTTGACCTTCAATTTTGATTGATAGCCTTGCTGGGTACAGTATTCTAGGATTCAGACCCTTCCAATATTGCATGACTTTGTATATTTCATTCCATTGCCTTCTGGCCTGATACGTTTCTGTAGATAGTCTGATGGGGGTTCCTTTGTAGGTGACTTTCTGTCTCTCTCTGGTGGCTTTTAAGATTCTTACTTTGTCATTGGTGTTTGCCAATTTAATTATAACATGTCTTGGCGTAGGTCTTTTGGGGTTCATTTTGCTTGAGACTCTGTGAGCTTCTGGGATTTGTGTGGGTTTTTTCTTTCCTATATCAGGGAAGATTTCTGTCATTATTTCTTCAAACAGGTTTTCTATTCCTTGCTCAGTTTCCTGTCCTTCTGGAAGCCCTATGATACAGATGATGTTTTGTTTCATGTTGTCCCAAAGTTCCCTTAGGCTCTCCTCTTGTTTCTTTTTTTTTTTTTCTTTCTTTTTTAGAAGCTGCTCTACTTGGGTATTTTTTCCTACCTTGTCTTCTAGCTCACTGATGCGGTCCTCTGCTTCTTTTAGTCTACTCTTTTGATCAATACTTTCTATTGATTTCTTTACTTCAGCGATGTCACTTTTCATTTCTTCTTGGCTCTTCTTCATTTCCCCTTGGTTGTTACTCATATTGTAAAATTTTTCTTCCATTCTTTTCAGCCACCTTATGACCATTTCTCTGAATTGTTTCTCTGACACATTGCTAATTTCAATTTCGTTTACCTCCTTTTCTGGTGAGGCTTGTTTTTCTTTCATATGTGGGCTTTTTCTTTGTCTCCCCATGGTCTCTCTTCTCTGTGTGTCTGGTTATGTAGTTCTCACTCTCCTGTGTTGATTTAAAGGCACAAAGTACAACACAACCAGGTGCAACACACCAGGCACTTAATAGCAATGTAGTCACAGTATTGATAACTCCAAATGAAAATGATCACCAGAGAAAGGCAAATTCAGAAATAGGTGAGAAAGAAGAAAGAGAAAACACACACATACAGATACTCACACACTCCCACACACACACAAAGAAAGAAAGACAGGAATGCCAAAATGATATTGGGAAAAGGGAAAGAAGTAAAAAGAAAAAAAGAAAGGAAGGAAGGAAGGAAGGAAGAAAGAAAGAAAGAAAGAAAGGAAGAAAGAAGAAAATGGGAATAAACTATAAATGTGGGGTGAAAATTCCTATAGGACAGCCACTAATCTGAATAAAAGCCAGCAACAAGTACCTGGAGATTGATACAAATGACATACAACTACTAATATCAAGGGAGGTGAGGGAACACAGAAGCAAAAATCTATCAAAAAGCAATTCAAATGAGAACAACAAAAAAACAACACCAAAAAATCCCCTCAAAACAAACCAAAAGAAAAAATAAGCAAACCAATCTCACAAACCTGCATAATAAATCAATATAATCAACAGTCAAGTAAACAACAACAACAGGACAGAGTGAAAAACAATTTAGTATAGTGAAGTCTGAGAAGCAAGAGCTATGTATAGACTTAGAGTAGGTGATTGGAGATTAGATATATAAGTGGGGTGAAATTTTAACAGGGAATAAAAAGAAAGATTAAGGTAAATCTAAAGTGGGAAAAGTGTAAGGGAAACAAGGCACTAAATACGGAAAGGTTAGCAAGAGAGTGGTGGCATAAAGGTGAAATTGAGGTAGAGTAAAAAGATAGTAAAGGGTAGATGAGAATACACTGTAGAACACTAATAGCAAAGTAGAATAAAGAGAAAATAAAATTAATTCCTTAATTTGTGTTACACAAGAGTCAATTTGTGACTCAGCCCCTGGGTGGCAGTATTTTTAGATTGATCTCTGAGTCTATTGGTCCTCTCTAGCCTGAACTAAAATCCCACTATCCCTGTGGTATTCAATACTGATTTGTGGGGATGGGCTGCCCCAGAGCTGCCTCTCTAATGGAGACTGCTTAAATTTTATCTCCAGGCTCCCAAAATAGTTCTCCCCTGTAGTCTCCCAGGTTATCCCCCACCAGGGGATCCCATGATCCTGGTTTAGCACTCAGAATCTTGGATTAGGAGAGGAAAAAACACAAGTGTGCAAATTCAGGTTCTGCATGTATGTCTTTCCCCCTTGGGTTTAGCAGCCAGGACCCTCCCAAAATTTTTGGCTTCCCTCCTCTGTCAGGTCCAAATGGGTTGCTTTAAAGGAATTTCCTCTGCCACCAGCTCTGAGAGTGCTCTTCCACATTTACCAGCTCCAACAACCATGGACGTTATTTCAGGTGCAGATCTCCCAGCTCTGCCAGCTCTCTCGATCTCATGCCCAAAGTAACCCCAGGGGAAATCTGACCTTTCCATGCTGGAGCACAGAGCTCCTCTGAATCTGCGCATCTACACCAACTGGGCACCAGTGTTCTGGGGGTCTCAGCCATCCTGTGGGTATTGCAGCTGTATATTTTCAGGCCCTTCCCCTTCAAGATGGCGTGGTCTGCCTCTGAGCCAGTGGTTCCTTGTGAGAACCCAGCAGCACTGGGGCCTCTCGGTCAGGGGAGACAGTCCAGTAGTCCCTTATCTTCTCCTGGAGCACAGCTGTCCCCCAACTCGCCAACAAACATTCCCCACGCAACCCTCAGCTGCTCCCTCCATCTGCCCTGGGACAATATTCAGATCGTATCCCTCTGTTCTGCCGCCATTTTTTTCCCAGGGAATTTTTCTGTCATTATTTCTTCAAGCAGGTTTTCTATTCCTTGCTCAGTTTCCTCTCCTTCTGAACCCTTATTATGCAGGTGTTGTTTTGTTTTGTGCTGTCTCAAAGTTCCCTTAGGCTCTCCTTCTGCTTTTTAATTTTTTTCTAGAAGCTGCTCTACTTGGGTATTTTTTTCCTACCTTGTCTTCTAGCTCACTGATGCAGTCTTCTGCTTCTTCTAGTCTACTCTTGATGCTTTCTATTGCGTTCTTTACAGCAGTGATGTCATTTTTCATTTCTCTTTGGTTCTTCTTCATTTCCTCTTGGTTCTTACTCAAATTGTCGAATTTTTCTTCCATTCTTTTCATCCATTTTATGACCATTTCTCTGAATTCTTTCTTTGACAGGTTGCTTGCTTCCATTCCATTTACTTCCTTTTATCATGATGCTTGCTTTTCTTTCATGTGCCTGTTGTTTTGTTGTGGGTTTTTTTTTGTCTCCCCATGGTCTCTCTTCTGTGGGTGTCTGGTTATGTAGTTTTCTCTCTCTTTTCTGTAGTGGGGTGTAGAGCTCCTCTGAATACACGTGTTTGCACCAACCATGGACTGGTGTTCTGGGGTTCAAAGATGTTCAGTGGGTGCCAGAGTTGTAGATTTTCAGGCCTCCAATAACATACACCTTCCCCTTCAAGATAGTGCCATCTCCATGTCTGAGCCAGTGGCTCCGGGAGGGAACCCAGCAGCAGGGTGTGGGGAACTGCCCAGTCAGGGGAGCCCCATCCAGCAGTCCCCTACCTTCTCCTGGAATATAGCTGTCCCTTCACTCCCCAATAGACACTCCCAGTGTGACTCTCAGCTGTTCTTTCTATTTGTTCCTGAGCAAGGCCCGTGACATGTCTGTCTGTTCTGCCACCATTTTTTTTACTCTCTAAAAATATTTAGACAGTATTACAGATGGCCTCCAATCCCCCCCCCTTTACTTCCTTCCTCTGAGCCTTCACCAACCTATTGTCTGTGTCCATTGGTTATGCATAAAAATGATTACTCTCTTCCCATCTCTCCTACTCCCACTTGAGATATATTAACGTGTTCCATGCCTCTGGACCTATTTTTTTCTCAGTTTGTTATGCTCATTAGATTCCACTTATAAGTGAGATCCTATGATATTTGTCTTTCTCTAATTGGTTTATTTCATTCAGCATAAAGTTATCCAATCCATCCATTCTGTGGCAAAGGGTAAGAGATCCTTCTTTTTTAGGGCCATGTAGTATTCCATTGTGTGAATATACCATAGCATTTTTAGCCACTCAACTACTGATGGGCACTTGGGATGTTTTCCAATCTTAGCTATCCTCCTATATAATAAAGAAATAATATGAAAATTGACCATCAGTCCAACACATAAGATGGCCACCCCCATGTGGTCAAAGATGATTGACCCCATGTGGTCAAAGATGGCTGTCCCCATGTGGACACAAGAGGGCCGCCACAAGATGGCCATCAGGGGCAGGCAGTTGGGAGAAACCAGGCCTGCAAGGGAAAGAAGTTGTGGGTGATAAGACCTGCAGTGGATAGCAGTTAAGGGTGACCAGGCCTGGAGAGGAGGACATTTTGGGGGGTTGACTCAGGACTGCAGAGGAGGACAGTTAAGAGTGACCAGGCCAGCAGGGGAGGGCAGTTAGGGGCAATCGAGCTGGCAGGGGAATATTTAGGCTTTGATCAGGCTGTCATGGGAGTGATTAAGGGGTGCTCATGCTGGCAGGCAGGTAAGCAGTGGAGAGCCAGCATTCCTGGATTGTGAGAGTGATATCTGACTGCCCGTTTAGGCCTTAACAGGCAGTCAGACATCCCTCAAGGGGTCCCAGATTAGAGAGGGTGCAGGCTGGGCTGAAGGACATACACACAACCCCATCCCCATGCACAAATTTAGTGTACCAGGCCTCTAGTTGTAAATAATGCTGCTATGTACATCAGAATGCATATATCCTGTCTGATTGGTGTTTTGGGATTCTTAAGACATATTCATAGAAGTGGCATCACTGGGTCAAACAGTAATTTAATTTAATTTTTTACTAAATTCCATACTGTTTTCCATAGTGCCTGCATCAATATTAATCCCCTCCAGCAGTGTATTAGTGTTCCTTTTTGTCAACATCCTTGCTAGAACTTGTTGTTTGTTGATTTATGGGTGGTAGCCATTCTGACAGGTGTAAGGTGATATCTCATTATAGTTTTAATTTGCATCTCTCCAATGATTAGTGACATTGAACAGTTTTTCCTTTGTCCATTGGCCATCTGTATGTCTTTTTTGGAGAAGTGCCTATTCAGATCTTGTGCCCATTTTTTAATTGGTTATCTCTCTCCCTTTTGTTGAGCTTCATGAATACTTATATTTTGAAAACTAACCCCTTATAAAATGTGTCATTGGCAAATATGTTCTGTGTCATTGGCAAATATGTTTTGTTGAGCTGTATGAATTCTTATATTTTGAAAATTAACCCCTTATTAAATGTGTCATTGGCAAATAGGGTTCCCTTTTCATTTTGCTGATACTTGCTTTTGCTATGCAGAAGTTTTCTAGTTTGATGTAGTCTCCTTTGTTTATTTTATTTTTTGTTTCTCTTGCTCCAGGAGATATATTGTTGAAATTTCTGCTATGTGAGATGTCTGAGTTTTTGTTGCCTATGTTTTCTTCTAGAATTTTAAGTTTCATGATTTACATGAGCATCTTTTAAGTTTATTCTTGTGTATTGTGGTTGTTGATGTAGTTTCATTATTTTGCATGTACCTGTCCAATTTTCCAAGCACTATTTATTGAAGAGACTGTCTTTCCTCCATTGAATGCTCTTGCCTCCTTTGTCATATATTAATTGACCACTAATGATGTGGGTCAATTTCTGAGGTCCCTGTTCTGTTCCATTTATCTATATGCCTTTTTTTGTCCAGTACCAGACCTTTTATTTATTATACTGGCTTTGTAGTAAAGTTTGACATCTGGTATTGTGATCCCTCCAATTTTTTTTCTTTTTTTAACATGTATTTTATTGATTTTTTACAGAGAGGAAGGGAGAGGGATAGAAAGTCAGAAACATAAATGAGAGTGAAACATTGATCAGCTGCCTCCTGCACACCCCCCACTGGGGATGTGCCCACAACCAAGGTAAATGCCTTTGACCGGAATCAAACGTGGGACCCTTCAGTCCACAAGCTGATGCTCTATTCACTGAGCCAAACCAGTTTCGGCCAACTTTCTTATTGCACAAAATTGCTGCGGCTATCCAGGGTTTTATTATTATTATTATTATTATTATTATTATTATTATTATTTCATATACATTTTGGGAATATTTGTTCTAGATCTGTGAACTATGTCATTGGCATTTTAACAGGGATTGCATTGAATCTCTAGATTGCTTTGGGTACCTTGGACATTTTAAATATGTTAATTATTCCAATCCATGAACATGGTATATGTTTTCACTTGTTTGTATCTTTCTCTATTTCTTTTTTCTGTGTCCTGCAGTTTTCTGAATACACGTTTTTTGCCTTCTTGGTTAAATTTATTCCAATGTATCTTATTTTTTTATTGTTGCAATGGTAAGTGGGATTGTTTTTTAGTTTCATATTCTAAGAGTTCATTTATTGGTATATAAAAATGCCTTTAATTTATGGTTGTTGATTTTTTATCCTACTACATTACAGCTCACTTAGTAATTCTAGTAGTATTTAGGTGGAATATTTAGGATTTTCTACATACAATATCATGCTATCTGTTAATAATTACAGTTTCACCACTTCTTTCCAATTTGGACAATAATACAAGAAAATCTTGCAGAATGTGTCATTCTAGTTTGCCATTGGTCCTCACAGAACTTTATTTTATTGTATTAATATTTTTAAATTTATTCTTATTGTTGAAATTATTGCAGGTATCCCCCTTTTCCTTTCATTGACCTCTCCACCCCACTCTCATGGAACTTTAAAACACAGCAAGATCCAGAGTTGTCTCAATCAAACCATCAAACCTCAGAGGAAAGGTAGGGGAGGGCGGGGGTAAGGAGGAGACATCAACCAAAGAACTTGTACACATGCATATAAGCCTAACCAATGGACACAATCATTAGAGGGGTGAGGACATGAGTGGAGGGGTAGTGGGATGTGGGGAGGTTAAGGACACATATGTAATCAATAAAGAAAAATATTTTCAAAAAATGAGTACCTCAATGATATGTGGGTCAATATTATACAGTCTAACATATGTGTATTTTTAGTCCTGGGAATAAAATAAAATATTTGTTAAAATGACAAATTAAAAAAAAAACACGGTCAATGTCTTGGGCCCAAACCCATAGATTCTGTTTTAATATCTGAGGGTGGCAGGTGTTTCTAATATTCAGGGAAATTTGAGAACTGCTAAATAATGTGATACATCCATTCTTAAAAGGTCAACAGGCAGTTCAGCCAACAATGCCCTGTATTTTCTTTTTAGCAAATACATTCCACAATTTAAAGAATCTGGCCTCTGGTCCTAGATTATCTGAATAATTTTCTCAATTCATCACTCCTATTAGCTCTAAAAGCATGAGAACTATTACTTATTGTAAATTCAGTTACATTATCATTGCCATGAAAAAGTACTGTACAGTTTTATTATCATTATCATTTTATTTTTTGTCTAGGGCCTCTGGCCATTTAATGGGGGAAGGGAAATGGGGAAGGGCAGGAACCACAAGGAGCAGTGGAGCACTGAGACTAGTACCAGGCCCTGCTCTCCAAACTGGTCACAGTCAATGAAGCAGCGCCAGGCAGGTGGCCACCACCTTCAGACTGCCTGCGGGGGGTGAGGGCCCTGTTACACAGTTCCCCATAATGGCAGGTAAAGGTGAGGCTGTAGGTGATACTCTAACAGGATTTTCAAGTATGAACTGATGTCCATGGTGCCATTTTTGATGATGCAGCCAAGACCTGGTGCCATCCCTTTGCCCATTAGGTACTCCTTGTCATCGCCACAGATCGTGGGGATGCCAGGGTAGTCAGACGAATCGGTCAGCTCACAGAAGATGCAGTTCATGGTGCCTGTTGTGATCAGGGGCAGAGCCATTACCAGGAGCAGTAGCCAACCGAGGACCATGGTGGCCTGTTGGCAGTGAGCCTGCTTGAACTGCTGAATGACACTCCGCACACCCACGAGATTTCTGCTCCTGATTCTGGCCTCCTGGGGTCAGTACTTGGAGTGTCCTTGATTCCCAACACTCCGTGTCCCTCTCAGGAGCTTCTTCCTGACCACGGCTCTGGCATTCCAGGATCTCTGAAGCTTCCCTGGGACAGAGACAGCCAGTGACTTCTGCCCCAACAGAGTGATTGTGGAGTGGAAAGAGGTGACCTCACAGACCCCTCAGGGTTCCACTGGCCACTCTGGGGATAAGGTCATGGGTAACGGAGGGGTGTAACAACCTGAAGGGCAGGTTGGCCCAGTGACCTGCCAGGGAGTGAAGTCATTGCCACCCCACTGAGATAAGAATGCTCCACCTAATACTTGCCATCCTGGTCACTCAGTCTTTGGCTCTGCTGTGTGCAGGGTGCTGCTCCTGCCCAATGCCCATTCTAAGCCCGTTTCTCAGATGGGCAAACCAAGGCTCAGGAGGAGAAAATGAGGTGTCCAAAGCTTTAGGGCCAGGATTAGATCCAGAATTATTTAATAGCAGAGTGCATTTATTGAGACCCTGGTGTGTGTGCAAGACCAGTGGTGATGACAGGACTGGGAAGGTCAGGGCTCACCACAGCTCCCAGGCTTCTAACACTGGGCACTGTGCAGGGAGCTCCACCCATGTTCTCCCATTGGAATCTTTCTACCTATTACCTGTCTCTCAAATAAGCAAACAAGCACACAGAGCAGGCACAGCCAGAGCCTGGCACATAGCAAGTGCTTAAAAAATTGGGTCATTATAGGAAGCAGCTGAGTCTCAGAACATTCCCCCCGGGTGTCAGAAAATGAACTCCATCTCTTGCCAGAGGGGAAAACTGAGTCATCTCTCAATGGGAACAGGCAGAGCCCAGGTTTAAACTTAAGTCTAAGTCCAGATGAAAATTTAAGTATGGTCACGTATTGTCCTCATGGGGTAGGTACCTTTGTGTGCTCCATTCTATACGGGGGGTGATGCTGAGTCAAGAGGATGGCAGGATTTTATGTTTTGTTTAATTTTTCATTATTGTTGACAGTATTACAGATGTCCCACAATTTTTACCCCTTTCCTCCCAGCCCCTGACCCACCCCACATCTTCCCCATGCTATTGTCTGTGTCTATTGGTTACACATATACTAGAGGCCTGGCGCATGAAATGCACACATGGGGGTGGGGAGTGTGTGTTCCTCAGCCCAGCCTGCACCCTCTCCAATCTGGGATTCCCTCGAGGGATGTCTGACTGCCCATTTAGGCCCAATCTTGGTGGAATTAGGCCTAAACAGGCAGTTGGACATTCCTCTCACAATCCAGGACTACTGGCTCCCAACTGCTTGTCTGCCTGCCTGCCTGATTGCCTCTAACGGCTTCTGCCCGTCAGCCTGATCACTCCCTAACCACTCTCCTGCCAGCCCAATTTGCCTCTAACTTCCCTCCCCTGCCAGCCTGGTCACCCCTAACTGCCCTCCCATGCATGTCTGGTCACCCCCTACTGCCCTCCCCTGCCAGCCTGGTACCCCCCCAACTGCCCTCCCCTGCTGGCCAGCTCCCCAACAACTGCCCTCCCCTGCAGGACTGGTAGCCCCAAACTTCCCTCCCCTGTAGGCCTGGTCCTCCCCAACTGCCTTCCCCTGCAGGCCTGGTACCTTATAATTGCCCTCCCCTGCAGGCCTGATCCTCCCCGCCTGCCTTCCCCTACAGGCCTGGTCCCTCCCAAGTGCCCTCCCCTGATGGCCTGATGGCCCACAACTCCCCTCTCCTACCGACCATCTTGTGTCCACATGGGGACAGCCATCTTTGACCATATCAGGGTGGCCATCTTGTGTGTTGGAGTGACAGACAATTTGCATATTACTCTTTTATTAGATAGGATGATAGAGGCCTGGTGCACAGGTGAGGGCCAGTTGGTTTGCCCTGAAGAGTGTCCCGGGTCAGGGTGGGTGTTCCCTTGGGGAGTGGGGTGGCCTGGACGAGGGGCCTATGGTGGTTTGCAGGCTGGCCACACCCCCAGCAACCCAAGCAGAGGCCCTGGTACCTGGGATTTACTTATTTTCTATAATTGAAACTTTGTAACATTGAGTGGAGGCTAGGGCATGCTAGGATGGGCAGAAAGCTTGGCTTCCTCCATTACCAGGGAACCCCAAGCCTCCTGCTCGCTCCATGGCCATAGGCATCTTGGTTGTATTGATTTGCATACTTGCTCCTGATTTGCTGGTGGGCATGGCTTGTGGGTGTAGTGGAGGTATGGTAAATTAGTATATTACTCTTTTATTAGATAGGATGTATATAAGTTTTTGGTTAACCTCTTCCCATCTATCCCCTCCACTGTGAGCTATATCAGCCTGATATATAATGCCTACATGCCTCTGGACCCATTTTGTTCACCAGTTTATTTTCTCATTAGATTAAATTATAAGTGAGACTTATATAATAGCTTAATAACTATCCAAAAGGGTGTTAAGTGGCATCTCATTGTTTTGATTTTCACTTTCCTAATAACTAGTGATGTTGAACGAATGAATATTCATGTGCTTATTGGCCATAGTATGTTACATAACTATCTGTTAAAGCCTTTTGTACAATTTTAAATACTTTTGGTTGTTTTTTTGTTGTTATTGAGTCATTGCAATTCTTTATATATTCTAGAAATTAGCCCCATAGTCTGCATATGACTTGCAAATATTTCTAACCATTGTGTGGATTACCTTTCACTCTTTTGATAGTGTCCTTTGATGTACAAAATTTTTAATTTTAATATAGTCCTATTTATCTATTTTGTTGTTGCTTATGCTTTTGGTGTCATTTCCAAAAATTAATGGGAAATCCAATGTTATGAAGCTTTTCTCGTATATTTTCTAAGAATTTCTGGAGTTTTTAACTCTTACATATGTTTTTGACCCATTCTCAGTTATGTTTTATTATTATTATTATTATTATTATTATTATTATTATTATTATTGATTTTTTAAAGAGAGGAAGGGAGAGGGGTAGTGAATTAGAAACATCGATGAGAGAGAAACATTGATCAGCTGCCTCCTGCACACCCCTACTGGTGATGTGCTTGCAACCAAGATACATGCCATTGACTGGAATAAAACTTGCGACCCTACAGTCCACAGGCCAACACTCTATCCACTGAGCCAAACCGGCTAGGACCTGAGTTATGTTTGTATATGATGGATGGCAAGGATCTAGCTTCATTCTTTTGCGCGTGAATATTGTTTTACCAAAACAATTTGTTGAAAAGTTCTTATGCTTATCTTCATGTATGTTTCCAAGTTCTATTTTTTAAAGCACTATAGATGAAAAAAAAAAAACCATCAATCATGAGTGATCTTTTTGTTTTTGTTTTTTTTCAAAAATTTTAAATCAACTTTATAGATAAAGAACTCAATTACATAGTAGTAAATTTTATAAATGGAATAAGTCATCCTTCAATGACACTACTAATTATTGTCACAAATGCTACTCTGATCTCTTAACATTGTCACCATTACCCCAACACTGAACGATTAATAGAAGAAATTAGAGAAAGAAATGATATATAGGTTGATAAGTATTCAGGCAGGCAGATTGAAAGAGGCACTTTCATTATTGTTTAGCATTGCTTTCATAATACTTTAGTTAAGGATCTAAACTAGACCCTTGTCATTATGGCTTAGTTGATTGAGAATTGTCTCATGCACTATAAGGTCGCCAGTTTGATTCTGGGCCAGACCACAAACTCGAGTTATGGGTTTGATCTCCAGTTGGGGTTTGTGCAGGAGGCAACCAATCAATATTTTTTTCTCACATCAAATGTTTTTCTCTCTTTTCTTCTTCCTTCCTCTCTCTCTAAAAAAAGAATAAAAAGAAATCATAAAGAACTTAAAGGAAAAAAAGAAGAATCCTAAATCACATAACTCTTCAGCCTACACAGTATAAAGAATGAACCTGTATAAAAAAAAATAATAATAAATAAATAAATAAATGAAATTTTTATTTTTAAAATATTTTTATTGATTTTTTTACAGAGAGGAAGGGAGAGAGATAGAGAGTTAGAAATATTAATGAGAGAGAAACATCAATCAGCTGCCTCTTGTACACCCCTTCCTGGGGCTGTGCCCACAACCAAGGTATATGCCCCTAACTGGAATTGAACTTGGGACCTTTTGGTTCAGAGGCTGATGCTCTATCCACTGAGCCAAACCCGTTTAAGTCAAAATAATCATTTATTTGCATTACTTGCACAGTGTCACACAGAAGGTACTGTAGCTTTGGGGAGCATGCATATGGCCTGGTCCTCTTTGCTTTGCTCTCATATCACCTCTATGTATTTGGGGGAGGATAAGGAGGAAAAACAGGCAGCAAGTCAGAGTTCAGGCAGCAGGGCAACAAGGCACACAAAGCTCAGAATGCCTGGAAAAGTGCTACTGAACTAGAGCAAAATCAACGTTGATCTTAAGGCATATGGCAAAGAGGAAAGATAATGTGGGTAAGTTAAATGATCAGTGGATGATGAAAGAGCAATAGTAGGTGGCTATCATAGACCTTGTCTTAGCAGGGATTTGCATGCTCTGAAAAAAAAAAACAGTTCAGAGATGAGCCAACAAATAGAAACTATATTATTGTAGGAACAGTTAGGCATCTGTTTTGAAATAATAGAAATATTGTAGGCATTTCTCTTTTCATTTCCAGCGTGGCTAGAGAGCGGGTCCAGTTCCTGAGTAGGGGCAGGTGGGGATTGATAAATAAAAGAAAGAGACAAGACACAGAGATAGAAGGAAAGAGCTTGGACCAGGTGGGACCGCCATCCTTTTCTGATGGAGAGACAGGGACCCAGAGCCAAACTAGTGAGTTTATTTTATATCCCAAATACCAGGAAGTTTCACCAAAAGGTCAAGACAAAAGGAGATTATTTGCATTCTTTTGTAGGCCCTGAGCATTCCTGGTGCTAGATTGGATTTAGATATCAAAACCACTTCCCCACACCATGGGCTGAAATGAAGGTCAAACTGATAAAACCCTTGCCCTTTCAGCAAGTTGTGTTCCCAGGTCGTGGCTTTGCTGATGCCACTGGGTTCAGCTGACAATAATTAAGGAATGCCCATGAGCCTTCCCAGGGGGCCTTCTACAAAATATATTTATTTAAAATAATTTCCTTATGCCAAAAGAAACTATGTGCATAGTGACAAAAACCTAGATATTGAACATAAAGATCAATAAGATAGGGATTCAAACTCTGCACATCCTATTCCCTGGCCATGTAACTATGCATACATTTATTTTTTCTTTATCTAAAAATGGCAGGAAGCATATTTAGTATACATAGTAATAACTCGAGATAAGAGATGTAAATCTTATTGTATAATGCCTGCCCCATAAACTAAAGATAATTGACATTCATTGTTTTTTGTGGTTCCAAGATAAACAAGAGGATTTTGTCAGCATCGTTACAAACATTGAATTTTATATGAATTGATCATTTAAGTGTACAGTCATAACCAGTTTGACATGGATAAATCAATAAAATGAGATTTATATTATACACAAGTATAGAAAAAGGAGCACCCTGAACTTCAAACAGCAGACTAAAAATTAACCTAAAATAGTAACTAAAAGCAGCATCCATTCTGATATTTTTTAAAGTGACAGAACATAAAAATGCCAAAGGTTAAGCCCAATTGACTATGTCATGTTTAAATTTTGCTCTGTTCATCCTTATATGGACCATGCCTGCCCTGGTTTTTAAATCTTAATTTAAGCATTTCAAATTTTCATCTTTTGGAATTTTTTTTTACCTTTTATTGAATTTATTGGGGTGACATTGGATAACAAAATTATACAAGTTTCAAATGCACAATTCTATAACACATTATCTGTACACTGTATTGAGTGCTCAGCACACCAATCAAGTCTCCTTCCATCATCATTTATCCCCATATATCCATTTTAGATTTTTCTTTCCTATATTATTTTGAAGCACTTAAACATGTCAATATAGCAATTACCTTCCATTAATTATGAGTGTTTGAACCCAAGACTTTCCCTTTCTAAGACTTAATCTGAACAAAGATTAAAGAAACCAAACATTAACATATTTTTAAAAAATTTAATTTATTTGGGTGTCATTGGTTTGCAAAACTATAAAGGTTTCAAGTGTACAATTTAATAAAACATCAGATGCACACTGCATTGTATGCTTATGACCCAAAGCCAACTCTCTATTCTCATTTTCTTCCCATTGCTGACCTTCACCTACCCACATCCTCCTTTTTCTCAGGTTATCACTACACTGTTGTCCATGTATATGTGGTGTGTGTGTGTGTGTGTGTGTGTGTGTGTGTGTGTGTGTGTGTGTTGGCTAATGTCTTCACCTTCTTTCATCCAGTCACCCCTCCATCCTCCCTTCTGACATCTGTGCGACTGTTCCATGCACCAATGCCCACCAGCATCTTAAAAAAATATTTAAATGATAGAGGAGTTAGTGAGAGATTAGTAAAACACTATTGCCTTATGTTAGAGTTCTACTTTGGAAGATATTAATATTCAAACTGTTAGAAACACTAATGCCATTATTTTAATAGTTACCCTTTTGTGTATAGTGAATATTGCAAGATAGATTTTTTAAATAAATCTTTATTGTATAGGTTATTACAATTGTTCCTCTTGTTTTCCTCCCATAGGTCCCCTCTACCTGGTTCCCACCCACCACATGTCCTTATCCCCCCACCACTGTCCTCGTCCATAGGTATAAGATTTTGTCCAATCTTTTCTCTCACCACCCACATCCCTTTTCCCGTGAGAATTGTCAGTCCACTCCCTTTCTATGCCCCTGATTATATTATATTCACCAGTTTATTGTGTTAATCAGATTTTTAATTCACTTCATTTTTAGATTTACTTGTTGAAAGATATGTATTTGTTGTTACTTTGTTGTTCGTAATTTTTATCTTTATCTTTTTCTTCCTCTTCTTAGTGAATAACCTTCAGCATTTCATATAATACTGGTTTGGTGGTGCTGAACTCCTTTAGGTTTTTCTTGTCTGTGAAGCTCTTTATCTGACCTTCAATTCTGAATGATAGTTTTGCTAAGTAGAGTAATCTTGGTTGTATGTTCTTCCTATTCATCACTTTGTATATTTCTTGCCACTCTCGTCTGCCCTGCATAGTTTCTGTTGAGAAATTAGCTGACAGTCATATGGGTGCCCCCCTGTAGGTAACTAACTGTTTTTCTCTTGCCACCTTTAAGATTCTCTCTTTGTCTTTTGCAATTGGCATTTTAATTATGACACATCTTGGTGTAGTCCTCTTTAGATTCCTCTTGTTTGGTGTTCTCTGCACTTCCTGGACTTGTAAGTCTATTTATTTCACCAGGTAGGGGAAGTTTTCTGTCGTTATTTATTCAAATAGGTTTTCAATATCTTGCTCTCTCTCTTCTTCTGGCACTCCCATAATTCTGGTGTTGGTATGCTTGAAGTTGTCAGAGGCTCCTTATACTATCTTCATATTTTTGAATTCTATTTTTTTTTTTTTGCTTTTCCAGTTGTATGTATTTTGCTTCTTCATATTTCAAATCTTTGACTTGATTCTTGGAATCCTCTAATCTACTATTGAATCTCTGTATATTGTTCTTTATTTCAGTCTGTGTATGCTTAATTTCTGATTGGTCCTTTTTCATATCCTTAAGGATCTCACTAAATTTCTTAGAGGTTTCTAGAGGATTCTTGAGTAACCTTATTACTGTGATTTTGAACTCTATATCAAGTATTTTGCTTTCATCCTTTTATTTCATTTGTGACTTGTTTCTTTGTCTCCACAATTTAGTTTCTTCCCTATTTTTGTTTCTATGTACTGGGTAGCTGCTAAGTCTCCTTGAGTTGATAGAATGACCTTGCATGGTAGGTGTCCTATAGGGTCCAGAGGCTCAGCCTCCCCAGTTACCTGAGGTAGACAATATTGGTGCACCCCTTTGTGGGTAGTTTGCACAGTCTTGTAGTTAACCCTTAATTGTTATGGGTATCACTGGGAGGAATTGACCTCCAGGCCAAACTGGCTGTAATGACCAGCTGTGTCTACACTGGAAGCTCTGTTGCACAGGAGACAACCTTCTGGGGCAGGACTTGCTTCATTGGGGCTTGGGTGCTCACTGAGTCTGCCCCTTCAGTGTCTCTTATGGATGTGAAGAGTTGTAATCTGGTATGGTCTCACTCTGACCACTGGGTACACTGGCTTTGGATCTCCAAGGAGATGCAAGGTCAGCCATTGTCTGGAGCTGCCCAGCAGGAGCTACATGATTCCTCCTCTTTGATGGCGTTTGGAAGTGCCCAGAGGAGGCCCAGCTGTGAAGCAAGGCCACTGCTTCTGCCAGGCAGTGGGCCTTCTTTTGGAATCTCTGGAGCTCTTTGACCCAACTGCAGTTTTGGGGTTTTTTTAGGCCAAATGACAGACAATTTATATGCAAAAAAATGCTGCTTACAGCTTGGGTGCGATTGCAAATTGGGAGGCCAGGGTATCTGGGAATAACCAGGGTGGAGCAAACAGCAATGACTGCCCTGAATCAGAGAAGTTCCAGGTTCTTTGAGTCCTGCATCCCAATGCAGGAACAATGATTGCTGCGAGGACCTCTAAGAGTAAGCCGCCCTTGCACACCTGTCACAATGCTAGGCAGTCCAGTTTCACTCTGTATGTGCCTGGGTCCCCCAGAATTAGAGTTCAGAGCAAGTAGGAGCTTATATCTTTCAGTATAAAGAGCAGCACATCTAGGTGCCAGCACTGCCTGCTCCTCCGCATCTCTTACCAGTCTCAATGCACTTTCTTTACCTCTCTAGTTGTGCAACTTGCACTCAGTCAGCTTTCCCACAGTTCTGGGTGGTAGTTGTTCTGCCATGTAGTTGTGGTTTTGATGTGGTTGTCAGAGGCAGCAAGTATAAGTGATTACCTATGATGCCATCTTGGTTTCTCTGCAAGATGAATTTCACATTTGATAAAGCAGGCTTGAAAAAAGATTTGTAAAAGAGCAAGCTTCCATTTTAATACTAATTTAAATTTAGAGAAAATGAATATAACCCCTTGCAATTGCTGTTGTTATACAGTGATAGAGAATAATTTCAAATGCTAAATTATCTGATACCCAGCAAGACTTCTGTTCCTGTCAATAAGTAAGCAATTAAGACAGCAAGGATAATCGTGAAAGGGCACCCCCAATGGCATCACTACTCAATATGTTATTATGATTCAACTGTAATCCTTCCACAGAGGCAAACTTCAAACTTGAAAACCTGGAATCATGAAAACTTTGAATATGTTGACTGAAGAGGCATTTGTGACATGATTTTTTTCTTAAGATTATACTTGTAGGAATTTCCAATGGTGGCTTGAAAGGCTCTCAGTGAAAGCTTTAAAAGTGGGATCTCTGGTGTCACATATAATTAATTGCATTCACCTGGATTTCTTACAGGAAAAACAGGGGGAAAAAAACTTGCATCCATTCCAAAGAAGAGTGACATTTTTGCTGCAGAGTTCCAGTGTGGCTAAATGAGAATTATAGCTCAGGGGTCTTTTGTGGGTTGACATTGATGCTCTTGTCACAGTTGCTTTATAGCTTTCTCATATATGATGATTAGTCGGTACTTCATGCTATAAGGAGACCAGTTCCATTTGTAACACATGTACAGGGTGGAACAAAAGTAGATTTGCAGTTGTATGTGAAACACAGAATTTATTCTTGTATTATTAGTTATTAATTATTGTATTATTTTACATACAAACAACTGCAAGCCTACTTTTGCCCCACCTGTATTGTATTTTTAAGTACTTGCACTTTCTGGGCAACTGGTAGGCTTTGGCCTTGGAGGTGTTATTGGGAAAGTTGGTTCTTGTTCACAGACTTTTTTCCTTGTTGAAGTTATTAGGAACGTATTTCTGGAGAGTAATTTCACAGAGTTAAATAGTTATATAATGCTTGTATTCATCTCTTGCCTCTGACACACCTGTATTTTTCATCTCTGTCTGACTTGATATCAGTTATGGATTCCAACATATTGATTTCCTTTTGCGCTTGTGATGGGAGAAAGTTTGTCTCTAACAAGTTGTGAATAAAACAACATTTGGACACTAATGTGTTATACTACTTATGAAATTAGGGGCCGATATATATCCTTCTTTAAAGCAATCACTGTACTGGCATCAGAAGCATTATCTTTACTACAACAAATGATGTTCAGTTCTTCTGAATTAGATGGTGAATTCAAGGTCACATTTCTATCACCACTTTTGTGTGACAGTTCCTCAAGAGGGCAGTTTGAGAAGTCTTCCATTGTATAAGCTGATCAGTATCCAGTTGTCACCATAAACACTGCAGATGTACTGTGCACCAGTATTGGAAGCAGCAGCAGGAGCAGTTTCTTCCTCCAAATATCACCCAGAAATGCCAGTGACATGCATGTTGGGGTGGGAGGCCCAGATAGATTTTCCTTGCACCTCTACCATCTGCCAACATCTTTGATATGTCTGTCTACATTTGGAAGTTAGAGAATAGGCAAAAAGACCAGTAGTCCAGAGGTTAGAACTTGGCAAGGAAAGAAACATGCCAGCAAAATCAATATGCAGCCTGCTTCTTTAGCCTCAGTAGCATGGGCCCTGCAAATGAAGAGATAGACCCAGGTGGCACAGAGAGCTTTGCCTATCCCATGACGACAATCATGACAGCTCCCTGCTGGTTTTGTTATGTTTAAGTTTTCACACTTGGATATGCCTCCTACTTCAAAGTGACTGAATGGGTCAGGTCTTCTGTTATGGATATATATACCTAAGCAACTGTTTAATCAGTAGCTATGATATGCACGATCCCCCAGGGGGCAGACACTCAATGCACAGACATGGAAACATGGAACAGACTGATGAATCTCAGAGGAAAAGAGGGAGGGGGGAGGGCAGGAAGATATTGACCAAATATCTTATATCCATACTAGAGACCTGATGCATGGATTTGTGCATTGGTAGGGTCCCTTGGCCTGCCCTGCTCGGATCAGGCCAAAACTGGCAGTCCTACATCCTCCGAGTGGTCCTGGATTGCAAGAGGGTGCAGGGCCTCTAGTATCTTATTATTTGGCAAAGAGAGCCATTAAAGGATTCAAATACTGTATATGGCTTTTTAAATAGTTATTGCCAATAATGGAACTGTTTCTGCATATGACTTATTATACTTCTCCTAACTTTCTTTGTTCTTCCAGAAGATAACTCTAATGTGAATTTTAATTTACAGAATAGTTATTAAGGGATGGGCTAGTTTTCAGGACCTGTTTAGGAAGAGAACAAAGTAGAAGCCTAGTTGTTTTTTTTTAATATTGGGCCTTAACTGTCACCCTGGGAGAGTTCTGGAGAGCCAGGATCAATGCACACTGGGCCTAAAAGGCCAGTACTTTACACAACTGCTTCCATCAGTCATTGGATTTGGGACTACCTGGTAAGGGTGTAACCTTGAAAAATGTGTCTCTTCAGAGGCATTTCCTGGAGTAGATGATAGATTAAAGCTGGGGCAGAGTGTCCTTCTTTGAAAAAGGATGTTGGTGGTTCATTGCATTCATCACATAAGCAATACTCTGAAAAATCGACACACCAAAAAATATATAGGCTAAATTAAAGTATCTCTGGGTTATTTTGAAAGATATTTTGAAAACTATTGTCTTCTGAGTTTTCAATTAAAAACAAAGTATTCCTTAGTTAGAGGTAGATATGTGTTTTATTATAAACATATATTGACATCCATGACTTTATGTTGACCCTCTATGTGTCCTCCAAAGATGTAAAGCCCCATTCTTATTTATGGACAGCTAAAAATAATAAGACAAAATAACAAGGCTCTGATTTACTTAGAATTAATGTTCAATTGAATGCTTCGTGTAATTTGCTCTTAAACAATATCCTGCATTTGTGTGGCTTTATAGACTATGTTTTGGAATATATGTTTTCCTCTTTTAAATATAACTACCTAAATATTGCTTTTGTTAGTCATTCAGTGGTTAGTAGCAAATGCTGGACTAAACTAAGTGCCCTATAGACCTATTTATATAAAGTCTATTGCCTTGGTAACTAAGTGCTTCTCATTCAGAAAATAAACCAAATTGGAGGTGAGAGAAGGTTAGTGGCCTAAGGGATTCTTGCCATGTTAAAAGCCTGTTTGCTAGGAGTAAGAAGGGGAAAATAGAGAAATGATTCTTCAGTTGAACAGTAATTCTTAGTCGCTATTCATGGGTCAACTTGTTAAATAATCAGTTATCTAAAACAGGGAGCTTGTCTTAGGGTTTCATAATACTTACAATATTCATCATTTCATCTATTTGCCAAATAAACTGTGTTAAAAAATAGAGTGATCATAAGAATTGAAGAAAAATCATTATTCTTTGCCATCAAATAAAAACATCAACTCAATCTCATGTAGCATTTAAGAAAGATATGGTCAGGTCTTTTAGCTTTGTTCAATGATTTTTAGGCTGCTTTCTTTGTTAATGTTTTTTACTATTAGAAAAATGAAAAAGTCGGGGGTTTTAAAACATGATTTAAGAATTGAGAATTTGTCCTTAAAATTAAAGCAACCTGTGTGCTTTGTCATGCTCTCAGGTGTTTTACTCAAGGCTCCTAACATTCTTTTTTTTAAGCTTTATTTTAATTGTTTTAAAAGAGATTTCATTCTTTTTTTAAGTCTGAAATGTAAAAGAAGTCTTACAAACTTTATTTTTACTAAGCATGAAAACAAATATTTCCCAATAATTTTATGTGAAATATTTTCTCTCCTCCATCCCTTATACTTGTCATTAATTAACTTTAACTTCCAAATTGATGGCAAGATTTTAATGTAGATAAAAAGAAATTCTACTAACTAAATGTTGCATGTTAAAATGTATTTTGACATATTAAATGAAATGCTTTAATTTGGTAATGCAGTCATGAAGGATTTCTGAAGGCTGAGATAATTATTTGTTTGAAGTTTTCTCAAGCACTGAAATCAACCAGGTGGCAAAAAAATGGGTTGCTTCCTTCAGTGTGCATGATAGGACCATTATAAAGTAGTTAATTCTTATGAGGAGGCAGTTGTATCAAGTCAATGATTCCTTTTTTATACCAAATGATTTTTTTGTAGTCAGTATTAGGAAAGGTCATGACATCATTAGTGTGAGGAAAATAATCATCAAGAAGCCATTTCAAGCTTGCCTAGCAGCTACTAGCTGTATTTCATTATTAATACAGTTTACTTTCCCCTCTATATTAGTATAAGTTAGGATTTGAATCTACTTGTTGTTTGAGTATTGACTCTAAAAGTTTTCAAAGAGTTCATATATTGTGATCCTTATAAATTAAAGCATCAATAAGTCATTTGATACCAAAGAATTACTTCAATATTCAAGATTGTGAGTATTCAGAATCCAAAATAAACTGCTTTGTTTTAGTATAGCCTGTTTTGATTTACTTTTTGTCATTTAAGGTGAGGAAGTTTATGCAAAATTAGCTAGAAGTTAACAATTTACCTTGGCAAAATACTTGTTTAATTTGTTAGTGTTATTTTTCACTGTAGTAAACTTATTATGAAACTCATTATCACAGTGTTTTTCCTTGCTAAATTTAATTATATATTAAATTATATATACACACACTAGAGTCCCAACCTGTACCCTCTCCAATGCAGGAGTCCTCCAGGAATGTCTAACTATGGGATCAGGCCTAAACTGGCAGTTGCACATCCTTCTTGCAATTAGGACCTCTGACTCCTAACCACTCACCTGCCTGCCTGCCCAAACCACTCTGTCTGCCAGCCTGATCCCCCTAACTGCTCTCCCCTACTTGCCTAATCTCCTTAACTGCCCTCCCCTGTTGGCCTGGTCACCCCTAACTGCCCTCCCCTGCCCTCCTCGTCACCCCTATTAACATTTTTAAAATCTTACCCCTTCACACACAATTGTATTTGACTTCCTTATTGGCTTCTCCCTCTCACACAATTGTTCTCTCTCCTTTATGTAACACTTTTTCCTACTGACTCATCATTTATAAACTTTTCTCTCCTAATTATTTCCTACTTCTATTCCATCATCCTTCTTCCCATCTTTCTCCTACCCTTCCTCCTTCCCCACATTCCTTCTTTCCTTTATCTTTACCTCTGCCCTCCCTCCCCTTTTCCTCCCCACCTTAATGTTTTTCTTCTTTTCCTCCCTCAAACCTGCTTTGCTCCCTGCACCATTTCTTCCTTCTTCCCATTCTCTTTCTAAGCTCTACTGGCTTCCTTTTAAAAAATTGCTTCCCTACCTCTTTCTCTCTCACCCTACCTTTCCCATACACTCTTCTCTATATACTTCCACTGATTTAATATCTATCTATCTACCTGCCTAATTATTCGTTATCATTTATCTTTCTTATTTTCTGACTCCTACTTTTAAAATATGTCCCCAGTACACAACTACAGTGAGTGGCCAGATTATTATGATATCTGAACATATAATAATCTGGCCACTTAGTATATATATATATTAGAGGCCCGGTGCATGAATTTATGGGGTCCAGCCAGCCTGGCAAGGTGAAGGGGACATGGGTGGTTTGCTAGCCTGCCTTCTGGTCAAACTCCTGGTTGAGGGAACAATTTGCATATTAGCCTTTTATTATATAAGATATACACTCAGTGTCCAGATTATTATGCATTCAGAGATCATAATAATCTGGCTACTCAGTGTATACTTGATTTTCATTATACCTTCTACAGTTTGCTCATACAGTCTCTTTCCTTATTTAACTCTGTTCTCTACTGACACCTTTATAAAGTTCTTCCCTCCCTCCTTCCCTTCTTCCCCATCTTCCCCCTTCTCCCTCACTCTTTTTCTCTTTTTACAGGATAATTAAAAAATCTATGCCTTTCATCCTTGGTACTAATCATCCGAGAGATGCTAATTAAAACTATAATGAGGTATCATTTCAAACCTGCCAGAATGGCTACATCAATAAATCAGCAAATGACAAGTGTTGGTGAGGAAGTGGAGAAATGGGACCACTGGTGCACTGTGGATGAGAATGCAATTGTTGTAGTCACTATAGAAAACAGTATAGCATTTCCTAAAAAAATAAAAAAATAAGCTGCCTTATGACCCAATAATTTCATTTCTAGGTAGATATAAAAAAGAAATACAAAACACTGATTTGAAAGAACATATGCACCCCCTGTATTCATTTCAGCATCATTTACAGTTGCCAAACTATGAAAGCAACTCAAGTGCTCATCAATAAATGAGTGGATAAAAAAGTGGTGGCATATATATATATATATATATATATATATATATATATATATATATAATGGAATATCCATAAAAAATGAAACCTTACCATTTGTAACAGCATGAATAAAGTTTTAGCATATTATGCTGAGTGAAATAAGTCAGTCTGATGAAAACAAATACCATATGATTTCACTTATATGTGGAGTCTAAAGAACAATGTAAACAACAAAACAAAACAGAAACAGACTCATAGATACAGAGAACAGATTGATGGTTGTCAGAGGGGTGGAGGGTTGGGGGCCTGAGTGGAAAAGGTGAAGGGACTGAGAAATACAGGCTGGTTGTTACAATATAGTCATGCAGATATAAAATACAGCATAAGAAATATCCTATCTAATAAAAGAGTAATATGCAAATTTGACCGTACCTTTGCCACACACACAAGCCATACCCACAGCCACGCCCACCAGCCAATCAGGAGCAAATTATGCAAATAAACCCCAACCAAGACGGCTGCCGCCACTGAGAGCAGGAGGAAGGCTTGGGTTTCCCTGGCAACAGAGGAAGCCAAGCTTTCTGTCTCCCTAGGCCTCCACTCAGTGTTACAAAGTTTCAGTTATAAAAGATGCAGAAATGGCAGCAGCCACTGAGCTGGAGAGAACTTAGGCTTGGGTTTCCCTGGCAACAGAAGAAGCCAAGCTTTTAGTCTGCCATTGCTTGCCTAGGCCTCCACTCTAGGCTACAAAGATTCAAACAGAAATGACTGCCAGAGTGAGCATAAGGCTTGGCTCTGCTCCAGGCTACAAAGTTTCAATTGTAGACATAAATTAATCCCAGATCCCAGGGCCTTCACTTGGGTTGCTGGGGGGCGTGGCTGGCCTGCAAACCTCCACAGGCCTCTGGCCCAGACTGCCCCTCACCCCAAGGAAACCCCCACCCTGATCTGGGACACTTTTCAGGGCAAACCAGCTGGCCCCCACCCATGCACCAGGCCTCTATCCTATCTAATAAAAGAGTAATTTGCAGATTGACCATCACTCCAACACACAAGAGGGCTGCCTCCATGTGATCAAAGATCCTGCCTCCATGTGGACATAAGATGGCCACCACAAGATGGCCAGCAGGGGAGGGCAATTGGGAGGGACCAGGCCTGCAAGGGAGGGCAGTTGGGGGTGACCAGGCTGGCAGAGGAGAGAAGTTGGGGGCAAACAGGCTGGCAGGGGAGTAGTTAGACATCAATTAGGCTGGCAGGGTAGTGGTTAGGGGGTGCTCAGGCTGGCAGGCAGAAGCGGTTAGGGGCAATCAGGGAGGCAGGCAGGTGAGCAGTTTGGAGTCAGCAGTCCTGGATTGTGAGAAGGATGTCCCATTGTCCATTTAGGCCTGATCCTACTAGGATCGGGCCTAGACGGGCAGTTGGACATACCTTGAGGGGTCCCAGATCGGAGAAGGTGCAGGCTGGGCTAAGGGACATTCCCCACCCCTGGTGCACGAATTTTGTGCACCAGGCTCTAGTCTATAATAAAAGCAGAATATGCTAATTAGACCATACATCCTTCCAGATGACCTTCCAGATGAAGCTGGGGCTGCGAGGTTGCCTCAGGCTGATGCTAGCCACTGCATCTGTGAGGGCTGAGCCCCTTGTACAAATTTTGTGCATCAGGCCTCTAGTAGTCAATAATATTGTAATAACTATGTATTGTGTCAAATGGATACTGGAAATATCAGAGCGAACACTTAGCAAAGTATATAGTATTTGATTGTCTAACCACTATGCTGTACACCTGAAACTAATACAATAAAATATTAATTGTAAACTGTATTTGAAAAAAATAAAGTAAATTTAAAAATTTTTAAAGGAACCATTGAGGAACTGAAAAAGGAAAATAATAAATACATACTCCCAATGGAATGTGATTTCCCCTTGTCTTAATCCCTCTTTATTGTGCTTATATTTCTTGTATAAGAGTATTACCATATTTTCTGTGTATAAGGCACCCCACAATTTTCCAACCCAAAATTAAGAAATCAATATTTTAAACATAAACAGAACACATTTTTATTTAGTAATTAATAGAGGTAATGTTTACATACCAATACTATGATATTATGCAGCATATCACTTTATTCACCCTCTGTTACATCACTTCTTTCTTCTTCATGACTATTAGTACTACACATATCAATTTCTTCAACGTCTACTGTATCATTGCTGTCTTCTGAGTCACTGTTGATATATGTGACATCATCCTCATAAACTGGTGGCATTTTCTGAGCTAACTTTGTTCATGTTCTCATGCCAACCCTTCTCTTCTCATAAACTTGAAGCACCATTTTGTCCTTCCTGTAAAATCTACAATGTTCATTTCGCTTGCAAACATTCTTACCTGACACTGAATAGGCTTGGTTGGCACACGTAAGTCACTCTGGTGCTCTCCATAAGCCAAATCTTAAGCGTCTGCTCCAAGTTTGTCCATTTTTCTGGTTTTCCTCCTAAGGTTTATTCTTTTTTGGCACCTTAAAGAATTGTTCTTCATGTTTTCTCCACTGTCTAATCATACACTCAGTGGGAGGAGGTCCAAATGGTCAGTCTCTTTGCAGTTCTCTTTTCATGCTCTTTTGCATAGCTGATTACATTCAGTTTGAATTTTGCAGAGTAAGACAATCGCTTACTGGTATTTATCTTTTTATTTTATTTTTTTACATCTTTATGGGCCCAGAACTCTTGGGTCCCTGTTGCATCTGTGCACCCTTCATCTCCACTTCCAATTTTGGCAACAGTTGACATCAGTAACAATAAGGCTCATGATTGGAGGAAGCCTGTTTGACAAGGTCTGGGCAGCTATGCACCTGCACCTGCAAGGCTCCCTCCTTGGCTGCCTTCCTTGTATAAGATGCCCCTCGATTTTCCGTCTAACAATTTTAGAGAAAAACAGTATGTTATACATGAAAAAAATACAGTAATATTCTGCCTTGCATGTGATACTAAAAACCGCCTTACCTAAAAAAAGGGAAAGGAGAAGAAATAAAAGGCATCCAAATTGGAAAAGAAGTAAAACTGTCCTTGTTCACAGATGATATTATACTGTACAGAGAAAACCCAAAGACTCCATAAAAAAAAACAACTACTAGACTTAATAAATGACTTTGGCAATGTAGCAGGATAAAAAATTTACACCCAGAAGTTTCTGGCTTTTCTATGCACTGATAATGAACTCACAGAATTAGAAATTAAAAATGCAATCTCATTTAGCATTGCAACAAAAAAAATTAAGATACCTAGGTATAAACTTAACTAAGGAGACAAAGGACCTGTGCTCAGAAAATTTCAGGACACTAAAAAATAGATAGAAGAAGACCTGAAAAAATGGAAGACTATACCATGGTCATGGATTGGTAGAATCAACATCATTAAAATGTTCATACTGCCAAAAGCAATCTATAAATTCAACACAATCCACATTAAAATGCCAATGGCATACTTCAAATACCTAAAACAAGTTCTCAAAAATTCATCTGGAATGAAAAAAGACTCCGAATAGCTGCAGAAATCTTGATAAAGAAGAACAATATTGGAGGGATCACAATACCATATATACAGCTATATTAAAAAGCCACTACTCTTAGAACTGCCCGTTACTGGCACAAGAACTGACACATAGACCAGTGGGAACATAACAGAGAACCCATAAATTGACACAAGCTATTATGATCAATTAATATTGGACAAAGGATACAAGAGCATACAATGGAGTTAAGACAGTCTCTTCAATAAATGGTGCTGGAAAATTTGGTCAGATACATGCAAAAAATTAAACTAGATCACCAAATTACACCATGCACAAAAATAAACTCAAAATGGATAATGGACTTAAATGTAAGATGGGAAGCCATAGGCAACAAAATATCAGACATTTGTCATAGCAATATCTTTATTGCTATAGCTCCAAAAGCAATGAAAACTAAGGAGAAAATAAACAAATGGGACTACATCAAAATAAAAAGCTTCTGCACAGAATAAGAATCCATCAACAAAATAAGAAAGCCCACTTCAAGGGAGAACATATTTGCCAATATTATCTCCAATAAGGGTTTAATCTCCAAAATTTACAGTGAATTTATACAACTTAACAAAAGGAAGATAAAAAATCCAATAAAAAATGGTCAAAGAACCTAAATAGACACTTTTTGAAAGAGGACATACAGAGAGCCAAGTGACATATGAAAACATGCTCAAAGTTACTAATCATCTAAGAGATGCAAATCAAAACAACAATGAGGTACCACCTCATACATTTCAGAATGGCTATCATCAACAAATCAACTGAGGACAAGTGCTGGAGAGGATGCAGAGAAAAGAGAACCCTCCTGCACTGCTGGTGGGAATGAAGACTGGTGTATCCACAGTGGAAGATAGTATGGAGTTTCCTCAAAAAGTTAAAAATGGAACTCTTTTTGACCCAGTTTCCCCACTTTTAGGATTATATCCCAAGAAACCAGAAACACCAATCAGGATATACAGTATGCACCCCTATGTTAATAGCATCACAATTTACAATACCCAAGATATGGAAATAGCCTAAATGCCCATCAGCAGATAAGCTGATTAGAAAACAGTGGTACATCTCCACAATGGAATACTATGTTGCTGTAAAAAAGGAATTCTTACCATTTACAACAGCATGGATGGAACTGGAGAGTATTATGCTAAGTGAAATAAGCCAGTCAGTGAAAGATAAATACCACATGATCTCACTCATTTGTGGAATATGAAGAACATTATAAATGACTAGAGGCCTGGTGCACAAAATTCATGCACAGAGGAGAGGTTCCTCAGCCCAGCCTGCACCCTCTTCAATCTGGGTCCCCTGGGGGATATCTGACTGCCAGTTTAGACCTGATCCCAGGGATCAAGCCTAAACCAGCAGTCTGACATCCCTCTCACAATCCAGGATGACTGGCTCCTAACTAATTGCCTGCCTTCCTGCCTGGCTGCACCTACCTTGCCCCTCCCCCCCACAAGCCTGATCAGCCCTACCTTGCCCCTGTGCCTGCCTGATTGCCCCTAACTGCCCTCTCCTGCCGGCCTGATTACCCCTAACTGCCTCTGCCTGCCTAATCACCCCTAATGGCACTCCCCTACTGGCCTGATATCATCTCCAACTGCTGTCCCTTGCCAGTCTGATTGCCCGTAACTGCCTCTGCCTCAGCCTCCACCACATGGCTTGATCCAGAAGGAAGTCAGACATCTGGATGATAGCTGGTTGACCCGGTCTAATTAGCTTATTACCCTTTTATTAGTATAGATAGATTATATAGGATAGGATTTGCTTAAATGGGGGGAAAGCCTTTTTCAGCAGGAGGAGATTCTCATGCTAGACAAAAACACACAATCCCTATATCTGGACTAATAGCCATATGCACTATACTGCCAAATTGGTCATTAAAAAATTGAGTCAGTTTCTTACACCTTACACTAAATAGCTGTTGCCCTTAAAACCCCTCCTCAGTCTCCACCTTAGGTTCTGCCTTTATGGTTGACCCAGAGTAGGTTCTGATTGGTTGGTTTCTATGCCAGTCAGTATCACCAGGCCTCTCCCCAGGCATGATCATAGAGGTGTGGCTGATGAGCAGTCACCCCAGGCTTCTGGTGAGTGGGCTGAACTGCTGACCTCTGAGAGAGAGGAGGGGCGTGGCTGCTGGTGAAACTTAGAGAGAGAAGCAGGGTGATCAGACTGCTTCTCCAGGCCTTGCTAGCAACCACTGCTACTGCTGATCATCCCTGCCTCTCTCTCTCTCTTTTGTGCACTGAGAGGTCAGCAGTTCAGCCCACTCAGCTGCTGTGTGTGAGCCTTCTATTGTTTTGGATGTTATTACCCTGAAAAAAATATATATATATAACAAAAATAGATACAGGGGCAAAGAAGCATTGAACAGACTATCAAACTACAGTGGAAAGGCAGTGGAAAGTTTGTGTGGTGTGGAGGTAAGAGATCAACCGAAAGACTTATATCCATGCATACAACCACAACCAATGGATGCAAGAAACTGAGTAGGGGTGGGGTGTGAGGGCAAGTATCAGAGAGTAGGGCAGGCTGGGGAGAGGTCAATGGGGAAAAAATGAGATATATGTACTACTATTTGTAAAACCTTAAACAATTTTTTAAAAGGGAAATATTGCTTACATATATAGGTGTCTGATCTGATCTTCAGGTACTTTCATTCATGATCATCTTATAGGCAAGTGATTGTTTATTGATTAAGATATTTTCTGCCTATACATATTTACTGAAAGTACACCAGTCTCTTCACTTATATACTTTTCCTTTATTCCTACTGTTTTGTATTCCCACCTCCTTCATCCATGGTTAAATGAAAGTGAAGATGCATTGGCTTTTTATCTCCTGAAATAAACTATAAATAACAATGTAAAGTTGAAGGCAGTTCACAAATTAAAATTTATGACTCATAAATTTTGGTTTCTTTTTGATTTCTGGAGAGTTTTCTGTCTTCAGATTTGTAAAATATGTAAAAAGTCAAAAATAAAGCATTTCTATATTTGTATTTGTTTGCTCTTTGAATAGATTTAGAATGTTTTTTTCTGTAAGTTCAGGACCTCTTAAAGCACTATGCTGCTTAATAATTCTATTTTACTTTGTTGTGTTTTCCCATTTATTATGAACTAATTTCGTTAAAATGTATTACTGATATTAATGTTTAATATAAAAGAAATTTTCTGGGGTGGAAAATATTTTTAGGGAGTATTTTAACATAATGGAATGGGTTTTAGATGTCACTGCAGATAATGTTGAATTACTTTGATATTCTTTTTAGGTTGAGTCACTCTTCAAGAATAATCTTTTGATAGGCAGTGACATCTGCTAGAAAAGTGGCAAATGCTGCTTGCATTTGGTACACCAAATGAACAAATATAACTCTAGATAGAGTACATGAGTTGCACTCAGAGAAGTACTTGTCAAAATATCAAAATTTTCTCTACCTATTTCTTGACCCCAACAGTTTGATCCTAAACTAAAAAAGGCAAAAGATTATTCTCCATCCGTTTATTGTTCTTCAATATCATTGAGAATTGAAATCCCATACTTATTAGATAAAGCCTAGAAAAATGACCTATTTTCTCTCTCTCATATATGTGTATAATACACACACACACACACACACACACACACACACACACACACACTGAGTGGCCAGATTATTATGATCTCTGAATGCATAATAATCTGGCCACTCAGTGTATATTCTATATAATAAAAGGCTAATATGCAAATTGTTCCCTTGACCAAGAGTTCAACCAGCAGGCAGGCCGGCCAACCGCCCATGTCCCCTACCCCTGGCCAGGCTGGCTGGACCTCACTCATGCATGAATTCATCCACCAGGCCTCTAACTCTAATACACACACACACACACACACACACACACACACACACACACACATATATATATATACTGAGTGGCCAGATTATTATACATTCAGAGATCATAATAAATAATCTGGCCACTCAGTGTATAATTTAAATATTATGTTTATGTATATATATTCATATTCTGTTTTATGTATTATATATTTTATATACACATATACATTACCTACACATATATATGTTTGTTTTATATGCACATACATATGTGTGTGTTCACATGAGTGTATGTATCTTAATAAAGATAAAAGTGCTACAAATATAAAGTGTTAGTGCTATTTATTGGCTAGACTTAAGTTGCTATAATATATAGATCAAAATTTCTTCTCAGATAATCTTGAGAAAATTCATGATAGAACTTATTTCACAACTAGGTCCTAAGGTTTCCTTAAAAAAAGAGTTCTTTATTTTTAATCCAGCTTGATTGAGATATAGTTGACATATAACATTGTATATGTTTAAGATGTATATTATTTTATTAATATATATATATATATATATCAAAATGATTACCACAGTAAGGTAAGTTAACATATCCATAAACTCACAGTTACATTTGTGTGTGTGTGTGTGTGTGTGTGTGTGTGTGTGTGATGAAACTTAATATTTACTCTCTAAGCAACTTTCAAATATATGTTACAGTATTGTTAACTATAGTTAACATGCTGTATATTACTCCGCAAGAAGTTATTCATCCTATCAGTGGAAATTTGTACACTGGGAGAATCTTCACCCTTTACGCTCCTTCCCAAACCCACCTCTAGTAACCCCTAGTCTACTCTCAGTTTCTATGTGTTTGATGTTTTTAGATTTTACATACAAGTGAGATCATACAGTATTTGTCTCTCTGACTTATTTCACTTAGTGTAATGCCCCCAAGTTTAATCCATGTTGTCACAAACGGTAAGTTTTCCTTTATTCTATGGCTGGAAAAATATACCCTTTTCTCTATTCATTCATCGGTTTACAGACATTTAGATTGCTTCCATGTGTTGGCTATGGTGAATAATGCTACAGTTCTTCAATGAACATGAGAGTACATATATCTCTTCAAGAGAGTGATTTCATTTCTTTCAGAAGTGAGAAATATTGGGTCATATGGTAGTTTTATTTTTATTATTTTGTTGAACCACCATACCATTTTACATATTGGCTATACATACCAATAACCATTTCCACAAACAATGGTTTTCTTTCTCCACATTTCCTGACCAACACTTTTCTCTTATATATATTTTTAAATATATTTTATTGATTTTTTTACAGAGCAGAAGGGAGAGGGATAGAAAGTCAGAAACATCGATGAGAGAGAGACATCGATCAGCTGCCCCTTGCACGCCCCCTACTGGGGATGTGCCCGCAGCCAAGGCACATGCCCTTGCCGGAATCAAACCCTGGACCCTTCAGTCCACAGTCCGACGCTCTATCCACTAAGCCAAACTGGTCTCGGCTTCTCTTATATTTTTGATAATGTTATTTTAGTAGGTGCGAGATGATATCTCATTATAGTTTTGATTTACATTTTTCTGATCATTATGGATATCGAAGCACCTTTTCATGTACCTTTTATCTATTTCAATATTTTCTTTGGGGAAATGTCTCTTCAGTCCTTTGCCAACTTTTAATAAAATCACTTTTTTGTTTGTTTGTTTTTGGCTGTAGTGTTATATGGTTTCCTTATATGTTTTGGATATTAACTACTTATCTTTGTTATGCCCAGATTTCATGATCCCCAAAGACAACCAGGGAGCTGAAACGGATGCAAGAGCATAGAACCTTTATTACAAGCCCTGGCTTGGCCCTCTGGCCCTGCCGCCTCGGCAGTAGGAAGCCACAGAGAGCAAATTTCCCCACTCATGGTGATTTTATTGGGAGGTAGGGCCAGACTCGAATCAATGAGTTGGCTGATTCCAATTGGTTGGGTGATGGCTGGGGCTAGTGACGCAAATAATCCCTAACGCACATGACCTGTCCTGTCCTTTGTTCTTGCGCACAATCTTTCCCAATTGGCTAATTCAAAGGGAGGGGTTAGTCTTTGTGATTTTAAGATGACAGCCCCCAGGTAAGTTTCACATGACCAACATGGTGGCTGCCAAGTCACACAGTCCAAAATGGCAGCTGTCTAAATTGTTCTCTGCAGTCCCACTCTGCCCTTTCATTCCTCCCTTGTCTTGGAACTTATGGCTTTGAGCCAGGTTTCATTTCAACCTTCTGTTTTTACTCCTGAATGGTCAACATAAAAACAACATTCTTCCTCTAGGAATGCACATAGGCCTCCTTGCTGCATGAATACAAAGGCAGGCCCTGACTATTGCCAGGAAAAAGGGTGGAATCCCAGCAGTGTGAGTGACAGGAAACAAAGTCAACAGAGTTACTGACATCAGGGGGGTTGAATGCGCTGTAATTTGAGCTTGCTCCATTGTGTGATGAGGTTCTTCCGGACTGCAGAGGGATCAGCTGGGCAGACGTGAGTGTGGTGGACCCAGGTTGCGATGCCGTCTACCTTGAGAGCATTGGGTGTAGTCAGCACCATGATGTAGGGGCCCTTCCAACATGGCTCAAGGGTCTCCCGGTGGTGCCTCTTGACAAAAACCCAATATCCCCCTATCCACACTGACAAGGCTAGGGGTTGGGCCAGCCTCATCACGGAGGTGTGGCCAAATGTCCTCGTGCACCCTCTGGAGCCTTCTTAAGAGACAAATTTAGTAATATGATTTAAAAACCATGGTGTAGGGAGAGTTCTTTACCCGGTAAAGGGCTTATGAAAGGAGTGCTACCCAGTCCCCACCAGTCTCCATGGTTAATTTGGTAAGGGTCTCTTTTAGACTTTTATTTATTCTCTCTACCTGTCCTGAACTTTGGGGCCTATAAGCACAATGCAATTTCCAATCTGCCCCTATAGCTTTGGCTACTGCCTGTGTTACCTATGAAATAAAAGCTAGCCCGTTGTCTGACCCTATCATAGCAGGAAATCCATACCTGGGTAGGAAGTCTTCTAGCAGCTTCTTGACCACTGCCTGAACTGTTTTATGCTTGGTTGGGCATGCCTCTACCCATCCAGAAAAGGTGTCCTTCTCCTGCTGTACATTTCCTACCTTAGCTAAATTAAATTAATCTGAAAATGTGACTGCTATTTTACTGTCAAATTTAATACTCTAACAATAATCTTAGTGTACCCTGTAATTATTAATGGCAAGGATTGTTTTGTATTCTTGAGTAGGCCCTGAGCATCCTTGGTGCTAGCTGTTGTTAGCCAAGTTTCTGTTTGATGCCTTGGATCTGATCTGGGCTGGTCCAAGTCTTTGTCTGTTACCTGGGTCCCAATCTGAGTTGGGCGTGGAAAGTGAAGTAGTCATGGGGCAGGAGACCTCCCTCAGAAGGGGTGAGTGTTCAAGACCCTGCAATGCTGGGGGGGTGAGGTTCTATGCCCCACCTCTGTTGGCCCCCATATTCTCTCCTGATGGATCCTCTACTACTGTGCCTGTCTTAGGTTGTCCCTCCCATGAGGAATCTTACCCATCTCTGGCTAACCAGCCATCCTTAGGGGCCAAGCAGGGTGATGTGAGGTTCAGTTCTGTCTCCTTGGTAGCCTATGCCCATGTAGCTTCCATGCCCAGTACCTGCCTTGGGATCCCCTTGCCTGCTGGCGGGGCCCCAGCACTTGATCACATATCTTGGGGAACTCAGGTTTCCTCTCCAGGGAGGGCCCACCTTACACCATTGGGCCACAGACAGATCTATGGTACCAGCCATCACGAGGCTTCAACCTCAGCATGTACAGAAAACTCAGGCAACAGCTATGGGCAATTGGATTGTGAAAGGAGGATCCCTCCTTGGCAAAAGGGCCAACATAGAATGCTCGTTGCCTATTCAAGGAGGCCTTTCACGTCGTGGAAGGGATTAAATCTTTTCATGTCCCTTTTAAATTGCTGCCAATCATTCAAATATTTAGTTTATATGTTAGAAATAATTGTACAATATACTGTTGTAAGGATATTCTTTGCTTTAAGCCATGGCAATTCAATTTCAAACTGGCTGTCAATTTCTTTTTGTATAGACAAGGTCTAATTACATGTTTCTGTACCTCTCCTAGGAGCAAGTAGTGGTAGTAGACGTGTTTTAATTTTGCGTACCCTCCTTTGGTGTCCATGCAAGCCAGAAGAAGCCTTTCTTTAATTTTGCACACAAAGGAGTAGTGGTTTGAATTTGTGTCAATACAAAAGGGAAGCTGGGTGGTGACACCTACACCTACGTAATCATACTTTCTTGCTCTACCCCTGTTGCTCCTGGATGAACCAAGGTGTTTGGTATAAGGTGATTAACCCATATAAGGGTTCTTACCCATGAAGGGTCAGGAATATAAGTCCAAAATACTTTCCCATTTTGTCCCAGGTAATATTACCTAATATCACCATACAGCTAATTACTGCTAGCCTGGCAAGACGTTCTTAGGCATTCTTGGGGTTCTGGTTTTCTCACAAATTCACTCAGCCTTCTGTACCAGCCTTCTTTACCATGCCCCAGGGACTGTTTGCAATAGGGTCATTTGTACCAATAAAGGGAATTTGGGCCGTACTCGTGCTACTTGGGCTAAGGAAACTGCCTGCTCAATTCTTAGCAATTCATCCCTAGCTTCACCTGTTAATGTTCGGGGAGAGTAAAGATCAGAGTCACCTCTAAGTGAATTGAATAAAGTTATCATTTCTCCACCAGATCTTCAGATAAGGTCTCAGACAGTTAATGTCCTCTAACAATTTCTGAAAGTCATTTAAAGTTTTAAGACAATCTTATCTCCACCTTCTGAGGCCTGATGCATTGGTGTGCAATTATGGTTCCCGGATATTGGAAAGGAGTTCCTTTCTGTACCTTTTCTGGAGCAATTCTTAAGCCCCATTTAAGGAGCTCCTCTTCTAACTGGGAATACGTGGCCAAAGACTCCTCTTCCCGTGGGCTTCCTTTGGCTTGGATGGGCTCTCTAATTCCCTGATCATTGTTTCTCGAGCCTTGACCAGTCTGATATCCCATTTGGGTCATTACCTGCTGTCCTTTGCTGGTAATAATACACCCCTGTAAACCCTCTAAGACATCGCCGGTCCCATGAAGTTGACTGAAATTCCAGACATGATGGAAGGCTGAAACCATCCCATCAGTCCTTCCTCATCTTGCCACCTTAACAAGGTGGCACTACCATTGTACGTCATGAGAAACTCTCATCCCCCTACCTGAGCCCATAGCATCTGCTGTGGACTAACTTGGAGGCCAGAATTCTTTGCTGATAACACTAATATCTGCTCCAGTGTTCACCAGACCCCTAAATTGTTTTCCCTCTATTTTTAAATCAATCATAGCATGGGTTTTGCTAATTTTATGTATCCAATAGATGTCCGAGCTTCCAAATCCTTGTATTCCTCTTTTCCTCATTATAGCCTCACCTTGCTGAACATAAGGTACAAGTAGTATCTGAGAAAACCTTTGTCCTGGAGTAATTTACATAACAAGATTACATTCTAGCTTAGCTTTAATTTCTCCTTCATAATCTGAATCAATGACTCCAGGCAAAACAGTTAGTCCTCTTAAGGGTGTCTCCACTCCTCCCTAAGATGAATCCTAAAGTTCCCTGCGCCACAGGTCTACAAAACTTGCTTTAGGAAATGTCCTGATCTCACAATCAGCATTGGCATTTTCATTTAGCTGAAAACCTTGACTATAATTTAACAAGCTAATTTATAAAGTAACTTAAGTAGGTATCTTAAAAAAAACCAAAGAAACTTATTCAGTACAGTTTAGTTATCTTACTTATTGGTTCATATTTAAGACTCTGCTGTTGAAAATTTGGCTATATTTCAGAAATATAGACCAACACAAGTCCAATTATCAAAGAAAATATAACAATTTTTTTAAAAAGTTATACTTTAGGTATTTAATTACCATATTTATATAATCTCTCCTAATTTAATTTGTATTTTGAACTTCTAAAGCTGAAAAGTCAAACCTTTAGCTGTTCTTAGATTAATAATACTTTGTTTCTAAGAAAAATACAAGACATTATCTATTAATAGCTTCAATTTTGTCCTCTAGGTTTTTCTCATGAGGAAGCAATGCTCAGATTATTAAACACGTTTTTATCACTTGGTTAACAAGCCCAGGCTGCCTCTTGACCTTTAAAAAGGCCACTTTTTTCTCTCTGCATTGGGGTAGGGGGGGATTCAGTAGCTAGCCTGGACTACCCTTCTTCCTCCATTAACAAAGGGTGTAGCCAGTTACCTGGGCTATTAGATCATTATAATTAATGCATTATTTATCTATATTTTAACAATTCTGAGTTTTAAATCTAATTCCAATTATTTTAAGGCATTTACTTTGGATAAATTTTTTTAAAAACCATGGCGAAGATGAGACTCAGATGCCCTCTGGGGAGTGGTGTCCATATTGGATCGCCATGTGGCTCCCTTCCCCTACGCCGTCTAGATCCCAGGCTGGGTCCTGGCTGCACCGTGGAGGGTCCCGGTGCTCATGCTCCCCAAGCCCCAGCGGCCGCGCCAAGGAGCCCCGTGGGCAGCGGCAGCAGGGCCGAGCCAGCGGCAGACGGGACTGTGGGGGCCGTGCCCACACCTAGCCGCTTGTCTAGCCCCGGCTCCCTTTCCACCTCAGCTTCCACCTGCTGGCACCTGATGCCACGCACACCTCCAAGTCTTTATCCAGTACAATTAAATTTGCTAGATTTCCTTTAGCCAAATTAGTCAGCTTTCTAGCCGCCATCCAAAGACCTCCCATTAGAGCCTGGCAGTAGACCCAGAGCCTCCCCTTACCTTCTGCCCTGTTGAAATCCCATTCAGACCAAGCTAGAGGAAAACAAAGGTTTAAGATTCCCGTCCGCGCCCGGAACCAGCCACCGGGAAGGATCCTTCCCTCCCCCTCAGCAGCGGACAGGGAACCAGCCACCGGGAAGGATCCTTCCCTCCCCCTCAGCAGCGGACAGGATCCAAAAAGCTGCTGCTCTGTGCAGGGCGGGCTTAACTCCTCCTGCAAAGCAAGAATATGTCTACTGGCCCTTCTGGATCTCCCACACTGAGGTCGTTGGGTCTTCCCCTAATCTCTTTCAAATGATCAATCATAATACTTAAAGGAGTAGTCCACAGAATAAAACAGAACACAGAAAGCCACAGAGACTAAACAGACAAAGACACCCAGCCTCCTGACTCCTCGGAAGCAAAACTGGATGATGGCTGTGCACCAACCGCTTCTTCCCAGAGGTTTGAGGGAAACCCACTCCCCTCACGAGGGGCTTTTACACCCCTCCAGATGGAGGATCAAAGCGTCCCTTGATTCCTCCTGCCCAAGGTCTGCCAGCGCATCTGCTTCGACCATTTGGGGCTACAGACTTCAGACAGGACCTCGCATGGAACAGAAAACACAGACAGACAAACACCTACCACAGTCAATCAGGCTCTCCGGATCAGGGTCCCTTGTGGGTCTTGGGGATCCCGGACGGGCCCCCAAATGTTATGCCCAGATTTCATGATCCCCAAAGACCACCAGGGAGCCAAAACGGATGCAATAGCATAGAACCTTTATTACAAGCCTGGGCTTGGCCCTCTGGCCCTGCTGCCTGGGCAGCAGGAAGACAGAGTGGATTTCCCATACATGGTGATTTTATTGGGAGGTGGGGCCAGACTCGAACCAATGAGTTGGCCGATTCCAATTGGTTGGGTGATGGCTGGGGCTAGTGACACAAATAATCCCTAACGCACATGACCTGTCCTGTCCTTTGCTCTTGATTGGAGCTCAAGCGCACAATCTTTCCTAATTCAAAGGAAGGGGTTTGTCTTTGTGATTTTAAGATGGCATCCCCCAGGTAAGTTTCACATGGCCAACATGGTGGCTGCCAAGTCACACAGTCCAAAATGGTCTTTGCAGTCCCGCTCTGCCCTTTCATCTCATATGTGGTTTGTGTATATTTTCACCTGTTATGAAGACCGCTTTCTAATTCTGTTGATTTGAATTTGCTGTGCAGAAGCTTTTACGCCTGATGTGTTCCTACTTGTTGATTTTTGCTCTTGTAGTTGCACTTATGGTGTCTAAAAGTCAAGACCACTGCCAAGAAGCTCCCCCCTCCATGTGTTCTTCTAGTAATTCCAATGTTACTTCTCTTACATTTAAGTGTTTAATTGATTATGAGTTTATTTTTTGTGATACGTATGAGATAGGGCTACAACTTTATTCTCCCAGATAAATATCCAGTTTTCCTGACACCATCTATTAAAGACAATATCCTTTTCTCATAGATGATTCTTGGCTCACATGTCAGATATTATTAACCGTAAATTCGTGGGCTTATTTTTGGGCTCTCAATTCTGTTCTACTAGTGTATGTTTTTATTTTTCTGCCAGTACCAGGCTCCACTGATAACTTTAGCATTGTAGTATGATTTTCTCCGTAGTCTCAGATTGCTTTGGCAATTTGAGGTCTTTTTTATTTCATATGAAATTTAAGATTGTTTTTCTGTTTCTATGAAAAAATTGCCATTGTAATTTTCATAGGAAGTAGAATTTTTTAACTCTATTGAATTTATACAATTATTGAGATGGCATTTTACATATGTTCTCATTTTATCTTTACAACTGCAGACCAAGAAGTATAATTGAAGGTTGAGAAATTATGTAACATTTTTAAGTGGCAAAAGTGTGGAATGTTTACTGTGTTCTAAGTACAGTTCAAGTCAATAGGGATATATCAGTAAAATAAACTGAAATAAAAATGCATTCCTGTCCTGGGGGAGCTGTGAATCAAGTTTAAGGTTATTTAAAATAAAATAGGTAATATTTATAGTATGTTAGGTGGTGATAAGTGCTTTATAGACAAGGAAGCAAGCAAGAAGGGCAGGATGGCCTGAAAAGTGAGGAGGTAACAGCCAAAGTGCCCATCAGCAGATGAGTGGATAAAAAAAGATGTGGTATATTTATACATGGAATACCATGCAGATATAAAAAAGAAGGGTCTGTTACCCTTTGAGATAGCATGGAAGGACCTGGAGAGTATTAAGCTAAATGAAATAAGCAAGTCAGAGAAAGACAAGTATCATATGATCTCACTTGTATGTGGAATCTAATGAACAAAATAAACTGACCAACAAAACAGAAACAGAGACAAGGAATCATAGAATAGACTAATGAATTTCAGAGCTAAGGGCATGAGGGGATGGGAAAAGATTAACCAAAGAACTTGTGTGCATATATGCATAACCGCTGGACACATAAAACAGGGTAGTAGGCCTGGAGTGGGGCAGGGACAGGGTGGAGAGGGTCAATGAGGGAAAAAGGGGACATCTGTAATATTGTCAAAAATATTGGTAAATTTAAAAAATGAATATTAGGGAATGGTATTATTTGAGATAAATAATGCTAATTGTCAAAACAGATAAAACCTGGAAACTCATTGAGTTACTATAATCAAGTATCATTTTTCTGATTGTAGTTTAGGTGGCTCTCCTCCATTTTCTAGCTACACAGTTTGTTACACTTAGTCCCAAACCCTTGGACAGAACTAGTCACATGACCCCAATGTAACTAGAGGAAGCTAGGAAATGTATTTCAGCACATGGAATATTTTATCACAGGAGATGTCTCTTCCAGAGAAGGCTTCATGAACAAGGTATTTGTGCTAAGGCTAAACTAATTTTTCATCTGTATTTTAACATGAAAGCATTTAAAATGAAAATCCTAAAAGCCCTTAGGATCAATGATCAATACTATATTTCATTTAACTTCTTCACAAGAGCAAAACTTCTACTAGTTTCAGATTCATTATGTGCCTTGTAATAGAGATGGATACACTTGTTTCTAAAATGTGTCCTCTTACATTTTTAGAGATGATATTTAAATTTCCTAGCATATAAATAATATAGCAGGGCAGAAAAGTAGTCAAGAAAAGAAAAAATTAGAAAAAATATTAAATTAAATATATTGTGTCATTTTAAGCTGCCACATGTTTCTTGTAATAGTGACTACCAATGTGACTATGAAGAACTATTTTCTATGTGCAAGAAACATAGTAGAATATAGTTTGCTGATGGCATAATTTAGGAAAAGTATGCTATAATACCCATAAGAAGTCACCTCAGCATTGAGTTAATTTGCCATCTAAAGTCAGTTAGATGAATTTTTTTCTCAGAATTGATCATCTAGTTTACTGACCAATTTTTGTAGACTTTGCAAATAATAAGACCATTTCTGTTATAGTACAGAATAATGAAAAACAAGCCATATTCAATTTACTTGACTGTTATTTTTTAATCAGTATTTTTGTTGCAGAAATTACCAGGTGACTGAAAAACAATGGGCGCTCGGAAAATTCAGGAAAAACCCTTTATTTGCAGATGCATTAGTGTGGTGATTCAGGGAAATCAAGCTCCAAAGCCTGAACACTGAATGTGGTGGGGGTGGGGAGGCTTTCCCTTTTTATCCCCCCAGTTTCTTTGTCTTCCAAAAATGTACCAGGCTTCTGGACTTCTGGACTTTTTGTGGGCTTTGCAGTCCCATGGGGTTGGAATGGGGGAAATGAGATTACGACCAACATCTCAGGCTAGCTGGTGCCAGTAGTTAATCTTCTGTGGAGGCTTTTTATTGCCCCTTCTGATAAACAGGTTCTGCAAGGCTAGCTTGACACAAGTGGAAAGGGGGTTGGGGCTAGCATGCATAGCATCGGAATGCAGGTTGGGGGGCTGCTCAGGCTGTCTGCACATCCCCCTCCTCAAGATTTTCTAGCTGATTTTTAGCAATGGGGATTCAATAGAAGACTCAAAGCTAGGGAGTAGGGTATTCAGCAGCACAAGTCTGTTTCATCTTCATCACCCAAGGTATTGTAATGGCAGTCCAGAGTTCTAGTCTGGAGTAACATCTGGGGCTTCAGGGCTTATATCAGCTGTTATAAAACCCGTGGGCTTTCTTAGAGGAAGGAAGAGGGAGTCTATACAGGACTTTTTAATTTCTGGCTTCAGAGAAGTTCAAATGGTGAGAAGCACATCTCAGGCTCCCATCCATTTCTCCTCCAGTTGGCCCATCATCCTTGCGCGGCTTATGTCTGTCTAATTGTCTAACACACCCCCTCAAGGATCTTGGGTCTGTATTTTTTCAGGGAAAGTGGGTGTCAGTGACCTCCACTTAACTGCTTCAATGTTGAGGAGGGAAGAATGTTTCTTTCAGATCCAAGAGACCCTTGCTTTCTGTCAGATGGATGATAAGTCCTGAGAACAAAGGAGGTGGGCTTGTGACCTGGCAGAAACAAACTGTATTATAAAATTTAGTATCATTGAGCAATTAGAACAGGAATAATTACAACAAATGGTCTGGTGGAAGGGAAAACAAAAGATTTCAGTTCTAAAAATTTCCTATTGAAAGAGAATTTTTCTCCTTAAAATCACCCTAATTTTTATTAACCAAATTAAGACCAATTCAACTATTACATTAAATCTAGTTTCAATTTGGCCTGACCACGTGCATCAACACAAGAATGGTAACTGACCGCCTTTGCTGAAATTCCATGATTGAATCTCAATGTGCCCCATAGAGCAAAGAAGCCAAGCCATCCAGGTGCCATCACTCCTGCCTGAAATATCACCTGGGTTAGGTGAATTCCTCAACAAGATCTGTACCTGCAGTGTCTCCACCTGGGCCCATGCTCTAGGATTAAAGGCCCACCTCAGCAGCTCTTCTAGTTGTCGTGGCCTAGAGTGCATGAGGGGATTCGTCAGGGAAGCAAAGGCGCCCTCGCTGCTCCCCATTCACTCTGACCAACTGCCAGTAATGGCAGGGTATGGGCCTGATGTTCTAGGACCATTCATTTTCGGGGCTACCAAGCAAGATACCAGTATTTCTCCATAGCACTCTTATTGGCTTCAAGTCTTTAGAGTCCAGGCATGACTCTTTTAAACATCACACTCCAGTCAAAGTTTTCTGTCAATTAAACCACCATTGGAACCAGTCTTATTGAATTTTTGCAAAGAAATGCATTGCCATGATTCATTCATTAAAAACTGCCAAGTTTCAAAAGAATCATAGAGGGAGAAAAATACACTAACTTGCTTTAAGATCTTCTGATTTTCCTTGCCAGGCCTTTCCATGGACTCTTCAGAAGATGTAATATTTCCCCAAATGCATTATAACAAAACAGTAACTGTTTCCAAATGACAAGAATAAATTTAAAATGACACGGTTATGGATTTTACTAGAGGCCTGTGCATGATTCATGCACTGGGGGTGGGGGTTCTCTCAGCCTGGTCTGTGCCCTCTTGCAGTTCCTCCACTTAACTGCTTCAGTGCTGAGGAGGGAAGAATGTTTAATCTTATTTTTGAAGAATTATTAATCTTAATTTTTGGAGCCCTAGATGAACGTTCTTTAGCGCTGCTGTGGAGGCTGGAGAGGCTCCTGCCACCACCATTGAGCTCTCCAGCCTTAATCCAGATTCTGACTGAGTAGCTCCCCATATGGGAGTGTGCTGACCACCAGGGGGCAGCTCCTGCATTGAGCGTCTGTCCTTTGGTGGTCAGTGCATTTTATAGCGACCAGTAATTCTGCAGTTTGGTCAATTTGCATATCCCTCTTTTATTATATAGGATTATAATGCAGATGGCATGGAATGTTGTCCTTTCTGTAAAATTCAACATTCTATAGTATTACAACCAATAACCATTAGTTATAACTGTATTTGACAAAGTTTCCTATGTACCTTCAGTATAAAATTTTCCTTCATGAAAGAGAAAACAAACATTCAAGGCATTTCAGAGCCTACTTGGATGTCTAAAGCCAAGTCTAGGTCAAGAGAAAGTTTATTAAAGTTCAAATTGTTGAAGGATTGTTAGACTTGGTTTTAACAAAAAGTCATATATCAAAGTGAATTAGACACGAACATAGGCTGATAAACTTCCATTCCCATGATTCAAAGATGGTTCTTTTTTATGAAATACCTGATTAATATAACAATCATTTTATTAGAAAAGAACTAACCAAAATAAGGCTTCTTGTCTAACTTCATTTGTCCTTGGGTGTGGACAGCAAATGGCACTAGTTGGATTTCTGCTATCAATCTCCCTGAGTAAATTGACATAAGTTATTTACCCTCTGTTTAGGGAGGCAAAATGAAAATCATTTATTCTTAAGCAACCTCAGTTTAGGGAATATGGGATTTACTAGGTGGCTCCAAACTGCTTGGCATCTGGATTTTCTAGATGGTTGACTATCTCAGTTTCCCTGTTCTGCTTGTCCTGGCTTACTGGCCTCTATCATTTATATAAATTCATTTTAACATTTCTCTCCCTACAAACATTCAATAAGTTTCACAAACATTCTTGTAATTTTCATAAACATTCATGTAACTTTGACTTACTTTCTTTTTCCTTCAAAATGCATATCCGTGTCTATACTTTTTCTATTACATTGAAGTCATATTTTCTTTCCAATTAGTTAGAATTATTAATCTTAATTTTTAGGTGGCGTGTACATTGAGTGGCCAGATTATTATGATCCCTGAATGCATAGTAATCTGGCCACTCAGTGTGTGTGTGTGTGTGTGTGTGTGTGTGTGTGTGTGTGTATTAAAGGCCCGGTGCATGAATTCGCACATGGGTGGGGTCCGACCACCCTGTCCAGGGGGAGGGAACATGGGCAGTTGGCTGGCCTGCCTGTTGGTCAAAGTCCTGGTTGAGGGGAAAATTTGCATATTAGCCTTTTATTATATAGGATATACACTGAGTGGCCAGATTATTATGCATTCAGAGATCATAATAATCTGGCCACTCAGTGTAAGTAATTAACATTGCTCAGATTACCGATGCATTCATATTTTAAGAGTGATTTCCAATAAAACACAAGACTTATTCATTAACAAATTCAACATCATCCTCTAGATTCTCTAGAGGAAGCAAACTCAGAGTAATTAATGTTTCAGTATCCTGTTATTTCAAAAATAACCCAGCAATGCTCTAAAGCCTTTAAGTTATCAAAGGCTTTGGAAAATTATGTATAGGCCTAGGAGGCTGGAGAAAAAGGAGGGGAGAGAAGGGAGCAGGCTCTGCAGTCTGTTCCCAGACCTCTAGCTGCTTGGATTTAAAACTGCCACATTTTTCCTTAGAGATAACATGCTAAGGTTTGGGTGATAATGAGTTCAGCTTTATACAGTAGTCAGACTGTTAAGTAAAGAAACTGTTTCATGGGAAGTGGATGAAAATGTAGCCTTGGAATATAAAGGCCCAGTGAGAGGTCCCTTCCTATTTCTATATGACCCATATGTTAACCTGGTTTTGGGTTGTCTTTACTGTTGTGGCTTCTGTTTCTGGCCCTCTGGGCCAGCCCCTTCCCTGGGCCACTTGTTCTACAGTTGTGAATATTATGTTAGCTTTCTGTTTCTGCCTTTCTTATCTTCTGAGCCTATTTTAACAGCTCTTCTATCCTTCCAGTTCTCTAACATTGCAGTTTTCTTGAGATGTCAGGCAAGTTATTGGTGACAAAATGTAAGCTTTAATATTTCTTGGCTCAACAGGCCCTTGGGGTCTGGCCCAGAATACTTTCTCATTTAATCTTTTAGTCTTGGTAAAATTTGGAAGGCCCTTCTTCTTTGCATTGCTGAATATTGAAGGCTTTATTTAGGTTCTAAGACCAGGAAACTGATTCCTTAATTCTTTTTTTTAAAATATATTTTATTGTTTTTTTACAGAGCAGAAGGGAGAGGGATAGAAAGTCAGAAACATCGATGAGAGAGAGACATCAATCAGCTGCCTCTTGCACGCCCCCTACTGGGGATGTGCCCGCAGCCAAGGTACATGCCCTTGCCAGAATTGAACCCGGGACCCTTCAGTCCACAGTCCGACGCCCTATCCACTGAGCCAAACCGGTCTCGGCTGATTCCTTAATTCTTTTAATTATTAGTTCCTAGAGAGATCTCTCATGTTGTTCAGGTCCCACTGAGACTCCTGGGTTTGGAAATTTTACATCTGATGGAAGCACAGCAGGGCCATCCAGGTGCTCCCTTTCCCAGATAGCTATAGAAAACCTTCAAATAAGTCCCCCTTCTTTTCCTAAGAATAATATTCCCAAGATAGACATGAACTCAGGTCTATTATACATTTTGGGCCCAAAATTGAATCAAGCAGGTCAGTGAAGCCATGGAGCTTTTCCAGGGAAAGTCTTAACTTTTTTTTTACATAGCTTCAACTCCTTTCACAATCTAGAAAAACTGGTTTCCAGTAGCATAGAGGCCTCAGGGATTGTTGAAGCCTTATCAGGCTAGCACTCCTCCTGAGGGGGAGGCTGGGATTGTAAATAGCCAGGTTAGATGTTCCCTCCCATTGTCCCCCAGTTGCATGGGGAGGGGCAGGCAAGGCAAGAATGCTCTTGTTCTCTTTTAAACTTCTCTACCTTTACAGGGAGAAGGACGACTGGCCCTATCCTCTAACAGAGAGCAGAGTCAATCTCCTCATGAACGACTGGACTATTATTAGTACTAGGGGCCCAGTGCACAGAATTCATGCACTGGGGGTGGGTGGTCCCTCAACCCAACCTGCCCCTTCTCACATACTGGGACCCCTGACAGGATGTCCAACTGATGGCTCACCCCCCTCCCCGAGCCTGCCCAAGGCCTAAAGCCTCTGGGCACCCAGCCATCATCTTGCTCAGCTCAGCCCCAACTACCTGCGACCACCCGGCCCCAGGTACTCCCAGCCGCCATCACCACTGCTGCTGCTGCTGCTGCTTCCCCTCACAGTGCCCCGGGGCTGGGTGCTCACCACCACTGCTATTTCATCTCCACCCATGGGGCCGCTGCTCATGCCACTTGGCCCCGCCATCGCTCCTGATTGGCTGGTAGCATAGCCAATCAGGAGCTAAGGTACAGTCACATTTGCATGTTTCTCTTTTATTATATAGGACTAGAGGCCCGGTGCACAAAATTCGTGCACAGGGAGGGCAGGTGATGTATCTTTGCCCAGGCTGCACTCTCTCCAATATGGGAGCCCTCGAGGGATATCTGCTTGCCCATTTAGGCCCAATCTCAATGGACATCCCTCTCACAATCCAGGACTCCTGGCTCCCAACTACTTGCCTGTATGCCTTCCTGATTGCCCCTAACTCCTTCTGCCTGCCAGCCTGATCACCCCCTATCCACTTCCCTACCAGCCTGATTGATGCCTAACAGCTCCCCTGCCAGTCTGTTTGCCCCCAGCTTTCCTCCTCTGCTGGCTTGATCACCCCTAACTGCCCTCCCCTGCATGGTTGATCACCCCTAACTGCCACCCCTGCAGGGTTGATCACCCATAACTTCCCTCCCCTGCTGGCTATCTTGTGGTGGCCATTTTGTATCCACATGGAGGCAGGATCTTTGACCACATGGGGGCAGCCATCTTGTGTGTTGGAGTGCTGGGAGTCAACCTTGGAATGTGCTTCATTCTCAGTCAAGAACTGCCCATTATCATGGAAACATTAATCTGTTGCTCAACCCAGCCTGTATAGCAGAAACCAGGGAAGAGCAAAATAAAGTCCCTAAAAGATAGAAAGCCAACATTACATTGCAGACACACAGACAGAAACCTTACTAGCTAAGAGTTTCTGGTGGCTAACATTCTGAGAGAAAGCGCAGGAAGAGTCCCCAAGATAAAAAAAAATATATTGGCAGCTACTGGGACTTTCCTGGATTCTGTATCACAAGTTCAGCACCACAACACCTAACTGGCTTTCCCCAAAGCAGGAGTTGCCCCATCTTTAAGCAAATTAAACAAACCTCAAAGAGACACAAAACATCAACAAACATTCTTATACAGGCACATGCAACACACTAAAAGTTTACACCACACAGCAATGTCTTCTCTCCCTGGTTCGTGAACTACCCCTCCCCAGAATCTCAGCATTCTCCCCAATGTGCCATTTTGGGAGAATGTACTTCCCAGGCCTGAAATTTCTGTTTTTCATCCTTAACCAGCTGGGGGGGCGGGGGGCGGGGGGCGGCTGGTGTTGAGTAGAGGCATCTGCATTGCAGGCAGTGGTCTGGGCCCTTCTTAAAATTCATTAGCATACATTTTAAGGCAGTGACTTTAGAGGAAATACTTCTCATATTTGCAGGTGTAGTCTCCCCCAGTTGAATGGAGACATAGGACAGATGCAAGGTAACTTTCGCTTCATGCAGATTTTCACACTCACATTCACACACCATTCAGTCTGAGTTTGACCTCCACAAATGAAAAGTTCCTGAACTGAGGCAAATATGGGGCTAGGAAGCATATGCATCAGAATGCAGGTTGCGGGGAGGTATCAGGCTGCCTTCACACTTTAACTTGAGAAGAACTCAAATTATATTATTTTTATAGCAGTGGAAAGAACAGTGAAATAATATGTCCTCTCTTTCTACATTTCCCTGCCTCCATGAGGAATGTAGATTTTAGAGAATATTTAGATAACCATTGACTAAATGACTCAGGTATTCCAAAGAATGTCAAAATAGATGCCTATATGGTATTGAGAATACAAAGAGGTTTAATTATTTCTGAGTACCTGCTGCCCTACTCCTTTCAAAAGCACTGGTGCATATACACAATGGATCACTATCTACACTAATAAAGGAGAAATATGGAAATTGACCATACCTCTGTTACACACATAAGACAGTCAGGAGTGAGTATGCAATTTAACCCAACAAAGATGGTAGGGTAATTTGCATCTGTAGGCACAGAGTAGCTGGGCAGGGCAGGATGCCTGCTGTGAGGGGGAAGGTGGGGAGTGGAGGGAGCTATATGAGAGTGGTGCTCTGGCCAGGAGCAAAGACTGCAGGCTCCCAGGTGGCCTGGGGTGAGAACCTGCAGGCTCCTGGGCAGCCAGGAGCAAAGCCAGGGGAACGAAAGTCTATTCTTGCATGAATCTTCATGTAATGGGCCTCTAGCTAATCCATAAGGTGAAATAAGTCAGAAAAGGCTAAAAATTATATGATTTCACTCATATGTAGGCTATGATACTGAAACTCTTGGACATAAACAGCAATGTGGTGGTTTCCAGAGGGAAGGGGGTAGGAGGTAAAGGGGGTCCTTATATATGGTGACTGGAGAATATTGAACTTTGGGTGGTGGGCACAGATTATAATATACAGATATGTGTGTTTTTTTGAAATTTCTCTTTATTGTTAAAAAAGAATTTGTTTAAAATCTCTCTTTATTGTTACAGATGTCCCTTTATTTTTCCATTGTCTCCTTCCATCCTACATCCCTTTTTCCCAGGTTTTCACCACTCTGTTTTCTGTGTCCATGGTCTAGGCATAACCTATAAAATAAAAAAGAAATATGCAAATGTGACTGTACCTTCACTGCACTACCAGCCAATCAGGAGTGTGGGGTGTAGCCACGGCCCGCTGGGTGCAGTATGGAGCCGGCAGGGGGAGTGGCCACAGCACACAGGACTGAAGTCTGTGGTGCTGGGCAGCCAGGGGAAGGAAGGCCTATTGCATGAGAGACGGGTGCAAAATTTGGAATGCCTCTGTGTCATTCCAATTTTAGTATATGTGCTACAGAAACAAGCATGCTACAAGCTCTGCTTGCACGATATTTAAGGGCCGGTGAGATCCTTCCTTTTCAGATAGTGACTGACTGAGTCATGGTTTTTTTCACAGTGACCTCGGGATGGTTAGGAGAATTTGATGTTACGGGATCCCCTCACAAGGCTTGCATGTTGGTTGCTCTGATAGTTAGGCTACGACTGAGCTGTGGGGTTTACCTCTCATGTGGGACATGCAAATGAATGCCGGGGGCACCTTGGGTAATGAGCGCAAGGTAGGGCTGTGAGTCCTCAGGCCCAGGTGCTGGGTTTCGAGCTCTGAAGCCAGGCAGCAGTTTGGGTCCAAGCCCCAAGCCCAGCGCCCACGACAGAGTTGACTACTGGCCTCTGGAGCATGCGGAGACCCTGGTGTCTGCTCCCATGTGCAGCCCAAGGGTCCTTACATGCCCCCTAGCCCAACGCCCATGACAGGGCTGACTGCTGGCCTCCAGAGACAGGAATGTTCCCGCCCCGACCCCAGCTGCTTGCAAGCGGTGCTTCGGGTCCATGCCCCTAGCCCAGCACCCACGATAGGGCTGGCTGCTGGCCTCTGAAGCATGTGGAGACCCTGGTGGCCACTGCCCCGCAGCCCAGCGCTGTCCTTAGGCCCTGAGTGACAGGTGTCCCAGAACACTCCCAGTCACTGTGGGACTATGGGTGCAGCAGCCAAGCTGCTAGAAGTGGGCTCTGAAGCCAAGCAGCAGTTTGGGTCTACACCCCCAGCCTGGTGCCTGCCACAGGGTTGGCTGCTCGCATCTGGAGCATGCGGAGACCCTGGTGGCCGCTGCCATGTGTGGCTGAGGGGTCCCTGCATGCCCCCCAGCCCAGCGCCCACGACAGGACTGACTGCTGGCCTTCAGAGACACGGATGTTCCCGCTCTACCCCCAGCGGCTTGCACGTGCTCTGGCACAACATTGATCAGCTGCCTCCTGTACACTCCCCACTGGGGATGTGCTTCAACCAAGATATATGCCCTTAACAGGAATCAATCCTGGGTCCCTTTAGTCTGCAGGTCCACAGTTTATCTGTTGAGCCAAGCTAGTTCCAGTGTAAACACCTTTTCTGACCACTCATTGGTTAAGCTCCTGTACGCCGCCACTGGCAGTGTTCTTAGTAACTTGGGTTATAAGAATCCAAGAAGGTGATCTAGGTTTTTCTATCATACTCCTGGACGGAAAAATGAAGGTCTGCTGCTGGAGGGGCTAAGAAGTTTCATATCCTGCCCTACCTTCTTTGGCTCAGTCGATAGAGCCTCGGCCTGCTGACCACAGGGTCTGGGTTCGATTCTGATCAAGGGCATGCACCTATGTTACAGGCTCCTCCCTGGCTGGGCCCAGGTCAGGGCTCATGCAGGAGGCAACCAATCAAAGTGTCCCTCTCACATTGATGTTTCTCTCTGTCTCTCCCTCTCTCTTCCACACTCTATAAAAATCAACGGAAATGTATCCTCAGGTGAGGATAAAAAAAGAAAGAAAGAAATGTCACATCCTATGAAAGACACATCTTGAAAATGCCTAAAGAAAGTTGTCATTTTTTCACAGTGAAGGGACTAGAGCCCATGTTGATAAAAACTTCTTGGCGGCAGCAGTGGCTGGCAGTGGCTGTAGCAGCAGGGTAATGGGGCTGGCGCTTTCCTTTCATCAGCCCGGTCACCTCCCACAGAGGGTGGCCAGACTGATGGGGAGCGGGCCTCAGCCATCAGTAGGACATCTCCTGAGGGCTTCCATTCTGTGAGAGAGGGAAGGCTGAGCTGAGGGAACCTCCCACCATGCACAAATTTAGTCTCTGATACTTCTATTATAGAGAAAGAGCAAATAGCAATATGCAATTATTTCCTCTAATATGCAATTATTTCCTCTAATTAATAGCCTGTTTTCTGTGTCGATGGGCTAGGCATATCTATAATAATAAAAGTCTAATATGCTAATTAGATCAGACAGCTGAATGGCATTCTGGACATCCTTCCAGACGACCTTCTGCACAAAGCCAGGGCAGCAAGGGCCAAACCCCTTGCATGAATTTTGTGCATCAGGTCTCTAGTCTATACTAATAAAAGGGAAATACGCTAATTAGACCGGGTCAACAGGACATCTTCCAGATGTCAGATTTCCCTTTGGACAGTTAGGTGGTGACCAGGCCAGCAGGTTACCAGTTAGGGTTGTCCAGGTTGGCAGGGGACGAGTTAGGTGGTGATTGAGCTGGCAAGCAGAGGTAGTTAGGGGTGATCAGTCAGGTAGGTAGAGTGGTTAGGGATAATTAGGCAGGCTGGCAGGGGAGCAGTTAGGGTGCAGCCAGGCTGGCAGGGGGAGAAGTTAGGGGTCGACCAGGCCAACAGAGGGGCAGTTAAGGGGTGGCCAGGCTGGCAGGGGGCAGTTAGGGGTGACCAGTCTGGCAAACAGAGATAGTTAGGATGATCAGGCAGGCAAGCAGGTGAACGATTAGGAGCCAGTGGTCCTGAATTGCAAGAGGGATGTCTGAAACATCCCCAATCAGCCCCAATTCAAGGCTAGGCTGAGGGACCCCACCTTTGCCTGAATTCATGCACCTGGCCTGTAGTATTCTTATAAGTCCCCTTGATTAATCACTCCTGACCCACCCAGACTTGCTACTAAGATTCCTCCATGCTTCTATGACCCCAGACTTGCTACTAAGATTCCTCCATGCTTCTATGTCTCTGGATCTATTTTCTTCATCAATTTATTTTGTTCATTAGATTCCACATGTGAGTGAGATCATGTGATACTTATTGTGGCTATAGTGTATAATACTACACTAAACATAGTGATGTATGTATATTTTCAAATTAGTATTTTCATATTATTTGAATAAATACCCAGAATTAGAATTGCTGGATTATATGGTAGTTCTATTCTTATGATTTTGAAGGGCTTCTGTACTGTTTTCCATATTGGAAGCACCAATTTACATTCCCACTGACAATGTATAAGGGTTTCTTTTTCTCTACATCCTCTCCAACAATTATTTCTTATATTTTTGATAATAGACATTCTATCAGGTGTGAAGTCATAAAAAATGAAATATTGCAATTTGAGACAACAGGGGTGGACCTTGAAGGTGTTATATTAAAAAAATAAATCAGAAAAAAAAAACCAAAAAACTATATGATTTCAATCATATGTGAAACATACACAAAACAAACAAACAAAATCAAACTCATAGCTACAGACAACAGATTGGTGATTACCACAGGGGAAGAGGACAAAATGAAGTCAAATGTATGGCCAAGTATAGGAACTAGGATTTAGTCCTGAGGACACTATATTATACTCAGATATCAAATTATAGTGCTTTATACCTGAAACTTTATAATGTTATTAAAGATCTGGTGCATTAAATTTGTGCACTCGGGGGGAGGGTCCCTCAGCCTGACCTGCACCCTCTCACAGTACAGGAGCCCATGGGAAGCAGGCCTAATCCAGCAGTTGGATATCCCTAGCATTGCCACAGAGGAGAAAAAGGCTCCCGTCACTGCCGCTGTGTTCACCAGCCGTGAGCCCAGCTTCTACCTGAGCAGCATTCCCCCCATGGGAGCACACTGACCACCCTGGGGCAACTCCTGCATTGAGTGTCTGCCCCCTGGTTGTCAGTGTGCATCATTGCAACCAGTCGTTCCATCGTTTGATCAATTTGCATATTAGCCTTTCATTATATACGATTAACCAATGCTACTTCAATAAAAACTTTTTTTCAAAATATTTATGCTAATAATTTCTAATTGTATGATCATGGACAAGTAGCCTAACAGCATATTGGCAAGTAAGGTGTTTTGAGTCAAAGATTTCTTATTTCTCAAATGGTTATTTTAACCCTTTCTAACAAGTTTTTGTAATCTTAATTCCATGTGATCCTTGTAAATTATTCAATTAATCTTTTTTCTTTCCTTTAAATTATTTTAAATATTGGCCAGTGATATAAAAATATATACTCATAATGCAATTATTAAACACAAGTGGAGAAACAGAGGAAGGCAAAGGTCTGAATATGTTCAGTAAATGGTGATTAATAAAGTTTTTAAGTATATAATCCTATCTAATAAAATAGTGATATGCAAATTGACCATCATTCCCACACACAAATTGGCCACCTCCATCTGGTCAAAGATGGCTACTCTTATGTGGACACAAGATGGCTTCCAGGGGAGGGCAGTTGAAAGGGCCCTGGCCTGAAAGAGAGGGCAGTTGGGGGCAACCAGGCCTGCAGGTGAGAGCAGTTAGGGGCGACTAGGCTGGCAGGGGAGGGCAATTAGGGGCCATCAGGCCAGTAGGGGAGCAGTTAGATATCAATCATGCTGGCAGGGGAATAGTTAGGGGGTGATCAGGCTGGCAGACAGAAGCAGTTAGAGGCAATCAGGCAGGCAGATAGGCAAGCAGTTGGCAGCCAGAAGTCTTGGATTGTGAGAGTGATGTCTGACTGCCCATTTAGGCCTGATACTTTGTTATATATAGTGAAATGATTATCACAAACAAGCTAATTAATATATCAATCACCTCATATAGTCACAGTTTTTGTGTTGAGAACACATAAGATCAACTGTCTTAGCAAATTATAGGCATACTAGAGGCCCTGTGCACAATATTTGTGCACTGGAGCAGGGTTCCTCAGCTCGACTTGTGCCCTCTTGCAGTCCAGGACCCCTCATGGGATAGCCAGCCAGTGAACATCTCCTGAGGGTTCCTTAACACTGCTGCAGAGGCAGGAGAGGCTCCTACCACTGCTGCTGTGCTCTGAGCCATGAGCCCAGCTTCTGGCTGAGTGGTGTTCCCTCTTTGGAAGTACACTGACTACCAAGGGCCAACTCCTGCATTAAGCATCTGCCCTCCTGGTGGTCAGTGCATGTCATAGTGACTGGTCATTCTGCCATTTGGTTTATTTGCATATTAGCCTTTTATTATATGGAATAATAGTATTATATACTAGAAGCCTGGTGCATAAAATTCATGCATAGAAGGAGAGGGGTCCCTCAGCCTGACCTTCACCCTCTCCAATCAGCGACCCTTCAGGGGATGTCTGATTGCCAGTTTAGGCTCGATCCCACAGTAGTCAGACATCCCTCTTGCAATCCAGGACCTCTGGCTCCTAACTGCTTGCCTGCCTGCCTGCTTGATTGCTCCCTAACTGCCCCCCCCCCCGCTGGCCTGGTTGCCTTCCAACTGCCACCCTGCCGGCCTGCCTAGTCTCCCCCCAACTGCATCCCTGTCAGCAGGGTTGCCCTCCAACTGGCCCCCTGATGTCCTGATCACCCCCTAACTGTCTCCCTGTTGGCCTGGTTGCCCTCTAACTGTCTAAAAGGAAGTCAGACATCCAGAAGATGTCTGGTTACCTGGTCTAATTATAATATTACCCTTTTATTAGTATAGGTAGTATTACTAACTATATTTACCATGCTATACATTATAAATCCATAACTTATAAAATTATTGTATGTTGTGTGAAATAACTTTGGAGCAAAACTACTGTACAGCTTAAGATCTTTGGCATGTTTCCTCAGTTCTTAACATTCTACATGGTCAGACATTCTTTCCTAGAATGTTCACTGAAGTTTTTATAGAAGTCACCATTTGGTTATTTTGGATTATCAAGATTTTAAATGCAGGCATGTAATGACACCAGTCCATTTTATATGTCAGTGGATATATAAAATACTTGGCTTCAATTCTCAATGTGATTTGATAAATTTTAGACTAATCATTAGTCACTAAATCATGTTTTCTGTTAAATACAAAGAATCCTAGTGAATGAACTAGGCTTAAAGTTTGGAGAATTTAGTTCTCATTTATCTATAGTCATTTTTCATGTATATACACAAATAAATAGAGTGTGGATAGTGTTTTACTATGGCCTACATGTGGTTCTTGAATTTAATTTAGAAAATTGGTGGCAGAATAAGCAGACAAGTTAGGCATCTTGTCCCAGGACCAGACTGGAAATACAATTAAATTAGAATAAATTCACTGGAATTATTAACTGAGGTCCAACTGAGGAGGAGACATGTATCAAAGGATAGAAAACACCTTGAGACTGGTAGGAAGGGTGAGGTAGAGAGAGGAGCTGACTCAGTTCACATGTGGCAGGACACCAGACCAATTATGAGAATGAACTCTCAGCTAAAGGAGAGTATGTCCCCTCAGAAAATAGAGGCCCATAACCCAGGCTGGGCTCTACAGCCCAAACATTAGAACGGAGATCTGCATTCCCTGTAGCACCCAGCTGTGAAAAAGGCAGGGCTGCTGACTATAGCACAGTCTGCAACCCCTAGACCAAGCCAGTTATAGAGAAAGCTGCAATTTCATAGTTTCGTGTGTGTGTGTGTGTATGTGTGTGTGTGTGTGTGTGTGTGTGTGTGTGTTTTCTAAACCCAGAGACTAGGAGTTTTCATTTGTAACTACTTATGGAGGTTTTGGTGCAGGGAGGGAGATGTGGACTCCAAGTACCTAAGGAGAGGCTGGGATGGGAAGCATTGTGGGGAGACTTAGGAAAATAGAAGCCAGGAGCATTTAGTCTTAGGACCCAAAACAGAAGCATTAATTTTAACTGAAAGGAGCTAACTTCTCCCAATAGCCAAAAGGCAGGTAAAGAAAAAAACCCTACCCTAGGTCATAGAGCCCTCCTCACCCTCAGGAGTCCCGCCTGCCACACCCTTTATTTTGAGCTTTTCAGAGGAAACGAAAGTAGAGACCTAACTGATAGGTTTGAACAGTCTCCAGGAGCCCTCAGTGACTGGATTGGGTGAGAGGCTTTAAGCACCACAATTCTGGGAATCTACACTAATAAAAGAGAAACATACAAATGACCATCACACCACTACACTACCAGCCAATCAGGAGTGAGTATGCAAATTAACCCAACAAAGATGGCAATACCCATAGCGGTCAGGCAATGCTGGAACTGCTGGAGGCCAGACAAGAGGCACAAACGCACAGACTCAGCATCCAGCAACCCCAAGCCCCACCACTGTGGGACTGGGGCTGCTGGGGGCTTGATCGACGACACAAACATGCAGTAAGGTAGGAGCCCAGCACCCCCAAAGCCTCCAGATGAGGCACTGGGCTGCTGAGGGAAAGAGAGCAGCAGAGACACGAACCCACAAGAAACCTATGGAAAGGGAGATAAACTTTATCTGCCTTTCCACAAGATGAGAAAACTCACCCTGGTTTATTTAGTGATATAGCCCATACCTTTCTATAAGCACAGGGTATGTTATGACCACTCCCAGGAAGGTATGGTCAGAATACCATCTCCAGAGAATAACACTACTGTGGCAAATTATCTAAGAGAGGAAACAAGCTTTGCTTGAGTTTATTCTGAAGGTCAAAGAACATAACACCCCAACACATGCTGTGTTGTTATATTAATGATCTTGAGCAGATGCTTGAAAAACAGCAAATGCATGCAGAAGCTTTCACTGAAGTTTCTTATCTACCTAAAATCAGACTCCCACAAAGGAGCTTAAATGTCATAGATCCCCTTCAAGGGAGAAGTGTCATCAGGCAAAGAATACTGACTCCTGTCACAGGACAGGAGAGTAGAAGTTGACATCACACCCAAACTTTGTTGCAAACTATTTTCCCCAACCCCATTTACTCACCTAAAAATTCATTTACTCACCTCTAAGAGGCCTACATCACCTGATCCCTTTCCTAGGAAGAAGGTATTTAAATATGCATTCTAAGCCACCTTGGGGAGTTACTCATTTTTGCCTGGGATCTCCACGTATACATGAGGTACACATGTTAATGAACTTTTGTTTTTCTCTTGGTGATCTGTCTTTCATTACAAGGGCCTCCACTGAGAACTCAGAAAGGTAAAGGAAAACTATTTTCCTCCTCCATAATTCTTACTTGAGAAATCAAGTCCCCAGCTGAACAATTAAGTTGGCTCAAGTACCAAGCAGTCCCGCTTACAGGAGGGAACCTTCTAGGGAAAAGTCAATAGTATTGGCATCAAAGTGGGATGGAGGGCACATGCATGGTTGCTAATGGGAGTTTAAAGTGATTCAACAATTTTTGGAGGATGGTTTGGCAAATTCGATAGAAATATTTAAGGTACATTGAAGAGTCTTCTAGGAATCACTTCTGCTGAGATAAAGCATTAGCACATAAGCCCTGGTCAGAACACAGGATGTTACTGTAGGCTCCCCTTACATGATAGGAAAACCTGGGAACAACCTGCATTTTTCGAACAAGGTGGCATCTATACTAAAAAAGGGTAATATGCTAATTAGACTGAAAATCTTCCAGACAACCTTCCGGATGCCTTCCAGACAAAGCCATGTTGGCAGGGTCAAGGCAGAAGAGGTTAGAAGTGATCAGGCAGTCAGGGGAGAGCAGTTAGGGAAATCAGTCCAACAGGCAGGTGAGTTTTTAGGAGCCAGAGGTCCTGAGAGGTCCCATATTGGAGAAACTGTAGGCCAAGCTGAGGTTACCCTCTTCCCATGCATGAATTTTGTGCACTGGGCCTCTAGTAAAACTAATATTTTCCCAGCATGGGATAACTGATAAAAACTCCAGGTTTCTAGCTGATTCTGTTGGTATCCATACAAGGATCTATATACAGCTTAGGGCAGAGTAATATTTTGAGCCACTTGCAGAGGAGTAGCTCTGGGACAGGGAAGCACACCAACCATATTTTCTGTAAGATTAACAGCACCTCTCCAGCCTAAAGCCTTTTCAGAAAGACTTTTGAGTGACTAAGATTGGCAGCTGGCTAGCAGGCAAGGCAGGCAGAGGTAGAGAGGGAAAACCTAGAAGTTTACTGACTCAGTCCTGGATTCTGTGCTACTAACAAACCTACTTGGAAGGGGAAATTGGCCCTTTCTGCTCAAGGCCCAGGGCTTTGGAGACAGACATCAGCAGTGGATCATTGGATCACTTGGAGTTTAGGCAGATTGTTGAAGACTAAAAGACAATGCCTGACAGTGACTAGCTCTAAGTACCAAACAGGAAGCCCAGAATTGTCAGACAGAATGGAAGAGTGGGATTCAAAGCAATCTGCCATGGGCATTAAACTCAGCTGAAACAAACACTTTTTTCCTCCTTTTTCTTGTTCACTCTTTTTCCTCCCTTTTTTCTTCTTTTTGTTTTTCTTCTTTCCCTTTTTCCTATTTTTAAATTGCCTTATTTATCCTCTTTCTTTTTTTATTATTGTAATATCTGATGTTTTGTTTATATATCTAATTTTCCTCTTCCCTTCCCTACTCATTTTTTTCCATTTTCCTTTTTTTCATTAGTCGATTTTTTTCTCTTTAATTTTTTCTCCTGATTTCTCATCTTTTTTTCTTTTTCTTATTTTTGGTCTATGTGTGTTCTCCTCTATTGTCCTTTTCAAATGTTTTTCTTGTCTTTTTATTTATTTTCTCCCTTTTATATTATAAATCATGATGCTTCCCATATTCCTCTAATTCTTTATTCTTATTTTCTTTATTTTAAACTTGAATCTACATATTCTGTCCCCCCTTTTCTTGTTTTTGTTTTGTTTGTGCATTATTTTTTTGTTCTGTTCTAATTTTGTTACAATTTTTTACATTTTTTTCTATAATCCCACTCTCTTTTCTTTTGCCTACTTCTATCTTCTATGATTGTTTCTTTTGCTGTTGCTGGAGTGGTCTCTTGAACATTTGTGTTTTGTTTCTTCTGCTTTATGTTTTTTTTATGTATTTTGTTCTGTTTGGTCAGCACTCTACAATAGCTTGCATGATATGGTCAGGGTGAGCCACATAATTAGCTAGCCTGAGAAGAGACTCTATCCAAAAATGGGACAAGAAACATTAAAGACCCAACTACAAGAAAATAACACAAATAACTCAACTAAGGGGCATTCCTAGAGCAACCAGCTCAGGAGATCAGAGAGCCTGCACCACTGGTTCCCACAAAACACTTACTACATAAGACCACCCGACAAAATCTGGGAGGCATGGCAGTTCAATATAATACACAGAAATAAATACCAAGGGACAGAAAACATAGGGAAACAAAGAACCAACCCCAAAAGTAAAGAAAAGGAAGGATCACCAGAAGTGGAAGAAATGAAATGGAGGCAAGCGATTAGCCAGTTAAATAACTGAGCATAATGGTAATAAGAGTGCTCAAACAATTAACTGAGAACTACAAAAAACTTAATGACATTTATAAATTAATTAATGAGAATATTAAGAGAGTTAATGAGATCTACACCAACATGTAAAGGTAGATTGAAAGAATAAATAAGAATAAATTGTAAATCAGGAATGACATAGCTGAAATAAAGAACACCCTGAAGGATTCACCAGTAGACTAGAAGTAGCTGAGGACCAAACTAATTAATTATAACTCAAGGTAGGAAAAAATACCCATTCAGAGCAGCAAATGGGAAAAAATTAAAAGTAGGAGGAGATTTAAGGGAGATTTATGAACAACATACAACACAACAACATTCATATCATAAGAGTACAAGAAAATTAGAATCCAAGCAAGGAGTAGAGAACCTGTTTAGAGAAATAATGGAAAAACCTTTTGTTAACCAGGTGAAGAGAAAAGTCACTCAAGTTCAGCAAACACAGAGAGGCCAGCTAAGATGAACCCCAAAATAACCACACCTAAACACATGATAATTTAAATGGCAAACAGTAAAGACAAAGGAAGACTCTTAAAGGCTACAAGAGAGATACATAAAGTTACCTACAAGGGAGTTCCTATTAGAGTGTCAGCTCTCTCCTTAATATAAAAACTTTAGGCTAGAGTGTATGGCATGAAGTATACCAGTAAAAGGTAATGAAAGTCAAGGGAATGAATCCAAGACACCTCTGTCAAGCAACACTATTATTCAAAATCAAAGATGAAATAAAAAGCTTCACAAACAAAAAAGGCTGATGCTATTACCACCAAACAAGCACTGCAATAAATGCTAAATGGACAGTTATAAGAAGAAGAAATATAGAACAACAAAGAATAATAATGGCAATAAATAGGTACCTATCGATAATAACCTTAAATGCAAATGGCTTAAATACTCCAATGAAAAGAATAGGTAGTTGAATGGATAAGAAAACATGACTCATATATATGCTATCTCCAATAGTCCCTCATCAGAAAAAAAAATGACTCACACAGAATGAAAATGAAGGGATTATAGGGCTGCCCAGCAGACCCTGAGTGACAGGTGAATGGATTACTCTGACACAATGTTTGCTGTAAAATAGAGGGATAAGGGACTGCCTGGCTAAAGGAACCAGACAGCCTCAGTTGCCTGCCTCCTCATGCTTTTATTGTAGCAGCAGTTTGAGATAAAATTTATCTTTTAGATACAATCAGTAGGGTAAGTAATACTGGGAGTACACATGTGTTTATAGTATACTTTAAGCAAGGACACCCAAAAATTCAGCATAATGACTCCAGAAACACCTGGAGCTCTGCACATGCACAGACTTGTTAGGAAAGGTCAAGGAATAATTACCAGATAGAGGCACCACCTTCAGCACTCTCCTAAATTGTAATTATGATAAGCAGGGTGGGTGGCCTTCCACATCCTTTCTTTTCCTCAGAATGTTCTCTTTACAAACTTTCCAACCAAGTCTCATGCTTTCTCACAAAGGGATGGAAAAAATATTTTCTCCAGTCACATAGAAATAAAATAAAAGCTGCAATAGCAATACTCATATCTGACAAAAGATACTTTAAATGAAAGCCAGAATAAGAGATAATAAAGGCCACATCATAATACTAAAGGGATTGATACAACAATAAGATATAACTCAGCTAATATATATGTACGCAATACAAGAGCATCCAAATATATATTAAAAAAATACTTATGGGGGATATCAAGAGCAAAAGATTGACAGCAATATAATCATAATAGGAGACTTTAATTTCCCACTGACATCACTGGAAAAATATTCTAGGCAAAAAAATCAACAAGGAAACAATGATCCAAAATGATACACTAGGTCATATGGAATTAATTTATATTTTCAGAACATTTCACCAAAAGCTACTGAACATACATTTTTCTCAAGTGCACATGAGATATTTTTAAAAATAGACTACATTTTAAGAAACAAACTAAGTCTCTACAAGACCAAGAAGATTTCAATAATAGCACACATCTTCTCAGACAGCACTGCAATGTTATTAGAAATAAAGTACAGTAAAAACACTCAAAAACATTCAAACACATTGAAACTAAATAGCTTGTCATGATTATTAAATATTAATAGATTACCAAAAAGTATGAAGAGGAAATTTTAAAAAATCCTGTAAACAAATGATATGAACACAAAATATCTCAAAATCTATGGGACACAGTGAAAGCAGTACTGAGAGGGAAGTTCAATGCACTTCAGACCTATGTCAAAAACCAAGAAACACTTTTAGGAAGTTATCTAACATTTCAACTTAAAGAATTCGGGAGAGGAAAACATGAAAAGCCAAGTGTTAGTAGAAGTAAGGAAATAATAGGTATCAAAGTGGAAATAAATGAGATACAAACTAAAAGAATACAATACATTCAAGATCAGGTCTTTGAAAAGATAAGCAAGATTAATGAACCTCTAGCCAGATTAATCAAGAAACAAAGAGAGGACCCAAATAAAATCAGAAATGAAAAAGATGAAGTACCAATTGACTTCAGAAATATAAATGATCATAAAAGAATACTATAAATTACTATATTCCAACAAACTGGGCAGTCTGGATGACATGGACATATTCCTAGAAAAATAATCAGAAAGAATCAGAAAACCTGAATTGGCCAATAACTACTGATGAAATGAAGCAGTAATTAAAACAAAAACAAAACAAACAAAAACAACACACACACACACACACACACACACACACACACACACACACACACACAAAAAAAAAAAAAAACTTTCAGCAAGCATGGTTTCACATAGGAGTTTTACCAAACATTCAAAGAAGAACTAACACTTATCGTCCTCAAACTATTATAGAAAAATCAAGAGGAAAGAACCCTTGTAAGCTCTTTCAATGAGACAAGCATTATCCTAAATTCAAAACAAATAACTATGCTACAAAGTAAGAGAATTGCAGGTCAATATCCGCAATGAACAAAGATGCTAAAATCCTCCATGATATATATATATATATATATATATATATATATATATATATATATATATATATATATATAAAATGTATACGGGGATACATAAAAAAATCATGCATCATGACTAAGTGAGACTTATTTTGAGAATTCAAGGCTGATACAATATTTGCATAACAATAAGTGTGATACAGCACAAAAAAGATTGCAATACAAAAATTACATGATCATATCAATTGATGCACAAAAAGCTTTTGACAAATTCCATAACTGTTTTTTGATAAAAACTCTCAGCAACATAGGAACAGAGGGACCATACTTCAACAAAGTAAAAGTCATATAGGACAAACCTAGAGCTAACATAATATTCAATGGGCAAAATCTAAAACTATTTCCCCTGAAAACAGGAGCAAAACTGGGATTTCCATTTTCACCATTCTTATTCAACATAGTACTGGAAGTCCTAGTCATAGTCATGAGATAGGAAGGAAAAATAAAAGGCATCCAAATTGGAAAGGAGGAACTAAAACTGTCCTTATTCACTGAAGACATGATATTGTACACAAAAAACTATAAACACTCCATCAAAAAACTATTAGATTTAATAAATGAATTTGGCAACATAGCAGGATAAAAATTCACAGCCAGAAATCTGTGGCATTTTCATACACTAATAATGAACTCTCAGAAGGAGAAACTAAAAAAAAATGCCATTTACCATTGCAACAAAAAATTAAGATACTTAGAAATAAACTTAACCAAGGAAGTAAAAAAAAGAAAACTGTCTTGGGAAAACAATAGAACGTTGAAAAAAAAGAGATACAGGATGATATAAACAAGTGGAAGAATATACCATGTTCATGGATTTGTAGAATCAACATCATTAAAATGTCCATACTACCCAAAGCAATCTATAGATTCAATGCAATCTCTATTAAAATACCAACTGCATATTTCACAGATCTAGAACAAACACTCCAAAAATGTATATGAAACCATAAATGACCCTGATTAGCCATTCCAAACTTGAGAAACAACAAAGTTAGAGGAATCACAATACGAGATATCAAGTTATATTACAAAGCCACTTTACTAAAATCAGCCTGGTACTGGCATACAGATCCATGGAACAGAACAGGGAACGCATAAATAGACCCAATCCATTATACTCAATTAATATTTGACAAAGGAGGCAAGAGTATATAATGGAGTAAAGTCAGTCTCAACAAATGGTGTTGAGAAATTGGACAAGCATATTAAAAAAAAAGATGAATTACACCACCAACTTACACCATACATAAGAATAAACTCAAAATGGATAAAATACTTAAATGTAAGTGAAACCTTAAAAATCCTAGAAGAAACAATATGCAACAACATCATAGACATCTCTTGTAATGATGTGTTTATCAATACACCCCCTAGGGCAAAGGAAACTAAAAAGAAAATAAACAAATGGGACTATATCAAAATAAAAAGCTTCTGTGCAGCAAAATGAGAAAACCCACTCCTTGGGAGAACATATTTTTCAGTGATACATATGATAATGGGTTAATTTCCAAAATATACAGGGAACTCATACAACTTAACAAAAGGAAGACAAATAATCAAATTTAAAAATGGACAAAAGACCTAAATAAACATTTCTCCAAAATGAACATACAGATATCCAAAAGACATATGAAAAAAATGCCTTAATTCACTAATCATCAGGGAAATGCAAATTCAAACAACAATGAGGTATCACCTCATATCTGTGAGAATGGCTACCATTAACAAATCAACAAATGACAAGTGCTGGTGAGGATGTGGAGTAAAGGGAACCTAATACATTGCTGATGGTAATACAGACTGGTGCATCTACTGTGGAAAACAGTAAGCAGTTTCCTCAAAAAAAAAAAATGTAACTGCCAGTTGACCCAGTGATCTTACTTCTAGGAATATAACCTAAGAAATCAGAAACATCCATGAGAAAGGACATCACATTGCAATTTATAATAGCTAAGATTTGGAAACAGCCCAAGTACCTATCAGCAGACAAGTGAATAAAAATGCTGTGGCACATTTACACAATAGAATACTACATAGCTGTAAAACAGAAAGAACTCTTACCATTTACAACATCATGGATTGACCTGGAGAGTATAATGCTAAACAAAATAAGCAGGTTGGAGAAAGATAAGTATCACATGACCTTACTCATATGTACAATGTAATGAACAAAATTAAATGATGAACAAAATAGATCCAAAGATGTATAAACAATGACTAGACTTTCAAAACTCAGAGGGAAGGTAGCAGATGGTATCTAGGTGGGAAGAGATCAAAGAACTTGCATGCATATATGCATAACCCATGAACACAGACAGTATGGTGGTGAAAGCCTGGGGTAGGAGTGAGTGATGAAAGTGAGCTAGAAGAAGTTAATGGGCTTAAAAGAGGACATATGTAATACGTTCAATAATAAAGATTTAAAAATAAAAAAATATATAGAGGCTACACACACACACATATATCCTATCTAATAAAAGAGTAATATGCAAATTTGACTGTACCTTCATCACACCCACAAGCCACACCCACCATCCAAGCCCACCAGCCAATCAGGAGCAAATTATGCAAATAAACCCCCAAAAAGATGGCTGCAGCCACTGAGAGCAGGAGGGAGGCTTGGGTTTCCCCGGCAATGGAGGAAACCAAGCTTTCCACCTGCCTTTGCTGGCCTAAGCCTCAAAGGTACAAAGTTTCAAACAGAAATGGCTGTTGCCATGAAGTGAGCAGAAGGCTTGGCTGCGCTCTAGGCTACAAAGTTTCAATTGTAGAACATAAAATAATTTCAGATCCTAAGGCCTCCATTTGGGTTGCTGGGGGCGTGGAGAGTCTGGAAATCACCATAGGCCCCTCACCCAGGCCGCTTAACGCCCTAAGGGAACCTTCAGCCTGATCCAGGACACTATTCAGGGCAAACCAGCTGGCCCCCACCCATGCACCAGGCCTCTGTCCTATCTAATAAAAGAGTAATACACAGATTGACCCTCAGCTCAACACACAAGAGGGCTGCCCCCATGTGGTCAAAGATCCTGCCCCCATGTGGACACAAGATGGCCACCACAAGATGGCCAGCTGGGGAGGGCCGTTTGAGGTTCTAGGCCTGCAAGGGAGGGCAGTTGGGGGCTATCAATCCTGCAGGGGAGGGCAGTTAGGGGTGTCCAGGCCAGCAGAGGAGGGAAGTTGGGGACAAACAGGTTGGCAGGGGAGCAGTTAGACATCAATCAGGCTGGCAGGGTAGTGGTTAGGGAATGAGCAGGCTGACAGGAAGAAGCGGTTAAGGACAATCAGGGAGGCAGGCAGGCAAGCAGTTTGGAGCCAGCAGTCCTGAATTGTGAGAAGGATGTCTGACTGCCTGTTTAGGCCCTATCCTAATAGGACCTAAACAGGCAGTCGGACATCCCTCGAGGGATCCCAGATTGGAGTGGGTACAAGCTAGGCTGAGGGACAACCCCCGCCCCTGTGCACGAATTTCGTGCACCAGGCCTCATATATATAAATATATAAATATAAATATAAATATATATATATATAGAGAGAGATAGATAGAAATATATCTATCTATCTATCTATCTATATATATATATATATATATATATATACATACATAGATAGATAGATATATATATAGAGAGAGGGAGAGAGAGAGAGAGACATATATATGTGTATATGTTTTAAAATAAGTTTGTATTAAGTTTAGTCATTTTTAATTCATTTTTTTCAAATTTTTGCTTCCAGCAAAGTGATTCTCTGAAACATTTTATATGTAACTAGAGGCCCAATGCACAAATATTCATGCAAGAATGTCCCTTCCTTCCCCTGTCTGCCAGAACCGCCTTTGCTCTGGACAGAGCCACCTTTTTGCTCTTGCCTGGAGCTGTCTTTCTGCCTCCCCACATTGCCCAGAGACTCAGAGCAGCTAGAGTGGTGCTGGACACATGCATCATTGCCATGGTGATGACACAAGTGTCCTGCCCACTAGGTGATTATGTATGCAAATTAACCCACCATTTTTGTTGGGTTGATTTGCATACTCACCCCTGAATGGCTGGTGGGCATCATAAAAGTACGGTCAATTTGAATCTTACTCTTTTATTAGTGTAGATAATCTTTCTTCAAATTTTTCCTTCCAGCAAAGTGATTCTCTGAGACATTTTATATATAATAATAAGTAGAAATCCATACCTTCAAATCCGAGAGGCTCTCTGCAATGGATTTAGTTTTTTAGTTAGCTTTCTAAAAAAATTTTCTTTTCAAGTCTGCTGTAACTAATAATGATTTCAGCCCAAAATAGCAACTCAAAATATTCAGGTTTTAGGCACTTCTCAATTTAACATTGTAGACTGCAAGACCCATTCATTAGGTACAATTCATGTTGATTTGGGAGTTTCAGTTTTTGTTAATTTAGATGACCATCACAGTTAAAATAGGATATTATGGCTTCTCTTAAAAATCTCCCAAGTAATTGTTTACCATTGATAATGAAATCATTAAATTCAGCTATACTTTTCTTTTTCTCTTTAATGAAAATCTGTTGGAAATTTAAATTAAAGGTTGTACTGAGTAGCCTCATACTGTATTAAAAATGAATTAGAGTCCTGGCAGGTAGATCAGTTGGTTAGAGCAGTGGTCAGCAAACTCATTAGTCAACAGAGCCAAATATCAACAGTAAAACCAATGATTGAAATTTTTTGAGAGCCAATTTTTTTTAAAGCTTAAATTTCTTCTAAGACCACTTTTTCAAAATAGACTTGCCCAGGCCATGGTATTTTGTTGAAGAGCCACACTCAAGGAGCCAAAGAGCTACATGTGGCTTATGAGCCGCAGTTTGCTGACCACTGGTTAGAGCATTGTCATGATGCACCAAGGTTGCTACTTCCATCAGCAGCCAGGGCACATACAAGAATTAACAAATGATTGCATAAATAAGTGGGACAATAAATCTATCTCTCCTCTCCACTCACCTACTCCCCTCTCTTCTCCCCTCCCCTCCTCTTCCCTACACTCCTCTCCACTCACCTCCTCTCCTCTTCCCAACACTCCTTTCCTCTTGCCTCCTCACCTCCCCTCTCTTCTCCTCTCCTCTCCTTCCCTCTCTTCTTCTCTCTTCTCTCTTTTCCTTCCCTCCTCTCCCCTCCATCCCCTCTTTTTCCTCCCCTCCTCTCTCTCTTCCCCATCTATCCCTCATCAATCAATAAACAAAAAAGAGGTGAATTACACTGTGGCATGAATTTAGAGCAAGGAATTCATCTTTAGGTATTGCAACCATGTGTATTTGAGTTGGCACATCCCATGTTTAAAATTTTTTCTCATTTCCCCTTGCTCTACATGTTCTCAATGGATAGACAAATCCCAGATTTCTAAGGTAGAAATTTTGACAATCACAAATATACTGCATATATGATGTAATTGACTACGTGATACAATAGTGCTGGAATTATGCAGAAACCTAAGTGAGCCTTTACTTCTAAGCAGTAATCTTGAAGTTGCAGCAAGCATTGGATTGCCCGCAGATATTGTTAACACACTTCTTGGCTGCCATTCACTCCCAGAGTCTCTGCATCAGTAGATGGTGCAGGACTCGAGAATTTGCAGTTGTAACCAGTCTCTAGATCAGTGATGGTCAACCTTTTGAGCTTGGTGTGTCAAAATTCGCCAAAAAAATAAGCATAACTCGGGTGGTGTGTCACTTAGAAAAAAACATAATTTTGTGATATTTATAGTTTAAATAACAAAAACATATAAGTGTGATATATAACGGTATTTAATAAGCCAAAAACTAATTATTTAAATTACCTGCTTGGTGACTTCTTTGTTCATCTGTCAGTCCGTTTCTTTTGTTGGTCTTGATATTATTTAACTTGTGTGGGGTGCTGTGAACTAAGATACGTGAGGGGGAGGGGGAATTCTTTAACTAACCTGCTTATTTATGACTTTTTTGTTGCTGAATTTCATTGGCTAAACCTTCAATTGAAGGTTGGTATTTTGTACACTTCAAGCCCAAGCAAGTGCTACTAACTTCATCTGTCAATCTGTTTCTTTTATGGTTTTTGATATTATTTAACACTGAGAATAAGATCTCACAAAAGTACGTAGAGGGAAAAATTGTGAGCAAAGCCATTGCTATATTTTTTCAGGGTGCTAAAAGTGTCTGGCAACCAGTTCCAGGCACTCCAAATTTCCTGTTCATAGTGGCACTCCTCTTGATTCTCCAAGGGGCACCTTTCCAGATTCTCAAGCTTTGACCTCAACTTGAAAAACACCTGAGCCCAGATGCTGTCTTGAAATTCTGCAAGTTGCATCTCCAAATCATCAATTTGCATCCATTAGAAACCATTTAATTCCAAACTATTGTAGACTACTACATCAAGACACTTAATTATTTTTATGGTCTGTTCTACACTTCTAAATTAATTAAATCTATCACTGAACTGGTCAAGTAATGAGTCTAAAACATGCTGGTACTTTATATGCAAGGGTTCCATTTCATTTTGTACAGCTGCACTGGCCTTCTCAAAATACTTTGTTACTCGAGGAAAATACTTATAAGTTTTAGTTTCTACATCTCGATTGAAAATTTTAAGTTTACTTTCAAAAGCTTTTATGTATCCAAACATAATGTCAATACTTTTGCCAAAACCTTGTAACTTTAAGTTCAGTTCATTAATATGAATAGAGACATCTGTAAAAAACATCTGGTTGTTTACTCACTTATCATCATTGAGCTGAGAAAAGTTTCTGAGACCCGTATCCTCAAGAAATACCTTAATTTCTTCAAGGCACTCTACAAAGTGCTCAAGAACTTTGCCTCAGCTCAGCCATCTTACATTATTGTACACCAGCAGTGCACTGTAGGTGGAATCAACCTCCAGTAAAAGTGCAGAAAATTCTCACTTGTGAAGCGGGTGAGCAGCTATTAAATTAACTATTTTTGTAACAACTGACATTGAGTCATTTAAGTCAGTGAATCCTGCCTTGGTACATTAAACCTCCTGATGGATAATACAATGAAAAGGCACAATCAGATATCCAATAGCTTCCATAAACAATTTGAAAAATACGACTTTTCCCCCCACCATGTTTGGTGCCCCATCTGTTGTCATTTACACAACTTTAGAGATATCAATGCTTAGGTCACAGAATGTTTGTATAAGAACCTTACATATTTCACTTCCTGATGCACTTGTTGGCACTGATACTAGCTTTATCAACTCTTTTCTCATTGTGAGACCATCAGAATATCGACCAATAATGGCCAATTGAGCATGTGATGTGACATCAGTACTTTCATCAGAGAGATAAAAAAAATATTTACAATTACTTATGTCTCTCTTTAATTGATGTTGTACGTTGGTGTTCAGTCTCGTTATTTGGTCTTTTATGATATTTCTACTGAGTGGTAACTCAGATATTCTCTTAATAATTGCATCTTCATTCTGCAAATCGTGAAATAGAACTGGTGCACATTTTAGGAGAGTTTCTTTAATAAATTCTCCCTCACTGAGTGCTTTTCCATGCTGAGCTATGGAGTGAGCAATGCTCAAACTTGCAGATGTTAAATTTGTAGAGCCTTTTATAAATTTAAGGATAGAATTAGATTGGCTCTTATAAAGGTATAACTGCCTGGAAATGTATTCCTTCCTTTCATCCTCACTGTTTTTCAAGAGCTGGGAATGATTAGTTTCAAAATGCCTATTTACATTCCACGTTCTGCTTACTACCATTTCAGTACATAGAATGCAAAATGATCTGCCATTTTTTTCTATAATGCCATACATCTCGGTCCATGTCTCTTGAAAGGGTCGGCTACTGCTACTGCCACTTCCTTTACTTATCTTTGTTTTTGTTTGTTTATTTGTTTTTGTTTGTTTATTTTTGTTTGTTTTTTGTTTTGGTTCTCCATCAGGAAGGCAGTGAGAGAATATAGAATTATAGTCCATTAGCCCTGCAGGAAATTAGGTGTTAACTAGCCTAACTGACCACAAGATGGCACATATAACTGTCCTTTAGGAAAGGGCAGGGTTAATAAGCAGAAATAGGGGTTAATAAGGATGCACAACAGTAATAGTGGTGAAATGGAGTCTGCACTATGCTGCAAAATGGCATTCCTTATATAAATTAAGATGGCTGCCCGATTTCTAATGGCAGGAAATGGCACCCATAGCACAGGCCCTTGCCTCTCCCAGCCTCTCTTTCACTTATCTCAGTAATGATGATCAACTAGAAATCCACGATACCACAGAACAGTAGATTGGATGATGGTTGCTGTGGTTATGTGGTTGCTGGTAATGGTGATCACAGAGCCCCCAGATATGCGTCCCCCGTGGCATTCCGCTGCCCCCTGCTCCGCTGACTGGCAGTGAGTTCAAAGATCCCCTAAGGGCCTTACTGGAAGTCCCAGAACTAGATGCTCTGTGCCAGAGTTCTGTTGTTTTGGTCTACAGACCTCCTGCACAAAGTGTCTACACTACACTACAGCAAATGTTTCATCCTTGGCTACTGCACCTAGCTATGCAGTAGTCTAGAATGAAACGTCCTTCTTGGCACTCAGCCCCATACTTCTCTGTATGCAACCACAGGCAACCACGTGTCATCGATAATGGCTACGCGTGTCATAGGTTTCCCATCATGGCTCTAGATGCTGGTTCTGGGACCACACTTTGAAACCTATTCTTCTAAGACATCTCACTAATTGTTTCATCCTATTCCCATCCTCATCATGCTCTCATGAGTAACTGCAGTAACCACCTGACTTGTTACCTTGCTTCTACTTCTTCAGCCTGTTGTCCACATAGTAGCCAGAGAGTCTTTTAAACTCCACATCAAGTTATATCTATCTATTAGCCTCTTGTCAGTATTAAAACAAAATTCAAATTCTTAGCCTTGGCCAGTGAAGCTCACCATACCTGGATCCCTATTCTACCTCATTTCCTGCCCTTTCACCCCTGACTCACTCTCCTCCAGTTCACTAGCCTTCTTGATTTTTATTGACTATCTATGCTGAGCATATTCCTACCTCAGGGCTTTTACACTACATTTTTCTTCTGTTGAGGACAATCACCTTTCTCCCTGCACAGATGTTTTGTATGGTCCCCTATTTCACTTCACTGAGATTTTACAGGCTTCCCCTGAACACCCTATCTAACAAATCATTGTCTATTTGGTTATTATACTTTTATTTATAATATTAGAGTCCTGGTCCATGAAATTCTTGCATGGGTAGGGTCCCTAGGCCTGGCAGGGGATCAGGGCTGATCCAGGCCTTCTGGCTGTCAACTGGCCGGGGCCTTCCTTTGTTCTGCACTACCCCTTGGTTGTCAGTGCATGTTATAGTGAGCAATAGAACTCCCAGTCTCCCAGTTGAATGCCTGGGGAGACACTTCTCATGTTAGCCTTTTATATTATAGATGGATCCCCATCCCAAAATGCAAGCATCTTCAGAGTATGAAATTATTTGTTCACTTCTATGACCACAATGCCAAAACAGTCTCTGGTACTTAAGAAGTATTCAATTAGTGTATATTGAATGAATAAATGAATGGATGGATGGAGAAATGGCTCTTCACTGCTTCCTTTTCCTCACAATCTAGACAATTAAGTATTTTGTCATATTTCTCTTGCCATCATGCCCTTCAGTATTCTTCTCAGCTTATGCAGAGGTTCTCCCAGTCATTTTTTCCATATGCACCTTATTTGAACCTGAGTTCTTTCAATGATATAAAAATTTGGCGATTTAAAAAGAGTCTGCCTATACATATGCATGCACATAAACACATATGATTGAGGATCTTTGGCTTTTACTTCAGTATCGCTTCTTAAAGCGTGCATTCCTGTATCATTTGTGGCTTGTTCATATTAAGTAATGCAGTACTGCAACTTGATATTCTGCTCATTAGACTGCTGGGAGTAAACTGCTAATATATATATATATATATATATATATATATATATATATATATATATACAAAATTAATTGCCAGACCGAGGTTTTGTCTTTTTGTGTAACAGTTATTCTGTTCCAGAGCTAGAAAGATGCCAGTAAATGTTATCCTGCAACTGTTTGATCAGGGCATGGCCGCTTTTGCATGATTTCCTCTTGATCACTGGTTTGATCAAGGAGTGAATTCTAAAGAGACACTCTATTAGGGCATGTCCAATGGAAGCTACTTGGAATTAAGTTTTCACAACAAATTCCTTAACACAGAATCAGGCACATTTGGTGACAGGAATTATAGAATCAAGATGAAAAATTATTTCCTTTTGATTTCTAAAAGCATTTAATCCCCACCAAATATTCTGGCCTTTCTTCTTTCTTTACTCAGTAATTTGATATAGTGAGTTAATCCATGTTTCTCTATAAATTGATTTAAATCTCCTATTTTGGTGTCTTTCACAACCCAAACCTTGCATTTCCTAGTGGTTGTTTCCCCTAAAATAGCCACATAGTTTGTTAAAATTTAGCCAAAAATGAAAGTATCATCTTTTACCAAAATAAGTTCATATTAATGACCCTGTTTCTGGTAAGGGCACAATTATTTTTTCAGCCACAAACATAGCATTAGGGATTTATAGAGAAGCATGTGCTAGGGCACACTACAGTATATTTAAGCAGTGTACTTAATTTATGACATATACTATTTAGTAGTTCTTATAACACCATCAGAGTCATATCATTTTCATAAATACCAAAAGAAAACCTGAACATTTTGGAAAACTCAGATGGTTATTGTAATTCAGTAAAAATATTTATTCACATTGACATGTGTACATCATATTACTAGGAATATAAATATCATAATTTCTTTTTATATTTCCAGTATTTATATTTCTAGACATATTTGGTTGTGAATTTTTATATCCATTTTAAGTACATGAAAACTATCATATTAATATATATTTTTATCTTTATTGTTCAGTTTATTAATTACATTGTTCCCCCTTTTTTATCCCCCTATAGCTCGCCTCCACCCGGTACCCATCGCACACTCCACCCTCACCTCCCCCCACCGCTATCCTCTCCCATTGTTGCATGATTTTTGTCCAGTCTCTTGCTGCACTTCCCACACCCCTTTTCTCCCCAAGTATTGTCAGTCCATTCCCTCTCTATGTCCATGATTCTGCTGTATTCACCAGTTTATCCTGTTCATCAGGTTATTAATTCACTTGATTTTTAGATTCATTTGTTGATAGATTATATTTGTTATTCATAACTTATATTTTTACCTTTTTATTCTTCCTCTTCTTAAAGGATATCTTTCAGCATTTTTAAATATATTTTATTGATTTTTCAAAGAGAGGAAAGGAGAGGGATAGAAAGTCAGAAACATCAATGAGAGAGAAACATCGATCAGCTGCCTCTTGCAAACCCCCTACTGGGGATGTGCCTGCAGCCAAGGTACATGCCCTTGACCGGTATCGAACCTGGGACCCTTCAGTCTGCAGGCCAATGCTCTATCCACTGAGCCAAACCGGTTTTGGCTCAGCATTTCATATAATATTTGTTTGGTGGTGATGAACTCCTTCAGCTTTTCTTATCTGCAAAGCACTTTATCTGACCTTCAGTTCTGAATGATAGCTTTGCTGGATAGAGCAATCTTGGTTGTAGATTCTTGCTATTCATCACTTTGAATATTTCTTGCCACTCCTGTCTGGCCTGCATCGTTTCTGTTGAGAAATCCGCTACCAATCATATGGGTGCCCCCTTATAGGTAACCAACTGTTTTTCTCTTGCTCCTTTTAATATTCTCTATCTTTTGCTCTTGGCATTTTAATTATGATGTGTCTTGGTGTGGTCCTGTTTAGATTCCTATATTTTGGGGTTCTGTGTACTTCTTGGGCTTTTAAGTCAATTTCTTTCAGCAGGTGGGGGAAGGTTTCAGTCACTATTTCTTCAAGTAGGTTTTCATTGTCTTGCTCTCTCTCTTTTTCTGGTGCCCCCCATAATTCGGATGTTGGCATGCTTGAGGTTGTCCCAGAGGCCCCTAACACTGTCTTCAATTATCTGGATTCTTTTTGCTTCTTGCTTTTCCAGCTGAGTGGATTTTGCTTCTTTGTATTTCAGATATTTGACTTGGTGCTTATGGCCCTCTGGACTGCTTTTAGGACTTTGTATAATATTTTTTATTTCAGTCAATGTATGCTTAATTTCTAGTTGGTCCTTTTTCATATCCTTGTAGGTCTTGTTCATTTCCTCATAGGTATTGTTCATTTCCCCATAGTTCTCATTAAGTTCATCGGCCTTTTCTAGGAGCCTCTTGAAAAACCTAATTACTGTGGTTTTGAACTCTATGTCTAGTCATCTTTTTTCCTCAATTTCTTCCACACCTTATTTCTTTCCATTTCTCTGCATTGTGACTGCTTTCCTGAGTTGGTCGATTAACTTTGTATGGTAGATGTCCTCTAAGGGACAGTGGCTCAGCCTCCCCAGTTACCTGAGGTGGATACTCTTACTACAATCCTTTATGTGTTGTACAGTATTGTTGGAGTTAAGCCCAGCTATTTGTTGTTAGCACTAGGAGGGTTTGACCTCCAGGCCAATTGGGTGTCAAGATGAGCTGTGTTCAGGTTGAATGGGTGGAGTCTCCAGGCTGAGCACGCAGCATCATCTTCACCCTTTGCAGCGCGTGGGTCTCTGTGCCATGGTGGTATCGGCTGTGCACCTCGGAGAGAGAGCCACTACCGGTCCCCACCCATTGCCAGACAACTTTGTCTCTTCCCAAATGTGTCTGCACACCCAAAGTCTCGCCCAGTGTTGTAAAACAAAGCAGTCCAGTCCAGTGGTCTCCTGAATGAGGGAGCAAATCACCAGTCCTCTCTGCATGGTCGCAAAATTCTGTCCCCAAGTTTACACACAAACTGCTGTTCCAAGTTTAGCGCACTCTCCTCAAACTCGCAGACCTCTGCCTCGCCTGGCTTTTAGCATGCATACCCTGGACCTTGGACCTTGCCTGGCAGTGGGGAATCAGTGCAGTGGGGCGCCTCTGCCCTCGCTATTGGAGAAATCCAGCTGGGATTGCTGCTGCCCACCCTACAGCCCGAGTGTGCGCACGCATGTCTCCGAACTTCTCTCCAGGCATATCTTCAAGGCTGCGCTCCACCACTCCTTTGAGTCTCAGTGTCCTACCTTTACTTTTATTTGTGGGATTTTCACTCAGCCAGCTTTCTGGTGACTCTGGATGATGTTTGTTTTATTGTTATGTTGTAGTTTTGGAATTGTTGCATGGGGCAGCACAATAGGTGTTTACCTATGCCACCATCTTGGTTCTCTCCTCTCGAAAGCCTCTCAATACATTTTTAATTATTTTTTTCCTGCCAATTCCTCAGTGTCTCTGTCTCTCCAACAGTCTATAAAACAGTGAATGTTTAGGGGGAAGGGATGGAAGGTACCTTTCTTCCCTCCCTTATTTCTCACAAGGACCTCATCTAGGACAGAATTTCTGGAAGACATATGACAAAATTAATTATTACCATAGTCAGAAGTAACATTTAGTACTCAATCATGTATCAGGGCATTAGATGATGGCCCATGTCCCTTCATATCTTTTAAAATCTATGTGGAATTATATCTGTCTATCTATTGGCTGATTGTCAGTCTTAAAACAAAATTCAAATTCTTAACCTTGGCTGGTAAAACTTACCTTTTCTGGCTCCTCTGCTTTCAGCCTCCAATTCAATTGCACAGGTCCATATAATCTGCCTTAATATTGCCTTATCTTCCTACTCCCTTATGATAACCAGTGTCATCATCAACCAGTATTTTGTTCGCAAAATCTTTCAAAGCCTCTTAAATGGTCACATAGATAATTTCCTCTATTATATCCAATTTCTGTTCATTATATTCAGTAAAATTAAAGTTGCCTTTCCAGAAAGTAGATCTAATAGTATTAACCTCTGCTCTGCAACCTTCAATGACTCCATATTGCCTGAGGTATTAAATTTTCCTTTGGTGTTTACTGCTTTGACATCAAAATGAGCTTCCATATTTACACTTCTGGACTCTTCTGGACACTTTTCCTCTATTCTACTTCAAATGAACTATATCCACATCCCTCAGGTCAAAATAATAGGATGACATTTCAGTATTTTTACAGTATGTGTATACTAGAGGCTCAATGCACAAAATTTGTGAAAGAGTAGGCATTCCTTCTGCTGGCTGTTAGCATCGGCTTCCCTGTGGCACCCGGTACCCAGTCTGGCCATTCCCAGGCATCTGGGACTTAGGCTGGCTCCCCTCTCGCCATCTCCAGGCACCCAGGACCTAGGCTTGCTTCCCTTTGGCCACCCACAGGCACTTAAGACCCAGGCTGGCTTCCCTCCATCCCTGGCTTCATCAAGAAGGATGTCCAGAATGAAGTCCTGAAGGACGTCTGACCTAATTAGCATATAGCCCTTTTATTATTATAGATGCGTTCTTCCCTCAGAGTAGCGTGTCATTTTCAAAGTTATGACTACAAAATTACCACCTCTTTAAAATTATGATTGCTCATCCAAGACTCTACTACATGCAATCTCTTACATGAAATCTACCTTCATCTCACTTCGCTCTTATGTGATGAGCATAGTATTCCTTTCTTTTAACCACTATGACTTTGTCTGATACTCTATGTTAGCATTTACCTTTTATCATATATATATATATGTGTGTATATATATATATATATATATATATATATATATATATATATATAATAGGTATGACCATATATGTTACCTTTTCCTACATTCTAGTACTATAATAGTACCCAACCCTTTAAAAACGATGATAATATATTTTTTTACCTTTATTTTCTGTACCATTAATGGCCCTGAGTTTAAACACAATTAGTATAAATTACCTTTTGGTGGACATAGAGTATATTCCAGTGCAGGGCTCTGTGAAACCATGATTGAAAATTAATGTTGCATATATGATTACCTGAATTTTTCACTGTAAAAAAATCAAAAGGCTAAGACCACTTCTATCATTGCCATGCACATACAGCCACTTAGTCATATATTACCAAGATATATTGGTCTTTTACATTTAAGTCAGATAGTTTGGTCTTCTGATCCCAGTGTTTAATTTGTAATATTGGATTAGCATAAACTGACAGAAGCGCTAACTATTCAAAATCAGAATGTCGCAGAACATATGGAAGGTCCAAAAGCATGGAGCATGTAACACCTGTGAATTACATCCAGATCAGTTACCAATCAGATCTTGGGCTCCATTCAAGATGTTGACTTTGATCTTTCTCCAATTGTAAATGTTTCATCTGAAATGATTTCGATCTTGGCACAACTTTTTGCAGGAGATGCCCAGGACAAAAACGAAACAAAAAAACAAGATTCCCCAAATTAGAACTAAAGTTCATTATAGTCCCATTACTCTGTACATTGTGAGAAAACCCTGAAATTCAGAGGCTTAACCGAATATCATAAATAGTAAAAGATTAACTTTCATTCATAAATTCTAGGTTATAATAAAAGCTAATATGTTATTTTCATGTGATTAAGTTACCAATCCCTGGGTTGTGGGCTTGATCCCCATTAGGGGATGTGCAGGAGGCAACCAATCAATGATTATCTCTCATCATTGATGTTTCTATCTCTCTTTCTCTCTCCCTTCCTCTCTGAAATCAATAAAAATATACTTAAAAACAAATAAATAAAAGTGTATACTTCTTTAGACAAGAGCCATCTTAAGATCTGTCATAAATTATTCATGTATGGAGGCTAAAATAAGAGGTTATCTCTTTAAAAATTACTTATGTTTGGGCATGTTTATCCTTGATTGCTTTCACTGTCTTGGCAAGAGAACTTTGTATATAGAGCTCTATCATACATGATATCCATTTTTGAATACTTTGTAATAGATCTGTGCTTAAAATAATTTGGTGTCATTTAGCTATGTTAGGTAACTTGATGATGGTGCTACCTCTATTTGTGAAATCATTTTAATGCATGTAACTCTATAACTTAGGGCAGGGATGACTTGTAGGTCCTTATTTTCCTATGTTATTTTTCTCATGATTCCAGTGCCTGGATTTTGTATTCTCATATTTAAAGGAAAACAATACAATTACAAAGACATTGGATGCAACAGGTGATCGCTGAGGCCAACTTGACAGTCAGCATGACTGGCAGTCACGTTTCCCTTCCTCACATTTACATGGGGAATTCCTTCTTGAGTTAGCATGCATGTAGTTTCCAACTCTAAGTTAATTGTTTGGAACTTAAGGCAGTTAAGTTCCTGGGTTATCTCACAAGTGGCTGTGTAGCCATAATATAGTTGCTTTCTAGTGTAGACAGTATTAATTTGGCTTATGCGTTACAGATTTATCTGGATGGTGTGGGGAAAGAGGATTGAGGACACACTGGGGGAATACTTTGAGATTTACCTATCCTATATGGGGAGATACCTTAAAATCCACTCAAAACATCACTCTGATTTCCTTTTATTTTCACAACTTTTTGTCTTGTTTTGCATATAATATGCATATCTCTCATATTTCTCAGATAATTCATTTTTTGAAAGTTTCATGTATATAGCAGAACCTAATTTAATGCAGAGAATTGGAGAGGTAAAATATTTTTGTTTTAGCTGTTGTGACCTCTATATAATAACTGAATACAATAATTAATTAGCTAACATGGCTGTTTATCTTTCCTTCCACATTTTCCTATATTTTCGCTTCCTTCACTCAGTTAGTTGATATAAAATAATCCAAATTGGACACCGTCATTTTGGGAGGGGATATATGACCTACATCCATTTAGGAGAGAAGAACACTGTTCCTTTGGGAGGAAAATGAAGATCCACTGATTGATTTGCTCCCCTACTTTAAACCACACGATTCTCTACTTTCTCAATGTCCATTCTGGTGTCTGTTAACAGCAAATATGCATTATTACTCATATATGTTACTACCAAATATATTATATATTATAGCTTTATAAATCTTAAATTTAGTATCTTCACATTGCATCAAATGAATCAAATACTTTTTAATTATAGGACATCAATAACTAGGTGATTTGGCTATATAGGGTTAGAGATCCTTATTTCTGAATGCATCTAAGAGTTATTGTGTTTTTCTATCTCTAGCATGTATCAAGTTTATTAATCACAACCTTATGATATTTGAATTATTAAATAGTTTTTAAAGAATTATGATTTCTAAATATCAACTTGCAAGTGTTGTTCTTATTTTGATAAGTTTTAGGAAAAAAAGGAAGGTGTGTCAAGAAATTTTAGTTATTGAATCTTGAATTATTCCCATAAATTTTAGAAATTAAGAGAACAATTGCTATGCCTCTATGACAACTGGATGAATGGGCACAGCAAAGAGGATGTAGCAAATATTGGGGAATCTACATGCTATAAATGTACCCTAGCTGGTTTGGCTTAGTGGGAAGAACATCATCAGCCTGTGGAATGAAGGGTCCTTGGTTTGATTCCAGTCAAAGGCACATATCCAGTTTGTAGGCTTGATCCACAGTAGGGGTTGTGCAGGAGAAAGCCAATCAATGGTTCTTTCTCATTATTGATGTTTCTATGTTTGTTTTCCCTCCTCTCCCTTCCTCTCTGAAATCAATAAAAATACATTATTTTAAAAAATGAATGCTATGGATGTGAGAGTTAACATAATGCAGCTTTCAACTTTGATCAAGCTATTCTTTAAAATAATGGAAACTTTATATATACTTTATGATGCAGTATGCTTAAAACTAGATTATTGTCATCTATGTCTGTGCTTTAATGACCATGGCATTTTATTTTCCCAATGTATAAGATCATTTTCTAAATTACTAAACCAGGTCATTGTATGACCAGGAGATAAGTCTTGTAATAGTATTCTTACAAAGCCCAACTCTATCTGAAAGAATAGTACTACATGTCTTCATATATTAACTTGAGACACTGGAAACAGTTTTCAATTGAAGTAGTATATATCCAAAGGCGCATAGCAAAGTTAATTGCCACAGTAATTATCAACTGAATGCTTCCTGACTAAGAAAGTGTACAGACACACACGTGAACACACATATATACCCCACATAAACAACTCATGAATGCAGGATTATGTTTCTTCATGAAATACCTTTGTGTTCACAGTTTTTACTAATAATTAATTCATTCAACAATTCCCTAAGTTCTGTAGAAATTTTGAAATGAGATCCTAAAGCAATGGCCACTCTCAGGACTCTGGGTCTGGGATGTACAAAAATAAATCAGGTCAATCCCACAGTGTTTCACAAAATCAAATTAAGACCTGATCTCTAATCATAATAAATCCAGTAATATGATGATACTTTATATCTTTGAGAGAAAAATCAATATAAATACATGCCTTGAAAGTCCAACAGCTTTTTTTATCTATTTCTTCTTATTCTTTTACAGATCCTCTGAATAAACATGATATTTTCTTAAAATTTTATTCTTGAATATATTTTAATAGCCTACTTCTTCTCACATAATAATTTATATAATCAAAATCACTGGCTCAATAGTTGAGCATTGACCCATGAAGTAAGAGGACACAATTCTATTCCCCATCAGGCACATGCCTGGGTTGCAGGCTCCTTTCCCAGTAGGAGGTGTACAGGAGGCAGCTCATCTATGATTCTCTCTCATCATTGATGTTTCTATCTCTTCCTCTCCCTTCTTCTCTCTGAAACCAATATTTTTTTAAATCACTGGTGGCATAGACCATAGCTAGTTTCTCACAAGGTATTGAGACTATATAGCCCTTTAATTCTCCCATTTCACTACTTAATCCTATTTATATATCCAATTCCATTAAAATATAAATATATTAGACATTTCTGAATATAAAAGAGATATGTCCATGGATAGAGAGCTAAGATTTTTGAGCTGATTTGTCTAATTTTATTTCCTTTAATTCCAAAATATATATTTAAGCAGGTATTGTTATCATCCTTATAAATATTCCTGTAAAGACTAGAGGCTTGGTGCACAGGATTCATGCACTGGTGGGGGGTGTGGCCTGTGGGTATCAGCTCGCTGTGGGAGTGCCGCTCATCCTGGTTAGCTGAGTAGCTACTCCCTGATCCAACATCTTCCATGGAGCTGGAGCACTAGCCTCTCCAGGGGCCTGGTTGGTGCTGGGCCTAGGGACAATAGCACTGAGAGGCAGGAGAGTAGGCATCAGTCCTGCAGCAGCCACAAACCCACCTCCCAGCCTCCGGGGTCAGCTCTGTGAGCCCAGCAATGGCACTGCACAGCCAGCAGGCATCAAGAGGAGCCTGGTGTGAGGAGACAACAATCACAGCCTGGGTTCCTGCCCTTCAGCCCAGGGTTTGCAGTGGGAGCAGCCACTCATCCTGGTCAGCCAAGCAGCACTCCCACTGTGGGAGTGTACTGACCAACACAGGGCAGCTCCTATGTTGACTGTCTGTCCACTGGTTGTCAGTGCATGTCATAGTGACTGGTCGACCGGTTGTTCTGGTCATTTCACCATTTGGTCTCTGGGCTTTTATTATATAGGATAAGAAGATCACACCTCAGATATTTATATATTCTAATCACTCACCTGTATCTGGGGAATTATTTTAAGATAGTAGGTGTATTTTTTAAATATATTTTATTGATTTTTCACAGAAAGGAAGGGAGAGGGATAGAAAGTCAAAAACATCAATGAGAGAGGAACATCGATCAGCTGCCTCTTGCACACCCCCTGCCGGGGATGTGCCTGCAGCCAAGGTACATGCCCTTGACTGGAATCAAACCCGGGACCCTTCAGTTCACAGGACGACGCTCTATCCACTGAGCCAAACCGGTTTCGGCTAGTAGGTGTATTTTTTAATCAAGGAAAATAACCATGTATTTGACAAGTCCTCATATAATGTTATACATATTCAACATACATGATTCTAATTTAAATTTACCAAGCAATAACTCCCTGTTGTTTATGGGGTGAGGGCATTTGCAATATTGAAGGCAACATGATTCTTCCTTTATCTCCTTTCAGTGTGGGAATGGGCCTGGCAAATAACAATACTATGAACCACAGCATTAGTTATATACATTTTTATCTGGGCATCCAAAGTACGTAGTCCGACTGTTTTGAATGCCACCATTCTTTTTATCTTTGACTTAAGATTTAGCCTTATCATAAATTGGTGTGGATTAGTATCACCATGTTATTATGGTCAGTTCAAAGTAGATGCTCCTGAGCAGAGGTGAATGAGGGTTTTGATAGAGTCAAGCAAGAAATTAAGAAAATGTTTATAAAGAGGCATAGTTTAGGCAATTGCAAGAGCAAAGGGAATATTGGGATACCCATTATGTATCTTTAAGTCTCTCTCTCTTTATAAAGATTCTCCTTGACTTACAACAGAGTTACATTCTATAAATCCATTATAATCTGAAAATATCATAAATTAAAAATACATTTAATACATCTAACCTACCAAAAATCATAGCTTAGTCTATCTTACCTTAAATGTGCTCAGAACACTTACATTAACCTACAGTTGGGCAAAATCATCTAGCACAAAGCATATTTTATAATAAAGTGTGGAATATAATGTAATTTATTATGTGTATTGTTTTGCACCATCATAAAGTCAAAAAATTGTAAGTCAAATAATAATTCAGGGACTGTGTTTGTGTAGAAAAATTTGCTAAAGCAATAAACTCAGATATGTTAAAATAATTTCTATCATGCAATAATCTTTCTCAAGGTCCTTTCCTTCTATCTGACAGAAAAATTTTATCTAGTTACTTCCATGTGAAGTGCAATAATTCTTTTTCTTTATTTTTGTTTTTGTTGCTTTTATTCTCCCTCAAGCATTTCAGGTTTCTACTCAACCTGTTTAGTGATTTCTCCCTCCACCCTTATCCCTAGGGGTGGCCATGCATTATGGATTGGTGGTGGCAGAATGGGGAGTGCTAGGGACCTTACTATAATAACACTTTGTTGATCAGAAAAACATATCTTCAATTCTTAGCTATTTCTTCACCCCTCTGAGATGGCACAAGAAATTTAAGGATGCTTTCTGTGGCCAGAGATGTTCCTTTCTCTCAAGCACTAATTCTTTATATGAGCCCTAACATCATTATATTCCACAAATATCATGCCACACAATAATGAAAAATTTTCCTGTAAACCTGCTTCTTCCTTGGACTTCACTCAGAGAATGAATCACAATTCTCTGTTCTTGGATCACCCCAAACTTGTCTGATATTTTTATCTTTCTAGGTTGAAATGACACCAGCCCTTCCTTTCTCTGCCCCCCCCCCACACACACACACTCAGGAACACTTTATTCAGCTCCAACAACCTTGATATAATCTTTGAGGATAAGATAATTTGAATCTTCTTCTATTTCTTTCAAATCTATCATTTAATGTACAGGTTTTCTGCAGTTTCTATAAGACTTACCTTGAAAATAAAATGACTTGGTTCACAAGATTTTTTTCTCTGCTCTGTATTTCAAAATACTTGTTTAGCCAGAGGCCAAATTTGATCTGATGAATTATACTAGTTCATTGAGTAAGGAAGAATATGTTTAGAGCAAATAAATCAGTAAAAAACCACAATTTGGCTATTTGCAAAATGTATTCTATCCCATCTATTAGCATATGCGCTATTAATGTTTATAGCAGACTTTATTTTGCTACAAACATAGATCACTTCTATTTTTAAATATATTTTTATTGATTTCAGAGAGGAAAGGAGAAAGAGAGAGAGATAGAAATATCAATGTTGAGACAGGATCATTGATCAACTGCCTCCTGCATGTTCCCTACTGGAGATTGAGCCTACAACTCGGGCTTGTGCCTGTGACCAAAATCAATCTCAGGACCCTTAAGTTCACAGGCTGATGCTCTATCCAAATCAGCTAGACCACTTTGTTATAACTACAAACATACATTTATTTTATGCCAACAATATTATTATGAAATACCAGTAAAACAGTTATATTATCTTCAAAAGTCAAAATGGTGGTGTTAAGTATTCATTATATTTATATATTAATGTGACAAATACTGATTTTGATTGGAAAAGCCCACTTTTTTGCAATTCAGTACTCATTTATTTTAACTTTATAGCAAAATAGTGAAAGATAAATCAATATAATCGTGATTAAAACAAATCTGTATCTGAATATATATGAAAACCCTTTCAGGGGTACTTCCCAAGTTATGCCCAGCTCAATGTCTTCTGAAGACAAGCTTATCTAGCCCTTGAATGTTTACATGGCATTTTGAATTATAGTAAAGCAGGATGAAAAATGCACTCCCAGATTTCTTGGCATTACTTAGATATCTGGAGAGGTTGGCTGCTACAGGTTGATATTATACCTTCTCCTTGTCACCTCCTGGATGCCTGAAGAAATCAAAGCATTCAAAAGGCACCTATATGCATTAGATTCACCTTGATAAAAATTCCCTGTCATTATCAGACAAGTGATGCTTTAATTTATGGCAACTTTAAGGAACTGATTCACTGAAAAACCTTTATTTTATTAACATTTTAACTTATTTGGTTGTTTTATTATCTATCTACCTATCACTATGTTTGAGTTAACTAGAAGAGTATCTTCTCATTCAAAGTTCAGAATCATATTTCCTCTCCAGAATGTAATCATGAGCTGTTGAACTGGCCCATTATTCCCTGGAAGAAATTTTTTGGCATACATCTGAGTGCCAAAAATGCTACCAGGTTCCACTACTAAAATGTAGATGTATCTATTTGTGTGTGTCATTTTCCTGAGAGAATCATATATATCTGAAGTGCAACTAAAAGAAAGCAATTTCTAATGTGGAACATAAACATTTGAAAATCTAAATTCATCCTAAGAATAGTTGCTAAAAAGCTGACCTATTTATCTTAAACAACTGCTGTCCATGAACATGACATTGCTTAGGTAAAATTTTCAATGAATCCCTGTCAATAAATGAACAAAGAACCATTCCTTAAATGCCCTAATTATGAAGGTGAGTACATTTGGTTGCTGAAGTTGTTAACAGCAGTCAAAAGTTTGTGTCTCATTTTTTCCCTTATAAGTCATATGAATATCATGTTACATTTCACATTAGGTCTGTTGCTGATTTTTATATAACTTGTAGTATAATGAAAGCTTGAGGAAGACATGCTATGTTCTCTACACTGTGATTTTAAGTTCACCATGGCATACCATAAACAGGACATATAGATTAAAGTCCAAAGTCATTAGACTGCCATTTATATAATTAATGTTATTTCACCAGTTACTTTTCCAATCTCATCTTATCCCAAAGCCTGCTTAAACTTTTTATAGATTCCAAAACATATATGACTTTGTTATTGTTGCAGCTTCTGACTTAACCATTTTGATGTGTTTATCAGACAACTTCCTATTCACTTTATCTGTACTAGAGGCCTGGTGTACAAAAATTGTGTGTGGGTGATCGAGGACTGGCAGATCAAAGCCCAAAGGACCTGGGGGGTTGGGAGAAGAGGTGACAGTCACTGGGCCAGGCATAGAAGGAACGGATGTCTGATGCTGCCACCATGTGGTTCCCCACCTCTCCCCCTTCCTTCCCTCACTACCTTGCCACTACCAAGGTAAGGAGACAGTGGGATGATTGAGTCCTGCTGGCTGGGGGGAGGAACAGGGCACCAGAGTTTGGCTACTGGCCCCTAGGAGGGAGCCATCCCTTAGCCCCTCCGGGAAAGGGGCCACATCTGCTGCCACCCACCCTGATTTCCCCATTCCAGCCAAGGGCTCAGCCTCAATCAGGCTATTAGCGTCTGCAGGCCAGTGGGAGGAACTGCGGGAGATTGGCTTTCTGGGGGAGGTTGGCTGTGGAAGTGCACTGACCAACAGGCGGCAGCTCCTGTGTTAAGGCTCTGCACCTTTGTGGTCAGTGGGCATCATAGTGCCCAGTTGTTCTGCCATAAGGGTCGCTTAGGCTTTTATGATAGAGACTACAGTGCAGTGCACAAAATTCATGCACAGGGTGTGTTTCCCTCAGCCCAGCCTGCACCCTCTTCAATCTGGGACCCTTCAAGGGATGTTTGACTGCCCACTTAGGCCTGATCTGGGTAGGATTGGGCCTAAACAGGCAGTCGGGCATCCCTTTCACAATCCAGGACTGCTGGCTCCCAACTGCTCGCCTACCTCCCTTCCTGATTGCCCCTAACTGCTTCTTCCTAGCAGCCTGATCACCACCTAACCTCTCCCCTGGCATCCTCATTGATGCCTAACTGCTCCCCTGCCAGCCTGATTGCCCCTAACTACCCTCCCCTGCAGATCTGGTATCCCACAACTTCCCTCCTCTGCCAGCCTGGTCACCACTAACTTCCCTCCCCTATAGGCTTGATTGCCCCCAACTTCCCTCCCTTGGAGGCCTGGTCCCTTCCCAACTGCCCTCTGCTGGCCTGATCACCCACAACTGCCCTCCCTTGCTGACCTGGTCCCTCCCAACTGCCCTCTCCTTCTGGCCATCTTGTGGTGGCCATCTTGTGTCCACATGAAGGCAGTCATCTTTGACCACATGGGGAGCAGCCATCTTGTGTATTGGAGTGAAGGTCAATTTGCATATTATTATTTTATTAGATAGGATTAGGTAGGATAGAAGCCTGGTTCACAGGTAGGGGCTGGATGGTTTGCCCTGAAGGGTGTCCTGGATCAGGGTGGGGGTTCCCTTGGGGTGTAAGGCAGCATGGGTGAGGGGCCTGTGGTGGTTTGCAGGCTGGTCATGCCCCCCCCCCCCCCGGGCGACCCAAGTGGAGGCCCTGATATCTGGGATTTATTTATCTTCTATAATTGAAACTTTGTAGCCTTAAGTAGAAGCCAAAGCAGTCCAGGGCAGGTGGAAAGCTTGGCTTCTTTCATTGCCAGGGAAACCCAAGCCTCCTGCTCACTCTGTGGTCACAGCCATCTTGGTTGGGTTAATTTGCATACTTGATCCTGATTGGCTGGTGGGTGTAGCTTTTGGGTGTAGCAGAGGTACATTTAATTTGCATATTATTCTCTTATTAGATATTATGGATAAGAGTAGTACTCACTCAAAAATCCCTTACTGTTTTTTCTTAAGAATAAGGACTTAAAATTAAGTTGTTAAATTTTTGCAATTACTTCATGCAGCTTTGGCAAGGATCACAATCTGTGAAAAACTTTTCAAAAGAACTCCTCTAAATTATCCATTTTCTCCTAATTAGGCAGAGAGAAAAACAACAACTAATGCTTAAGAAAATAAGGAAATGAGTAAAAACTACATACTCTCAAAGTTTATATAAGCATTGCCATGACTGTTTACCAAGACACTATATCATATGTTCAGTAAGCAAAGTCTGCCAGAAATGCTGATGTAAGATAAATTAATCCAATCATATGATTTTCATGCCAGTTTCCCCTAACTGAGAGTTATTTCAAATTTATAGTGTAGCTATGCTTCATCCCAAAGGAAACACTATGCTCTTTTGGACCTAAATTTCTTTCTGATTTTAAAGGACCACTTTAAAAATAGATAGAAAATGTACATGTTTTAATTCACTATTAAAAGTTCCTTGTTGAACAAAATGTAAACCAAGTCTGCCAAATGTATATCAACCTTTGATTGAAACAAAAGAGCTTCCTTAAGTAGGTATCTGAATCTTAAAAGGACCAGATTTTGTAGGTATATGTATATATAATACATGTTAAGCCTCTAAATCTCACAAAAGACAGTTTATTTGACATTCTAGTGAAAATATTTCAGTTCCCCATGAATATATCAATTATATTGTGAAAAGTGACCCAGTTACTGGTAAGCTTCAGACTCCCATGATGCCTGTTGTGCTAACGTATTTATTTTTTTCTGAAAATATTTATTGAATGTGAAATATGGACTTTTTCTTAAGTTAGGACCTAATTTACAATACAAAATAGAAAATGATATTATAATGAAATTTTTAGATGACTAATTAATAGCTTTCATTTGGGAAATGTTTGAATGTAAGAGATGGGGATTCATTAAAATTAGATCTTCTATATCTAATTATCAACCCAAATTGCTGAATACATACCAATGCAATTTTCTCAAACAACTACAAAAATTTCCACTGTATTATATCCCCTAAACATGCTACATATTAAAATTCCCTATATACTGTTACTTATGGAGAAGAATAAGACATCATATAAACTTAGTGATGATTAACATTAATTGAGCATTAATTGAGTGTTTACTCCATATTGTGCAGTTTAAATGATTGGCACACATTATCTCATTAAATTTTCACTTCATTTCTGTGAGGTCTATATTGTTATCACCTCTTTTAAAGATGAAATATTGAAGGTCAGAAAGTGTGTATTATGACTAAGTTAATATACCCATTGGGACATAATAGAAAACAGCACACTCAAAATAGTACAATTTGAAGGGAGTTTATTTTCAAAGGTAGAATTTGAAAAGGTATACGGTAAGACAGTCCAGAAACCCAGAGCCATTGGAGCTGTTAAAATCCCTGGTTGTTAAATAATTGTGACCTTTAGGAGCTCCTAAAGTATAAGTACCATTCAGAGTTTCTGCCTCAGCATAGTTTCTAACTCTACTTGTGCTGTCATTTTCTTTAGAGACCTTAGTTTTCTCCTCCATAAATAGAAAGGGTTGAAAGAGATGACCTGAAAGGTCAGTTCCTTCGTTTTTTAATATCCTCTGATTATATCTTTATGCAATAAAATCATCTAAAGGCTTAGTCCCTCATTTTTTTGTAACCTTCTTTGATTCTGTGTTCAGTTAGTTGTTGGCCAGAGATCCATTACTGAATGACTAAATGGATCCATCTGCACGTGAGAATAGCTGAGCCACGCATGCAGTTATTGGGACATCACTGTGCCTGTCTTTGCAAAACTACAATAAGAAGTAGACATTCTGTGTTTCCTACAATAAAGCTATTGAAGCTTAGTATCCAGAGCCTGATTTTTGAAATGAAAAACAAATTCTGATTTTCACATACATCAGAGTTATGAAAAACAAATCCTCTGCTTCTCATAGAAGTTACACTTTTACTTTTGCTAGGGAACAATGTCCACAATATTGCATTAGTGAGAAATCTTATTAATTCAAATGCTCAGCATAATTAGAAAGCATAATGAAAGGTGATCCTTTGAAATAGGTTTTATTTTAACTAAGCGACATAGTCCACACAAACATTCATTTTACTTTATTTATTTTCTTTCATTTTTATTGAATTCATTGGGGTAATGTTGGTAAATAAAATTATATAGGTTGCAAGTGTACAATTCTATAATGCATCCTCTGTATGTTGTGTGTTCATCACCCCAAGTCAAATCTCCTTCCATCACCATTTACCCCCTTTACCTTCCCCAACCCCACTATTCCTTTGGTAATTACCATATTATCTGTGTATATGAGGTTTTTTTCCATTTTGCTTAATCCCTTCACCTTTTTCACCCAGTCCCCCAAAACCTGTACCCTTAAACAGCTGTCACCTTATATTTGAGCCCCATTTGCCATTTATTACCTCCCACCCTCTTCCCTCATGTAACAACTATACTGTTGTCTGTGCTATGAATTTTTATTTGTTTTATTTGTTCATTTTTTACTTTCTGTTCTATTTTTTTCTATAATTCATTTTAGGTTTGGCTGCTGTCTTTTATTCTCCAAAAATACATTATCTTTTGATTGTTTAAAAACAAAAAGAGAATAGAAAAAGACATCATTTGTGAAAGGGATTAAAAATACCTTTCATTTGTGATATGCTGCTTTACTTTTCAGAAATCATATATGTGCAATCTATCACTTTAAGCATTTGGAACAAAACACAAATTTTCTTGCATTAACTTATTTTCCTGTGAATTTTTACTCTTTTTCTTTTCATGAATCATTAGCAACTCAGCTCAAAGGAAATGGGAAAGGGACAAAGAAGCAGCAGTGAATCCAAAAAGTAAATTGTCTGCAGTTAAATGACCCAGGGAACAGTTGTAAACCCTGTTACAATAAACTAATGGCTGTGGGTTGCAAAAAAATGGTTTTGAGTATCTGACCATTTTATTTAGCATCAAAAACAGAAATAATAAAGTTTAAAGTTGCTACATCTCCTGAAAATATGCACAAGAGGAATTCCCTCTTGATCAAAGTTATATGATGCATTTATAATGACTGTAATTTTTATCAGTTATCTGAAGATAAGGGTAATTTTTGTCATTTATAAATTATATCTTTTAAATGAAATTTAAGGTATCTGTTAAGTGCACAGTGTTCATGGCTAGTGGTAATTTTGCTCCTTTCTTTGAGATTATTTATTTGACCAAATTTGCCACTATCTATCATAAAAGAACTCTTTACAACTACAACAACATTTGAAAGAACTGAATTTTTGCTTCTACCAACATATATACACATCTTTTCAGGTTATTTGGAGCTTCTTTGAAATATTGGAAAATTAGGAAAAAGTCTATTGATTTCATCTATGTGACATATATGATTGTGGTTCCCAGCTGCTGCTTGTTCCCATATAACATTTAAGTACACAGGTTCAACCCAAGCAATATCAGAATGCTCACTGTGAACCTAGAAAAGATTATTATGTGGCCATTGTGTATTATGAAAAGTGTGATCAGTAAAATTGTGTTAAGCATTTGCAAAGAATAAATGCATTTATTAAGGCATTTTATTCAGATTTAATGAATAAGCCAACACTTGATACATAAAGCAATCAAACATTTACAAGGGAATTTTGGATAAATTCTTCAGAGATTTCAAGCTTGAAAAGGATTATTAGTCAAAATTAATTGCCACTTTTTTAGACACAGCCACCTAAGATGTTGAAATAATTGGTGATATCTGTATTGCATGATTTGAGAAATACTTAACAGGCCCATTTGTAACAAATAGCTAGCCTATAATGACATTATTATTTATTATTACAGAATTTGAATTTCCAACATTGGAATCATGTCATAGTTTTTAGAAAAGAAGGGTAAGTATTTTATCTCTTAAAGAACAGCTATAAGTACATTTGCTGATGTTACTAGGGAGTGATGTTATCTGTGTATCAAGAATCTCCCCATATTAGTGGAAATAATTGGGTATGTTGGTTTTTACAATGGAGGTCACAGAGATAAGAAGTGAAAGAATGATAACATATAGATTTGGAATTAAAGAGATGTAAGAGTCTTCAGCCTGGAACTGTCAGAGAACTTCAATTGATACTGGACCAGTTTTAGGAACTAGAGAGATTGATGGTTCTTAGTAGTAGAGCCAGGAAGGGGAAGCACTACATGATAGCCTCTGAAAAATAATAAGCAGAAGACATGGTGCATACATAAGAGAAAAAAGTCTTGCCTCTAGGACCCAGATATATAATCCCATGTAGAATAGCAGTTGACATTACATTGACCACATAAAATGAGGATGATGTTACCATTGCTGTTCCAGTTAATTGGGACAGAATGTTATAAAGCAAATGTCAAAGCCATTAGTGGGATGGCCAGTGTTGGAATTCCAGATGGAAAGGGAGTGTTGCTTTCTCTTCCAATTAGAAAGAAATATAGAACTAATGGGAAAAAGTGATAAAATTAGCTCTAGCCACAATTTGGAGCGAATCATAATGACAATCACCAAATTCTGTAAGATTTGACAATATTCTACATAATTCTAGAATAATAGTTATTTTATTAATTTTATTTTTGAAATAATTAGAAGAAAGGTCATTAGCAAATTCACTTCAGAGGAATGAGGGAGATTGGCAGAGAAATAGGATAATATAACGATGATTGGATAGAAGGAACAAAAGAGTAGATGCCAGAATCTGTACCATTTAAGCTTCATATTTTATTTCTTAAATGAATCTGAGGAATCAAAAGAACATGTATGTTATTTGTCTCACTGTTTTGGGGAAAATTTGATAATATTAAAAAGAAATTAACTCTGAATTGAATAAAATAGCCTCCTTATTAAAATAGTATTCTCATAGTATTTATGATAAGATATACAGGTAGAAATTTAAAATGGATTTCTTATATAAGGGGGCTTAAAGTGAGGAATGGAGTCCCTGTGATCTTTGTTATTCATTATTGATAAACTGTTTCATGTGTTTCTTTATTTTCTTTTGGCTACAGTGTGATATGATAAAATACACAAGTATTTATTTATTTATTTTAAAACTAATCCTCTAAGTTCCAAAGTGTATCATGAGTCTTCAACAGATAGCTATTTGATTAATGCATAAAATAAACATGATTTTTTTACAAGGGAATTGAAGGATGGATATTCTAGTATGCAATTTGGACTAACCAGGAAGAAACAATTTATGTAGAGGAAAGATTATCAGAACCTTGATTAAAGCAGTGATTATATGGGTGCAGCGAAAGAACATTAATTCATACAAATAATAATTATTTAGCACTAAGTATATGACACGTACAAAGAATTATAAACTTGAGAATTCAAATAAAAGAGATTGTGGACTGTACTTCCTATGACAAGGAAGGAAGTTGTTAAGAAGTTAAGGGGCATGAAAACATTCTCAGACCAAGAAAAACTAATGTAATTTGTTAGCAGACTTAATCTTAAAGAATGACTGAAGAAAGTTGTTTAAACAAAAAGAAAATGACAAAAAAAGTTTAGAAATTTGGAATAGAAAGAAGAGTGTTGGAATGGGTAAAATAAGTATAATTGACTAGCCTTCTCATTAGTTTCTTAACTCATATTTTATGGTTGAAGTAAAAGTTGTAACCATCTGATGTGATGCTTAATGAGTATAGAAGAAATAGCTAAGACAATTTCCACAATGTGGAGGATAAGGGAACCTAAATGGAAGTAAAATATCTATGCTTCATTTGAAGGAGTAAAAGATTAAAACCAGTGGATTGTGAAAAGTTATGTACATCTATTGTACAATCTAAAGCAGCTACTAAGTACATTTTACAGAGCAATGTGCTAAAATTATTGAAATAAATAAAGTTAATAGAGGAACCAAGATAGCGACATAGGTAATCACCTATCTTGCTGCCATACACAGCAATTTCAAAACGACAATGTAACGAAAGAACAAACATCCAGAATCACCAGAAAGCAGGCTGAGTGAAAATTCCACAAATAAAAGTGAAGATAGGACACTGTGACTCAGAGGAGCGGTGGAGGACAGCATTGAAGATACACTCGGAGAGAGGTTTGGAGCTGTGCATGCACGAGCGGATAGGGCGGGCAGATGCAAACCCAGCCAGTTTTCTCAAACAGGGGAGACAAATATGTCCCACTGCACTGATTTCCCAGCTCCGGGCGAAGTCCGGGGAACCCACAATCATACGGGTACTGGACAGTGGGGAGGCACACTGAAACTTGGGTGCTGCAAGGGTCTGCAAGCTTGTGGAGAGGGCGAGCTTGTGCAGAGTGCACGTGAGCTTGGCAACAGCACAGCTGCGTGACCGCGCAGAGAGGACTCATGACTTACTCTCTCGTTCGGGAAACCACCAGACTGTGTTGTTTTGTGACCCTGGGTGGGACTTTGGATATGCAGATTCATTTGGGAAGGGGCTGAGTTGTCTGGCAGTGGGTGGAGCTCGGCAGTGACTCTCTCTCAGGGGTGCTGGCAGCCGTTGCCACCCGGCACAGAGTCCCAAGTGCCGCATAGGGCAGAGCTGACACTGCCTGCTCAGCCCGGAGACTCCGCCCATCCAACGTGAGCATGGCTGAACCTCACAGCCAATTGGCCTAGAGGTCAGACCCTCCTAGTGCTAACACCAATAATCTAGACTTAACTTCAACAAGACTGTGCAACCCAAATCCACCTCAGGTAACTGGGGAGGCTGAGCCACTGTCCCTTAGAGGACATCTACCACACAAAGCTAATCGACCAACTCAGAAAAGCAGCCACCATGCAGAAACATGGAAGGAAATCAGATGTGAAAGGAATGAAGGGAAAAAAAACACACAACTGGACATAGAGTTCAAAACCACGGTTATAAGACTTTTCAAGAGGCTCCTAGAAAAGGCCAAGACCTACAAGGAAATGAACAAGACCTACAAGGAAATGAACAAGACCTACGAGGAAATGAACAAGACCTATGAGGATATGAAAAAGGACCAACTAGAAACTAAGCATACACTGACTGAAATAAAAAATGTTATACAAAGACCTAAAAGTACTTCAAAGGACTGCAAGAACCAAGTTAAAGATTTAAAATACAAAGAGGTAAAATCCACTCCGCTGAAAAAGCAAGAAACCAAAAGAATTAAAAAAAAATTGAAGATAGTGTAAGGAGCCACTGGGACAACCTCAAGCATACCAACATCCAAATTATAGGGGTGCCAGAAAAAGAGAGAGAGCAAGACAATGAAAACCTATTTGAAGAAATAGTGACCAAAAACTTCCCACTCCTGGCGAAAGAAATTGACTTAGGAGTCCAAGAAGCACACTGAACCCCAATATATAGGAACCCTAAGAGGACCACACCAAGGCACATCATAATTAAAATGCCAAGAGCAAAAGACAAAGAGAGAATATTAAAAGCAGCAAGAGAAAAACAGTTAGTTACCTATAAGGGAGCACCCATACGATAGTCAGCGGATTTCTCAATAGAAACTATGCAGGCCAGACGGGAGTCGCAAGAAATATTCAATGTGATGAATAGCAAGAATCTACAACCAAGATTGCTCTATCCAGAAAAGCTATCATTCAGAATTGAAGGTTAGATAAAATGCTTTGCAGCTAAGAATAAGCTAAAGGTATTCATCACCACCAAACCAATATTATATAAAATGATGAAAGATATTCTTTAAGAAGAGGAAGAAGAAAAAGGTAAAAATAAAAATTATGAACAACAAATACACATCTATCAACAAATGAATATAAAAATCAAGTGAATTAAAAATCTGATGAACAGGATAAACTGGTGAATATAATAGAATCATGGGCATAGAGAGGAAATGGACTGACAATTCTTGGGGATAAAAGGGGTGTGGGAGGTGCAGCAAGAGACTGGATAAAAATTTTGCACCTATGGGAGAGGACAATTGGGAGGTGAGGGCGGAGGGTGTGATGGGTACTGGGTGGTCGGGAACTATAGGGGGAAAAAGGGGGCACAATGTAATTAATAAAATGAACAATAAAGATTAAAATATTTTTTAAAGAAATAAATAAAGTTAAAATCTTAAAAATTATGCAGGGAACCCAAAGAAAGAGAAATAGAGGAACAGACTCAGAGAACACAAACAAAAGTAATAAATTGGTAAACTTAATTTATAACACATTAATAATTTATCTTAAATGTAAGTAGTCTAAGTAAAACAATTACAATACTGATATTGATAAAAAGACTAAAGATGATCCACCAATATGCTATCTAGATGAACTCAAACTCTAATGATATAGGTAGGTTGAAGTAAAGAATGCTAAAAGATATACTTGTCTATATTAATTAAAAGAAAGGAGTAGCTAAGTTAATAGATAAGATAAACTTAAGAACAAATAAAATTACAAGAGATAGAACAAATAAAATTACAAGAGATAGAACAAATAAAATTACAAGAGATAGATGAGTTTTTTAGATTCTTTATTGTTCAAAGTGTTACATATTGTATTACATATGTCTCCTTTTCCTCTCATTGTCCTCACCCCAGCCACCCCCACTTACAAAAGAGTCAGTAGACCAAGAAGCATATCAATCCTAAATGTTTATGCACCAAACAACACAGCTGCAAAATATGTGAAGTAAAAACTGATATAACTGGAAAGAGTAATAGACACATCCACTGTTATATCGCAAACTTCAAACACCTCTTTCAATAACTGACAGAACCACTAGACAGAAAATCACCAAGACTGTTAACTGACAGTATCTATTTAATGTTCATAGAACTCAAAACTACTGTAGAATACATAATATTTTAAAAAAATATATCTTTGTTATTGAAAGTATTACATATTTCCACTTTTTCCCCCATTGACACCCACTACCTCCACTCACTCCTGCCAAGTCCCTTGGAGTGCAGGGAAGACACCTTTGATGGGCATTGAAGTGGCTTTTGCAGTTTTTGCTAAAGTCCCATACCAGGAAAGGGTTGAACTTTATCATGACCATCTAGCACCAAAAGTGCTAAACAATCTTTTTAAGTGCACAAAAAACATATACCATGATTAGATTCTATTCTGACCCCTGCTACACACGCATACACACACACACACAAAAAAAAAAAAACACCCTGAAAGCATACACAATGTATTCTCTCACAACAATGGAATCAAACTAGATGTCAAAATCAGAAGAATAAGAGGAAAATCTCCAAACACTTTGAAACTAACAAAAGACTTCTACATAATGAATGAATTTAGAAAAGGAAGTCTCAAGAGAGATATTTAAAAATACTTTGAACTTAGTATAAATGATAATGCACATTTTTTCTAGGATTCAGCTAAAGCTGTGCTGTAGAGTAAACTTATAGCATTAAGTGGATACATCAGAAAAGTGGGAAAGTCTCAAATCAATAGCCTAAACTCCTATATCAATAAACTAGTGGGGGAAAGCAACAAATTCAAAGGAAGCGCAAGAAAAAAAATATAGAAACAAGAGCAGAAAACAGTAAAAATTAAAATAAAATTTGTTTTTAACCTTTATTGTTGAAAGTATTACGTAAGTCCTCTTTCTCTCCCTTGACTTCTCCCAGCCCACTCTTGCCCCCTACCCCAGGCCTTAACCACCCTATTGTCTGTTTCCATGGGTTATGCATACAAGTTCATTGGTTGATCTCCTCCCACCTGCCCACCCTCCCCTGCCTTCCCATTGAATTTTGAGAGACTGTTAGATGCTTCTATGTCTCTGGATCTAGTTCTGTTCATCAGTTTGTTGTTCATTAGATTCCACATGTGAGATCAAGTGATACTTATCTTTCTCTGAATGGCTTATTTCACTTACCATAATGCTCTCAAGGTCCTTCGATGCTGTTGCAAATGATAAGAGTTAGTCATTTTTTACAGCTGCATGGTATTCCATTGTGTAGATGTACCACAGGATTTTAATCCACTCATCTGCTGATGGGCACTTAGGCTATTTTCAATAAAAAATAGGGTAAGTCAATGAATCAAAAGTGATTCATACATGAATAAATCAAACCTCGTGTAAGATTGATAAATAATAAAACACACAAATTAGCAACATCAGAAATACCACTAAAGATGTCAAAATAGGATAATGAGGAAATATTATGAAAAATTCTACACTCATAAAGTTGACAATTTATACAAAATTCACAGCAAGTCAATGGAATAGGATGGTCTTTTCAACAAATGCTAAGCCATCGGATATCTAAAGACGAGGAAAGAAGGAAGAAAGGGAGGAGTGGGTAAAGGAAGAAAGAGAAGAAAAGGAGAGAAGAGAAACTAACTAACTTCATATTCTGACACTTTATTAAACAATGATTTCAAAATGAAGCACATACTTATGTGTAAAATATAAAACTTGAGGAATAAAACATAGGAGAAAGTCTTTGGAATCTGAGGCTTATTCAAGAGTTCTTAATTATGTCATGAAAAGCATGAGTCATAAATTTAAAATATTGATACATTTGACTTCATCAAATATAAAACAGATTGGCTCTGGGAAAGATTCAGTTATGAAGATGAAAACACAAACTCTAGACTTGGAAAAAATATATGCAAACCACATATCTGATTAAAAATCAACTCTTAGCTAGAATATATAAAGAACTCTCACAACTTCACAGAAAAAAATCCAATTTAAAAATGGGCAAAAGGCATGAAGTTACATTTCACTGAAGAGGGTATATGGATGATAAAATGCACATGAAAATATGTTCAACAACACTAAAAATAAGAGAAATGCAGAATAAGAACTAACAGAGATATTACTGCACACTTATCAAAAGCATTAAATACATATTTTTTAATGACAGCATCAAATGCTGGCAGAGGGTGTATATCTCATACATTGCAGGTGGAAATGTAAAATGATATATCCCCTTGTAAAATACCAAATAAATTCAATACAATTTTTACAAATAAAAATAAAAATAAAATGTCCCCAAGGTGGGAATCAGTTTGGAATGTGTAAGGAGAAATAAGGCTAGTTGGTGTAGAGAAAATTAAGAAAAGGTATAGGAAGTACTATGGAAGAAGAGAGAAGAAAGCAGTAACAGGGGCATATTACTAAGTGTCTTACAGGCTGTAACAACGGCTTTTGTTCTAACGATGATGAAAAAGCCAATTGAGAAATTTGAGACAGTGCCATGATCTGATGTGTGTGTGTTAGAAACATCCTATCTAATAAAAGAGAAACATGCAAATTGACCATACCTTTGTTATGCTATCAGCCAATAGGAGCAATATGCAAATTAACCCCAAGCAAGATGGCGACTGGATCAAAAGCCTGGCCCTGGCAAGCTTGGGGCAGTGGCGGTCCGGATGGCCACAGCTCCAGGCCAAGCACGGGCTACGGACCACCACCACCACTGCCAAAGCTGGCCCTGGCAAGCCTGGGGCAGTGGTGGTCTGGATCGCTACAGCCCCAGGCCCAGAATGGGGTCCAGACCACCACTGAAGCCTGGCCCTGTCAAGTCTGGGGCAGTGGCTGTGGTCCCAATGGCCACAGCCCCAGGCCCAGCAGTGGGTCTGGACCCCCACTGAAGCCCGGCCCTGGCAAGCCTGGGGTGGCAGCTGTGGTCCTGATGGCCACAGCCCTGGGCCCAGCAGGGGGTCTGGACCTTAATTTTCACATTTGTAAAAAGAAAAGAAAAAAGAAAAGAAAAGAAAAGAAAAGAAAAGAATAATGAAACTATTATTTGGTTATCCACCAGTTCCAGTAAATATTGATGTTCATGTGGTTTTTTGAATCAGAATTTCATTACAAGACCTCAATACTATACAGTGTTCATCCCTTTCTATTAAAGAGATGCACATTACTTTGAAAGCACAAGGCAACAGTTATTGAGCTAAACAATTAAGGCAATAAAAAGCGCCCAGAGGCCCCAATGCTCTAAGGCATATGCCCAAAAGGAGAGATGACATCACTTGAAGAGATGACTCACTTAGCACAGCTACTTTTTGTCTTTTTTCTTTTTACCTATGTGTGGGCTGGCTTCCTGGCTACTTGATCTTTGTTATTGTTTATTTGCTTTAAATGACAGTAGCAATGACATATAGACAAACAATTAAAAACACACACAGTCTTAAATTATTTACCTGGCAATGTTACAAAACAGAAAATACGTCATAACACCTAGGGGAGTAAACTGCTTATTCCAAGATAAATTGATTTCTGAAAAAGGCCAAGTTACAGGGGAAGCAATGTTGCACAGGATCAAAAGCAATGGTTCAGGAATAAGACAAAAACTGAGTTTCAGTCCTTGGTAGACTACTTTCCTTGCATAGTTACTAAAGCCCCTCTAAACTGCTGATTACAAATCAGTAAACAGGCAACATGCCACCGCTACTGCAGAGATACTGTGAAGATGAAATAAGGTGATGTGTGTAACATCACCAGGACAGTCAAATCAAGCTTAGTAACTGGATCTTATATGTCTAGGCTCACCTGTCTCTCAAATTAGCTACATTAAATGAAGACCTGGCATCAAGTTGTGTTTATTTGGGTGCCAGAAGGAACAGAGGAGTGATGTGGCAGGCAGGTATTAACAGAAATCTATACTAATAAGAGGGTAATATGCTAATTAGACCAGGAGACCTTCTGAATAAAGCCATGGTGGCAGGGCTTATGCAGAGGCTGTTAGGGGCAATCAGGTTGGCAGGAGAGGGCAGTTGGGGGCAAGCAGGCCAGCTGGGGAGGGTAATTGGGGGTGATCAGGCCAGCAAGGGGGGCAGTTAGAGATGATCAGACTGGAAGGGGGGCAGTTGGGGGCGACCAGGCTGGCAGGCAGAGTGGTTAGGGGCAATCAGGCTGGCAGGCAAGTGGTTAGGAGCCAGCGGTCCTGGATTGCAAGAGGGATGTCCAACTGCTGTTTTAGGCCTGATCCCTGTGGGCCTAAACCAGCAGTTGGACATCCCCCAAGGGGTTGCAAATTGAAGAGGGTGCAGGTCGGGCTGAGGAACACCCCCCCCCATGCACGAATTTCGTGCACCAGACCATTAGTGTTAATATACTTTTATCTAGACTGGGGAGAGGGCTATATTCAATTCAAATTATAAAGCCAAACTTTCCTGCTTTGCATTAATCCAACCATGATTTTAATGATGTAGTAATTTTTAAATGTTTAGTGACTTGGCTAAATTTTTATAACCTCAAAACTTTTAATATAGCAATAAGAAAATTTTATGTAAGAATGTGTATTAATGTTTTCAGTCTTATTGTCACATTAATTCAGTTGGCTCTTAGACATCATCCCCCCACACTGTTCACTGAGTTTGATATAATATTCTTTGCTGTGAAATGAGGGTAACTTATAAAATCATTCTTTTAATTTTTATCATTACTTAACAAAATAAACTTATTCCAAAAATGAATGTAATGTGGAATTATATGACAATAAGCTAATATTGATAAAAACCTTGTATTTTATACAGATGATCATTTTTTAACCAGTCTGATAGTTTCTGTATTTTACTGGCTTATATGCTCACAATAAAAAAATTAAATTGGATATGTTTGCCCTGGATGGGTGGCTCAGTAGGTTGGAGCATTGTCCTGTACACCAAAAGGCAGTGGGTTTGATTCCAAGTCAGGGCACATACCTAGGTTGCAGGTTTGATTCCACCTTGGGTCATATACTAGAGGCAACTGATAGTTGTTTCTTCTCTCTCTCTCTCTCTCTCTCTCTCTCTCTCTCTCTCTCTCTCTCTCACTTTCTCTCTGTTACAAAACAGAAAATAGGTCATAACAACTTCTTCTCTCTCTAAAAAAGCAATAAAAACATATCCTTAGGTGAAGATTTAAAAATTATATATGTTGAACAGGACAAAATTTTTCTCTGGAATTGAACAAAAAAGAGTTTCCAAGCTATTCAGAGATAACATGAAGGGATATCAGTAGCAGATGGTGGGAAAAATGTTTTCTTGGGATGCTCATCATTATTTTATGCAGTTGATAGAATTATTTAGAACATAATTTTTGTTGTTAATCCTCACTTGAGGAATTTTATTCCATTGATTTTTAGAGAGAGTGGAAAGGATGGGGAGAGACAGAGAGAAATATCAATGTGAGAGAGACACATCAATTGGTTGCCTCCTCCACATGCCCTGACTAGGGCCAGGGATGGAACCTGCAACCTAGGTGCATGCCCTTGACCAGAATCCAACCCATGACCCTTCAGTCCACAGGCTGACACCCTATCCACTGAGCCAAACTGGCTAAGGCAGAGCATACACTTTTTATTATGAAGTTTTATAGATTAACTTTTATTTTAAGGAAGTGATAGAGTATTACTTTAACTTTTTAATTAAATTAATATGTATAAAGTCTGCTAAAGAGAATCTTTTAAAAAGTTTTACTGAGGTGCCGAAATGAGTTTGGCTCAGTGGATAGAGCATGGGCCCGTGGACTGAAAAGTCCCAGGTTAGATTCTGCTGAAGGACATGTACCTTGGTTTCGGGCAGATCCCCAGCGGGGAGTGTGCAAGAGGCAGCTGACTAATGTTTCTCTCTCATTGATGTTTCTGACTTTCTATTCCTCTCCCTTCCTCTCTGTAAAAAAATTAATAAAATATATTTTACAAAAAGTTTTATTGAGGTATAATTAATATGCAATAGACTGTACACATTAAAAATGTAAAACGTGGTATGTTTTGATATCTCTGTATCCATCCATCTAGCCAGTCATCCTCCATGAAACCAGTACCACAGTCTAGATAGTCAGTATATCCATCATCTCAAAATTTCCTCATGATTCTTTGTAACCCCTTCTACATGTTCCTCATTCCTACCTTCCCCAAGCTACCACTATTCTGCTTATAGTCACTATAGAATAATTTGCATTTTATAGTTTTGTATGGGTGAAATCATACAGTATATAGTCTTTTGGTTTATCTTCTTTCAATCAGCATAATTATTTTGTACTTCATTCATAGTGTTGCATATATCAATAGTCCAGTCTTTTCCATGGCAAGGTAGTATTTTATTATATAGATATAGAAAAGATTGTTGCCAAAACCACTTTGGTTCAGTGGGTAGAGCACAGGCCTGTGGACTGAAAGATCTCAGGTTCGATTTTGGTCAAGGGTATGTACCTTGGTTGCGGGCACATCTCCAGTAGTGGGTGTTCAGGAGGCAGCTGATGGATGTTTCTCTCTCATCTATGTTTCGATGTTTCTAACTTTCTATCCTTCTCCTTTCCTCCCTGTAAAAAAAATCAATAACATATATTAAAATAGAAAAGATTGTTTATCCATTCACTTAATGATGAATATATGATTGTTTCCAGTTTGGGGCTATGATACTTGCTATGAATATTCATGTACAATGATTTTTGATAGACATGCTTTCATTTACCTCAGAGTCGAAAGGGTGGATGGCTCTTACTATATGTTTACCTTTAAGAAACTACTAGACTGTTTTCAAAATGGATTTTCCCATTTTACATTTCTATCACTAGAGTAAGTGAGTTCCAGTTCCTTTTCTAAAACCTCAGTCCCTGTGTATCTCAGTTATTATTTGTCATAATAATGTAATCTCCGTCCCTCTCACTAAAAATACCGAACAGTCATTGAAAGTTTAACACATGTCAGGCATTGTGCTAAGTATTTTATAACCATTCTTTTATTTAATCCTCACAGTAAGAAAACAAAGAGCAATTATTATTTCTCTCTTACAGAAGAGTAAATAGAGGATAAGTAACTTACCCTACAAGACATCAATATTAAGCCATAGATTTGTGATATGAACCCAAATTGTAAGACATGCAAGATAGTGATATTAACCAATATGTATACTCTTCCATCCTCTAGGCCAGTGGTTCTAGTATGAACCCCTTTGACACCTGGTAAAGCTTAAAGTCCTAACAGCTTAAGACTTTTGACAGCTGGTGATGTCTGTGAATGCACAAAATACAATAGAAATGATATTTATTGAAAAACTGTTTTCCCTAATTGTCCCTAACAGCTTCTGCCTGCCAGCCTGATCACCCCCTAACCACTACTCTGCCAGCCTAATTGATATCTTAACTGCTCTCCTGCTAGCCTGTTTTCCTCCAACTTCCCTCCTCTGCCAGCCTGGTAATCTCTAACTGCCCTCCCTTGATTATCCCCAACTGCCCTTCCTTGCAAGCCTGCTCCCTCCCAACTGTCCTCTCCTGCTGGCCTCATGGCCCACAATTGCCCTCCCTTGGAGGCCTGGAACCTCCCACTGTCCTCCCCTGCTGGCCGTCTTGTTGTGGCCATCTTGTGTCCACATGGGGGCAGCCCTTTTGTGTGTTGGAGTGTTGGTCAATCTGCATATTACTCTTCTATTAGATAGGATAGAGGCCTTGTTCATGGGTGGGGACTGGCTGGTTTGCCCTGAAGGGTGTCCCGGATCAGGGTAGGGGTTTCTTGGGGTATGGGGTGGCCTGGGAAAGGGGCCTATGGTGGTTTGCAGACTGGTCAAGCCCCCAGCGACCCAAGTGGAGGCCCTGAAATCTGGGATTAATTTATGTTCTACAATTAAAACTTTGTAGCCTGGAGCAGAGCCAAGCCTTCTGCTCGCTCTGTGGCAACAGCCATTTCTGTTTCAAACTTTGTAGCCTCGAGTGGAGGCCTAGGCTAGGGCTGCAGAAGTTTGGCTTTCTCTATCGCCCTGGCAACCCTAGCCTCCCTCTTCTCTCTCCAGCTCCGTGGCTGCCTCCATTTCTGTTGGGATTATGTAGCTTCTATAATTGAAACTTTGCAGCATTGAGTGGTGGCCTAGACCAGTAACAGCAGGCGGAAAGCTTGGCTTCCTCCATTGCCAGGGAAATCCAAGCCTCCCTCCTGCTCTCAGTGGTGGCAGCCATCTTGGTTGGTGTTTATTTGCATAATTTGCTCCTGATTGGCTGGTGGACATGGCCGTGGACATGGCTTGATTGGAGGTATGGTCGATTTGCATATTACTCTTTTATTAGATAGGATAAATACATACCTCCTTATTAATACATTAATAATATTATATAGTGGTGGACCTAATAGCAACTATAATTTCAAAGAAATGATAAACGTAAAATATATTGTGAGATATATGCAGCATCTATAAAACAAGCTGAAAAACTTTTCATTTGTATTTGTGAGAGTCACAGGTTACAATTTATAGCCTACAAACATAAATGAAAATATTGCAACACTTTTTTAAAGATAAAATGTTTAATTATTAAAATATATTGGTAAATTAAGTCATTTACATGGCAATACTAAATTGATACACATGGTCATTATCAAATGAAAAACCTTCTAAATACCCCACTAACTATCAGTCACAAGTCTTTGAAATAGTATAGAATTAACATGATGAGATGTTGTGATCACTCGAAGATAGAATGGAGACTCAATATCTATCAGGCACTTGTATTTACATATTCTCAGGCTAAAGAAAATAGAAAGTTAATAAAAATATATATGCGGCATGCCAGTTTCATTGGTTTGTTTTTCAATATTGCAAGGTCCTACATTGTTCCTAATAAAAGAAATTGTCTGGCATTTAAATCTGAAAAAAATAGTAAAAAAGGGACAGAGATAATAGTAAGAATTAAAAATTCTACAGCAAAAATTAATACAGAAATAGTGAAAGATAATAGACAAGTGTATTACTTTAGGTAATTTATTTATTATTTAGATTATTTCTTAAGTTACAAAATAAGGATTTTGTTATGTAAAAACTATTTTAAAAAGTAAGAGTAAAAAGACATCACCTTGCTGAAACCAGTTTGACTTAGTGGATAAAGCGTTGGCCTGCAGACTGAAGGGTCCTAGGTTTGATTCCAGTCAAGGGCGTGTACCTTGGCTGTGGGTACATCCCCAGTGGGGGCTGCGCAAGAGGCAACTGATCGATGTTTCCCTCTCATCAATGTTTCTGACTTTCTATCCCTATCTCTTCTTCTCTGAAAAAAATCAATAAAAACTTTTAAAATTAAAAAAAAAGACATCACCTTCATGAACTGTATTGAATGCCCAGAGTGAGAATGCTGCTGGAGCAGAACAAGCTGATAGGGTATCAAGTTTACTTGTCTTTTATGCTTGAATCACAGAATGTTCCATATATGAGTACTAGAGGCCTGATGCATGAAATTAGTGCATGGGGTGGGGAGTGTCCCTCAGCCCAGCCTGCACCCTCTCCAATCTGGGACCCTTCAAGGGATGTTTGACTGCCCATTTAGGCCCAGTGGGATAGGGCCTAAAAGGGCAGTCAGACACCCCTCTCATAATCCAAGACTGCTAGCTCCCAACTGATTGCCTGCTTGATTTCCTGATTCCCCCTAACCACTCCCATGCCAGCTTGATTGATGCCTAATTGCTCCCCTGCCAGCCTGTTTGCCCCCAACTGCTCTCCCCTGTAGGCCAGGGACCCTACAGCTGCCCTTCCCTGCAGTCCCAGACACCCCCAACTTCCCTCCTTTGCCGGCCTGGCCACCCATAACTGCCATCCCCTACAGGCTTGATTGCCCTCAACTTCCCTCCCTTGTAGGCCTGGTCCCTCCCAAATGCCCTCCCCTGCTGGCCTTCTTGTAGTGGCCATCTTTGACCACATGGGGGCAGGACCTTTGACTACATGGAGGCAGCCATCTTGTGTGTTGGAGTGATGGTCAATCTGCATATTACTTTTTTATTAGATAGAATATAGGCCTGATGCATGGGTGATGCCAGCTGGTTTGCCCTGAAGGGTGTCCCAGATCAGGATGGGAATTCCCTTGGGGTGTGGGGTGACTTGGGTCAGGGGCCTGTGGTGGTATGCAGACTGGCCACACTTCCCAGTGACCCAAGTGGAGGCCCTGGTATCTGGGATTTATGTATCTTCTACAATTGAAACTTTGTAGCCTGGAGCAGAGCCAAGCCTTCTGCGCTCTGTGGCTGCTGCCATTTGTGTTGGGATTCTATAATTGAAAATTTATAGTCTGGTTACAAACTTTGAGCCAGCCAGGACAGGCAGAAAGCTTGGCTTCCTCCATTGCAGGGGAAACACAAGCCTCCCTCCTACTCTGTGTGGCTGCAGCCATCTTGGTTGGGTTTATTTGCATATTCACTCCTGATTGGCTGGTGGGCATGGCTTTGTGGGCATGGCGTATTGGAAGTGTGGTCAATTTGCATATTACTATTTTATTAGATAGGATAGTGTTTAACCAATTCCTTGCTAGTGTCACATCATTCAATATGCACCCATGGTTTTAACTATAAACTTATGAATTTTGGGGAGGTTCAGGGGAGGAGGCAAGGGACTCTTTAGAATTTCCTTAGAAATGTCTATCCACATTACAATGTCCCATGGAGTGGAATACCTTCTAAATCTTGATGAGCAAGAAAGCACTAGTATATAGATTTCAGGTGTACAATCCTATAATACATTATCTGTGTATTGTATTATATGTTCACCACCTCAAGTTGTCTCTTTTCATCACCACTTATCCTCCCTTTACCTTCTTCTGCCTCCCCTCAGTTCCCTTTCCTTCTGGTAAATACCATACTATTGTCTGTGTCTATGAGGTTGTTGGTTTTTTGTTGTTTTAAACTTTTTGCTTAATTTTTCTATGTTTTTTACACAGAACCCTAAATATCCTCCTCTCTGATAGCTGTCAGTCTGTTCTCTGCATCTATGAGTCTGTTTCTATTTTATTTATTAATTTATTTTATTTATTAGATTCCACATGTAAGTGAAACCATATGGTATTTGTCTTTTTCTGACTAGCTTATTTCACTTAGCATAATATTCTCCAGGTCCATCCATGCTGTCACAAAATATAAAAACCCCTTCCTTTTTATGACTAGTATTCCACTGTATAAATGTACACCAGCTTTATTATTCACTCATATTGATGGGCACTTGGCCTATTTATAAATCTTGCCTATTGTAAATAACACTGCAATTAACATGGGGTGCATATAACATAGGGGTGCGCTTTTGAATTAGTGTTTCATATTTCATCAAATATATTTCCGGAAGTGAGTCACAAACAGTTCCACTTTTAATTTTTTGATGTAATTCCATACTGCTTTCCACAGTGGCTGTACCAGTCTTTATTTCTACCAATAGTGTATGAGGGAAGGGTTTGCTTTTCTCCACATATTCTTCATCACTTGTTTTTTGATTTATTTATGAAAGCCATTCTACCAGGTATTTGGTGATATCTTATTGTCATTTTAATTTGCATTTCTCTGGTGATTAGTGACATGAAGCATCTTTTCATATGTCTATTGACCATCCCTGTGTTCTCTTTGGAAAAAATGTCTATTCAGGACTTTAGCCCATTTTTAATTGGATTATTTCAGTTTTTGTCATTGAAGTTTATAAATTCTTTATAAATTTTGTATATTAACCCCTAATTGGAAGTATTATTAAGTCATTATATTTCTTTTAATTTTTTGGACAGTCTTTGGCTTGGATACCATATTGACAGCTTCAGATGGAAGACCAAGTTTATCTTCTTGACCTCTTCTTTTTTTTTTTTTAAAGATTTTTTTTATATTTTATTGATTTTTTACAGAGCAGAAGGGAGAGGGATAGGAAGTCAGAAACATCGATGAGAGAGAGACATCGATCAGCTGCCTCTTGCACGCCCCCCACTGGGGATGTGCCCGCAGCCAAGGTACATGCCCTTGCCGGAATCGAGCACCGGGACCCTTCAGTCCGCAGTCCGACGCTCTATCCACTGAGCCAAACCGGTCTCGGCTTCTTGACCTCTTCTATTATTGATTTTTCTCTTACATCTTTAGCTGCTCCTGCTGATCATGAAGTTCTACTCTGCTGGTGGAAAAAAGGGAATGGCAACTAGAGGCCACAGGTCCTAGGAGTGGAGATGGAGGCAGAGTGAGGCTTGCCCCAACAGAAGCTGGCATGGGATGCATGGGGCTAGGGCACTATAGGCCAGAGCAGGAATGAAAAACTTTGTTAGATGTTGCTGTTTTGACTTTTTTTTGTCTTGGATTTCTCTTCCTGAAAATAAATCTAACATTCTTTCTTTTTTACTTTATTTTTATTGCTGACATTATTACAGATGTCTCCATTTTTGCTCCCTTTGCCCACCTCCACACGACCTTCTTTGCAGTGGCCATTATCATACTGCTGTTTGTGTCTATGCATTAGATGTTAATAAAAAGAAAGATGTTATTTTTTCATTCAATTTAACAGATGTCTGAATTCTATCCATGGACCATTCAACCTGAGTTCAGAGATCTTGTCCTTGCCTGTAAGCTCCATGAAACTGGATTTGTGTTTGTTTTGTTCATTTCCATATGACAGTGTATTTAATAAAACAGGTTCTACTGCATGAATGAGGAACGGAACACAGTTATCAAATACTTCACTGAATTTTAGAATTTAGCAATTGATAACACAAACATAATCTCAAGTCTCAAAAACTAATCAAATTAACATAAAATATAAACAATTAAATAATGTGACCCTAGCCAAGTTTTAACTTTTCAGAGCCTCAGTTTTCTCATGTGTAAAGTGCATATAATAATAGGGATATTATGCTAAGTGAAATAAGCTAGTCACCATTATAGATTCAGTATGAGGACTAAATAAGTATCAATATTGTAGCAATAGATACATACCTACATGTATAGGTATACATATAGGTTTGTGTTGTGTGTGTGAGAACAGTACCAGCCACCTTCTGTTTTTTAAGTATTTGCCATGATGATGAAGCGAATGGAAGTATAAGGTGCTATGAAATTGCATAGCAGAGAAATATAATTTTATCTAGGGAATAAAAAATATCTCACATAGCGAATTATGTTTCAAGCTGATATCTAAAGATTTGATGAAAGGTAGGTAATCAAAAGTGAGGAGAGGATTATGGAATGGTGAAAGAGAACATGAATATCTCCAAGACAATAAGGAGCACAGTACTGAGACAAAAAAAATGTTCCCTGTGCCTGGAATAAAATGTGAAGGGAAGGAGAGGCAAGAGTTGCAGCAGAAGAGGTAAGCATAGAATAAGGTAGATAGAAAACTGCATGGTATACATTTATGCCTTGCCCAACCCCTATGGTAGATATGATAACCACAAGATGATTTTTTAAGAAAAAATAACAGTTGATAAAACAGTATTTTCAGCATTGTTATGTGGATTATGTATGTATTATTTTTGAAAACCCGGTGGATTCAGAGGGACTCAATTTGTCCTTCTGTTTTTTCAGCAATTGTAAATTAAATGTAATAAACTATAAGTTACTAATTATTATGTTTTTTCTACCATATTTAGTAATTATTGGTGTTTGTTACATAAAAGTTAAAGTGGATATGGAATAGCCAAAGTACACACACACACACACACACACACACACACACACACCTTAGGAAAAAAAAGTATTTCAGAATAGTGACATTGGTTTTTCTCACATATTATAGATAAATTATTTAATGAACTTGCCCAAGCTATTTATTTTTGTGGAGGTGGGGAAAGCTTCCATATCAAGCTGAATATATAATAGAAGGTTGAAAGCAAATATAAGATTTCATTAATACCCTCATTTAAAGTATTTTACTCACCAAACCACTTAAAGTTTCCTGTTTTATCACTTCAAACTATAACTAATAATCCCCCAAGAAAGAGGCATATTCAGAATTTTAAGATAAAATTAATACTGTATTGGTGATGGCAACTGTAACTTTAAAATTACTGATTCATGCATGGTATTTTATAATACAAAATGAATTTTCTTAAAATGATACTTATTTACTTGATAAATGAGTTATGCAAGAGTCAGCTAATCTAATTCCTTACTTTCTCAAGAAAGCACTCCCCCTAAGTCAAAATATCAAGTGAAAAGTCTACTCTTGAGAGAAACAAAGTCTCTGACTTTAAATATGTCCAATGTACACAATAAATATCTCCTTGAAAAAATCCTCTTATTAGAAGATTTTCCATATAATCACAAGAGGCAAATTCTATTGGAGAAAGCGTATTCTGTATTTTATCATAAAGCAGAGATGTGGAGCTGAGCCCACAGCATCCGTATTTCAAAAGTACAAGCAGAAGAGATAGTTTTTACCCTTAAAAGGCTGTGATGATAAGTGAAAAGCAGCCAAAATTTCAGTGTGAATGATATGATGTGTAGCAAAGGAACTCCTCTTTTGGTATAGTTAAGAAAAGAATGTAATCAAGACTTTGCCTCTGTACAATGGACCGAGCAGATAGTGAAAGAGATTTGCAGATCCCCTGTTTTTTAGGCAGGAAGAATGCTTGTTAAATGCAGAACGCTGCTCTGGCTCCTGTGTTTGCTCTGAGGTGTAGGTTTTGTTCCACTGACGTATCAGATAGTCAGAGTGGTTACCACATCGATGTTGTAGCAGCTGCATAATAAATGACTGAGAGAATCATGTTAGGCATGCCCACCTAACCTAACTTGAATCATGCGAAAGGGGAGCTGTTGGAATTCTATTGACTTTCTGGTTCCCAGCAGTCGGCAGTAATAGAATGCTTTCAGGAAGATGACAGAATCAGGAGAAAGATGCTGTTTTGCACTATCTTGATTTGTTACAGCAGCCAACTTATTGGCATGATGGAGTGACAGGAAAAACAGCTGGCATGGAAGGTAGGATTATTAAAGCTATTACATCATTATGAATACAATTAGAATCTGACCATGACAAAGCATATGTTTGGACAAGCAGCTGTTGGTAGCTTGGGTTTGTTGCCGAGCTTTTCAAACTCTGCAAACAGTGTTGCTTTTACAGAATGGATTTGAAAATTTCCTTCTTCTGCGTTAGGTTTTTTGGGGGTGTGCTTGCCTCCAACCTCAGAGAAACACTTCTAGGGTAGAAATCAGTGTTAGAAGATTTTTAAAATAAAGTATTTTTCAGGTAAATGATGACAGGGGAAGAGAAAAATCTATGGGGAAATCTACCCCAGCTCAGTTACATGCAGTTTAGTTACAAGGACTGATTGATATATTGACATATTCAGACACTGAGAGAAATAAATGTATAGAATGTTTGAATTGGTTGAAAATTGTTACACTTGGTTTCTGTTTTATAAGGAGTTTGGCTGTCAATCTTTTCTCCTCACCAGTTTCTAGCTTTTGACATTTATTCAGTCTTTCTGTATTATATGAAGAAAATACATCAAATATACCCTACAGGGTTTTTCAACAACTCTAGCATCTGCTTCAGCTATTGAACTGTATTCACGTTTTGCCAAGTTGATGTCGACCCAGCTGGTCTATCATTTCTCGCTTGATTACTGCTCTTAATTTCTCTGTATCAGCTTGTTTCAGGGAGGGCTTTGAAAGCTGTTAATGAAAATGACAGAAAATGATAAATTACTGAAAATTGGAACATTTATTTATTTATTTACTTTGGAACCTTCATGAGTTTTTGTCTTACATTCTTTCTTGCCTGCGTACAATTTTAGAACCCTTTTGTTGTTTTGCAATATTTCTTTCCCATGCTATCAGTGGATTATACTTATAAATACGTTAAAATAAATGAAGCATGAGCCTGGACTGTATTTAGCTCCAAAAGTAAAGTTTTGGGGGAAAGGGAAACAATTTAAGCTATTTGTAGAAACTATGCCTGGTTTTCCATATTTTGTCTTCATATGCTGTCATGGGGATGTGTCAGTAAGTGTATATTGGACCAAACATATTAAAATGATTCTTTATCACCACTAGGGTAACAAGAAAATAAAACACTCAAAGCTATTTTTAACAAGTGAGTGCTTTAAACAGATGTCAAAGTGGAAATAGATTTTTCTGAGTATAAAAAGCATGATTGTTAACTATCTATATAAGACAGAATCTTTTCAGCTCTCTTCCCCATCTCCCCAGTAGCTAAATCATCCTAGTTAATAGAATATCATATATGAACATCCAATTTGACCTTTTGGTTTACACAGTTTTGCTCATATGTGCTATATCTTTTCTGTAGTAATTGTAATATCCCAGTAAATCTGGGAAAGGAACACTACTGGCTGTTATGTAACTTTTTCCCCTGAATGTTAGTCTATGTTTTTCAATTACGCATTCTTCTTAGAAAGAATGACTTAAGACAACATGTATTTAAATATCAGTGAATTAATTAGAAACTAATGGGGTTATTATACTACTTGGATTCATTCAAATTAATCACTAATGTGTGTTTTGAAAAACAGTCACAGGTTTTGATGAGTACTTTGTAACCTTGAGACATATATAACTGTGTTTGAATATATAATTCATACTTACAGCAGGAAACAAAAGTTTTCTACATACACAGTTTCAGCAGCAAACATTTTAAATAATGTAGTCAGGCAACTTAATTATTTCCTGGTAATACTTTTGAGTACTGTATGTGCTTGTGTACAGACTCTTAGAGTACTTCTTTAATCTTTGGGAAGCTCAGAGACAGAGAATTTTGCATCCAGATGATATTGGGTTATTTCTTGATTGGTTGAAAAAATCATCTATTTCTGTACTACTGTTTAAATACAGTTCTCTTGTGTCAATTTTATTTTTCAACTTTATAACCATTTTAAGTGACAATTCAAGTCTAGAAAAACTCTTATATATTACCTCTTTAGTAGGACTTTCATTTTGTAAATTGTCTCCTGTGAGAAAAATGTTCAGCTTCCTGTTAGCCTTACACTCCTGTTACCATAGTTACTTTAAAAAGAAGGCTTTTTCTTTCAATTAAGATAGTGTAATTTAAATCAGCCGCTGGATTCCCCAAGCCATGGTTTTTTGTTTTGTTTGTTTGTTTTTAACAATGAAAGGGATTTATTTTACTTTTTAAATCAATTGATCGGGATCACGTTGGTTAATAGAATTACATAGGTTTCAGGTATGCAATTCTATAATACATCATCCATATATTGTGCTGTGTCTTCACCACCCAAAGTGTAGTCTCCTTCTGTCACGATTTATCCCTCCCTTACACTTTTCTATCTGCCCTCCCCTTTCACTCTGATAATCACTACACTGTTGTCTGTCTATGAAGTTTTGTTTGTTTGTTTTTTACTTAATCTCTTATCATTTTCATACAACCCTACAACCCTCCCTCCATCTGCAGCTGTCAGCCTGTTCTCTGTATCTATGAGTCTGTTTTTATATTGTCTGTTAGTTTATTTTGTTCATTAGTTCCCAAACCATGGCTTTTTCTTTGTAGTTCAGACTGTTTCAGTTGTGACTAGGAAGTGCTCTGTATTTGATTCCACTGATGAATGGAGAGGACAGACACTAGGTGGCAGCAGCTGTTGATTATTAATGAAATCTTAAAGGCTTTGGGCAACACACCTGAAAAGCAGGCATACCCTTATCGATAAATGCATTTGTAAGACTTAGGCATACTTGTGAATCTTTCTGGCTCTGGAACATAATTAAGCATGCAAAGTGACGAGACCATGTGAAGTTCCCAAATCCCAGTTGCTTAATTTTGTGTTTTCTAGAGATTCAGGAAAAAAGAAAGAAAAAAATGCATAAAAATAGAATGTGAAAGAGATGTAGGATGAATGAAGCGGATGGTAATCATATATTTTAAATATGAAATTGTTGAGTTGCATAAATCTCTGTGAGTTTTAACCAATTCTCTACAAACCTAGATTAAAAAAAAACAACAAAGAATTTATACTGTAAAAACAACTATAGCAACTACTTGTCTCTTTTAGATAAAAATCTTATTGAACATCATTACTTTTAATTCAAATGTCCCCTATTTCTCCTTTAATGGAAATACTGTCTATTGAAACTTCCCACTTGTGATTGAATTGCCCACCTTGAGGTATATTGCTCTTCATACAGAAAAATGAGCAGGGGAAGACACTATCAGTTAAGAAATATCTTTGATTTTTTTTCCCTTAGAAGCCTGCTCCTTTCTGTTATTCTCATCTCATCTATCTCTTAAAAATGAAAAAGCAAATAAAGACAAATTGTACAACCATGTGCACACCTCCCCCAGAGATATACATATACACTGGCTGGTAGGGGAAGGGAGAATCAACTGGTAAAAAATAAAAAATAATAAATAAAAGCCCAACTGGTGTGGCTCAGTGGTTGAGGCTCCACCCATAAATCAAGAGAATCCCAGTTTGATTCCTGGTCAGGGTATATGCCTGGGTTGCAGGCTCAATCCCAGTAGGGGGCATGTAGGAGGCAGCCAATCCATGTTTCTGTCTCTCTATCCCTCTTCCTTTTTCTCTCTCTAAAATCAATACAAACATATTAAAATATACACATACATACACCTGTTAAACAAGAGAAAGCCACAACATTTCAAATTGAACCTGGAATTAACAAACTGAAATGAAAAAGAGAATGAAATATCCATAATTAGGAAGGGGAGATTAAATAACTGGTTATATTGGAAATGTTTTTTTCTGAGATAACTAGCAATATTTTCCCCTCTATGAGAATAAAGGACAATTCCTGAGGAAAATGGAATTGTTTAGAATGAGGTAATATAGGCCATAATACTCTAAAATTTTATAAAATGGTATGTGATATAGCTAGTTGTCTTGATTATCCATGAAATTTATTGAATATTTTTATCATGTAGTCAAGATGGGGAAATATTTGCCATTTGATATGTGTGATAGATTAATTAAATTGCTAAATTATTCTGCCTTTGGTGTGTTAATTAATCATTGCAAAACAGGAAGGAGGAGTCTCACAGGACTATAATGTAGTTCCATCCAACTGGCTCTATCTGACTTTGACTGAATTTTTCATAGTGTGCCCTGTAATTCTGACCTTGGCCCTGGTTGTCTTGTGGAATATTAATACTCAAAACATAAAAATAAAAATAGTTTGTCTAACTATAAATCTAAAAAAAACTTGAATTATTAGTATGCCAAAGAATTATGACTACCTAGAAAATGCGATGAGGCCAAAAAGATGAAGTTTAATAGAAATAAAGTCCTACACTAAGGTTCAAAGTCAATCTGATGAGTGCTATATGTGAGAGATTTAAAGCTTAACAATGATTCATTGAATAAAAATGGTTTTGTTGGCCACAATTTAAGTATCAGTCTCACATGGCATCAAAACAAAATACTGTTGTTAAATATGCATCCTTTCAGAAGGAAACAAAAAGGAGATGACAAATTTTAGAAGAAAAAAATTTAAAGGAGCGCCATGGTGTATGAGGAACTTAAAATTTTAGATAGTGTTCAGTGAAAAATATATGGATGGTGAAAGGTGCTAGAAACTACATGGGAAGACTATGTAAGATAATAGAAAAGGGAAAAGTTGAAGAATGTCTTAAAGAATAAGAATAAAAATTAAACTGTTTGCAAGTATTAGACAAACTATAATGTAGACGAGGGATGAGTCTACATTATATGAAGAAAAAATAATGAAGAAAAAATATCCTTCCAGTTAATTATTTAGGCAGAGAACTAACTACTTTGTGAGATACTGTACTCTTTGTGCTCAACGCTGAGGATAGAGTAATTGAAGATGCCTGAGGTCATTTCTAATTTTAAGAATCTGTAAGTCTAATTATTTCATGAAAAAAATATTTACCTTTTCATATATTTCTTCAAATGTCCCTGCTACTCCTCTGGAATCCTCCAGGCTAGGACTCAGCAAATTATGGCTCTTATGACATGCCTCTATATTTGGCCAGCCAGCTAAGAATGGTTTTTACATTTCTAAATGAAATTTAATACATATTTAATAGATAATATTAAATAATATTATGTGACAGATAAAAATGTCAATCTAAGGGCCTATTAGTAAACTTTTATTGGGAGATAGCCATCCCTATTTGTATACATATTGTCTATGGCTGTTTTCTTAACACAATAGTTAAGTAGTTGTGACAGAGACCATATGGGTCACAAATCCAAAAAAATATTTCCTATCTGGCCATTGATAGTAAAGTTTTTTGTCCTCATCCCTAGACTCTTAAGAGAAAGGTATCTTCTTACTCATTAAATTAAGTGTGTAGAAGAGTGGTCGGCAAACTGGCTCATGAGCCACATGCGGCTCTTTGGCCCCTTGAGTGTGGCTCTTCCACAAAATACCAAGTGTGGGCACACACATACAGTGTGATTGAAATTTCATGGCCCATGTGCAGAAGTCGGTTTTCGGCTCTCAAAAGAAAATTCAATCGTTGTACTGTTGATATTTGGCTGTTAACTAATGAGTTTGCCGACCACTAGTCTAGAACAAGCTAGGTAACAATGAAATATCAGCTAAAGATCGTCAATAGAAATCCAACCACCCATAGTATTTTAGTACTACAGACATTGTAAAGTCATTCAAATATATAACTTAGGGGTTGGTCATGGGAATAGTTTGGCTATTATTCTATTGAGAAATTTTACTTCCTGAAGAACGTTTATTATTTACTTAATGTCACTGAAATAAAATTGGAGGTCTCTGCAATCACTGACATTATAATATCTGCTTTGCCTAAATCCAGTAATTTTGATGAACTTACCTATTTGCTAAGGTTAAATTATTTTTATTGTTACTATTTAGTTGTTTAGTTATTGTGTAATTTAAATGGGCTTACAGAAAGTTCAGAAGTCAATGGGAAAAAAAAGTAATGTAGTGGAATCACTTCTTGCTCCTACCATTTTCTCTCTTCATAGGTCTATGAACTCTCTGAGCAGCTTTTTTTTTTCCGTGCTAATTTTTTATTTTATTTTATTTTATTTTATTTTATTTTATTTACAATATAACTTATATTTAATAGTAGTGCATATGTTTTCCTCCCCCCCCCATATCCTCCCCCCAGCCTCCCTCTGAGCAGCTTTTTTATTATAGAGTTCTGGAGAGGTGCTCATGTGTAATTAATAAAATATGTTCCAGAGTGGATCAAAGAATATCAAAATAAAATATATGCACTGCACTATAATAGAAAAATATAAACTGTTAGTATATAATAATAAGAAAGATGAAGTTAAAAGTTAGCAGTAAGATATTTATAGATACTAGAAGCCTGCTGCAGAAATTCATGTGCTGGGGGGGGTGTCTCTCAGCCCAGCCTTCACTCTCACCAATCTGGGACCCCTCAGGGGATGTCTAACTGCCAGTTTAGGCCCAATCCCACAGGGGTTGGGCCTGAACCAGCAGTTGGACACCCCTCTCACAATCTGGGACTACTGGCTCCTAACCATTCACCTGCCTGCCAGCCTGATCACCCCTTAACCACTCCTCCGCCAGCCTGATTGACACCTAACTGCTACCTTGCCATCCCAATCACCTCAAACTGCCCTCCTCTGCCAGCCTGGCCCCCTCTAACTGCCTTCCCCTGCAGTCCTGGTCCCTCCCAACTACCCTCCCCTGCCAGCATGATCCCCCACAACTGCCCTCCCCTGCTGACTGGTTGCCTCCAACTGCCCTCCCCTGCAGTCCTGGTCATTCGTTAAGTGCCCTCCCCTGCTGGCCTGGTTGCCCCTAACTGTCCTCCCCTGCTGGCCATCTTGTGGCAGCCATCTTTGACAACATGGGGATGGCCATCTTATGCAAGGGTGTGAGGATCAATTTGCATATTACCTCTTTATTATATAGGATTTCTCTGAACCTGTGGATATGAGAAGATATTTTTTTCAAATCACATGAAAAACCATAATCAGATTCCAAGCATAAAATTAAGGGATTCTCTATTTACCATCATATATGACATTCCCCATAATTCTATGATTGGGAAACTAAAATCCTTGGATTTTATTTCCTGGGGAAGGGTGTCATTTCTGTTCACTGATAGAACTGGACATTCATGTAAAATCCATAGGATTCTCATTTTATTTCCATGAGTATGTTACTAAGCAGCTATCTTGTGATGCCTGTCTCTATGGTAACAGATACAAGGTTTAAGGATCTGAAGGAAATTCTTCCTATTGGTTTAGCAATATGGAGCAATGAGTGAGACTTACTGAGGAAGAGGATAAGGTTGAGGGAAGGCAAAAGAGGCAAATAAAAAAACTGTCATGAGGGAGCTGTTTGGTATATGATAACAATTTTACTACTTTATCTCAGAATGAAATACAAACCAACATGCTAAGTACAGTTTAAAAAACACACGTTTAAAGTATTATTTTTCAACCATCCAGTGAATTTTATGTAATTGAAGTTACACAGATCTTTTCCTTAGTTGGCTTGTTTTTTTTCACTTTGGAGAAAAAGATTGCTTCTTGCCTGACATTGGTAAGAAGAGGGTCGCTAACCCTGGCTCATTTAGTTGTTGTTATTGCTATCAAGAATCTTGATCTTTCAGAAGACTTTCTTTTCTTAATTCCAAGGCTGATAATGTTGAGCTATGGTTGGCATTTCCTCACAATCACTGAATTTCTTAGGGCATTAATGAAGGTACACTGTCCTTTCAAGATATTCTTTTTAGGTCTATTTCTCCTAAAGGCCTGTAATAAATAAAACAAGCATACTGCGTATTGGAAAATTGAGCAATTTTAAGTGTGTTAGGTAAGATTTTATGTTTTTACATGTTTAACTTGTTCTTATTAAAATAAAAAAGCAAAAAAAATCCATATGTTTGAAAATATTTGTTTGGGAATTTATTTCAGTTGTTCCTTATGTTTGACTTTTAGTTAACAAAGTAAGAACCTACTATTATTAAATTATTTTAGAAAGGAAATAAAGTATATCTTAAAAGTGTTATCAAATAACCAATAGTATTTAAAATATTTGTGCAATTTACATATCATTCAGGAAAATATAATACACACAGAAGAGAGATGGTTATCTTACACTGAAGCTCTTATACATACATTAACATAGTGTTGGTGTTTTATTTATCTGGATGTCTTTATACAGTGTGTGTTGGGTCAAAGGAAAAATAAAACAACAGCAAGAGAGCAAAATTTCATAACAATGAAAAAATTCCATTTGGGAGATTGTAGATGAATACATTTCAAATGATATTTTAGTTATAAGATAAATTAACAAATATTTACATGTTTATTATTTGCAGGTGTAGTGTTTAAAGCTTTAAAGGATTTGTCTTTTTGTGGTTTATTTTCTGACCTAAAGAAATTTATAGATTTTCTGTACAGATATAGCTTTTCACAGATTTAATCCACTATAAGTAGAAATGAATAAAAAATACAACAATGTCTTCAGAACTTATTCACACTGTCTTTAAATTAAATGAAAAAAAAGACTTAACTGTAATGTTGCAGTACCTTCTTTGATAATCTAGAAAATAATATTTTTGAAAGAAAAAATTGTTTATAGCTCTCTACATTTTGAACCATAAACAGTAATTGCAATCAATATAAAGTGAAGTTTTTGAGTAAAGCAAAGCTACTTTAAATATTAAATATACTAGAGGCTCAGTGCATGGATTCATGCACAGAGAGGATTCCTCAGCCTGGCCTGTGCCTTCTTGCAATCGGGGACCTCTTGGGGGATGTCAGGTAATGAGTTTCTGCCTGATCATTGAAGGCCCAATCCAGACAGGAGGGATCCCGATCCTATGCATTGTGCATCTGTCCCCTGGTGGTCAGTGTGCATCATAGTGACAGGTTGACTGGTCATTCAGTCACTTAGGCTTTTATATATATAGACACACTGATTTTGGAAGCTGACTTCAATTTAAAAAGTAAGAAACTCTCAATATACTAGTATGTCTAGCATGACTGGCCTCCAAAAAACTTCTTATTTTCTTAGGCTTTGGGCTTGCACAGTCCAAAGTTCGCTACAGATAATAAGCAAATGAGTAAAAAGATTTTCTAGACAAAATTAATATGCAAAGTAAAGATGAGGAGATAATCTTCTGGCAAATATTTGTTCAGAAAGTGGAGGATGGCTGAACTGCAAGGGCAGGTGGTACACAGAGATTAATCAGTATCCATATACACTTGAAGACAAATGGTGCTTATCAACATTCCCAAGGAAATATTGTCATTACCTGGCAACCCAGAGGCAAATGTGAAGAACTTAGAAGAACAAGTAAGGAAAATAAACCTATAATCATCAGTCTACTCTGGTCATGGCATTATTTCAATGGATTGTAGTGCTCTCAGGATAAAACATATTAATGACTATCATATTCTGATTTTACTGGCACAGATTTTTGTTTTATATAGTTAGTAAGCTGGATTATGAAAAGTGGTGGTATTGTTAACCTAAAACATTATGGGTTTTAGGCAATTTTAGGACTTACTTATGTTCTATGCCATGTATAAATAAAGAGGATGTTAGCATAATATTCTCAAGGTCCATCCATGTTGTTGCAAATGGCAGTATTTCATCTTTTCTTATGGCTGAGTAGTATTCCATTGTATATATGTACCATATCTTCTTTATCATCTATCAAAGGAAATTTTGGTTTTTTTCATGTCTTGAGTCATATATTATAGAAATGTATACTTGAAACCTTTATAATCTCATTAACCAATGTCACCCCAATAAATTTATTTTAAAAAAGAGGAGAATGAGTAAATGCCTGCCTATGATGGTAATGTAGAAACATTAATATATAGAGAAAGTATCTCAACTTTATATCCTTTTGACTGCCAACCCATTTATGGACTGACTGTGGTGGCCAAAGTTGGGGCCCATTTCTCCATTAGGTAATCCAGAACAGGATTAGAGTTTACAAACTGAATTGGCTGATTTTTCTCTGCTGCTTTCCGTTCAACTAATAAATATTTACTGATAAATTATATCAGCCTCTGTACTAGAGAAAGATGACTAAGATATGATCCCTGAGGAATTTAGAGACGAATGAACTTTACGTGGATAAGGACAGCAAAATATCAACAGTGACAGCATACCAGAGGGCAGCACAGCTGTGAATTCAGATAGAAGAGGCAGCTCAGGAATGAATTAGAGGCTTCCAGCCATCCTGGTTTGAGTGATGTGGAAGAACTGGCAAGTCTATCAAAGAGTAAAATGATAGTTGAAGTGAAAGAACACAAATTGAATGAAAAAAATAGTAATTCAAAGTAGAGTGTGAAGTAACATATCTAAATTTTCACTTCAGATGAGGAGCGTGCCTACCAGTCATTGCTGATCTTCATTGAAATCAAATCTAGAATGAAGCTATAAGAACTGTTGTAAAATTCAATTGCAGATAGAGATTGAACATTTTAAAACCTACATGAGTGTGGCTATGCAAACTTGCTCTTGGGAGAACTTTTAAAAACCAAGCAAGAATGTCTCTTGGTAGTTTATATATGTCTATCTCTGGAAACCCCTATGCTATTTTTAGAGAAGTTATCATATTATTTTATCTCAGTGTGTATTTGTCCTTAGAAGCTACCTGAAAATGTCTCACCTATGAGACATTTAAATTAATCACAGAGTCAGAGCTCAGAGACTACAAAGAAAATACATAGGTTTATATGATCATTTACAGTAGAAAATAAGAAAGGTATTTTCTGAACACTTAAATTGTTTGGACTGTCACCCTCTCCTCCATTTCTCCCTTCCTCTCTTTCTGTCTCTTTCTCTTTCTTTTCCCCTCTTACCTCATTTCATTCCTGTTTCCCATACATAATATGTGGATGTGTGGATGTATGCATACATATATATCTCTTTTTTCTGACTCTCAGAAATAATTTAGATATATAGGCACAAGACAAGGACAATTTCCTCCCAACATTTATTATTGAAGTAATGTTCCTTGGTAGGTAAAAGCAATTCTGTCTGGCTTTGTTTTTAAAACTTTTTTTAACTATAACACAAATATATAAAGGTTTATGAGTCAATAAGTGCACAATGTAATCAATTTTAACACAGTGAACACATCCCAGTGATTACTCTAAGAAAATAATATTACTAGCACCCCAAACTGTACTACTGTTACCCCTTCTCAGTCAAGAATGTCCCAAAGATAAGCACCATACTAACTTCTAACACACATTAGATTAGGGTAGTCCATTTCTGAACTACTAGTATATTTTGTTGGGAGTATGCAACAGATATAGATATAGATATAGATATAGATATAGATATAGATATAGATAATATAGATATAGATATAGATATAGAGATAGATATAGAGATAGATATCGATATAGATAGATAGATATAGATATAGATATAGATATAGATATAGATATAGATATAGATATAGATATAGATAGATATAGATATAGATGATATACATATAGATATATATTCCTCGCACAAGGTTATATTTCCATTGATTTTTAGAGAGAGTAGAAAGAAGGGGGAGAGACAGAGGAGAAACATCAATGTGAGAGAGACACATTGGTTAGTTGCCTCCAGCACTTGACCTGACCATGGCTGAAGATCAAGCCTGCAACCAGGTACTTGCACTTGACCGAAATCAAACCTGTGATGCTTCAACCCACAGTCTGGTGCTCTATATACCAAGCCAAACCAGTTATGATTGCGGTATAAATTCTTTTGTGCTGATTTCTGTTTCTCAACATTATGTTATGAGATCCATCTATTCTCTTGCTTGCAGTATTGGTTCAATCATTATTGGTGTTGTGTAGTATGTCATAGTATGAATATACTAGTTTTCTTATAACATCTCCTCTTCATGGACATGTGGATTGATTCTATTTGGGGCCTCTAAAAATAATGATAAATGTGAACATTTTTGTACATTTTGCATATATTCACATACTTCTGTTATGCAAACACAATGAAGTAGAATTGTTGGATCACAGAATAGCCAAGTATCCACTTTTTGATGATAATGCCAAGTAGTTTTTGAAGGTAGGTAAACAAACTTACTTACTTGCCATCACTATATGAAAATTCTGGATATTTTTGCCAGTGCTTAGTATAGTATTTCAGTGTTTAATTTTAGCCATGTGTATGCTGTGCTGTAGAATCTCGTATTTTTTATTTCTATTTTTTCTAATGATTATTGAGTTGCAGAACTTTTATGTGTGGTGGTCATGTGTATGTTATCTTTAATAAGTCTTATCTTTATTTTTTTGAGGTGCTACCTATGTTTTTATTGATGTGTGAGAGTTTATTTAATACTGTGTTATTATATGTACTGCAAAACAGAGGTGTATATATTTTACAGAAGCCTAGAATTTAAAGCTCAGACACTGATAAAGAATACTTAGTACAGCCAAAACCAGTTTGGCTCAGTGGATAGAGCATCAGCCTGTTGACTGAGAGGTCCCGGGTTTGATTCTGGTCAAGGGCATGTACCTTGGTTGCAGGCATATCCCCAGTAGGGAGTGTGCAGGAGGCAACTGATCGATGTATCTCACTCTCATCAATGTTTCTAACTCTCTATCTCTCTCCCTCTCTGTAAAAGGTCAATAAAATGTATTAAAAAAGAATACTTAGTACAGTCTCTTCATTTGACAGGTGAGGAAACTGGCATCTATCAAGATAAAGTCACTTGTTTAAAACCTCCTCTAATCAGTAGTAAGACCAGAAATAGAACAGAAGTTTCTTAACACTAAAGTAATGACTTTTTTTTTTTATTAAACCACATGATGGTGAATTTTTAGACCCTTCTAATGCAGTGACTCATTGTCTATCTGGAGAGGCCAAGAAATTCATGGCATAGCAATTTTAATAGAAAATACAGAGTTTTGCATGATTAATCTCATTGATTCTATGAACAAAATATCTCCAACTAACCATTTATTGTATAGCATGGCCATGCAAAATTTAAGATTATTTTTCTTTTGGTATCAGAATTTATTTTTCTCTTCTATAACTTTATTATTACATTCAGCTTCTTCTCATGTTTATTCTTGTTACTTCTATCTTCCAGTTCCACATTTGGTTCAAATTCAAGAAAGTCCAGTTTTTCTGTGGTGAACTAATAAGAATATTCATTTTCTAATATTTTTGTCTCATCAAAGGAGGTAATAAACTAATACCTTCATATTATTTTTTTACATTCTAGATGCAGCACTATGTACTTTTTATCCATTATTTTAGATATTTTGAACAACTCTAGAAGATGTTTTATTATTCCCATTTTACTGGTCTAGAAACTGAGCCTCACTGAGTTTAAGCTACTTTTGAGACAGCTGGAAATGGAACCAGATTCATCAGAGTTCAAACATCAGACTCTTCGCATGATTTCATTCTACCTGCTTGGGAGGAAACAGATTTAACAATACAGATTTGGGTCACTACCTTCTTTTAGAGCTTCTGCTGTGGGTCTTAGTGATGTCCATGTGTTCTAAGATCAGTTAATAATTCCATTTTGTATTCTTTTACAAAATGGTAATCAGAGAAATTGTTTGTATGGCATTGATTTTATTCATTTTATTGACTATAAAAGCTTTTTTGTTGTTAAGCCTCACCCCAGGATGTTTTTTTTTTTCATTGAGTTTTAGAGAGAGTTGAAGGGGAGGAGGAAGGAGAGGAGAGTGAAAGAGATCAGTGAGAGAGAGACATATAGATTGGTTGCCTCCCACATGCACATGGAATCGGGACAGGGATCAAACCTGCAATTCAAGTATATGCCCTTGACCAGATCAAATCTGCTACCCTCCAGTGTATTGGCCAACACTCTAACCACTGAGCAATGCTGCCCAGGGCAACGGTAGAAGTACACAACATAAATACTGGTAAGTTCATATCCAAAGACTCAAGTTAATTTTTGTTTATTAAGAGACCAGACCTATTATAAGAGTGTCTGGTTTTAATTATTTTTATTTTTAAAAATAGTTTTATTTCTTTTTTTTTCTTATTTCAGAGAGGAAGGGAGAGGGAGTGTGAGAGACAGATATCAATGATGAGAGCAAATCATTGGTTGGCTGCCTTTTGCATGCCCCCTACAACCCTGAGACTGCAACCCAGGCATGTTCCCTGACAGGAATCGAACCATGACCTCCTGATTGCATAGGTAGATGCTCAACCACTGAGCCATGCTGGCAGGCTGACTTCAGAGTTGTATTTTTAGCAATTTATTCTAGGATATGATTATTTCTAATTTAGGTTTTAGTTCCAAATATTTATATTTCCTCTTCATGGAAGAGCTGTTCCACAGATGCCTGAGAATCAGTATACTTCTACTCCTTGGCTTCTAGTCTAGAGTGAGTCCCCTTGTTACACCTCCCTAGTTTTGTGCAAAGCAGATACACATTGGTGCCTCCATCTAGAAATTTGTATTCACATGAGTTGCCAAGAATGTTATTTTTATTCTCCTAAGGCATGAGAATTTGAACAAATATTTTATAATTATAGTTGGTTCATTGTGCCTGGGAAAATAGGAATGGCTTTACATTAGGAATCTCTAATTCACAGGTATTAGGTAATAGTAATTAATTAAATGTAGATAGCTTTACAATTAACAAAACACTTTCTTGTTTACACACACACGCATGTATATATATATATATATATATATATATATATATATATATATATACACATGTAAGGTGACCTAGGTAAGAAGTATTATTTCCTCTATACACAGATTCATGTCTGTTTGTATCTTACATTTCTTTTAGCACTGCCACTTGATTTCCATACCAACTGCCAATCACTGCCTTAGTTCAGACCCCTGCAGCTCACATTGAATACTAGCTTTCTAACTTAACTGTCGTCTTCCTCGACTCCAGTTTGCTCTTCAAAGGCTGCTAGGCTTGTTTCTCTGAAAAGCCAAAGTCAATAGGTCATTACCCTATTTAAATCCATATATATTTCCCCATTGTTCTTAGGATATAATTCGCATAACTTATATTGGGGTGGGAGCCCTTTACAACATTTTCTCTGTTTTGTTTTCAGGTCTAATCTTGCACCCACCATATGAATGCCTTTTCCTCACATACAGAGTTCTCTGAATGTAACACAGTTCCCTGACCCGTGCCCTTTAGTCACATTGACCCCACTCTGAAACAATTCTTACTGCCACATGTTCATTTGTCACATGTCTTATAACCCCCGAAGACAGTGTAAATAGTGTCTCTTCTTCATCTTTAGATGAATCTTATACCCTGTATATACACCCATAGCTCCTTCCTCTTACCTCCCAACACATACCTTTCTGTGCTATATACTTTTCAGTTTATTTGTTTATTTATAGACTAGAGTCCCTGTGGATGGTGGGGTCCCTCAGCCTGGCCTGTGGGGATCGGGCCGAAACCAGCTCTCCATCATCCCTCAAGGGGTCCTCGATTGCAAGAGGTTGCAGGCTAGGCCTAAGGACCCCACTGTTGCATGATCAGGGCCAGGGAGGAACTGTGGGAGGGCTCCAGGGCATGCCTGGACCATCTTGCACAGCCCCAATGGGCCGGACCCCAGCAGCAAGCTAACCTACCAATCAAAGTGTCTGCCCACTGGTGGTCAGGGCACATCATTGTGACTGTTGAAAGGTCGAATGGTTAGACATTAAGCATATTAGGATTTTATTACATAGGATTATTGGTGCCTGAGGATTGTTGTTTCTCCTTTTATGCTCTACCTGTTGCATAGCACCTAGGGAAATAGTGACTCAACTTTCAGTTATAATTTACACAGCTGGAGGTAATAAAATACCTTTTATGGTAGCATCATTTCCATTGCATCCATTTCCCCTTCAATTTAACTAACCATAGTACATGAATAATAGATTTGCAAAATACCTATATGTCTAGATTATGGAAATAAGTTGAGCCAAGTTATGGTTTTGGTGTATTTTGTACTGGTAGAAGTTGTTATATTTAGTTGCAATAGTCTAATAGTTACTGTACATATTAGAAATGGATAGAGCACAGTATTTTAAGCTTTATTTCCTTTATGATTTATATAATCTCTCCTACTGAGATTTTAAATATTTAAATTACCCATTGAGAAAACAACAAAGATGATTTAACTGAATGATCAAGTAAAATCATAGAAGAATAACATGACAGTTAAGTTTATGAAGTAAACAAATTCAGGCGTCTTAGTAAATTAACACAAAATATACATGTGGCCATTTTTTTCTTCATTTATTACTAATAGAAAATGTTGGACTTCACCAGTCAACCAATTGTGCTATGTTGCATGCATCATGGTTATTGTAGTGTACCTGAAATTAAAAGCATATATCTAATTTCATTTCCTTACTGAGTTTTTATTAGAAAATGAGAACTACTTCCTAAGGAATATGAGATTGCAAAGTAGGGGATATACAATACCAGCAATGGAAAAGTACAGCTAATGTGTGATTGGGTTATTGCCTAAAGCTCAGGTCCACATCTGTACAGTCTGCCAGAACACAGGTTCCCTGCAGCTACAAAGAAAGAAAGAATTCAATGGATGTGTCCAATGAAATGGGCTGTTTACATACAACTTGCACTAATACACAGCTTTGTGATATCAGGGAATAATAAAGAGCACATTTAGATATTTTATAATATCTTAAATCATCTCTGTGGAGGGAAATCTCAAAGATGCATAAGTTTATAGAAAATTGTTTCCAAAATTTACCTCTTCTTTAAAATCACAATTCTCTAAAATAGGAAGCCACATGCCAGGATCTATGCATATTTAATTATTTGTTTTGATGCTTTTTGTTGAAGTTGTATTCATTCTTTATACCCAGTTCTTTTCATACATAAGGACATTTAATGCACTGTGTCTATAAATATTGAGGCTTACATAATTCTTTCATGGACATTACAGTATTACATTATTTGAGAATGAAGCAAATATTTGTAGGATTATACTAGCCAAAGCAAATGATATATTTTATTTTATTATTCCAAAAATATCAAATATTGTGACTACATTTACAAAATTCAAATACAATGACATTTCTATTGATATACACACTAACCATGGGCACAAATCTAGTTGAATGAAAGGTAATGGGAGGTATAACCATAACCTATAATGGGAATGCCTTTAAAACCTGTAATGAGACATTAAAGAAACCTGCTATAGATTACTACTTGTTTATATTTTATATTTTTGGTGAAAAAATGCCATCTTGATATTCATTTTTACCTAAATGAATTAAGAAAAAAATTTACATTTTAATGTAGCAATTATAGAGAATAAATGCTGTTCTAAAGTCCATATAGGAAAGTGAGAGAATAGATCATAAGATCAATGCCCTCCATCACTGAGTCAGCCACTGTGATGGCATCAACCAGTATCGGACATAGTAGTATGGGATACAGGTAGAAACCATTTTCAAGCAGTTGGATCTGCTAATACATTTAATTAATTGAAGGTGAATTCCATTTTTTATCAGAAATATTTTATTTTATTTTTTTTGGTACAAATGCCTTTTATTGGTCTGACCAGCATGAGTAGTAGAGGATGTGGGCAGAGCTCTACTATCTGTCCTGGCTCCCATCTTTCCTCTCCTTGGAGTTCATGATTCACCCCAAGGGGAGATGAGTATTTTTGGGTACGGATAGCAAGCATAGCCAGGATTTAAAAAAAAGCAGGGTTTAGATTTGAAAGAGGCTCATGCTGATGTAGAAAACATCGGGTTACCAGACCATCCAGATAAAACATCCATCATGTTAAAGCAGGAGTGGGAGGGGTCAGAAGGAAAAGCCTTCCTAGAAGCTTCTTATTGTGTCCTTTGTGTCATCAGCATTGCCTGGATGTTGCCCTTAGCTTTCTTCACACTGAACTCCAGGTAGAATTTTTTTCTGTTCCAATTCTTTATTCTGCTACTTTCTGTTTCTCTAACAGCTTATTATGAATTACCAACTTGGAATGAAGAATAAAAATTCTCCTATACCTTCATACATGTTACTTACTTCTATCAAAGTCATAATCTCTGTATCTATAAAATACCAATGCTTTCATTCTGTTTAGCTGTTCAATCTGCATCTCTGCAAGCTTTACCTTCTATTGTGTGTCAATAACTTTGGGTTGAAGGCCTTCAACTTCACATCCATGGGCGCTGCCATCTTGGCTCACTTTCTGTCCCTGTCTATCAGAAACATATTTTAAATGTAAAATGGAACCTGCCCTGAAGGTAGGGAAAGGTATGCATTAAGGCTTAGTCTAATACAACTACAATTAATTAATTAGCTAACATTATAATGATAATTTAAGTCTATGAAAATGTGATCAAAGTATAGTATCATTTCAACCAAATTGTTTTAAAGTTTAATTTATTTAATTCAATTGAAATAAATTAAAGTGGCATATTTCTAACAATATAGGAAAAATTACTAGCTCCCTATAAAAGTTGGTCTTGGTGCCCTCCCTTCTATTCTGGGAAATCACCTTTCCCGTATATGGCATAACTTCTTACTATAATTTGCATTTTTGCCTCAGGTTTTTCATTTGATTTTGGCTTAGCTGAAAGTGTCTCAGAGATAAGATAATTGGGAATTGCTCTTAATGCATTACAGATGAGATGTGATATAAAATACCCCATATTTCTGGTCATTCAGGTGAGACAACTTATTCTCCTAGAGGTCCCAAATTATATTGAGCCTCAGTTTATCATAGCGACAACATGCTCATCAGCCTACATGTACTGGTTTTATTTTATTTATCACTTGCTCTTATCCACATTTTTTTACTGTGCTTTTTGGGATCACCTCTAAAATAAATTATTTGCACTTGAATCCCTTTCTTGGGGCCTACATCTGGGGAAACCCAACCCAAAGGAATATTTTATAAATAGTTTCATTTATAATTTTTTAACCTTTACATCAGAAAAGTGTATTTGGGGAGAATGTCAGGACAACTATCAAAAGATACATTGGCTTGGGAATTAAGGAAACTGTTAGATGTGAGACATTAAATTACCACATTGTGATTTTATAGTAGTCATTATCATATTAAGCTTTATTATTTTCATATGAAAAATTAAAGCATTTGATCACATATGGTTAAAGAAAAGAAATAAATTAATAAGAAACATAAAAAAACTACCATCACACCATGTGCAGTAGCTGACAGTGGTCAGGGAGAAAAGTTATAGAAAGTATATGACTACTATGATATATCTCCACTTTACCCTTTCACCCTCACTCCTGCTGTTGTGGTCATTGCTACTTACATCATGGCAAAACAAAACATCAGTGTAGCCCTAGCTGATTTGGCTCAGTGGATGGAGTGTCAGCCTGTACATTAAAGGGTATCGGGTTTGATTCTGGTCAAGGGCACATGCCCAGGTTGCGGGCTCGATCCTCAGTGGGGGCATGCAGGAGGCAGCCAATCAATAGTTCTCTCATCATTGATGTGTCTATTTCTCTCTCTCCCTATCCTTTCCTCTCTTAAATAAATAAAAATATATTAAAAATCAGTGTAGGAAAAGGTATAGAATTTATAAAGGAAAAAATGTTATAGTATTATCAGCACATGGTATCTGTTGTGCCATCCCAATCTTCATGTCCTTCTTTGTTCATACCTGACTTAGAGAAAAGCTTTCACTGAAATTTTAAAAGCAAGAAGTAATATAGCTCCTATTAATGTCCTACATGACTATTTTCATGTCTCCATACAATATCATAAGTGCTGCTGGAGTGGCTCCCAATGCTGCCATGTACTGTATTGAATAGCTTTTCACTCCATACAGGGTTTAAACTAATCTCTCACCCATTCATCAAAATGGGATCTGAACAAGGCTAGTAGACTGTAACAATGTTAACTTGTCTCATTGTGCTTTTATGCTACAGCTGTTGCCATTGCTGGAAACTGGGTGAAGGGTACATGGTATCTCTCTATTTCTTATAATTTCTTGTGAATCTACAATTATCTCAAAATAAAAGTTGTAATGAAGAGATGAGAATAGGATGAGGGAGAGAGGGATGTGGAGATGGAGAATAAGAGAAATAATTAGAAAGCATATAAATATACAGTGTTTAGTTACTGTATAAAATGTGACAATTATCCTCAACTTGGTTTCCTTGTTCAATATTACAGGGTTAAGAATAGAAATTACTATTTACAACAATGTGGATGGTCCTAAAGGACATTATGCTCAGTGAAATAAGCCAGAGAAAGACAAATACCATATTATTCCACTTATATGTGGAATCTAAAGGACAAAATAAACAAAACTGAAAAGTACTCATAAACGTAGAGAGTGGGCCGGTGGATGCCAGAGGAAAGCAGGTGAGGAGACTGGGTGAAAAAGGTGAAGAGATTAGGAAGTACAGATTGATAGTTACATATAGTTATGGGGATGTAGGGTATAGCATGGAGAGTATAGTCAATAGTGTTGTGATTACTATATATTGTACCAGGTGGGTACTGGCAACATCAGGGGGAACATTTAGTGAGGCATATTATTGTATGGTCACTGTGCTATTCACACTAATATTGAAGATAAACTGTAATTGAAAAGTAAAAAAAAATAAAGAAATTAAACATTTGTTTACCTAAACTTATCAAAGCAATGCTATTTACTAAAACTGCTTTGACAATCATTAGGCAATACAGGTATGAAGTCAAAAGCAAGTAATGTTAAATTAAAAAAACAATATGACTTGTTTTTATTCATTGGAAAAAGGGGTAGCTATAGATGTTTTAGATATTGTTTTAAGCTATCTTTTTCTTATTACTAACATCCTAATATATAAAAACCCAGGGTCCATAACATTCAAAACAACCAAAAGTTCAACAGATGGGAAGTCGCAACCCATCAGTGACTACCGCAGCTGCGAATGCCCAGTTCCAGCACTGACTGCCGAGGGGGCTGGGATCAAACCTGAAGAGAAGCCTGGAGAGAGAAGCGAAGTCTGATCCATAGCTTCTGTGGCAGCAGTTGATCAGCACTTGCCTCTCTCTCTCTTTTGCTTCGGATCTGGGCAGCAGCCGCGCCTTTCTTTCTCTGGGGCTGCTGATCATTCCCACCTGTCTTATCATGCCCACTGATAGGCGACAGATGCTGACTGCATAGAAACCCACCAATCAGAACCAGATCTGGGTGAACTGTTAGGAGCCAGTGGCTGACTAGGAAGTGGAGCTTTTGACACTTACTAGCATAGAACTGACCGATCAGAACCTAATCTGGGTGAACTGTGCAGGCAGGACATAAAATGGGGGCTGAGGAGGAGTTTTAAGGGCAATAGCTGTTTGGTGTAAAGTGTAAAAAAGCAATTTGATTTTTTATTGACCGGTTTGGCAGTATAGTGCATATGGCTTGCTATCAGTGCAGATATAGGGATTATATATTTTTGTCGGCCAAGAGCATCACCTCCTAATGAAAAAGGCTCCCCCCATTTTAAGTAATACTATCCTATATAATCTATCTATACTACTAAAAATATAAAAGGGTAATATGCTAATTAGACTGGGTTTTCCGGCCATCTTCTGGATGTCTGACTTCCTTATGGACAAAACCATGGTTGTGAGGGCTGAGGTAGAGGCCATTAGGGGTGATCAGGCCAGCAGGGGAAGGAAGTTGGGGGTGAGATCTGGCCAGGAGGCCAGGGCATTTGGGGATAACCAGGCCAGCAGGGGAGAGCAGTTAGGTGTGAGATCAGGCCAGCAGGAGAGGGCCATTGGGGGAGAGATCAGGCTAGCAGGAGAGAGCAGTTAGGGATGATCAGGCAGGCACACATAGTGGTTAGGGACAATGAAGTAGGCAGGCAGGTGAGTGGTTAGGAGATAGCAGTCCCAGATTGTTAGAGGGCCTAAACCAGCAGTCAGACATCCCCCACAGGGTCCAATTGGAAAGGGTGCAGGCTGGGCTGAGGAAAACCCCCACCCTGTGCACAAATTTTGTGCACTGGGTCACTAGTCTTATATATTTATATAGGAGTAAATTGATGAAAGTCCAGGCAACTATAAGAAAGCTCCTGAAAAAGCATCATTATAGCACCATGACCAGGTTTCTAAATGTGAGAAATGTTTTCTTCTGAGAATGTGAAGGAGAAAAAGCAATAATGGACACTGGATTGCATTGTCAATATAGAATTCTCTTGAATTTTTAGAATATTTTGAGTTTTCAATGGAAGTTTACTAGTCTTTCATAGAATTACTTCTATGAAAGTAGCCCAATGTTTAAGTAAATCAATGGTAGGTTTTTTCCCCCTTTTACAAAAGATTGTGTATGTTTGTATGGGTATGTGAACATGTATGTAACTTTTATTTTTTTAGCAAGTGAAAAGTTTTTGGTTAGATGACTATATGTGAGGCCCTCCACCTGAATACAAAAGAAAAGTCACTGTTGAAACTCACATAGAAAATTTAAAATGTCATACATATTTTGAGTGTCATATAAACCTGCTTTGCACACTTCTGACTGAAGTTATGCAAAGTTGATAGTCAGTTGAAGCCAGCATAAGGAAAGTGTCTTATTGTCTCAATTGATACCAGGTAGGCTTCTTTACCCAAAATAGTTATTTAAAGAGAAAGAATGTGTGTGTGTGTGTGTGTGTGTGTGTGTGTGTGTACACATCTGTGTGTGTCCATGTGTTTTCATACCCTCCTGGAATCATGTACCATTTGGGATTTATTTTTCATAGTCTATATGGTTCACACAGGATATATTTTACTGTATGCTTTCAAATTATCAGTGACACTGACATCAGTAGTGTTTGCTTTATATCATCTTATTCTTATTTCTTTCCTTGTCATCCATTTCCAAATATTCTGGTCCAGTTCTTAGTCCTTGTCTTAGAACTACTGGAAAGATTCAAACAAGAATAACTTTAAATATGAAATTATACAGGACAAAGTTGATAAATCATCTCTTTCTTGTGAATTATGCCTTGCCTTTGAATCCAGGCACAGTTAATTAAAATCTATGAAATATTTTTCTTTTCAGAAATAAAAAAATAACAATGTCTAGTTTTGATCTGATTTATATAAACTCAAAAGTTTCTTCTAAGAGAAGTATTTGTACCTGAACCACATACATATGTATCTCAAGAGGAGCATTTAATCTTTTTTAGTTAGATTTTAGGTTAATAATTTTTATGCCTTTGAATATATTATTATAGGGGAGGATTTGGTTTTCCCAGTAGGTGTTTTTCAGTCTCCGGTAATTAAATGGACATTCTCATTCCCTTGGGTACCACTTGTTCTCATAGATGAAAGCATAGCATTTTCTCATTGTTTTGGGGTAGGCAAAAGCTGATTACATAGTCATTTTTAGATAACTAACATGAAAATACTATGACATTGCTTTTAATTAATTTTTTTTAATTTTCATTCTGTGTATAGGAAAAAGTAATTTGCAAAAGTTGACACACTATGAAACAGGGGGTGAATATCTCTATAGCAAACATAATTTGACTCAGTAAAGGAACATGGTTTTTCAAAATCTTTTGATGTTACCAAAACTCTTCTAATAAAAAAAAAATTGAGGAAGTTTGTAGAAAATAAACAACCATCCATCTAGTGTGTTAGGTATGATAATGGCCACCCAAAGATATTCACATCCTAATTCTTAGAATCTATGAATATGTTACTTACATGGCTGTAGTTGAGGGAATTCAGGACCATCCTCAGATTTAATGATTAACTAGAACTCAGATAATTCATAAAAGCTATTATAATCCTGGTTACAGATTATTAGAGTCCAGGAGAATCAAGAGCTAAGTTCCATTTGTTCTCTCCCAATGGAGTCATAAGACAACATTGAACTCTCCTAACAGTGATGTGTGATAATACCCACAATGTATTGCCAATAAGAGTTTAACCAAGTCTTGGATTCTTTATTTTCCTGAGATTGGTAATTTAGTCATGGAACATTCATGTGGCTAACCCTAGTAAATAGTTCCCAGCCTCTCCCTAAGTAAAATGAATACAGTGTGACCGAAGGGCCACACTATAAATCACATTGTTATAATACATTATATGGTGGCTCAAGACCTGAGGTAAACAAGGCAGTTGTATCAGTGAATATATTTTCAAGGTTTAGAGGTTATCTTTTAGAAACCAGTCAAGAGCAAGTACTCTTTTTAGAATGTGCAGAGTTTGGACAACTCTGGAAGTTTGTAGAGAACACAAGGAAACATGCCTGCTGATTTCATCTTTTATTGCATAATGGCAAAGGGGACTTTGTAGATATGATTAAGTTAAGGACCTTGAAATGGAGAGCTTCTCCTAGATTATCTGGATAAGACCATTACAATCACAAAGATCTTGAAAAGAGTTATAGAAAGAGAAAGGAGAATGAAGAACAGTGTCAGAGCAATATGATGTAGATTGGAAGATACCATGCTGCTGGCTGGCTTTGACGTTGGAGAAAAGTGGCACATAAAACAAAGAAATGCAGGTAATCTCTAGAAGCTGGAAAATCAATGAAATTGATTCTCCTCTAGAGCCTCTAGAAATAGCACAGGAATGGTGACACTTTAATTTCTGACCTTCAGAACTATAAGAAAGTCACTAAGTTCATAATAATTTAGATAAGCAACAGGAAAATAACAGGGCGAACAAAAATATTACACATATGAAAATATATGCATGTGTATATTTGACATGTGTATTTGGATACATATGTATATCTTTGGGTAATAGATTTGTTACCTCCAAAGGCACTCTCACAAGGCTTTCAGTTGATTTTTCATTAAAAAAAAATCTCTACAGGCCAGAAGGGAATGGCATGACATTTTCAGGTTAATGAAAAGCAAGGATCTGAAATCAAGATTACTATATTCAGCAAGACTATCTTTAAGAAAGATGGTGAAATAAAGAACTTCCAAGAAAAAAAAAGGCTACAGGAGTTTATCACTGCAAGAAATGCTAAAGGGATTACTTCAATGAGTAGAGATAGATAGATAGATAGATAGATAGATAGATAGACAGACAGAAATAATTGGCAGAAATAATTAAAATGGCAATAAATAATTATCTATCAATAATAACCTTAAATGTAAATGTTCATTTAAGGTTATTATTGAGCCATTCAAAAGACATAAGGTAGACTGAATGGATATGAAAGCATGACTCAAATATATACTGTTTACAAGAGACCCACCTCAGAACAAAAGAGTAACACAGGATGGAAGTGAAGGGATGAAAAATTTTTCCATGCAAATTAAAATGGAACAAAAAGCTGGGATAGTATATCTGACAAAATAGACTTCAAAATGTAGGCCATCACAGAGACAATAAAGGTCACTATATGATCCTAAAGGGAACAATTCAATAAGAGGATATAATTCTGGTAAACATATATTCACCCAAATCAGGAGCATTTAAATATATAAAATAACTCCAAAGGGCTTTAAGGGAGAGACTGACAACAATACAGTCAATAGTAAAGGATTTTAATACTCCACTGACTTCACTGGATATATCTTCCAGACAAAAAATTAACAAGGTGACTCTAAACAACACACTGGATCAGATGGATGTAATGACAGTTATAGAACATTTCACCCCAAAGCTGCAGAATATACATTCTTCTCAGATACACATAGGTCATTCACAAAAATAAACCACATATTAGGACACAAAACAAGTCTCTACAAGTTCAAGAAGACTGAAATCATATCAAGCATCTTCTCAGATCACAATGGAATTAAATTAGAAATTAACTAGAGTAAGAACACTCAAAAGCATTCAAACACATAAAGGCTAAATAGTATGTTATTATAGTAAACAACTGGAGGCCCAGTGCATGAATTCAGTGCACCAGTGAAGTCTCTCAGCCTGGCCTGTGGGATTGAGCCAAACAGGCTCTCAAACATGCCCTGAGAGGTCCTGAATTGTGAGAGGGTGTAGACCAGGCCACGGGACCCCACTGGTGCATGATCAAAGCCATGGAGGGACACAGCAGATTGGCCAGTTAGGAAGGGACCTCAGGAGGGCTCCAGGGCATGTCTGGCACATCTCGCTCAGTATTTACTTGTAATCCTTTGTATTTCTGTGGTGTAAGGTTAGCTTGCTGCTGGTGTCCGCCAGATCCCAGCAGCAAACTAACATACCAGTGGGAGCATTTGCCCCCTGGTGGTCAGTGCACATCATAGAGAGCAACTGAGAGGCCTTAGCATATCATTAGCTTGTTATGCATTGTTTGTTGAATGGATGACAGACACTTAGTATATTAGGCTTTTATTATATACTAGGGGCCCGGTGCACAAAACTCATGTACTAGAGATGGGTGGTCCCTCAGCCTAACCTGTCCCCTCTCACATACTGGGAGCCCTCAGGAGATTTCCTACTGATGGCTCACCCCCAGCTTGCCCAAGTCCTAAAGCCTCTGGCAGAGGCTTTCATCCTTGGGCAGGGGACCTCGGCCAGGGGACCCCAATCAGCAATGGGGCAGATCACTGGCTGGCTCAGCCCCAGCCCTGGCCTTGGGAACCCAGCAATCGCCTTGCCATGGGCAGCAGCCATCTAGGTTGGGTGTTAATTTTCATATTGCTTCTGATTGGCTGGTGGGCATGGTTTATGGGTGTGGCTTATTGGGTGTAGTGAAGGTATGGTCAATTTGCATATTACTCTTTTATTAGATATGATGATAAATGTGTTACCAAAGAGATCAAGAAATAAATTTAAAAATCCCTAAAAATAAATGAAAATGAACTCACTACAACCCCAAATCTCTGGGGCACAGTAAAAGCAGTATTGAGAGGGAAGTTCACAGCATTACAGGCCTACCTCAAAAATAAGAAAAATTAATAATAAACTATACCTACAAATTAAAAAATTATAAAGAATATAACAAGAAGAGCCCAGAGTAAGTAGAAGGAAGAAAATAATAAAGATTAAAGCAGAAATAAGTGACATAGAGACTAAAAAAAAATGCAAAAGATCAATGAAACCAAGAGATGGTTCTTTGAAAAGCTAAACAAGACTGATGAACCTTTAGCCAGACTTATCAAGAAACAAAGGGAGAGGAACTAAAATAAAATCAGAAATGAAAACAGTGAAATAACAACTGACACCACAGAAATACAAAGGATTGTAAGTAAATACTCTGAGAAACTATATGCCAACAAGCCAGACAATATACATGAAATGTACAAGTTCCTAGAAAAATACAATTTCTCAAAACTGAATCAGGGAGATTCAGAAAACTTAAATAGGCCAATAATAACTGACAAAATTGAAGCAGTGATTAAAAAACAAAACAAAACAAAAAACAAACTAACAAAACTTCCAGCAAACAAAAGCCCTTATCCAGATGACTTTACAAGGAAGATTTACTAAGGCAAACTTTTTTAAATGCTCATCTTACTACTTGCACATCTTACTTTTATACAACAAAAACACTCTCAGACACTCAGGTGCACACATGTCCACACAGATCTATAACACACCACATTCAGCTGTCTTCCTCCAATAACAGCTCACAGATTTGTGAGTAGAGTACATTGGTTTTGATTTAGAATTATAAAATTCATGATAAACATTGTTATGCCCAGATTTCAAAATCCCCAGAGACCACCAGGAATCTGAGCCTGATGTAATAGCAAAGAACCTTTATGACAAGCTCTAGCTTGGCCTTCTGCCCTCCCCGCCCCCAATGCAGCATCAGGACACAAAGGAGAAAAAATATCCAAAACATGACTATTTTATAGAGAGGTGGGGCCAGACTCAAACTGCGGAGTTGGCCAATTCTGATTGGTTGGGTAAGGGCTGGGGCTAGTGACACAAATAATCCCTAATGCATGTGACCTGCCCTGTCCTTTGCTCTTGATTGGAGCTCAAGTGCACAGTCTTTCGCAATTGGCTAATTCAAAGGGAGGGGTTGGTCTTTGTGTTTTCAAGATGGCAGCCCCCAGGTAAGTTTACATATCATGTGGCCTACATGGTGGCTACCAAGTCACACAGTCCAAAATGGCAGCTGTCTAAATTGTTCTTTGCAGTCCCATTCTGCCCTGTCATTCCCCCCCCTTGTCTTAGAACTTACGGCTCAATCATGAGATGGACTGCATTTCTACCTCGCCTTCCCTTTTTACTCCTGAATGGTCAACATGAAAACAACATTCTTCCTCTAGGGATGCACATAGGCCTCCTTGCTGCATGAATATAGAGGCAGGCCATGACTATTCCCGGGAAAAAGGGTGGACTCCCAGCAGTGTGGGTGACAGCAAACAGAGTCAACAGAGTTACTGACATCAGGGGGGTTGAATGTGCCGTAACTTGAGCTTGCTCCATTGTGTGATGAGGTTCTTCTGGACTGCAGAAGGATCAGCTGGGCAGACGTGAGTGTGGTGGACCCAGGTTGCAACTCTGTTTACCTTGAGAGCAGTGGGTGTAATCAGCACTATGATGTAGGGGTCCTTCCAACGTGGCTCAAGGGTCTCCTGGTGGTGCCTCTTGACAAAAATCCGGTCTCCCAAGCCTGTATTGATGAGACGTCGGGGTCGGGCCAGCCTCATAGATGGCATGAGGTGTGGCCAATTGTCCTCATGCACCCTCTTAAGAGACAAATTCAGTAAGAAGCTCGACCTCGAGGTTGGGAATGATAAGGGGTGGCCTGCCAAACATAATCTCATAGGGAGTAAAGCCTAGGGTGTAGGGAAAGTTCCTCACCCTGTAAAGGGCATATGGAAGGAGATCCACCCAGTCCCCACCAGTCTCCATGGTTAATTTGGTAAAGGTCTCTTTTAGAGTTCTATTCATTCTTTCTACCTGCCCTGAACTTTGGGGCCTATAAGCACAATGTAATTTCCAATCTGCCCCTATAGCCTTGGCTACTGCTTGTGTTACCTGTGAAATAAAAGCTGGTCCATTATCTGACCCTACCAAAGCAAGAAATCCATACCTGGGTAGGATGTCTTCTAGCAGTTTCTTGGCAACTGTCTGAGCTGTTTCATGCTTGGTTGGGTATGCCTCTACCCATCCAGAAAGGGTGTTCTTCTCCTGCTGCACATTTCCTACCTTAGGCAAATTAAATTAATCTGAAAACTTGACTACTATTTTACTCTCAAATTTAATACTCCAACAACAATCTTAGTTTACCCTGTAAATATTAATGAAAAGAATTGTTTGCATTCTTGAGTAGGCCTTGAGCATCTCTGGTGCTAGATATAGGGTAGCTGCTGTTCGCCAAGTTTCTGTTTGTTGCCTCGGTCCTGATCTGGGCTGGTCCAAGTCTTTGTTACCTGGGTCCTGATCTGAGCTGGGCATGGGAAGTGAAGCAGCCATGGGGCAGGAGACCTCCCTCAGAAGGGGCGAGTGTTCAAGACCCTGCAATGCTGGGGGGAAGTGAGGTTCTATGCCCCACTTCTGTTGGCCCCCATGTTCTCTCCTGATGGCCCCTCTGCTACTGTGCCTGTCTTAGGTTGTTCGTCCCATGAGGAATCTTACCTGTCTTTGACTAACCAGCCATCCTCCGGGGCCAAGCAGGGTGATGTGAGGTTTAATTCTGACTCCTTGGTAGGCTATGCTCCCGTGACCTCCATGCCCAGTGCCTGCCTTGTGATCCCCTCGCTTGCTGTTGGGGTCCTGACACTTGATCACATATCTTGGGGAACCCAGGGTTTTTCTTCAGGGAGGGCCCAGTTCACACCATTTATGAGAGACTGATCCATGGTACCAGCCACCGTGAGGCTTCAACCTCAGCATGTACAGAAAATTCAGGCAACAGCTTTGGGCAATTGGATTGTGAGAAGATGGTCCCTTCTTGGCAAAAGGGCCAACATAGAATGCTCAAGTGCCTACCCAAGGGGCCTTCCCCACAGTGGAAGGGATTAAATCCTTTCATGTCCTTTTTTTTTTTTTCTATTTACAGCCTCACCTTGCTCAACATAAGGTAGAAGTAGTATCTGAGCAATTATTTGCCCTGGAGTAATTTAAATAACATTATTACATGTAAAATATACATATTACAAATAAAGCTAGCTTAGCTTTAATTTCTCCTTCATAATCTGAATCAATGACTTCAGGCAGAACAGTTAGTCCTCTTAAGGGTGTCTCCACTCCTCCCTAAGATTAACACCTCTTTTTTTAAAAAAATATATTTTATTGATTTTTTACAGAGCGGAAGGGAGAGGGATAGAAAGTCAGAAACATCGATGAGAGAGAGACATCGATCAGCTGCCTCTTGCATGCCCCCTACTGGGGATGTGCCCGCAGCCAAGGTACATGCCCTTGCCGGAATCGAACCCGGGACCCCGCAGTCCGCAGTCCGACGCTCTATCCACTGAGCCAAACCGGTCTCGGCTGATTAACACCTCTTATTCCCCACTGTTACTGCAGTGGTGAGTAAACTTGCTTGAAAAGGGCGCGATCGCACATTCTGACAAGCTCGAATCATACTATCTTTTCTCAGAGGCATCAGGCATTTCCTATAATCAGCACTGACATTTTCATTTAACTGAAAACCTTCATTTTACTCTGATTATTAAACAAGTTTTTATCATTTGATTAACAAGCCCAGGCTGCTGCTTGACTTTTTAAAAAGTCATAAACTTTTTTTTGCCTGAGGGAATTGAGTGGCCAGCCAGGAGATATTCAAATGCAAATTACCATATTCTTTCTTTTAAATGGCAGAAGCTGGTCTACCTGTTTAAAAAACAAAACAAAACAAAACAAAAACATGGTGAAGATTAGACCAGGACAACCTCTGGGGAGTGGGGTCCATATTGGATCATCATGTGGCTCCCTTCCCCCACATCCTTCTTGCTTTGGAGGAGAATTCATAGATGGTCTGGCCTCTATTCAGTATAATTAAATTTCCTAGATTTCCTTTAGCCAAATTAGTCAGCTTCCTAGCAGCCATTAAACCCTCCTACCCCCCCATTATAGTCTGGCAGTAGACCCAGAGCCTCTCCTTACCTTCTACCATGTTGAAATACCATTCAGGCCCAGTTAAAGGAAAAGAGATATAGGATTCCCATCCACACCCGGAACTAGCTTCCGGGAAGGATCCTCTCCTCCTCAGTGGTGAATAAGACCTTCAAAAGCTGCTGAAAAGAACAGAATCTAGTAAATCAATGAGCACCGCCGGCTTTTCGGAGTGACAACGGAGGCAGACTGCTTTCTCCGAGCAGGGCAGGCTTCCCAGAGGAACTCCTCTGCCCTCCGTTCTTGGAGCAGCGCCTGCTTTCCTGGATGGTGGGTAGCTGGGTGATCTTCTTCTCCTCCTGCAAAGCAAGAATAGGTCTACCGGCCCTTCCGGACTTCCACACTGAGGTCATTGGGTCTTTCCCTAATCTATTTGAAATGATCAATCATAATACTTAAAGGAGTATTCGAGTCTGTCCCATAATGTCCATCCAGTAAGTCCACTGAATAAAACAGAAAAACACAGACTAACAAGGGCCCACAAAAAACAAACAAACAAAAACCTGTCTTCCAACTCCATGGAAGCAAAATCAAATGCTAGCTAAGATTTGTGAGGGGAATGCACATCCCTCCAGATGATGGCCTCACGCCGACCGGCGAGAGAGACCTGCCTTGTCTCGGATTTATGAGGGGAATACATGTCCCTCCAGACAGAGGATCAGAATGTCTTCTGAGTCCTCCAGCCCATGGTCCTCCAGTGCATCCACCTACACCACTTCAGGCACAACCAGACCAGAGATGAGCTAGCACAGAACAGAAAACACAAACAGACAAACACCTGCCGTGGTCTGTCAGGCTCTCTGGGTTGGGGTCCCTCGTGGGTCTTGGGGATCCTGGCAAGCCCCCAAATGTTATGCCCAGATTTCAAGATCCCCAGAGACCACCAGGGAGCTGTGCCTGATGCAATAGCAAAGAGCCTTTATTACCAACTCTAGCTTGGCCCTCTACCCCCACCAACGCAGCAGCAGGATGCAAAGGAGAAAAAATATCCAAAACATGACTATTTTATAGGGAGGTGGGGCCATACTCGAACCACGGAGTTGGCTGATTCCGATTGGTTGGGTGAGGGCTGGGGATAGTGACACAAATAATCCCTAACACACGTGACCTGTCCTGTCCTTTGCTCTTGATTGGAGCTCAAGTGCAAGTTTTTCGCTATTGGATAATTCAAAGGGAGGGGTTGGTCTTTGTGATTTCAAGATGACAGCCTCCAGATAAGTTTACATATCATGCGGCCTACATAGTGGCTGCCAAGTCACACAGTCCAAAATGGCAGCTGTCTAACTTGTTCTTTGCAGTACCACTCTGCCCTTTCAACATCATCAAGGCAGATTGGATATCTAGGTTTTTCATTTCACTGAAGAACAGGTTTTAGTATACAAAGTGACAGTTGCTATGAAAATCTGTATTTCATACCTATTTAAAAACAAATTGCCTATAGTCCATTTGCAGGCTCTACATTTTAGGAATTCAGCTTTGTATTTGTTGTGTTTATTACATTCCTTTCATTTTTCTTGTATCTACTTTGCTTAATAAGAAGACACTGAAGTTTTAAGTAGTTCTGTATGTGACTGAATTAATCATATAGTTCTTCAGTTGGTAACAAATATGCTCTTGGAATTATATTTTTCCTTATTCTACTTACATGGTAGATTGGGAAGTTTATAATTCTTTTACTTAAAATATTGGTACACCTTAACTAACAGTATTTCTTAACCTTAGTGCTTGACAAAACCTGGATATTACAGTCACATTGTACAATTTAGCCCAGTGGTTGATCTCTGCTCAGATCATTCAAAAAGAGTGATTAGAGAAAGCCTACAGTATACACAAGTCTATAATTTCATTTTTGGCACAAATACCATAACTGAAAGGGATGAGAAGCATTAATTATTTATTTACAACTTAAAACGATGTTGTGCTTTACAAAAAGGTACATTCAAGAAGTACATTGATAAAAGGCTTATACAGACAATTACATTTCTCACAGGTTTCATACTTATACATTCTCTGACTTGTTAAAATTTATTTTTAAACCCAATATCAGTATTCATGGAACATCCATTGTCATGTGTGCATATGTACAAAGTAGAAAAAAATTGAGCTGCCCAGCATGCACTCCAGAAACCAATCATTGTCTCACTAATGGAGAGGTGTGAACAGGAAAATCCAGAAGGCTGATTAACCTTAATAGCTCTGAAAGGTCAGAGCTAATCACTCATTGTTTAGTTAAGACATTGGTAGTTGAAGCAGCCTCCACCTGTTAGTCTTATGTTAATTTTTGCTGATTGTCTATTATTGGAATTTCCTGCCTAAAGAATATGGGTGTATCTCATGGTCTTAATAAAAGGGGATAGCAAGGCCAGAGCTAGTGGTAGTCCTCCTCCTAGAGGTGGGCTCCCATCTGGCCCCCAATATTCCCAAATTAATACTTTTCTAGTCTCTTTTCATTTTTGTGCAGCCTTCTCTAGAACCCGAACCCTGAACTAGAACCCTGAACCACGCGGGACATGAAAGGGGTTCCTAAAATGCACGCTTCTAGCTGAGGTCAAATAAGATGACACTCTATCTTCTGTTTCACCTCTCATTCTATATACATGTCCTTTACATGGTCTATGTAATGCTATATTTGGCACGGTTTTTGTGATTTTGCTATTTAAAATGGCCTCCAAGCCTGATGATGAACTGCTGTCTGGTCTTCCAAAGTACAAGGCTGTGATATGACTAACAGAGGAAACATGTTAGAAAAGCTTTGTTCATGCATGGGTATAGTGCTGATGGCTGTGAATTCAGTGTTAATGAATCAACATTTATTAAATAAGGTGTCCATAAACAGAAACATACACAAATGAAGATTATGTACTGATCGATTCACAAAAATGTTGTGACTAGATGCTTGTAGGAACCTAACACTATATTTCCTCTATGATAAATGCTTTAGTAGTCACTAATTCAGTGTTCACAGTGACTTTATAGAACACAAATACTGCAAATAACAAGAAATGGCTGTATGGTTGTCATTCTTCCTCCCAAGCCACTGGCACATTGTAGAGTCCTCACTTCCAAAAGCTGAAAATACAGTAGCATTCAGATTTCCCAGGTTTATTATTTAGCTGTATTTGAGTTTCTAAGAAGTTAATGAAGTTATACATCAGTTAAGCCCCCAGGTATATATTATTTATTCTTTTATCCCATTATACAGAAATTGTATGACCAGTACCAGGAATGTCTTAGAGCTGAAACAGCACAATTCTGTGTTTCTTAAATAAAACAATACATTTTTTCCTTAGCTGGGAAACTTGTTCTTTTTCATCTCATTTTTCTTATCTCATTTATCATCTTAAATGATCTTTCTCCTTACGGTTTCCCCCACACACACTTTTTCTGTTGATTATTTTCTTAACCATCTGTTTTGTATCTCATTCTTATTATGTTTTTTTTTCTGTTTTTATTATGCTAGCCACATAAATGATAAAATCCCTAATTGCCAACCCTCTGCACCATTTGGTACATGGAAATAACCTTTTTTAAGTTATCTTATTATTTATGTTCTTTATATGTGCACATCTAAAACTGAGCTGTGTACATTAGGAGTGGGTGACCAGTAACTTAGAATCTTCTATCTCTTCAAAAAAATGCTTTGAAGAAATTCCTTGTGCAGTTCACTAAATTTTACACACACACACATAATATAAAACACTTTAACTCAAATATTAATATTATTAGTTCAATATAATATTTGCTTTAACAGTTAAAAATTCATTCGTTTCATTTGTTATTTCAGTATGGTATTTTTGTTATTAAGATATTATTTTTAGAACATCTTGAGATCTTTGAATTAAAATATCAACTAAATTAAAATAATAAACCTTGATTGGTAATCTTTATTTAATATTTGAAATTATGTTAACCAATTGGAGGCAGGGAATGAAAGAATAATCCATTTTTACAGAATTAGTGCATACTTAGGATGCAAGAGTTACATAAATAATTTCTTAATTCACTGTATCTGCTAAGAAATAATTGGAAATTGACTTAATTAAAATGAATAATTTAGATTATATTCTCTGTATTGTAAGCCAGTTTTTTATAATTTTTAAATTGATTTCGGAAAGGGGAAGGGAAAGGGAGAGAGAGATAGAAACATCAATGATGAGAATCATCGATATGCTGCTTCCTGCATTCCTCCTACTTGGAATTAAACCTGAAACCTGGGCATGTGCATGTGCCATAACCAGGAATCTAAACATGCCCTTCTAGTTGAGGGGTCGACACTCAACCACTGAGCCCACACTGGTGGGGCTGTAAGCCCATTTTAAAGAAGTAAGCTTCTCTTGGAAGAAAGAAAATATTTATTTAATCACTGGTTCCATGTTATTATAGATTTTACTTATTCTTTCAGAACATAATAATGGCTGGTAATTTTCTAAGCATAATCACTTGAGAAGAGAGTTAATTCAACTCAGATTATCTATAATCTACTGGAATATTGTGGCTGTTATGTCACAATTTTTAAATTTAAGACATTGATATAAAATATTTAATCTTTTGTAGTAAACAAAAATATTTAGTCTTTTTATAATAAGCAATTTTGTACTTGATCTAAGATGGGGATGGAGTAGGTGGAAGTTATACTCACCTTTCCCAGGACAAAACTTGAATTACAACTAAATTATAGAGCATTAAATCTGAATAACTGACTTGAGACTAGCTGAAGAAAAGTCTTATAAACATGAATTTACAGAAAAAGCTACATTGAGACTTGGAGGAAGAACGGAGATGTGAAAAGGGATGGCTCGGCTCTTATGGCCAACAGCTGAGATTCCCAAGGGATATCTCAGCTGCAATGGTTCCCTCTGAGAAGTGTGAGTTTTCAATCCCACTTTTATTCAACACTAGAGGCCAGATGCATGAAATCCACAGATACATGAAATACATGCACTTGGGGGGGGGGTGTCCCTTAGCTCAGCCAGTGCTCTCTCAATCTGGGAGCCCTTGTGGGATATCTAACTGATGGCTTAGGCTCACTTCCCACAGGCCTAAACTGTCAGTCAGACATCATTAGTGCTGTCACAGAGACTGGAGAGGTTCCCACCACCACTGCTGAGCTTGCCTTGCCAGCCATGAGCCCAGCTCAGCGCTTCTGGCTGAGTGCATTGACAACCAGGGGGAAGTTCCTGCATTGAGCGTCTGCCCCTTGCTGGTCAGTGCACCTCATAGTGACCAGTTATTGCACTGTTTGGTTGATTTGCATATTAGCCTTTTATTATCATCCTATCTAATAAAAGAGTAATATACAAGTTGACCATACCTCTGCTACACTCACAAGCCATGTCCACCAGCCAGGAGTGAGTGTGAAAATTAACCCCAACCAAGAGGGCTGTGGCCACTGAGAGAGCAGGAGGGAGGATTGAGTTTCCCTGGCAATGGAGGAAGCCAAGCTTTCTGCACACCCTGGTCAGCCCAGGCCTGCACTCAATGCTACAAAGTTTCAATTATAGAGGATAAATAATTTCCAACAAAAATGGTGGCAGCCACTGAGCTGGAAAGAGAAGGAGGCTAGGGTTGCTCCTGGCAATGGAAGAAGACAAGCTTTCTGCAACCCTGGCCTGCCTTGGCCTCCGAGTAAGGATACAAAGTTTCAATTATAGAAGATAAATAAATCCCAACAGAAATGGCTGCGACCATGGAGCGAGCAGGAGGCTTGGCTCAGCTCCAGGCTACAAAATGTCAATTGTAGGAGATAAATAAATCCCAGATACAAGGGCCTCTACTTGGGTTGCTGGGGATGTAGCCGGCCAGCAAACCACCACAGGCCCTCGTCCATGCTCCCCCATGCTCCAAGCAACCCCCACAGTGATCCGGGTCACACTTCAGGGTAAACTAGCTGCCCCCCACCTAGAGTAATATGCAAATCGACCATCACTCCAACACACAAAATGGCTGCCCCCATATGGTCAAAGATCCTGCCCCTATGTGGACACAAGATGGCCACCACAAAATAGCCAGCAGGGGAGGGCAGTGGGGAGGAATCAGATCTGCAAGTGAGGGCAGTTTTTGGGGATCCAGGCCTTCAGGGCAGAGCAGTTAGGGGAGACCAGGCCTGCAGGGGTGGTCAGTTAGAGGCAAACAGGCTGGCAGGGAGCAATTAGACATCAATCAGAATGGCAGGGCAGTGGTTAGGGGGTGATCAGGCTGGCAGGAAGAAGTAGTTAGGGGCAATCAGAAAGGCAGGCAGGCAAGCAGTTGGAAGGTAGCAGTCCTGGATTGTAAGAGAGATACATATTACTCTTTTATTATATAGAATGACAATAAAAGGCTAATATGCAAATCAATGGGCAGTTGGACTTCCCTCAAATGGTCCCCTATTAGAAAGGCTGCAGACTGGGCTGAGGGACACCCCATGTCTCCTGTGCATGTATTTTGTGCACTGGGCCTCTAGTTTATAATAAAAGCCTAATATGCTAAGTGTCTGGTCATGTGGTCATTTGCTCAACTAATCAAAGCATAATATGCTAATGATATGCTACAGCTGCTCAACCATTCACTATGACATGCACTGACCACCAGGGGGCAGATGCTCTGCTTGATAGGTTAGCTTGCTGCTGGGGTCCGGGCAATCAGGACTGAGCAAAATTGGCCAAACACTCCCTGGAGCCCACCCACAGTCCCTCCCCAGCTGGCCAATCTCCTGTATCTTTCCCTGGCACCTATCATGCACCAGAGGTTTCCTTTGGCCTGGCCTGCACCCTCTCACAATCCAGGACCCCTCAGGGAATGTTGGCGAGCTGGTTTCAGCCCAAATCTACAGGCCAGGCCTACGGACCCCATTGTTGCACAAATGTGTGCATTGGGCCTCTAGTATAAGATAAGATTGGAAGTGCTAGCCACAGCAGTCAGATAAGAAGAACTAAAAGGCGTCTGATTGGAAAGCCAGAAGTAAAACTGTCATTATTTGCAGATGACATGATATTATATAGAGAGAACCACGAAAAAACTACTAGAACTGATAAATGAATTTACTAAAGTAACAGGATACAAATTAAATTTCCAGAAATCACTTGCATGTTTATACACCAATAATAAACTATCAAGAAGAGAAACTATGAAAATAATCTCATTTAGAATTGCATCAAAATACATAGGAATATATTTAATCAAGGATGTACTGTTATAAGACTTATATGTATAATCTAATGAAAAAAATAAAATAACAAATAAAATACAAACAGACTCATGCAGAGAATAGTCTGACAGCTGTTAGAAGGGAGGGAGCCTGGGGGCTGTATGAAAAAGGTAAAGAGATTAAGATAAAAAACAAAACTCATAGTCACAGATAGTAATATGGTGATTAACAGAGGGAAAGCAGGGTAGGGGGAGGTAGAAGAGGGTTAAAGGTGATAAATGCTGACACATGGAGACTTGACTTCGGGTGGTAAACACACAATGCAATATTCCAATGATATGTTATGGAATTTTACATTTGAAACACATATACATTTATTGATTTTTAAATTCAATAAAATTAATTTAAATTAAAAATAAGAGTTGTATTTATGAAATCACTTCAACAAAAATATTATAAAACATCAGGCAGTTAAAATTGGTTCCATACATTTTCAAAAACTGCATATAGAGTAAAATTATTATTTTTTCATTCAAATGTCATTTTAACAATTTTTATGTTTTAAAGAAAAACCCAAAATATTTTATAATATAAGCTATTTGAAAGGAGACTGAATTATGTTGAAGCTTTTCATTGTTGTTATTTTAACTCTGAGTAGAAAAAAATTCCTTAGTTTTACATTTGTTTACCTCAGAAACCACACATTAATTATCTTTAAATTTTTCTAAAACACAAAGCTCACCTTAGCTGGTTTTGCTCAGTGGATAGATGCTTAGTGGATAGACCATCAGCCCTTGGACTGATGGGTCCCAGGTTTGATTCCAGTCAAGGACATGTACCTTGGTTGTAGGTGGTTGCGGGCTAGGATCCCAAGCCCTAGTTGGGGTGCATGCAGAATGCAAGAAATCAATGTTTCTCTCTCTGTCTCTCCTCTTCCCTTCCGCTCTCTCTAAAAAAAAAAAAATCAAAGGAAAAATCTCCTCAAATGAAAGTTAATAACAAAATAATCCTATCTAATAAGAGAGTAATATGCAAATTGACCATACCTCTGCTACACCCACAAGCCATATCCATCAGCCTTTCAGGAGCAAGTATGCAAATTAACCCAACCAAGATGACTGTGGCCACAGAGAGAGCAGGAGGCTTGGGTTTCCCTGGCAATGGAGGAAGCCAAGCTTTCCACCTGCCCTGGCCTCCACTCAAGGCTACAAAGTTTCAATTACAGAAGATAAATAAATCCCATTAAAAATGGCTGTGGCTGCGGAACAAGCAGGAGGCTTGGCTCCATTCAAGGCTACAAAGTTTCAATTATAGAAAGTAAATACATTTCAGACACCAGGGCATCTGCTTGGGTCACCAGGGGATGTGGCCAGCCTGAAAACCACCACAGACCCCTCACCCAGGCTGCCTATGCCCCAAGGAACTCCTACCCTGATCCAGGACACCATTCAGGCCAAACGAGCCAGCCCCCACCCATGCACCAGGCCTCTATCCTATCTAATAAAAGAATAATATGCAAATTGACCATCACTCCAACACACAAGATGGCTAACCTGATGTGATCAGAGATGACTGCCCCCATGTGGACACAAGATGGCCTCCACAAGATGGCCAGCAGGTAAGAGCATTTGGGAAGGACCAGGCCTGCAAGGGAGGGCAGTTGGAGGTGATCAAGCCTGCAGGGGATGGCAGTTTGGGATGACCAGACTGGCAGAGGAGGGAAGTTGGGGGTGACTGGGGCTTCTGTGTAGGGCAGTTGGAGGGAACCCAGGCCTACAGATGAGAGCAGTTGCTGGGCACCAGGCCTATAGGGGAGGGCAGTTCAGGGCAACTAGGCCTATAGGAAAGGGCAGTTAGGGGTTACCAAGCCTGCAGGGGAGGATATTTAGGGGCAAACCGTCTGGTAGGGGATCAGTTAGGAATCAATCACTCTGGCAAGGGAGTGGTTACGTGGTTATCAGGCTAGCAAGCAGAAGCAGTTAGGGGCAATCAGGAAGGCAGGCAGGCAAGCAGTTGAGAGCCAGCAGTCCTGGATTGTGAGAAGGACAACCTCCCATCCCCCGTGTACAAATTTTGTGCACTGGGCCTCTAGTAAGAATTATAATAAATGTGTAGTCTATTTTGCTTTTGAATTTCAGTCATGAATTAAGACATTGTAGTTAATGAATGAATAAAACTAAAATATCACAATAAATATTTCCAGACTTAATTCTTGATGGAAATGGAAATAGGGGGTGGTATTTAAAGGCTTCCCATATAATTGTGCATTGCTTGAATTTTTATTCTATCAATATAGTCACTCCATACATGTATAATTAAAAAAACATATTTCTTTTGAACACATTGCTCAAGTCTTAAGATAATAATAAATTTTTACAAAAGGTCAGTGAATGACCTATCTACTGGTAGGTAGATTTTATACAAATTGTTGTACCTTGTACATCCTTTATTTAAAAAAAAAAAATATATATATATATATATATATATATATATATATATATATATATATAGAATGTATTGGGGTGACATTGATAATTCAAATCATATGGGTTTCAGGAGTACTATGCTACAATATGTCATCTGTGTATTATATTGTTTGTTCACCACCTCAAGTCAAGTCTCCTTCCATCATAATTTGTACCCCCTTTAAGCTCTTCTACCTCTCCCATCACCCTTTCCCTCTGGTAATGAATAACATAAACTAACAAAATAGAAGCAGACTCACAGATACAGAGAATAGAGTGACAGTTATCAAAGGGAGGGGGGTTCGAATCTGGGTGAAAAAGGTGAAGGGATTAAGCAACAACAACAAAAAAATACTCATAAACACATCCTTATTATTTTCAAATAAAAAAGGTGACCCTGTCTGTCACTTATCCTGAAATAAAAGGTGTGTCATCTCTGTGTCAAAGAATGAATGCAGATCTATGTATCTATGTATAGATGCATAAATAGATATGTAGAGATACAGATAATTCTTTATGTTTATACTTACACACAAGTGGAACAAAAGTAGGTTTACAGTTGTTCTTATGGAAAATAATACAATAATTTAAAAAATAACAATACAAGAATAAACTCTGTTTCATGTATTCACAACTGTAAACCTACTTTTGCCCCACCCTATACAGACAGATTTCCAGATTTTAAAATACCTTTGTTCTTCTCATTGAATATTAAGGAATTTAAACTATATACTAGTATTCACTTATCAAAATTGACTAGGGCATATAAAGAAAGGGCTAGATATGTAATGTGCATTTCTAATATTAACTAGAATAATTGTTTTGAAGTACAGCTTTTAGTTCAATAACATAGCACATCACAGTAGACCAAAGTTATTAACTTCAATTGATAAAGAATTATGAATATAATTATAATCCTATTAATTATGTAGATCCATGAATTATGCAAATGCAGCAGGTATTATTAATCATCTGCAGGAACCAGAATAATTTCCCTAAAAGAACATATACATATTAAAAAGTCTCACTTGGCTCTCTTGTGTACTTTTAATGTTTCAGTGTTCCCTGGTGAATAATGTTTGGATTCAGTTCTTCTTTATAAAATAAAAAAAATGCCCCAAATGCATCTTCTACAAAGGCCAAATGAATGTCATTCGATCTCTCTTCTTGTCTATAAAATGTTTACTGACTATGTAGTTTCACATGTTTGTTTATATTGGAGATAGCCCAGTTCTTTTAAGCAAATAGTCTGTGGTGGCTGACATCCTAGTCACAAATAGCACACTGTGTGGACACCCCTGCTGTGAGTCTAAGTGTAATAATCTTGGGGCACCTAAGAAAATATTAGAATTTCCAAAATTAACATCATGAACCTTCCTCCAGTAATAAGGAACAATGAAGCATTTAATGGAGTAGTTATGACTCATATCTATAAATATACTCACCATTTGTAGAATGGATATCATGGGAAAAAATAGCGAGAAAAAAAATCCATTTTGGAACTTTTGAAGAGGCAGTTAGTAAGAGCCCTAATTATCTACTTCTGTAAACAGATAGTTGTAATTTTTTCTGACAGAAATACTGGCCTTTTCCTGTAAGGAACATATTGGAGAAATATTTTAAAAGAGTTTTATAAACAAGGACTTTGTTTGCCTCAGGATACTTGAAAGTAATTTCTGTTTTTCTTTCTAAACCAATTTCATTTTATTTAAAATATCACTCCATAATTGACTCAGAAGACTTATTTCCTTTAAAATCTCAAAACAGTTTTAACTACAAAAGATTTATATGTCTGTGACCTTGGAATGTGATCCTTACTTGGAAAATGTCAAGGTTGGGTGGGGACTCAGGCAGAAGGTAAGCCAGCATCAAATAGACCTGTAGAAAGGCAGTGTATTGTGCCATTGACACTATTAGTCTTAGGTTAAAACAGTGTCTGGCCAGGCTGGGGTAACTCAGTGGTTGTGTCAACCTATAAATGAGAAGATCTCCATTTGATTCCAGGTCAGGGCACATGCCTGGGTTGCAGGCTGGATCCCCATTGTCGGGTATATAGAAGGCAGCTGATCAATGATTCTCTCACCATTGACGTTTCTATTTCTCTCCCTCTCCTTTCTCTCTGAAATAAATAAAAAAATAAGTAAAAATAATAAGAAAGAACAATGTCTGACCTAGAGGGACTTCTGCAAAGAACAGTTTACTGAATGGCATATGTAGCTTGTAGTTTCTGGCACATTCAGAGTAAAAGACAGTGTGCATCCATTATTGATTGGTGGAAGTATCATTGAAATGACTGTCTAAACATAAACTTTATCCATGTGTTTTAATAGCCAAACTAGTAAAATAATAGCCAAACTTTACTCAGTACTGGCTAACATTTGGACTTGTGGGGTTTTTTGTTGTGTTTTGTTTTTTGTTTGTTTTTTGTTCCTCGAATTTTAAAATTTATATTGAAAAATTTGGTGTTCAGAATATTACAGAGTTTAGAAAGGATATGGCAGAAATCAGTTTGAAGTAAGTGGGATTTTTGGACTAAATTATTTTGCTTAATATAATATTCTTAAGGTCCTTCCATATTATTGCAAATGGCTAAATAGTGAATGTTTTTGTTCTTGCCTTTCCTGAATTTCTGCCCGTGACTCCATGCTTTCTGCCCTAGCACTAGGGGCTCTGCTCTCTGTGCTACCTGCTGTTTGAGCTATAAGTTCTTTCAGTAACATTTCTGATCTTGTAACTTTTCTGATGCCTAACCATGAGTAAAATATCAAACTCTTTTATCTTCCTATATTTTTCAGAATTAAAAAATTTGAAACTTGTAATATTTTGTTATCCAGTGTTACCCCAATAAATGTAAAAAACATATAAGTATTATCAGCAAGATGTTATAACATCTGAATTTGTATTATATGTGAGTCTGTTCTGTGATAGGTAGAACTGGAATCAACAAGGAGAAACTGAATCCTTTACATGAAGGCTAGTGGATTTAGTTTTGCCATAGAAAGAACTGTATAATATATATTATGTCTACAGTTAAAATGAACACATTTTCTGCCCTTCTCTGTATTATCACTATTGGAGTTCAGAGCTTATCATCTGGAATCTGCTCTAGTCCATACTTGGTACTTATTTAATGAAATCTGTTATTAAAAAGATAACATTTTGAGCACTTTACAAAAATTGTCAGCCAATTTTCATAATAATCCAGCAGGCTAAACATTCTTAGTATCCCCATTTTTCAGTTAAATAAACTGAGGTCTAGAAAAGCTAAGCAATTTGTCCAAATTCACCAGCTAGTTTATGGCACATTCAAACTTAGTCAATCCAACACCATAGTCTGTATGCTAAACACCTGATCTCTGCTGTTCTGCACTCAGTATCAGAGTCTGGTTCTTTATGGCTACTTAAGACTTTTAATTATTGACTCAACTTACTTTACTAACCTCATTTCCAACATTACACTTATATTCCTTTGATCCAGACATGTGGAATCTGTCACCTTCCACCTGAATATAACTGGAGTGATGCTGTGTCTGAGCCATTTACCATCCCACCTCTATGTCCCCGACTTCTGCCAAAGCCCTGCTTCTCTATAATCCTCTCTATGGAAATCCCACAGTTATTTTTCAATCAAATATATTGCATATTAAATTCTTTATATCTCTGACCTTTTTTTTTAAACAGGAAATGCTGTGAGGTCAGGAATTAATATCTTTATTTGTGGACTCTAAGACCTTGATATAAATTCATTTTAAAAATGTCTAACCCTGGCCAATATGGTTCAGTTGGTTTGGCATCATCCTGTGCACTGAAAGGTTGCTGGTTCGATTCCCACTCAGGGCACATGCCATGGTTGTGGGGCTTGATCCCTGGTACGGGTGTGCAGGATCTCACATAGATGTCTCTCTCTCTCTCTCTCTCTCTCTCTCTCTCTCTCTCTCTCTCTCTCACTCACTTTATCTCTCTAAAAACCAATACAACTTTTTTAAAATGAGTGGAACACATGTAGAATAAAGCAAAAGTTTCTACTTGTGCTCAGTGTTAAAACAGGAGTAAATGGCCAGTCATCACAACTGTGATGAAGGAAATTCCTGCATGGAGAGAAAGGGTAAACTGGGGACTTGTCTCTATGGCTCTTTTGAGCTCTCTCATCCCAATTGCATGCCATGCCTCATAGCCATAATGTATCAGTCAGAAATACCTATCCATTGTATATGCCTCAGAGAGACTAGTAGATTATGATCCCCAGGGCCTAGTTCTTAGAAAATTTTGTATCATAGTCCCAAAAGAGCTACTCTCTGTCTCTCCTCACTAAATTTCCTTTTATATTTTTTAACTCTTCAGAATCCATGTTTGAGTAGAGACTTCTACAGTTTGCCTCTGTACACAGACATTCAAGTGGCTGATATTTATCACCAGAGATGTCAAACGAACTGTATTCTTAAATTATTGCTATGATTTAATCCTTTTCACCATGGGAGAGAAACTAATAGTCAATAATGTCACTTAAAAGACTGAGATTTCCTATAATGTAGGAATAAAGGAAAAGAGAAAACTCTTGAATACGTGCTTATAGTGAATTAGATAAGCAATTGAACTTCTGATATTACATTGTTATTTTCTACTAAATGAATTATAGATTTATAAATGTTGGAGAGATAATAGAAGTCTCTATTTTGGATGCCCTTTCTAAACAGATCTAATATTTTATACCATTTTGTATTCTATTATACTAAAATTTATGAATAAGTTAAAAGACATTCAGTACTTATAATAAGTAATTACTGAAGAATTCACTGACTTAATGGGAAAATAACACAATTTTTAAAATCCATTGAAAAGAGAGGGAACAAAGTACATCAAATCAACTTAAAATGATAAATATCCAGGTAATACGAAAGCAAATTAATTATCTATATGATTCATTTCTATTTCTTCATATCCCATATTCAAATTACTTAGGAGATAGTGCTAAATCAGATGTCCTTTTTAAAAATTGGCACTATGCTATCCTTTTAAATTTGCAAGTCATTAGAGTCATGATTCTTAGTTGAAGTTTATTTTCATATTTGCTTTATTTTGGCTTAATATATAATATTGTAATTATAGAAAAATTAAAAAGTGAAAAGATAACAAATAGCTCACTAAAAATATAAATACTAATGAATATGAACATATGTTCAAATGATTAATAGAAGAACTAAAGCAAGTAGGTTTGTTGTTTGTTTTGGTTTGGTTTCTTTGCCCATCAAATTGCAAATGGTCAGTAGGTCAGAACAGTCAGTGTGGTGAACATGCCCTTTCTTGTTGGTGGGATTATAAGTCAGTCTAATGGTTTTTGAAAGCATTTTAGCAATATGCATAAAAAGCATATTTGATCCTTTGACCCAGCAATTTGTCTTGTGAGGCTCTTCCCTAAGGACATGATTAAATAATATGGACAAGGTTGTTCTTTTTAATAGGATAAAAGAAGGAAACATCCAATAACTCAGTTGTTGGCAAATAAGTGATCAGTTAAATGAGTCTTGATATATAATTGTAATGGAACATTATGCAATTGTTAAAATTTTTTCAAGAATATTTACTAACATTAATAAATATTGATCATATAATACCAATCTAAAAATATATGCATCAGAGCCAATATGTATACTTTTAAATGTCTATATAGAGAAAATAATATTAAAAGAACAATGTCTAATATATTTATCTCTGATGTGGTGAGATTTGATGTAGTATTTAAGTTATCTTAAGAGTTTTTGATAATAAGAAAAAAAGCCTAATTTTGATAAATCCAAATTGAATATAAAATATGTTTCATTTATAATTTATAAAAGATTTCACAACATCATAGTATCATTATGCTTGGCAAATCTTCCTTAAAAGAAAAACTATATCAAGCAAAGTGCTATTTAGAGAACCACCTGATCCTGTCTGATGGAGTTGTCAAAGTCCCCAGTTAATACTTTGAGAAGGTTCATGCAAATTTGAAATGGAATGAATGAGTATGGTTCCTAAGGCCTTACTGCAAAGTGAATTGATACTTGGCTTCCACAAGTAATATTACTAGAGTGGAGACTCATCCTTCTTCCTAAACCAGATGTGCCTGGCTGTGAGTGATCTTGCTGTTCTTATAATGTTAATTTACCATCCTGCTTTTATCCTTGTAGTAGATACTGCCTTTGGTTTCATACAAACTCCCTAAGGTAAAAAAACTCATAAATACTATTTTTTGTTTGTTTGTTTTTAGTTTCCTTTCTTTCTTTCTATTTGTTTGTTTGTTTGTTATTGCATCTTGTTAGTTGGTCTTTTCATTGCAAGAAATACATTGTCTCTGAAACCACAATGGTGGCCTTAAATCTTAGAAATCTTTGATTTCCTACACTGTATCTGCTACACAGCTGTTATGTTTAACCTCCATTGATTAGATTATTGAGGTTTTCACTGTTAAATAGTAAAGAACAGAGACAGTAATTACTGCCAAATCTTCCATGAACCCAGACATCCCTGATAATTTTAAATATCCATTGTAACTGCACTTAGCTTTGTTTCAAATTCCCTTATCAGCAAACCGAGAAGATTTTAGTCACAAAGAAACTGAAAATTTTACTGGGTAATTTTAGCATAGATAGTTGATTTCATGCCTTTTGTTGAATTAAATTTTTCTCATTGAAAACAGAAAACTTCTACCTTTGCCAATGATGGCTTCAAACTAGTGAGAGTTCTGGGTGTGTGTTATGTGTAATGACATCTAATGTGTGCTAATTTGAATGCATTTACAACAAAAATAAAATACTATTCTAGTTTATGCACCATGAAAAGAAAATTATAAATCTTTTCTTCAAGTATACTCTACAGTTGCTGTGAAATGGCTCTTTTCACTTGGAATATGTAGGTAGCATATAAAACAGCCTTTTTTGGAAAGGACTTTTTGTTAAGGCATGACCACAACCAAGCCATTCTTCCTCTTTTGATTAGTATTCACTGTCTCTGCTTAGCTGTCTGCAGTTGGTCCAGGTTGGTAACTGAGCATAAATAAAGAAACTCTCTCATACTGTAGGATGTGAAACGTTCTACTTAAGTACGACTGCTATTACATTTAAACAATCATCAGAAGTATCAACATTAATGGGAAACTGGAAAAAGCCAAAATCCAAACGGAGATATTTTTATCTTTTAAATTTATTAAAAATATAAGTGTAAAATGATATAGAGGAAAAGGTAAATGTAAAATATCAACTGTGTGTGAAGAAAGCAATGTCTGATAATCTAGTAAATGTCAAAATTCCTATGAAAACATGTTTCAATTATTAATCTTAACTTTCTCAACTTAACCTCTTCCTGTTCTTTACCTATTCACCCACAGGCTATAACTTTCTTAGATCTTTCTTTTTGAGGCTCTTGCTTATGCATAATTTGGAGAATTAGAGCAACTGCCTATACCTTCTTTTATTTATTTATTTATTTATTTATTTATTTATTTATTTATTTATTTATTATTTGTTTGTTTGTTTGTTTGTTTGTTTATTTTACATATGTGTCCTTATTCCTCCATTGCACCACCCTGTTGTCTGTGTCTATTGATTAGGCTCATATACATGCACACAAGTCCCTTGGTTGATCTCTCCCCCTTACCCTCACCCTCCCCTACCTTCCCTGAGGTTTGACATTCTGATTGATGTTTCTCTGTTCTTGTTCATCAGTCTATTCCGTTCATTATATTCCACAAATGAGTGATACCATGTGATATTTATCTTTCTTTGCCTGGCTTATTTCACTTAGCATAATGCTCTCCATCTCCATCCATGTTGTTGTAAATGGTAGGAATTCGTTTTTTATCACAGCATAGTATTCCATTGTGTAGATGTACCACAGTTTTTTTTTAAATCCAATCATCTGCTGATGGGCACTTAGGCTGTTTCCAAATCTTAGCTATGGTGAATTGTGCTGCTATGAACATAGGGGTGCATATATCCTTTCTGATTCGTGTTTCTAGTTTCTTGGGAAATATTCCTATAAGTGGGTTCACTGGGTCAAATGGAAGTTCCATTTTTAGTGTTTTGAGGAAACTCCATACTGTTTTCCACAGTGGCTGCACCAGTCTGCAATCTCACCAGCAGTGCATGAGGGTTCCTTTTTCTCCACATCCTCACCAGCACTTGTCATTTGCTGATTTGTTGATGATAGCCATTCTGTCAGGTGTGAGATGGTACTGAATTGTTTTGATTTGCATCTTTCTGATGATTAGTGACTTTGAGCAGGTTTTCATACATCTCCTGGCCTTCCTTCTGTCTTCTTTCAAAAAGTGTCTATTTAAATCAGTTGCCCATTTTTAATTGGGTTACCTTCTTTTTGTTAATAATTAAAGCAACTGCCTATATATTCTTATTTCACTAGGTCTTCTCTTTAATTGTTGGCAAACTCAAATTCATGGACCTTTTGAAAAACTATACCTTCTTTATCAATTTTTAAAGAATAATCTAAAGCAAAAAGGGATAGGATATAACTTTTTATAGGGCATCTTTTGTAGGCCCTCTGTATATGTAAACATTAGCTCATTTAATCACTACAACAATCTAATAAGGTAGATCATAGCAATCCCATCTTCCTGAGGAAATCTAGGGCTATGCAGATCCAAAATCTTCTATTAAGTCCTCCAGGTATCAATAGAAATAGCCAGGCTTTTACATAGAGCTCTCTGATATTGAGTTTATTATTTTATTTTTTCTCATCAGGTTTCAATTATGGAGTAACATAATCATCCCTGTTGTAAGACAATAAAAAAATCACAGTTTATAAACTTCGCTTATAAACATTTAGATAATTTATATAAAACATATCTTGAATGTTTATATTTAATTAAAAGTTTGATATAAATTATATGTTCTCTGTGCCTCTAATAAATAAATCCAAGCAGGTGGTCATTATGGCTGCTGACAGCTATTCTGCCTCTCATTCTGGATACATGTCCCCATCCACTTGAAGATAGGTCTAACTATATGATATACTAGAAAAATGGAAAGTGATAAAAAATGAAATCTTAACATTTGTGACAGCATGGATGAACCTAGAGGGTGTTATGATAAGTGAAATAAGACAGAGAAAGATGAATACAATGTGATTTCGATTATATGTGTAACTATATGGGCAACTATACCGTTAGTTAAAAATAGTGGCAATCCTTTTTCACCAGATGCTTGTTGCTAATTATCAGTTTTTCCTTTTATAGCATACTATTGATATAATTTATTTTTAATTGATATTATCTAAAGGTAAATAATTTTCAAATATAATGAGATATAAATTTTTCATTTAAAAGCATAGAACAAGGGTTAATATGAGCAATTCATTCAAAAGAAATCTTTCTATTTCTAAATTATCCTGTTAAGTTTATGTTCTTATTTGTCACTTTTTGAAAAAGACAATGACATAAAGTAATATGTGCCTGTATATTTCACATTTTTTATGTATTCTGATTTTTATTTTCTTTAACATTTTTATTGATTTCAGAGAGGAAGGGAAAGGGAGAGAGAGATAGAAACAACAATGACAAGAGAGAAACATTGATAAGCTTCCTCCTGAATGCAACCTGGGCATGTGCCCTAACTGAGAATCAAACCACAACCTCCTAGTTCATAGGTTGACACTAAAGCACTGAGTTACACTGGCTGGGCCTGATTTTGATTGTTTAATAAAATTTATACTAGAGGCTTGGTGCATGAATTTGTGCATGGGTGGGGTCCCTCAGGGTAGCCTGTGGGGATCAGGCGGAAACCAACATCGCCTGCTACTCCTCCCTGCCACTCTCATTTATCCTGGTCTTGCTGCGTCTGCTGAGAGTTTGTGTGCAGCCCAGTCAATGCCAATAGGGAGAGCTCACCAGCCATGAACCCTGCATCTGGTGCCCACCTGACGCAGGTAGGAGGTACAGGACATGATTGGCCACCAGGTGATTCCCAATGATAAGTGCAAATGTCAGTGGGATGGATTCAGATCCCAGGTCTACAAGGGCATCCCACCTCCTGCTTGATGTTGGACTGTGGAGCATCTGGGGAAGGCGGAAGCAACCACAGTGCCCAAGGTTGACTTCAAGGAGGCCGGCAGCACTGGCAGGATCATAACGGTGGTGCTGGTCTGTCGGTGCCTAGCCCATTGTCCAGAGATCGGACCTGCAGGACTATTGAGGGAGTGAGTGGCTGCAGCCCAATTGGTGAACTGCAAGGATGGGTTGGTCAGCTGGGCAATGCTCCTGCTGTGAGAGCTGCTGTGAGAGCACACTGACCACCAGGAAGCAGCTCCTGAAATGAGTGTCTGCCGTCCAGTGGTCAGTGTGTGTCATAGTGACAGGTCAACCAGTAGTTCAGTCATTTGGTCATTTGGTCACTTAGGCCATATATATATATTTCTTAACATGTGTCAGATTGCTCAGGAAGATACACTTAGTGCATCCAAAGCGTAGAGATATTATTCAAAGCAGGAAGTGGCTTGATGCCAAGAAGTGTTACTTCAGAACTGTTACTCCTGAACATTGTACTACTCAGCAGTCCCTTATAGCTAAAATTGGTAAGAACAGTTTTATAAAACTTAAAAAGCCAAATTAAGTGTAAACTTATGTACATAAATTTAGATTCAATTATTTTTTCAAGGATCAACTAACTTTTTTACTAAAATTTTTACATAGGAACTAAAATTACTTATGCCTTCCTTTGAGGTACAGGATATGTATGTATATTTTATATACAATCAAATATTAAATATGTTCAATTTTATGCTTCTGAAAAATATAATTGGGTGTAACATCATCTGTTTGTAAGGTAAATTATATGCTAACTAGAGTGCTGAATCTGAAAGACTCTCAAAAAATAAAATTCTCTATTTTTCTAAAATGTAGTGATTACTGAAAAATCAGATCATCTGGTGTCTTTTAAACTTCTAATACTCTGTTTTCTTATAATAATAAAACCAGGTTTCATATTAAAAGCCTTTTTTTTCTTTTTATCATTTTTAAAAATTTCTTTATTGATTAAAGTATTACATATGTGTCCTCATCACCCATTAACCTTTCCAATCTCTCCCCTGTCACCACATATGCCATCAACCACCTGGTGTCTGTGTCCATTGCTTAGGCTTATTTATATTCATGCATACAACTTCTTCGGTTGATCTCTTTCCCTTACCCCCACCCTCCCCTACCTTCCCTCTGAGGTTTTACAGTGAATGCTTCTGTGTATCTGGATCTGTTTTTGTTCATCAGTTTATGTTGTTCATTATATTCCATAAATGAGTGAGATCATGTGATATTTATCTTTCTTTGACTGGCTTATTTCACTTAGCATAAGTGCTCTAGTTTGAAGCAGCCACCTTTTCATCCTTTTTCTTCTTCTTCCTCTTCTTAAAGAATACATTTCAGCATTTCATATAATACTGGTTTGGTATTGATGAACTCCTTTAGTCTCTTCTTATCTGTGAAGCTCTTTATCTGACCTTCAATTCTGAATGATAGCTTCGCTGGGTAGAGTAATGTTGGTTGTAGGTTCTTGCTATTCATCACTTTGAAAATTTCTTGCCACTCTTGTCTGGCCTGCATAGTTTCTGTTGAGAAATCAGCTGACAATCATATGAGTGCTCCCTTGTAGGTAATTAAGTGTTTTGCTCTTGCTGCTTTTAATATTCTCTCTTTGACTTTTGTTCTTGGCATTTTAATTATGATGTGTCTTGGTGTGGTTCTCTTTGAATTCCTTTTGTTTGAGGTTCTGTGCACTTCCTGGATTTGTAAGCCTATTTCTTTCAATAGGTAGGGAAAGTTTTTAGTCATTATTTCTTCAAATATGTTTTCAGTATCTTGCTCTCTCTCTTCTCCTGGCACCCCCATAATTCTGATGTTGGTATGCTTGGAGTTGTCCCAGAGGCTTCTTACACTATCCTCAAATTTTTGGATTCTTTTTGCTTTTTGCTTTTCTGATTTAGTGTTTTTGGCCTCTTAATATTTCAAATCGTTGACTTGATTCTTGCATTCCTCTAGTCTGCTGTTGGGTTTCTATAAAATATTTTTTTTTATTTCAGTCAGTGTATGTTTAATTTCTAGTTGGTCCTTTTTCATATCCTCAAGGGTCTCACTAAACTTATTGGCCTTTTCTAGGAACCTCTTGAAAAACCTTATAACCATGGTTTTGAAGTCTATGTCCAGTCATTTGTGTTCCTCCATTTCTTTCATTTGTGATCTGTTTCTTTCTCTCTGCATTTTCACTCCTTCCATGAGTTGGTAGGGTAGCTTTGTGTGTTAGGTATCTCGGCCTATCCTGTTACCTGAGGTAGACACTCTTGGTGCACCCCTTTGTGAACTGTGTGTATAGCCTTGTTGCAGATAAGTCTTGATTGTTGTTGCTATCACTGGGAGGAATTGACCTCAGGCCAACTGGCTGTGAGGATTAGCTTTGTCTATGCTGGGAGACATTCTTATTCAGGAAGACTTGCAAATTTGCCAAATCCTCTGTTTTCAGCTTGGTTTTGGTGTGGGGTGGAGTTTCAGGGTAGAGCCAAGAGCCTTGGCTTTCTGTCAGCCCTGCCCCACAAGGTCACTGGGTCATAGCACCCACAGGCAATCACTGAAAGCACCTCTACGAGAAAGGCACCCTCGAGTTTTGCCTGCCACCAAACCATCCAGTCACTCCCCCAGTGAATCTGGATTCCCAGATTTTCATCTGGCACCAGGTTTTTGTACAGTCTGAACTGGGTTTTAGTGCTGCCCAGGGCTCCTTTGTCCCTTCCGCCAGACTACGCCAGTGGCACAGTCAACAGTGCGTCCTCTCTGTGTTCACTCATACATGTGCCTCTGTGGCTCTGCCTTTGACTGTTCCCCTGAGAATCTGCCTCACAGTCCAGATTTCCCCGTAAGGGCCTGGATCCCCCGAGTTTTGCCCAGAACTGGGGTTCAGTGCAGTCTGAACTGAGTTCAATGCAGCCTGGAGATTTTGTCTTCTTTCTGCTAGAGCACCCCCGCGAGTCATTTAGATGCCCAGTCCTCTCTGGCCCATCCTCTCCACAAGCGTGCAAGTCTCCATACCTTAGGCTTTCCAGCTGCTCTGATTGTCCGTGTACATTTCTGTTTCCTTCTAATTTTAGAATTTCCAGTCAGCCAGCTTTCCTGTGGTTCTGGATGATGTCCATTTTGTCTTTTATTTATATTCTTGAAATTTTTGTGCAGGGCAGCAGCCTAGGTGTTTACCTATGCTGCCATCTTGGTTTCTATGTTTTTATCATTAACAAAGTTCTATAGTATACCCTGGTAGACATAAAGCCAAAGATGTAGATAGTTCTAAAATGGTTATCACAGGATTTAGCGGACACTTAAAAAAATCCCTGTTAAGAAAAGTACAAAGCCGCTCTCTTGGACACAGGTGTCCCCTAGGCTCCTGGAGTCACCTGGCTTCTGACCTTGGAGTGCGCTTCCCAGGACTATGATATGCTTCCATGAAGTTCAGACACAGACAGGGAAAAGGCCATGTGATGGATGAATGCAGAGATGGGAGCAATGCAACTACAAGTCAAAAAACACCAAGGATTGTCGGAGACCACCAGCAATTAGAAGAGAGCAGCCATGTTGCCTTTCGGGTAGCTGCAATGGATTAGCCACAGTCAGAAGTCATAGATACCCACCTGAGTCAGGAGACATTTTCAGACTTTTGGATTTTACTTTATGAAAACAATGATCTGAATCCTGAAGACTCTGAGGCAATGAATGTACTGGTTTGGAAGTCCCCAGACCTCATACACTGTCTGGACAAAGAACCAAATGAAGCCTCCAGTATGCCAGCGATTTCTGCACCAGCAGCTGCTATCCCAACACCAGCCACCTCCTGGGCCCTGTCACCATCCTCTGTCCCTTCCCAGAAGACCTATCCTGATAGCTATAGTTTCCATTTCGTATTTCTGAATTCTGGGACAGCAAAGTATAACCTGTACATACTTGCCTACCCTCAACAAACTTTTTCCAGATGGCATAGACCTGCCCTATGCAGCTGTGGGTCAACTACCCACATACTCTCAGTATTTGTGTCTGTGCCATGGCCATTTGTAAGAAGTGTAGCTCATGACAGAGGTTGTGAGGAGCTGCCCCACAATGAGTACTGCTCTGACTATAGTAATGGTCTGGCTCCTCCTCAGCATCTTATCCAAGTGGAAGAGAATTTGTGTGCTGAGTATTTGAATGACAAAAACACTTTTTGACATTGTGTGGTGGTGTCCCATGTGCTCCTGAGGTGGGCTCTGACTATACCATCATCCACTTCAGCTTCATGTGTAACAACTCTTGTATGGGGGCATGAACCAGCAGCCCATCCTAACCATCATCCACTGGAAGATTACGGTGGTAATCTGCTGGGGAGGAATAGCTTTGAGGTGTGTATTTGAGCCTGTCCTGGGAGAGACTGGACCACAAAGTAGGAAAAATTTCACAAGAAAGGGGAGCCTTGTCTCAAGCAGCCTCCTGAAATCACTAAGCGAGCACTGCCCAGCAATACTGACTCCTCTCCCCAGTCAAAGATGCCAGTGGATGGAGAACATTTTACCCTTCAGGTCCATGGACATGAATGCTTTTAGATGTCCCAAGAACTGAATGAAGTCTTAGAGCTACAGGACTTCCAGGCTGGAAAGGACCTGGGTGGAAGCAAGACTCACTCCAGCCACCTGAAGTCTAAAAAAGGGGCAGTCTACCTTTTGCCATAAAAAAGACTCATGTACAAGAGAGACATATCTGACTCAGTGACTCAGACTGACATCCCCTGATTCCTGTCCTCCATTGACTCACCAACCCTTGTCTCCCTTTCCTGGAATTCTTTGGGGTTTAGGCGCTTAAACCTCTGTTTGGTACACTTGTGCCTCAGAAATGCCCTGGGATTCCATTTGCTTTGGCCTAGACCTCTACTAAAGAAGCTAGTTAGCCTGCACTGGTGGTTTTTGAGGGGAGGTGGGGGAAGCTGAGATGTTTCCATTTAACTTTTAAAGTCTTTACTGTGAAGACAATTTGGGGGAGATAGGAAAATGTTTCTACATGTAAGAGTTAAGTTTTAAATCAGTCACACACTGGGTTGGAAATTAGCCAGGGAAGCTATCTCAAGTTTAATTTCTCCTAACTTCATTTTCCACATTGATAAAATGTCAACAATCATACCTACCTTATGGGACTTATTGTGAGGGTTAATGAAATTATGTATGTTTGGGACTAGGCTCTCTTAGGCTGCTGGTTTCCTATCCCCTTTGGTAGATAGGTTAATGGTTCCTATGACTGTGCAGCTAGTTAAGAGGAGGGAATTTCTAAGTCCCTTCTCTGATGGCTTGGCCAAATTTTGTCTGAAGTCAGAGGAACCTCACCACCTAAGAGGATATCTCACTTCATCCCACACCTCGGAAGGTTCCATCTCCAGTGTAGGATTTGTATCTTCCAAGATATTTTACTTCCCCAAAATGTTCAGGATCAATTTATTCTACAGTCTGTAAGGCATATCTGTATTCATCATCCATACCCTTTTCCCTCTTCCCCTTTTACATCATACTTTATATTCATTTGTTATTTTACAAAAAACCTTTGCTGATAAAAATATCTATTATACATTCAAGGATCTCTATGCACTCTGTTTTCTGAATTTAAGAAGCTACCTATTTTCTTTCTCAATTTCTGTTATTGGGGCAGTGATTTAAAATGGAATTCATCATCACAATGTATAATTAATATCTAAGTAGTTATGACTTTCAGCATTATCTTTATCTTGCCCTTTTCATTTGTAAAAGTTTCCCAATTTGTAATATGTTTACTTTGCCTTTGAGAGAAATCATTACTAAGAGAGAAGCCAATAATGGTATGAAAGAGAATAAGTTACGTGGACAAAAGTTAATAGAATGGGTATAGCATCTAAGTATAGTTATTATTGAGAGTTAATTTCTCTGAGTCTAATAGGTAAAATGTGGTGATGATATTTTTCTATCAGAATTCATATCAAACTTAGCTGGAGTAATGTAAATATATCTAGTATCATATTTGTCACACAGCTGATTATTATTAAGTATTAGTTCCTTCTTCATAGATATTTCTTGTCAGATGCTTTATAGAATCCCATGTTTATTTGTGAAATTTGGGTATCCTAATAGTAGTGACTTTTTCACTCATTGTTCTACCTAGCACAGAAAGTGAAAGGGAGAATTCCTTAACTTAGTAAATGTTTGTCTGATAAACATTTACTGTGGAGAATTGTAGATATGGGTCTGTTTACTGGGTACCACTACTACTTTCACTGTTATTCTCTATTATTGTTTCTAAATTTAATTCAAATTAGTTGTTATGCTTACTTTATGTTTTATTACTATTATGAATACTGTGGCAATAAATTATAAGAGGTTAGATTCCCTCTTTACAATATTTTAAGTGTACAGTACAGTGTTGTTAACTATAAGCACAATGCTGGACAGAAGATCTCTAGAACTTATTCATCTTTTATAACTGAAACTTTATACACATTGAGCAGCATCTCCCCATGACTTTCTCCTTCAGCCCCTGGCAACTACCATTCTACTTTATGCTCCTATGAGTTTAGATGTTTTATATAAGAAGAGTCATGCAGTAGATATGACCTTCTGCAACTGGCTTATTTCACTTAGCATACATTTTCAGGTTATTCCATGTGGTTACATATATCAACGTTTTATGGCTAAGTAATGTTCCATTTAATGCATATACCACATTTTTTAAATTCTTCTTAAGGTGCTAACAAATTTTCAGTTTCTATTCATTTATCTTGCTGGTATTGCTAGATGAATTTCTATATCTATATCTGTATCAATATTTATGTTGATCTACCTCTCTAAATCTATAGCTATACCTATATTTATTTGTGAGTGGAGTGCTAATATAGTTTTAACAACCAGATCACTGAAGGAAAAGAAAATCTCTGATTTGTAGTGGTTGCTGATTTCTGTAGTATAAATACTTCAACCATATCCAAATTCAAACTACCATCATGATATTGCTGAGTATGGAGTTGAGGAGAGATGTGCACTAGCATACCATTATAGAGTATTTTCACTCTACAGGTACAAATATGTAAATAACCTCACAAGCATTGAAAACAGTAAAATAAAGTACATTCATTAGGAAATGTTGAGGTTTTTAATTGTTTTACTATAATTTATTTAATGGTAAGTTTGGGGCTACATTTAATAGTAGGCTTGAAAATATCCTTAAAATTTAACATTCAGGTCTCATGAGGTAGTAAAAGCTAGCTCCAACATACCACTTTAGTTGCAAAGTTCCTTCTGATTTCTAAAACCAAAACTTAATCATGGTTTTAACTCTTTTTGGTTATTTTCTTATGTCCCTATAATTTTTGATGTTTGGTAGGTTTCTATAATTAATATTTATAAGTATAAACTTACCAAACAATTTAAGAATTTGCCTTTTCTTTGTGCACTTGAACTAGTATACACTGCTTAAATGATTTCAATAATTTATTGCCAAGTGTCTTAAGAGGTAATCTCCAAATCACTTTGTTTATTTCTTTTCTTTAGTGAGGGTGAATAATTCTGTTCACCACAGATAAACTATCCTACATAATAAAACGCTAATATGCAAATAGACTGGATGGCAGAACAACCAAACAGTCAGTCTCTATGACGTGTGCTGACGAATAGGGTGTGTGTGTGTGTGTGTGCAGAACATGGCAGAATGTTGGCTGAGGTGGGATGGTGGAGCAGGTGAGCGGAGGCACCAGATTAAAGTGGGCCCCAGTAGCTGTCATCGAGACGAGCCTCTGGTGGTTACTCAAAAGTCTTTGCTCCTAAGCACCACAGTCCTGCCTGGCACTTGCACCTGCTGCCAGCGCTGGCCCTCTTCATACCCGCTGCCAGCAGAGAAGCCTCTGCTCCTACCCACTGCTGGTGCCTGGCGTCAGTTCCGATCACTCAGCACCATCAGTGGGTGCAAGTGGCATCTGCTGGCCCTGATCACCCCTGAGGACTTCTACTCCTGCCCCTGCTCCTGAGGAGTGATTAGGATGGCAGCTGCCACTTGCACCCACTGCTGGTACCATCCCCAATTGTTCCGCCATCAGCAGGCTTGAGCAGGGCCAGTGCCATCAGTGCGTGGAGTGGCAGCTGGGACAGAACTGGGCTTCTGGCAGACAGGGGATCAGATACCACAGTGGGAGGAGCCAGGCAGTGGCACAGAGGATGGGCCAAGACCCGCCCCTATGCCTACTGTAGTCTCATAGTCAACAGTTCCTTTCCAGGTCCACAAATTCATGCACTGAGCCCCTATTATGCTAAATAAAAGACAATCACCTGAAAAATGCAGATTTTGATACATTTCCTGAATTTTTTTTTTCTGGAAGTAAAGATTTCAATATTTAGTGTTAATTAAGTAATTTAAAAAAGAAATATAAGAAAATAGAGTATGAATGTCATAATTTTATTCATAAATGATCAGATTAGGGCCAATCCACAAAAAATTCTTCTCTTACATAAATATATGCTCCAACCCTGCTTCTTGCTCTGCCCCTCATCATAGCGCTGCCACTGCAGTCATGAAGGCTGAAGTGAGGCGCCTCACACTTGACAAGTATTTAAGAAAAAGAAGCTGTGGTAAAATATACACATGAATATCTTGAAGAGAAGCACTTCTAGAATCTTGTCGTATGGTGCAAAGTGCTCCATGAACACTCTCTCCAGTGAGACAACCTCATCTGTTGAAAAGTTTAATATAACAAGCACTGAAAGTCCCTGAAAACTTGCCTTAACACACGCAAAAAATGTAGAGACATTCATTTAAGAGAATCTACTAAATGTCACAGTAAGATTATGACATTTTATCTCCAATCCCCACGCCTGTTTCTTTAATTCAGTGTGACAAAAGCTTTTCTCTGAGTGGATGTGGCCAGAAGACAGAAGTTTGGGGTTTGATGCTTCTCTTATATGATGATCTGCTGTTTACTATACCACCAGAGACTGTTGTCACCACCTGGCCATAGCTGTAGAGATGCAGCTGCTTCTAAATCTCCTGAGCCAATACTCCTAGAATTGTGAGAGGCTTCCTGTCATAAATGGAAGGGAAAGAGGCCAAGAGTATTAAAAGGGGAAATAATTATATATTCAAGCAAGTGTTGAAGGAACAACTAGAAAGACACATACACATGAATTAAATTGGATGCTTACATCACACCATGCAGAAAAATTAATTTAAAATGGACCATAGACCTAAATATGAGTGAAAACTACAAAAATCTTAGAAGAAAATATGAATAAATATCCTTGACCTTTGATTAGGCAATAGTTTCTTAGATATGATACCAAAAGCACAGGCATAAAAATTAGATTTTATCAAAATAAACAACTTTAGCATCATAGTTATATTATCAAGAAAAGAAAAAGACAGTGCACAAAATATTTGCAATCACATATATGAAAAGGAAATCGTAACCAGAATATATAAAAACACAATAAAGTAATAAAATGATAGATAATATTTCACATGGACAAAGTATCTAGATGGACATGTCTTCAAATAAAGTATACAGTTGGTAAGTAAGCACATACAATGTTAAACAGGCAGTCAGACATCCCTTGAGAGGTCCTAGATTGGAGAGTGTGCAGGCTGGGCTAAGGGAGATTCCCCACCCCCGTGCATGAATTTCATGCACCGGGCCTCTAGTTTATATATAATGGATTGTAAAACGGTATTTATAGTATGGATTTTAGGATAAAATATATTAAAGAGAATATAGAATTGAGATAGAATATAAGAGAGACAGAGACACCCAAATATGAATATATTTTGGATTATGATCTTCAAATAATTGAGTGTATATCTTTGATAAAATTGTTAGTATTTTGTTCTTCTTATTTATACTTTTCTCTAGTGAAATAATTGTAATGTAATTTTATCTTGAAAAAGAAACTTATTAAGACAAAATGATTAATGAACTCACAAAAACATTCATATGATTATAAGACAGTATATAGGAATAAAAGGAAAAATAATGGGTTGAAACTATACTAATTATTTGAAAAATATCATTTCCATATTGGAAGGAGGTAATTTTTATTACATGGACATGTGCTTTCTCTTTTTAATAATGAGGGGGTCTTTGATGTATTTTTAATCTATGAGTAAACAAATTTAACATTTTGGCAGCTTTACATTGTTTTTGACCATATAAACCAACCAAACAATAGCTTTTACCTTTGGCAAAGTTTCTGTTGGTCATAAATTTATTTAAGATAGAAATTGGTCTTGAAGTGAAAGCATTGGATGTACTTTTCTAATTTATATTCCATTAAGAAGTGGGGTAAGGTGTTTTCTGGTTTATAAACATGCATCTATTAAAGACCCAAGGTGTAAAAGAGTAAGTGCCTTTGAGGAACTGAAGGCAAGCATGGTTAGAGAGTGAATAGATGAATGGATTGACAAGAGTCTTGTGGGGGTAAACAGAGACTATATCATGCAGCATCCTATAGCTTGTGATTACCATTTTGTATTTTGTTTCACAAGAAATAGGGCACCACTGACACATTTTAATCAAATGGAGTAATATGATCATCTTTATTTTTTGAAGTTCACAGTGACAACAATGTGGAAATGGAATTTACTTGGAATAGAGGAGACTTGGGTGGGGATTAGTGGGTCAACAGGCTGAGTGAGGATTTGGGGAGATCAGTTAAGAGGTCATAATAGCTATCTAACTATAAAAGTATTGTGATTTGGGGTAGAAAGGGGGAATTACACTTTAAAGAAAAACTTTTTGATTGTAGGATCTAATTATGTTGAGGCTTGATTAAAGGATGGGAAGGGAAAAAGAAATCCTAAATGATTTTAAGAATTTGGCAGAATTTTAGTAAATGGGTAGTTCCTTTTCTTAAGGTAATATATAGCTGAGGAGGTGCAGGTTTCAAATGGAATGCAGTATATTTTAAAATTCTGAAGTGGATTTGTTCAGTAACTAATAGTAAATATATGTCTGAAGTCCATGGAACTCATTTGAAAATTATTTCCTCTTAATTAATTATTCATCCTGAAAGAAAGTGTCACTAACTCTGAAAGTCAGCAGCATTTTAGTTTAGTTTTTGTTTTTTTTTTTGTATTAAAGAAATCATTCTTGAAATGATGACATCCAAAAAATCTACCATAGTAGGAAATAATTGCCCAAGTTAAACTATTGTTTGTTAATAACTTTCATATAGAATAGCATAAGACTGCTTTTGGATTCAAAATAGAAAGTAACCTGGCATGCTATATTTAGGAATACAGACCTTAAATAACTATTCTGAAATTAAAGAGCCTTTGTTGGTAGATATAAAGGTCTTGATATAAATTCATCTTAATGTTGTTTTATACTGAAAAGTATGATACCTCTCCCTTGGCCAGTGTGGCTTAGTGACTGAGTGTTGACTTACGAACAATGAGGTCACCAGTTTGATTCCTAGTCAGGGCACATGCCCAGGTTTCAGGCTCAATCCCCAGTAGGGGGTGTGCAAGAGGCAACAGGCCAATGGTTCTCTCTCATCATTGATGTTTGTATCTTTCTATTGGTCTCTCCCTCTCTGAAATCAATAAAATATATATTTAAAAAAATAAAAGTATTAGCCCTCTTGCTAAACCATCTCAGAAATTTTCTTATTATTTACCAAATTAGAATACAGTTTTTAAAAGTAAGTTGATAGTGGATAGAGCATTGTTCTGTGGACTATAGGGTCCCAGATTCATTCCAGCCAAGGGCACATGCCCAGATTGTGGACTTGATCCCCAGTAGGGGCCATGCAGGAGTCAGCCAATCGATGATTCTCTCTCATCATTGCTGTTTCTATCTCTCTCTCCCTCTCCCTTTTTCTGTAAAATCAATAAAAATCTATATAGTTCTATAAAAGTAAATTAATATTAAAAATGTTATAGAACATGTACATGGTATAAAAATTTTAAATATACTGAATATAAATAGTGTCCTTTGTATGAAATTAAACAAAAATTAAGTACCTCCAAAATACTTTACTCTATATTTCCCTAGACTGAAAAACATTACTTAAATCTTATATGCTGTCCACATATTCTGCCTTTTTATTGCAGCATAACAAATAATATTTATACATTATATTTCAAAATCATGTAAGGAAAACCAGTGTTTTAAAGAAAAGAATGAGTCTGGAGCTGAGACATATTTTTTTTACACTTGCAATACAAAGTTACTTTTCCTGAAGCAATTTCAACAATGAAGGCTTTTTAATAAGTATGTACTGTATTGTTGTTGTAAGATATAAATAATAACTTGGTTGGTCAAAATAGAGAGAATCAAGCCTGAAAGCTTCCTGTTTGACCTTCAGTACATAAACTCAGAAGCTCCACAGTCCCATCTTTCTCTTGAGACTTTGGATATAATTTTATTTACAGCTCATTCATATTTGCCTGAGTTTGCAGTAACTGAGCACTTTGGGGCTCCAGGCACTATACAAAATAGTTGGTATATGCCACAAAGATAAAACATAATAATGAATCCATCAAACTATTTAAGTGTTTATGATCCTCAGTGATCTAATGACCTTTCTGAAAAGGTGACATTTATGCTGGAAAGTTCTGAACTATGAAAAGTTAGGAGGAACGATGGGAATATTAACTTCAGAGAAATAGTATGTATCAAGGCCCTCAGGGTTGAATCACTTGGTGAACTTGTGGAGCTGAGAGATCAGCCTGAGCCTGAGCCAAGTGCCATAAAGTGAAGTAAGAGAGTTTGAGAGGACTTTTGAGTCTAGAAAGAGTTATAACTTTATTCTAAGGTCATTAGGAAACGATTGATGGATTTCAGAGCTGTAATAATGAGATGTTCACTTTTAAGGGGGTCACTCTAATGCTGTTTGCCATGAGAAAATACAGAGAGGGCAAGAGGTAGGAAGACACAGAGTTTTAGGTCATGTATGGATTGGCTGGAAGAAATTGTGCTTGCCTAGGCAATCAGGTAAAATAAAGTTTCCAATGTACACTGAGTGGCCAGATTATTATGATCTCTGAATGCATAATACTCTGGACACTCAGTTTATATCCTTATTTTATATATATATATATATATATATATATATATATATATATATATATATATATATATATAGTTGTTGTGAGATCTAAATAATAACTTGGTTGGTCAAAATAGAAAGAATCAAGCCTAAAGGCTTCTTGTTTGACCTTCAGTACATAAACTCAGAAGCTTCACAGTCCCATCTTTTAACCGACCAAGTTATTTATATCTCACAACCAAGTTATTTTGACCAACAAAGTTATTATCTATATCCCTCAACAACAATACAATAATATGTATACACCGAGTGGCCAGATTATTATGCTTTCATAGATCATGATAATTTGGCCACTCAGTGTAATTACTCAATGATTTTCAAAAGCTAGATAATCACTAGACATGAATAGATATATTACTCAACAAAATATATTCCCTTGTCCCAGCAGAGCCCTCAACTACATAAATGCTCATGATGCTAGGCCCAAGCTAGAGTCTATCTAGTTCTGTAAATTCCAGTTGTTAGGACCCTGCCCTGTTGTACTTGTATATTATTATATCATCATTCCAGAAGAACTTGAACTGATAATCTTTACACTTTTGTTTCAATGATTATTTATATAAATACATGGTTTTCCTGGTCTTTAAACTAAGAATCAACAAGGCCACATCATCAGTGGCTGAAAAGTGTCTCTTCATTCAGCTTTGCAGAAGTCTGGATAGAAAGCACATAAACGTATTTGTGCTTCAGCGGCTTTTACACTTTTATTTTTTAATCTTCACCCGATGATGTTTATTGATAAGAAAGAGAGAAGAGACATTAATCAGTTGCCACTTGTGCCAACTGGGGATTGAACCCACAACCTAAGTATGTGCTGTGGTCAGGAATTAAACCCATAACCTTTTTGGTGTAAGAGACAGTATTCCAATCAACTAAACTACCTGTCCAGAACAGCTCTTCTTGAGAAAGGGTAGTGGCATTTATGTTAAAAATATATATTCATGTGTAATAATATATTTTGCAGTGAGTACTGACAGGATATAAAGATGAATTGGATGCTAGAGATTGGTTTGAAGAAAGTAAGAATCATAAAGGAATGCCAGATAGTAGATGGAAGGCCATTTAGCTGAAATTCTTAACTCAGAAGCATCCATTACATCAATTAACAACTAAGAACTGATTGTGTCCAGTGTAGAATTCATCTGCTTTTTGTGCTGGCCTTGTGCTCTAAATTCTCCTCCACCCTCTTAAAATGTCACTTACTTTTTAGAACTATATAATTTAATGCTTTACTTTTTGTTGGTATTAAAGAAAAGGTGCTTATGCTTCTTAGGGAACTAATATGAGTAGCAAAACTCAGCTCAAAAGCAGTTGATGGATGTTCATTGCAGCAGTGTTTTAATAGTGAAACACCATAAATATACTCAGTGCATCTAATGAAAAACTATTCAGTCACTAAAAATGAAGTATCATATCAGCAGTTTTCAATTGGCCATGCTATTACCACAAGGTGATATTCTACAATGGTTGGATTTTTTTTTATCATAATGGCAAGGGAGGGGCTATCCTACTGGCATCTAGAGGCCAGGAATACTGCTAAACATTCTACAATGCAAAGGACAACCCCCTGCCCAACAAAGAATTATCCAATATCATTTTTGAGAAACACTGTATTATGTCTATGTAAAACAATAATGATTTATTATCTTACACTGAGTGGACAGATTATTATGATCTCTGAATACATAATAATCTGGCCACTCAGTAAATAAAATAAGGAGGAAATATGCAAATTAACCATCATACCCTCACAAGATGGCTACCCATGACCAGGCTTGCAAGGGGATTAGTGATGAATGACCAAATGACTGAACAGCAGTGGAGCAACCATTTGGGGGTGACCAGGTCAGCAGGGGGGGCAGTTAGGAGATACCAGGCTGGCAGAAGGGGGCAGTTCGGGATGATTAGAGTGGCAGGGGGACAGTGAGGGACAACTAGGCCTACAGGGAGGCAGTTAGGGGGGATCAGGCCAACATGCGGAGGCATATGGGCAATCAGGCAAGCAGGGGGGTCAGTTAGGAGTGACCAGGAAGGCAGTCAGGTGAGCGATTAAAAGCCAGTGGTCCAGGATTGTGAGACGGATGTCCGACTGCCAGTTTAGGCCCAATTCCTGAGATTGGGCCTAAACCAGCAGTCAGACATCCTCTAAGGGGTCTCAGATTGGAGAGGGTGCAGGCTGGGCTGAGGGGATCCCCCCCACCTTGGTGTATGAATTTTGTGCACCAGGCCTCTAGTAAATACATAATGTTGAGTGAAAAGGTAAGGCTTAGAATTATAGGAAAGGATGACAGTGTATTACTTATTTTAATGCCAGCTATTATAGCAAAGCAAAGCTAAAATTTCAGTGGCTAAACAAAAAAATTGACATTTATTGTTTGCTCATGTCACAGGCTATGGCAGTCCATAGTGGCATGTGGCTTTCCTACATTCAGTTATGTAGGGATCCAGACCTCTTTCATCTTTTTGCTTCATCATCCCTTGTCTCTCAGCATCCTCTGCATTCAATCATTGGATGAGGGAGGAGAGAGTGGAAAAGACACATTAGTATTTGAAAATCCCAAACTCAGTATTGACACAAATTACTCTCACTCATATTCCACTGGAAGAAACTAATGAAATAACTTTACCTCATGTGACAAGGGCTATGAAATGTAGTTACAGGTTGAGCAGCTTCTTTCTCAGCAATATGAGTTGGCGGGGGGCATAGTTTTTATGTGCAGCTGGTTAGCTCTGTGAAGGACACCTAACATTTAAGTAAATTTGCAGTTTACATACATACACACACCTACATAGTCATATGATACCATCTATCATTTATGGGCAGGAAAATATTTATTAAAAATAGTATATTTGTACCGAATTGGTGAACATAAAATTCATGTGTACAGCTATGAAGAGAACAGGATAAGGGAGCAAACTATCTTCAACCATATCTATATTATTTTATTTTATGATTAGATTATGAGCACTGAATTATTTTGGACCAGTTATTAGTAACTATAATTTAATTCCTTGTATAATTCCTTGTCTTCTCTGATTTTACCTTCCTCAAAACAAAATAATGAACACATTGAGCAAATCAAACCTGTTTTATATCAATTAACTTATTTTTAAATTGATAAACAAAATAAGATCTACCTTCTACATTTTATTTAAGTTATATGTAAAAAGTTCAGTAATATATAAAATATATTTGTAAAATATTTTATTGATATAAAAGTATAACGTGAAGAAAGATTATACTGTGTTCCTTCTTATACAGTCCAATTTATGGTTATATGCAAAACATAATATTAACAGGCTTCCAGGACTCTTGAAAAATGACATCTACAGCATGATTATACGTTGTTGAAAATGTCCTTGTACCTTGTTTACTTCAGTGTATCAAGTAGTATCATCTTTTCTTTCTGAAGTATACCTGAGTTTTCAAGCCATGTTGTGAATATTAACAATGCATCTCCCTTGTAAAAGACAAAAACTCAAGTCAAATAAAATTCAAAAATCAAGGGTATGTGTTCGTGCATGCGTGTGTGTGTGTGTGTGTGTGTGTGTGTGTGTGTGTGTGTGTGTGTTATGGTTTATCTAATAGTGGAACCCAAAGAAAAATCAATAACTAGGCTCTAAGAATAGTTGGGTACAGGGATTTTCCTTTAGTTTTGTGCTATTAGAATGACTAAGTGCAACAGCCCTAGTGTTAATGAGTCTCAGGTAAAATACAACAGGAAGATCATCTATCTCTATATATTAATGTAAGTCAGGTGTCAAGGGTGGTCCAACCAGTCTTGACTTGGAGTCATTGTCACTCAGTACAAACAGCACCCTAGACTATGCTATGAAGAAGGTAGCCGTTCTCAGAAAAAGGGAGAAAAATTATGCGTTGAGAAGGCCTTCCCAAATACCTGTTTTGTTTGGAATGCTACATGCTCTACCCTACTTTGACTGAATTCTGAGTTTTCTTATTTGGTCTCCCAATTTTCAAAATCTTTACAAAGAAAAAATGTATTTCAAATGCTTGACTTACATATTTTTTCTCTAATGATGTAAATTTAAATTAGGAATGGATCAATGTGGAATGTTAAAACGTGAAATGTATTATTTGCCACTCCCCGATATCATAACACAAAAAAATAAGGGGTAATTTAAAACTCTTTGAAAACTGTGCTTTTAATAAAGAGATGAAAAGAAAAATGACTTGTTTATTGTGTTACATCATCTGAGGTTTTGTATGTGGTTTTCTTTTTAAAGAATAAACTCCATAAGTTAATAAATAAGGCACTTGACAACATACCACTATAAATTATAGACATAACAAAATGAAATAATAATGCTAGTTATAGAGTAATATATATGAATAGCTTAGGCAACTCTCCTTATTGTAACCTCAAAATCCTGTTGATATTTATCACCTATTAGAGTCCAAAATGTTGCTCTGAAGAGCAGAATGCAATGAAGTACCATTTTAGAGCCCTTATTAAACTCTAAATTGAAATAGGAAGTCATGCCAAAACCGGTTTGGTTCAGTGGGTAGAGCATCAGTCTGTGGACTGAAGGGTCTCAGGTTTGATTCTGATCAAGGGTTGTGAGCACATCCCCAGTGTGGGGGTGTGCAGGAGGCAGCTGATCGATATTTATAACTCTCTGTCCCTCTCCCTTCCTCACTATGAACAATCAATAAAATACATTTAAAAAATACGAAGTCATTTATTCAGTGTCCTCAGTAGCAATCGCTGAATTTGAATTATGATCTAAAAAAAAACTGTTCCTCTCTCATAATTTTACTTTACTTATGCTTTTTCTTGTCAAACACCAATACATTCAACAAAACTTTGTTGGGAATTTCTATGTATTATACATACTCTGTTTTAGGACACTAGATTATTAGAGGGGGTGAAAGATGGTTAAGACAGGCTGTTCAGTATCACACACTATGATATGAGACAAAAAACCAAAGTTACGTATACATAAAAGGCCTATGGACAGCATGCTGAGTGGAAGTTCCACAACTAGAGAGGTGAAGAAAGCGTATTGAGACTGGTAAGAGGTATGGAGGTGGGGAAAGTGCTGGCACCTGGATGTGCTGCTCTGCTGCTCTTTTAATTGGGAGATACAAGCTCCCACTTGCTCTGAACTCCAGTTCTGGGTGAGACTCTGGGGGACACTGACACATATGGGGAGAAACTGGACCATCTGGCATCAGGAGAGGAATGCTAGGGCAGCTTTCTCTCAGAGGTACTCTCAGTGATCATTGTTCCTAATTGGATGCACAGGACACAGAGATCCAGGGACCTCTCCAGTGCAGGACTGACTGGCAGCCATTGCTGTTTGCTCCACCCTGGTGATTCCCAGAGACTCCTCCCCACCCAATTTACAACCCCACCCAAGCTGTGTGCATCAGCTTTTCCATATGAATGATCTGTCCTTCCTCAGCCTAAAACCTGTCAAATTGCAGCTAGGTCAGAGAGCTTCCAAAAGAAGGCCCAGGCCCAGCAATTGTAGCCTGTTTTGTTTCACAGCTGGGCTGCCTCTGGGCACTTCCAAATGACATACAAAGAGAAGGAATCGGCAGGTGTCTCTATAGCTCCTGCTGGGTGACCCCAGACAGTGGCTGACCATACACCTCCTTGCAGATCCAAGATCCAATGTACCCAGTGGTCAGAGTGAGACCATACCAGATTACAACTCTTCACACCCATAAGAGACATACTCAAGGGGCAGAGTCAATGAGCACCAAAGCCCAACTGAAGCAAGTCCTGCCCCATAAGGGTGTCTCCTGTGCAACAGATTTTCCAGTGTAGACACAGCTGGTCATCAGAGCCAATTGGCCTGGAGGTCAATTTCTCCCAGTGATACCAACAGCAATCAAGGGTTAACTACAAGACTGTGAAAGCAGCCCTGATTGTTTTTGGCTCAGTGGATAGAGCATCGGCCTGCGGACTAAAGGGTTTCAGGATCAATTCTGGTCAAGGGCATGTACATTGGTTGTGGGAAAATCCCCAGTAGGGGGCGTGCAGGAGGCAGCTGATCAATGTTTCTCTCTCATTGATGTTTCTAACTCTCTATCCCACTTCCTTCTTCTCTGTAAAAAAATCAATAAAATATATTTTTAAAAGACTGTGCAAACATCCCACAAAGGGGTGCACCAAGAGCATCCACTTCAGGTGCCTGGGGAGGCTGAGCCACTGGACTCTATGGTGCACCTACTCCACAAGGAATTCTATCAACTCAAGGAGACTTAATAGCTTCCCTGTACATAGAAACAAATACAGGGGAGAAGCCAAAATATGGAGACCAAAAAACAAGTCACAAATGAAAAAAAAAATGGATAAAAGCAAAATACTGGATATATAGTTCAAAACCACAGTTATAAGGCTACTCAAGAATCTTCTAGAAACCTCCAAAAAATTTAGTGAGATCCTCAAGGATATGAAAAAGAACCAATCAAAAATTAAGTATACACTGACTGAAATCAACTGAGATTCAACAGCAGATTAGAGAATCTCAAGAAACAAGTCAAAGATTTGAAATACGAAGAAGCAAAAAACACCCAACCTGAAAAGAAAAAAAATGAAGATAGTGTAAGGAGCCTCTGGGACAACTCCAAGCATACCAGTAACCGAGTTATGGGGGCGGGGGTGGGGCAGAAGAAAAGAGTGACCAAGATATTGAAAACCTATTTGAAGAATTAAAGACAGCAAACTTCCCCTACCTGGTGAAAGAAATTGACTTACAAGTCCAGGAAGAGCAGAGAACCCCAAAGAAGAGGAATCCAAAGAGGACAATATCAAGACACATCATAGTTAAAATACCAAGAGAAAATGACAAAGGGAGAATATTAAAAGCAGCAAGAGAAAAACAATCAGTTACCTACAAGGGAGTACCCATATGACTGTCAGGTGATTTTTTTCAACAGAAACAATGAAGGCCAGAAAGGAGTGGCAAGAAATATACAAAGTGATAAATAGCAAGAACCTGCAACCAAGATTAATCTACTCTGCAAAGCTAACATTTAGAATTGCAGGTCAGATAAAGAGCTTCATAGACAAGAAAAATCTAAAGGAGTTCATCACCACCAATCCAGTATTATACAAAATGCTGAAGGGTATTCTCTAATACAGTGGTTCCCAACCTTTCTAATGGTGTGACCCTTTAATACAGTTCCTCACGTTGTGGTGACCCCCAACCATAAAATTAATACTGTTGCTACTTCATAACTCTAATTTGGTTACTGTTAATGAATCTTAATCTTAATGTAAATCTCTGTGTTTTTTGATGGTCTAAAGAGACCCTGCTAGCAGTTCTCTGTTCTTAAGCGACCCTGTTAGCACTGCTGTAGAGCCTAATACCATCAGAAAACACAGAGAATTACATTGATTCATTAACAGTAGCAAAATTAAGTTATGAAGTAGCAATGAAAATGATTTTATGGTTGGGGGTCACCACAACTGTATTAAAGGGTCGCAGCATTAGAAAGGTTGAGAACCAATGCTGTAAGACGAGGAAGAAGAAGAAAAAGGTAAAGATAAAAATTATGAACAAAGTGACAACAAATACTTGTCTATCAACAAATAAACCTAAAAATCAAATGAATAAAAAACTTGATGAATATAACAGATGGGTGAATGTAATAGAATCAGGGGCATGGAAAGGGAACAGACTGACAATTCTCTGGGGGAAGGGTTTGTGGGGGGGTGCATGAAGAGAATGGTCAAAGAGCTTATACCTGTGGATGAGGTCAGGTGTGGGGGAAGGCCCAGTGTGGGGTGGGAACCAGGTAGTGGGGAGCTATGATGGGAAAAATGAGGAACATCTGTAATAATCTGAACAATAAAGATTTTAAAAATTACTTGATATTCAGCTACCTTAAAACATTTAAAAATATTATTGTCCTACATTTAATCAAAAGAAATTTGGAAAGTAAAACCTTATGAGTTTCATGAATTATTTGGTGTTAATTGTCATTTCCTTTGTAAAAAATTCTAATTATTGAAAAAGTGACTGGTTGTAATGTATTTTTATATTCAAACCAAATATGCTTGGCTCAAAGTTTGTTTTCTCATTAATAGCCAGCCTTGACTTTGACTAAAACACTTATACAAACTCTTAGCTAGAGTGTTAGCTTCGTATTGTATTCCCAACTTGTTCAAATTAAACATGCATATGATTAATGGATGGAAATGTGTGTATGTGTGTGTGTTTATTCAACAATTTTCAAGCTGGAGGGGATTTTTGCATATATTTGACAGATATTTTCATGCAATTAAACAGAGAAAAAAATGAATATACATATTAAATTTCCATATAGTTTAGTGAACTAAAATATTTGCTGGCATTATTTTTAGTTAAGTTACTAACATAAATTTTAAACATATACTTTAAAGAAGCATAACTGAATACAGTCATTCTACACATTACATGATATAACAGATGCTTTATTTTTTGTTAACTTTAAGGGCTGCCATTCATTTATAATTTGAACAGTCAACAGCTACCATGCTTACTGAGTGATGAAACTGAATACAGATTTGGGTCCTATCATGTATTTTTTTAGGTTGTGAACTTTCAAAAACACTGTTATCTGAATAACCTATTAAAACATATTCCAACAAGATTGTCACTCAGTTTAGATGAGGTGACATTGATTCATGTTCTCCTAGCAAAGTGCAACTGTAAGCCTCAGAGATCATATAAGAGGCCATCAAAGATAATTGTGAAAGGTAAGCAGCAGAAGGTAGAATAATTTGAGATCCCAGAACTGGAAGAAAACAAACAGCAAGCTGTACTATATAACCCCATCCAACAGAAGGTGACTGTATCCTGTACCACAAACTAGTAACACAAGGCAGCAGAGGTCAGTTTGGCTCATTCCTCCCCTGGATTGAATAGGAGTTCCTCTGACAATACCAGATAATCTAGATACAACTGGCAAGGTACATTGAATAGGAACCCTTATTACTTTTGAATAGTAATATGAGCCAACAAAAAGGTCTCCCCTTCCCCCAGGCCTAAGACTACCTTCCTCTGCTAAAAGAGATGGAGACATCTGACAACACTGATTAAGAAACATTTCCTCAAAAAATGGCCTGGTCTAGGGAGCTTCTTTGTTCCTGAAGGCCTACTACACCCTCTCTCACTCCAAAAAAAATATTCAAATGGCTACATAGCACCAGCACAAGGGATCCCCTCACAACAAGTGGCCTAGTCCAGGAAGACTTTTTTTCTTGTGGACTGAGGCTGCCTTCTCCTGCACAGAGATACTGGGGAAGCCACAGGGTCCTGGAAGGGAGATGCTCTGACCCACCCCCCACCAACAAACTATCAGCCAGAAAGTACTGTTCCACCCAACAAGCATATGATTATGCCATGAAAGCCTGAAGGTCAGAGACTAACTTTTACCCAAGTGAAACACCACGAAGTTTAGGCAAAAAAGACAAGAGGGACACAATGACATCAAGCAACCTGGCGCCAAAAGTATCTTTGTCCCTATGGACCTGGGACTTCCCTCCCATACCCAGGGACATCTTGGCAAGCACAGTATACTGGTAGCCCTATGCATCATAAGAGGTGTCTGGCCATGGAAGCCTCTTTGACCTGGAGACCACAAGAGTTCCCTATCTTCTCTAGAGACATTGCAGCAGTTGGAGAATAGCAGTATAGAGAGTCTACCACACATGCAAGCTTTGTCTTCATGGATGTGAGAAATTCCTACTCCACATAGAAGCACAGGCATCCTAGCCTGGGGAATTCCTGAATCCTCAGACAGTACCATTAGGAACCACTGGGAATGTCAACCTCACCAGTTAACCAAGCAGATCATAATAACATCACAGAAGCTCTGAGTATAGAACTATTCTTGGAACCATAGCAGGACTGGTACTTGTGACTACAATTACAAAAGGGAAATGTCTACTAAAATGAAAAATTAGAAGAGAATCCAGAATATACATACATAAGAGACAAAATGTCCAGTACATCACTCATCATACTAAGAACCAAGAAAACCACAACTAGAATGATAAAAGACATCTAGGTCATCACTGAGATGAATTAGATGTTAAAATTATCTGACAAAAATTTTAAAGCAAGAGTCATAAAAATACTTAAACATTCAAATACAACATCTTTCAAAACAAATGAGAAAGCTCAGAAATGATATAGAAGTTATAAAAAGAACAAAATGAGATGTATAAAACTAAAACATATTAGTGTGAGATGACAGAGGATAAAATCAGTGGACTTGAAAAACAAACAGAATTTACCCATTCTGAAGAAAATTGATGACATCCTATCTAATAAAAGAGTATTATGCAAATTGACTGTCACTCTAAGACACAAGATGGCCGCCCCCAGGTGGTCAAAGATGGCTGCCCCCATGTGAACACAAGATGGCCACCACAAGATAGCCTGCAGGGGAGTGCAGTTGTGGGCAGTTGTGGGCAGTTGTGGGTGATCAGGTAAGCAGGGAGGGCAGTTGTTGGGGGCAGGTCTGCAGGAGAGGGCATTTGGAAAGACCAGGCCTACATGGGAAGGCAGTTAGGGGTGACCAGGCCAGCAGGGGAGAACAGTTGGGGCCAATCAGGCCAGCTGTGGAGCAGTCAGGCTGGCAGGGGAGCTATTAGTGGATGATCAAGCTAGCAGGCAGAAGCTCTTAGGGGCAATCAGGCAGAGGCAGGCGAGCAGTTGTAAGATGTATTATGGCCAAATAATAGTTTGTTCTCCCAAATAGTGGGCTCTCATTTCATTTGTCAATGGTTTCTTTTGCTGTGCCTTTTATTTTGATGTAGTCACATTTGTTTATTTTCTCCTTAGTTTCTCATGCCCTAGAAGATGTATTCACAATCATATTGCTGCAAGAGATGTCTGAGATTTTGAATTCTTACAGAATTGTTATGGTATCATGATTTACATTTAAATATTTTATACACTTTGATTTTATTCTTGTGTATGGTGTAATTTGGTAGTCTAGTTTCTTTTTTTTGTATGTATCTCTCCAATTTTCCCAACAACATTCACTGAAGAAATTGTCTTGACTCCATTGTGTGCCCTTGCCTCCTTTGTCAATATTAATTGAGCATAATAGTATGAGTTGATTGCTGGGGTCTCTGTTCAATTCTAATGATCTATGTATATGCCTGTTCTTGTGCCATTACCAGGGTGTTTTGATTACAGTTACTTTGTAGTATAGTTTGAAATGTGGTATTGTGATCCTCCAAATTTGTTCTTCTTTATCAAGATTGCTGTAGCTATTTAGGGTCTTCTTTTGGTTCCATATAAATTGTTGGAGTATTTGTCTTAATTCTATGAAATTTGCCATTAGTATTTTAATAGGGGTTGCATTAAATCTATAGATTGCTTTGGTTAATGTGAACATTTTAATAATGTTGATTCTACCAATCAATGAACACAGTATATTTTTCCACTTGTGTATATCTTCTTCTATCTCTTTTTTCAATGTCCTGTAGTTTTCAGAGTAGAAATCTTTTATATCCTTGGTTAAGTTTATTCCTAAGCATCTGACATTTTTATTACAATGGTAAATGGGATTGTTTTTGTTTTTGTTTCTCTTTCTGAATTATTGGTGTATAAAAATGCCATCAGTTTCTGGGTGTTAATTTTATATCCTTCTACATTGCCAAATTCATTTATTAAATCTAGTATTTTTTAATGGCATCTTTAGAGTTTTCTATATATAATATCAGGTCATCTGGGAATAATGAAAGTTTTAATTCCTCAGTTCTAATTAGGTACATTTTATGTTTTCTTCTTCTGTGATCTCTGTGGCTAGTATTCCCAGTACTATCCTATATAATAAAAGCCTAATATGCAAATAGACTTAATGGCAGAACAACCAAACAACTGAACAACTGTTTGATATAATGTGTGCTGACTAACAGGGGGCAAGTGTGGAACATAGCTGGCATTGGCAGCAGGCATCAGAGTGCAGAACATGGCAGGCATCAGCAGCAGCGGGATGGTGGAGCAGGTGAGTGGGGTGCCAGTCCAAGGTGGGGCACTTGACACCGCCATCAGGTTGATCCTCTGATGATTACTAAAAATTCTTTGCTCCCATGCTCTGTGGTCTCACCTGGTGCTCACACCTGTTGCCAGCCCCGGCCCTGCTTGCACCCACTGCCAGCACCTGGCACCAGTCCCAACTGCACAATGCCTTCAGTGGGTGCAAGTGGCGGCTACTGGTCCCAATCACTGGTGAGGACTTCTTCACTTCTACCTGATCCTGAGGGTTGATTGGGGCCAGCAGCTGCTGCTCACACCCACTGTTGGTGCTTGACCTAATATCTCCATGCCATCAGAGGGTGAGAGTAGGGCCAATGCTCTCAGCATATAGGAGCCTGTGCCCACCCCAGCCTCATGGTCCACAGTTCCTTTCAAGGTGCACAAATTTGTGCACTGGACCCCTAGTGTTGAATAATAGTGGTGAAAGCATATACCCAGTTTTGTTCCTGTTTTTAGGGGAAATGATTTTAGTTTTTCCCATTGAGTATGATGTTGGCTGTAGGTCTGTCATATATGGCTTTTATTATGTTGAGGTATGATCTCTATATTCCCACTTTGCTGAGAGTTTTTATAAAAAAAATGGCCATTGGATTTTGCTTTATACATGTCTATACATATGATGACATGATTTTTGAATTTCAATTTGTTTATGTGTAATGTCATATTTATTGATTTTCAAATATTGTACCAGCCTTGCATCCCTAGAATAAATCCACTTGGTCATGGTGTCTGATCTTTTTAATATATTGCTGGATCTGATTTGTTAATATTTTGTTGAGGATTTTAGCATCTATGTTCATCAGGGATATTGGCCTGTAATTCTCTTCATTGTAGTGTCATTATCTGGTTTTGAAATTAGGATAATGCTTGCCACATGGGATGAGTTTGGAAGAGTTCCTTCCTCTTGATTTTTTTAAAATAATTTAAGGATAGGTGTTAGTTTTTCTTTGAATGTTTGCTAATACTTCCCTGTGAAGTAATCCAGACCAGGGCTTTTGTTTGTTGGGGGTTTTTTATTTTTTAAAATATATTTTATTGATTTTTTTACAGAAAGGAAGGGAAAGGGATAGATAGTTAGAAGCATCAATGAGAGAGAAACATCGATCAGCTGCCTCCTGCACTCTCTACTGGGGATGTGCCCACAACCAAGGTACATGCCCTTCAGTCTGCGGGCAGATGCTCTATCCACTGAGCCAAACCAGCTAGAGCTATTTTTTTATTACTGCTTCAATTTCATCAGTTGTTATTAGCCTATTCAGGTTTTCTGAATCTTCCTGATTCATTATTGGAAGACAGAATTTTTCCATTTATTCCACATTGTCCTGCTTGTTGGCATATAATTGTTCATAATATGTTCTTACAATATTTCTGTAGTGTCATTTATTACTTCACAACTTTTGTTTCTGATTTTGTTTATTTAGGTCCTCTCTGTTTGTTGATGAGTCTGAATAGAGGTTCATCAATATTGTTTATCTTTTCAAAGAACCATATCTTGGTTTCATTGATCTTTTGTATTTTTTTCATTTTTGTTTTTTGTTTTTGTTTTTTAGGTTTTGGTTTTGTAGTATCTATTTCATTTATTTGGTTTGATCTTTATTATTTCCTTCCTTCTACTTACTCTGGGATTTTCTTACTGTTCTCTTTCTAATTATTTATGCTCTAGGGTCAAATAGTATAGTACTAATTTTTATCTGGCTTGTAGTACTATAAACTTCCCTCTCAGGACTGTGTTTGCTGTGTCCAAGAGATTTTGGGTGTTGGGTGTTGATTTTCATTTGTTTCCAGGAAGTTTTTTTTTTAATTTATTTCTTGATCTTATTGATAACATACTCATTGTTTAATCACCTGCTATGTAGCCTCCATGTATTTGAATGTTTTTGAGTGTTTTTACTGTGGTTGATTTCTAACTTTATTCCCTTAAATTCCCAAGAAGATGCTTGATGTGATTTCAATCTTCTTGAACTTGTAGTGTCTTTTTTTGTGTCCTAACATGTGGTCTGTCTTTCAGAATGACACATATGTTCAGAGATGAACATATATTCTGCAGTTTTGGAGTGAAATGTTTTATAAATGCCAATTAAATACCTCTGATTCAGTGGGTCCTTTAGAGTCACTGTTTCATTATTGACTTTTTTGTCTGGTAGATCTATCCAGTGAAGTCAATGGGATGTTAAATTACCCTACTATGACTGTATTATTGTTGATCACTCCCTTAAAGTCCCCCAAAAGGTTTTTTTTTAAATAAAGTTGGTGCTCCTATATTGGGTGCATATATATTTACCAGTATTATAAGCTCTTGTTAGATCAATCCCTATAATATTATATGTGACTTTTATTGTCTCTTGAGATAGCATTAATTTTGAAGTCTATGTTGTAAGATATGAGTATTGTTACCTAAGCTTTTTTCATTTCCATTTTCATGGATTTTTTTTCCATCCCTCCACCCTCATCCTGTGTCAGTCTTTTGTTCTGATGTGGATCTCTTGTATACAGCATGTAATTGGGCCATGTTTTCATATCCATTCAGCTACCCTATGTCTTTTGATCAGAGCATTTAATCCGTTTATATGTAAGGTTGTTATTGATATATACTATTTTTTTGCCATTTCAATTTTTTTTTATGCCTGTGTTTCTTTCTCTATATTTCTTCTACTCATTAAGAGTCTCTTTAGCACTTCCTACAGCCCTGTTTGGTGGTGATAACTCCTTTTGGCTTTTATCATCCAGGAACCTCTTTATTTCACCATCTATTTTGAATGATAGCTTTGCTGGATATAGTAATCTTTGTTTCAGTTCCTTGCTTTTCATTACCTTGGGTACTTCATGCCATTCCCTTCTGGCCTATAGAGTTTCTAATGAAAAATTGGCTGACAAACTTATGTGAGCTCCTTTGTAGGTTACAAATTGCTTTTCTCTTGCTGTCTTTAAGATTTGTCTTTAACTTTTGGAATTTTAATTATACTGTGTTTGGATTCTTCTTGCTTGGGACTCTCTTTAAAGGCCTTCAGAACTTGGGTGACTTTTTCCTTCACCAGGTTAAGGAAGTTTTCTACCATTATTTCTTCAAACAGATTCACTAACCCTTGCTTACTTTCTTTAACTTTTGGTATTCTAAGGATGCAAATATTGTTACATATCATATTGTCCCACAGCTCCCTTTAACTGTCCTCCTATTTTTATTTATTTTTATTTTATTTGGGGGTTCTAATTAACAGACTTTTTCTACCTGAGTTCTAATTCACTGATCCAATCATTGACTTCTCCTAATCTGCTATTTATTCCTGCTAGTATATTTTTATTAGTGCTGTCATTTTTAATTTCTAACTTCTTTTTTCTTAGTTTCTATATCTTTTCTTATGCTATTGAGCATTCTTATAATCATTAGTCTGAACTATATATCTGATAAATTTCTTAGCTTCATTTATTTTAGCTCTTCTATAGAATTATCTTCTTTTTTCATTTGTGGCTTGCCTTTTTTCTCCCCATTTTGGCTTCCTGTTTGGGTTTGTGTCTGTTTATTAGGTAGATCTGCTACTGCTCCCAGTCTCTAGTGCAGGACAATATCAGATGCTGTTTGTGACTGGCACTGAGTACCCTGTTCGGTGCTATCTGCAATCCTCTGCTGTGGCTGGGGCCTTTGGAAAGGACCAAGTTATGCACCAAGGTTTGCTCTTCCTAGTAGGGAGTCCAAAAGAAGATCAGACTGTCTGTAGTCTGTTTGTTATTCCGTTTTTATTATTCCCAGGCAATGAACCACAATAAGGCAGGGTGGGGCAAGAATTTTTCCAACAGGGTGGGGAAATTGCTTCCCCCTCCAGGCAAAGGTTTACTGGATGGTAAAGGTCTGCCAGAAGAGTATGTCATCTTCAATATGAAGGAATTACTCAGCATAGGAAACCAGGGTGGCTACCTTCTGAGCTCTAATACCAGAGACCCCTAATCTGGATTCTCCTCACACAGCTCTAGTCCACTCTGCCTTTCCTCTGCTGAAACCCAAAGTGAGTGGTTGCACACAAAATTGTATGTGTTGGATCTTTTAGAGGGTGCCTGCATTTGCAGCCATCTCTGGCTGGTAGACACCAACCCTGCTGGTTTTCACAACCAAGTGTTGTGTGGGCACCTTTTTCAGTTCTGCTGCTCTGGGATGGGGATTTCTTCTTTGGGTTTAGACCCCAACATTCTCAGTGGGAAACCCCCCGCAGCTGAGATATCCCCCCTGAATTTCATCTGTGATCTGTGGTAGCCTGGCCAGCCCTTTCACACTTTCACCCTTACCAGTCTCTATGATCTTTCCACTTTCTCTCCTTGGTTATCAGGGTTCTTTCCAGTTAGTCTTCAGTTGATTTTTCAGGGTAGTTTTTTCCCTGTATTTTTAGCTTTATTTCAATTCTGGCCTAGGAAAATTTTAGTGTAGTACCTATTTACTCTGCCACCATTTTGGAACAATTTGACTTATATTCTTTGACATCATTGACAAAAAATTCAATAATCTTATTGCTTATCTAACTTGCGCTTGTTTATATTCTCTTATGTACACTTTGAAAATATGAACCCATAAACGATCGCTGAATTATCATGAGATTCATCTTCTGGCTTTGAGGTTAAGATTGATAATTTTTGTTCTTGAGGGGCAAAAACTGTAGAATTGTGAGGCTATATTTCTTATCATATTGTTTTTGTTGTTAGTGAGCAGTTTAATCCTGGAAGCAAAATAAAATGTGGAGCCAAACCAATTGTCTTTCATATTTAGAGGGCAGGAATGCATATTACTTCACATTGTGCATAACTGAAGTTGTAAAATACTGTTGTAATGTTTTGAAGATTCAACACCAAGGGTGAATTGTTTATCAGAGAGATGATGTTAACAGAGCTTCTAAAATATAACACATTTTAATTGCATATTGCTTCATATGGGCTCTTAAGTATATAGGAATCTGAAACTTTTAGAATTCATTAACCAAAGTTCAAAATTCTGGGGGAGTACCAAGATGGTGGCATAGATAAATGCCAGTACTCATAGCCTCCCACCAATTGGTCTGGGGGTCAATTCCTCCCAGTGACGCCAATATTAATCAAGCCTCAACTACAATAGGAAAATGCACACATATGTGCACCTACAGGACACTACTACACAAGGCCACTCTACCAATTCTAGGAAAGAAAGCAGCTCTACCTAATTACAACTAAAATACAGAATAGCCATCATTCAGAAAAGCCCCAAATCTGGCTGAATGGAAGTCATAAAATGAAGAAGTAAAGAAGAAATCACTTTGAAACTGGTAGGAGGGGCAGATGTACAAAACAGGCTGGTCCAACATCCAGGTGTGGCATTTCTTTTTAATTTGGGGGTTATCTTGCCTGTGGAGGTCTCCAGGAGGAACAAAGGTTTCCAGCCCCACACAAGAACCCCCTAGTCCAGGGTTCAAGTTCTGGGAAGAGAGACCCCATAACTTAGTCTGTAAAAACCATCAGGGTTTGTGGCTGAGTGACACAGAATTTGCTGGAGACCCTGCAGATGGTCTTAAAGGGCCAGCACATGTACTTGAACTCTCCCTATGAGCTCCAGTATGGGCGTAGTGGCTTAGGGAGATCCAGGAACATACGGAGAGGAACTGGGTTGTCTAGAATAGGGGCAAGAACTCAGGAGGCATCTGTGTCTCAGACAGCTGCTCACAGGGTTCATTGTTTCTATGTTGAAACAATCCCACATCGCAGAGTTGACTGGCAGACATATCTGAGTCTCCATTGACCTGGCTCACACTGTTCACTCCATTCACTCCATCCTGTTGATTCCCTGAGAACCTGCCCCATTGATTTTGCAGCCCCACCCAAGTTGTTTGCAGTGGCTTTTCCATACAAATGGCCCATCCCGGCTCAGGTTTCAGACTTTGATAAAATCTCTCAAATAAGCAGCAGCTGGCATGAGCATACCCCAAACATATCAATAAGAAGTCCAAGACCTGGCACTAGCAGAAACCTGCCTTGCTTCACAGTTTGGCTTCACCTTAGTACTCCAAATCACAACACAAGTAGCAGCCATCTGCAGATTGCTCTGTAGCTCCTGCTGGGTGGCCCCAGGTATTGGCTGACTTTGCACCTCCCAGGAGACCCCAGAGACAACGCACCTGGTGGATAGCTTCATACCACAACATACTACAACTTTACACATCCATGAACACACTCAAGAGGCAGACTCAGTGAACACCAAAGCACCAATAAAGCAAGTCATTCTCTATGGGGGTGTCACCTACACAGCAGTTCTTCTGCAGTAGTCACTTCTGTCTTCTACACCAATTGGCCTGGGGGGTCAATTCCTCCCAGTGATGACAATATTAATCAAGACTCAACTACAATAGGGCAGTGCACACAGCCCACACATACTTGCACCTACAGGACACTACTACACAAGGCCACTCTACTAATTCCAGGAAAGACAGCAGGTCTACCTAATACATAGAAACAAACACAGGAAAGTAGCCAAAATACAGAGAAAAATTTAAAAAATGTCACAAATGAAAGAATAGAAGAAATCTCCAGGAAAAAAATAAAACCACTAAATGAATGGAAGCAAACAAACTAGGAGATACAGAGTTCAAAACAATGGTATAAGGATGCTCAAGGATCTTAATGAGAGTTTCAAGGGAGTTAGTGAGAGTTTCAAGAACCTTAGTGAGAACATCCTATTTTAGAGGGCCAAATTAAGCATACATTAACTGAAATAAATAATAATTTATAAGGATTCAACAATAGAATAGATGACTCAGAGAATCAGATCAATGAGGAAGCATAAAATACCCAATCAGAAGAGCAAAATGAAAAAAATAATTCAAAAATATAAAGATAGTATAAAGAGCCTCTAGGAAAACTTCAAGCATACAAACATTCAGTATGCTGCCAAACATTATGGTGCTGCCAAAAGAAGAAGAGAGAGAACAGGATATTGAAAACCTATTTGCAGAAATAATGACAGAAAACTTCCCCTACCTGGTGAAATAAATAGGTTTACAAGTCCAGGCAGTGCAGAGAGTCCCAAACAAGAGGAACCCAAAGAGGACCATAAAAAGGCACCTCAAAATTAAAATACCAAAGATTAAAGACAAAGAGAGAATCTTAAAAGCAGCAAGATAAAAGCAGTTAATTACCCAGAAGGGATTGCCCATGGACTGTCAGCTGATTTCTCAACAGAAAGTTTGTAGGTCAAAAGCGAATGGCAATAAATATTCAAAGTGATTAATAGCAAGAACCTACAACCAAGGTAGGTTTCTACCCAGCAAAGCCATCATTTAGAATTAAAAGTCAGATGAAGAGCTTTCTAAACAAGAAAAAGCTAAAGTGGTTCATCACCACTGAACTAGTATTACATGAACTATTGAAGGTTATTCTTTTTTTTTATTGATTTCAAAGAGAAAGGGAGAGGGAGAGAGAGAGAAACATCCATGATGAGAAGAATCATTGATTGGCTGCCTCCTGCATGCCCCACATTGGGGATAGAACCTGTAACCGAGACATGTTCCCTGCCCAGGCATCAAACCATGACCTCCTTGTTTATAGGTCGATGCTCAACCACTAAGCCACACTGACCTGGCAAGATTATTCTTTAAGAAAAGAAATACTAAGACTAAAACTAAGACTAAGACTAAGACTAAGATTAAGACTAAGACTAAGACTAAGGAGGAGAAGGATAAAAAATATGAACAATAAAATGGCAATAAATACATATCTATCAACACTTGAATCTAAAAATCAAAATAAACAAGAATTCTAATTATCAAAATAAACTGACAAATAAAATATAACCAAAGACATGGAAACATGGAACAGGCTGATGAATCTCAGAGGGAAGGGAAGAGGGGAAAGAGGGGATAGATTAACCAAAGAACTTATATGCATTATCTATGGACACAGACAAGAATATGGTGAAGGCCTGGGCTGAGGCAGCAACTGGATGGAGAGGGAACTGGGAGTGGGAGAGGAGGGATATCTCTATTAGTCTCATAGTAATGATTTATAAAAAAAAGGTTTAAAATTTTTGGTGGCACAGAAGGATATAATTTGATATTTGAACTAATAAAACAGATCAGATATTTGAACTCAAGAGTTGCAACAATATGTGCAAGATCTGTATGACCTTTATATAGCATGTCCTAATGAAACCTGTTTTTCCAAATGTTTATGTGTAAACACATTGATATTAAAACTGAACACATTGGGATATTAATCCTCTCCTTAAGAAAGTGCCACTGATTATTATTCTTGAAGCAATATTGTCCACTTTCTTTAAAATGCTCCTTTAAAATAATCTGCTATCCTATCTAATAAAAGACTAATATGCAAATAGACCATCCAGCACACAAGATGGCTGTCCCCATGTGGACACAAGATGGCCACCACAAGATGGCCAGCAGGGGAGGCTAGTTGGGAGGGACTAGGCCTGCAAGGGAGGGCAGTTGTCGGTGATCATGCCAGCAGGGGAGGGCATTTGGGAGGGACCTGGCCTGTAAGGGAGGGCAGTTGGGGGTGACCAAGCCTGCAGGGGATGTCACTTAAGGGTGACCAGGTCAGCAGAGGAGGGAAGTTGTGGGTTATAGGACTAGCAGAGAAGGGCAGTTAATGGGGGGGGATCCAGGCCTCTAGGGGATAGCAGTTGGGGGGGACCAGGCCTGTAGGGGAGGGCAATTAGAGGGGATCATACCTGCAGGGAAGGACAGTTAGGGGTAACCAAGCTTGCAGGGGAGGGCAGTTAGGGGCAATCAGGCTGGCAGGGGAACAGTTATTCAATCAGGCTGGCAGGGGAGTATTTAGGAGGTGATCAAACTGGCAGGCAGAAGCAGTTAGAGGCAATCAGGAAGGCAGACAGGTGAGCAGTTGGGAACCAGCAGTCCTAGATTGTTAGTGGGACGTCTGACTGCTGGGATCAGGCCTAAATAGGAAGTTGGACATCCCTCGATGTATCCCAGATTGGTGGGGGACCCACACCCCCATGCACAAATTTCGTGCACTGTGCCTCTAGTTTATAATATGTATCATTCTGAGATTGCACCCAAGGTTATAATTATCACATTTGAACTTTAGATAAGTTCAATACATGTCACAACAGTGTCACTGTTTGATATTTCCTTGTTTCTCAGAACTCTGCTATGTGTTAGGTCTGGATAGAGGTGAGGATAACAACCGATTACCTTATCACTTATTATCATATTTGGGTAAAGCTTAAAGATTTAAGGCACCAATATAACAATTTAGAAAGTGCAATCAATCAGTCTTTCAATAAATGTTGAGAATGTCATATAGCATACTTTGTGTTGGGAATATATTGGTGAATAAGACAATTTTTACCCTCATGGTGATAGAAATCCATTAGTTTATTAAAATTATTTTTGTATTTTTCAATTTTCCAAAGGTAAGTAGCCAAAACTTGTCTCCAATCTTTCTCTTTGCATATTTTTGTTTCATTTCTAAAGTCCAGGGTCCAACTTTCCTAGGAATTTCAATCTTTACACTCACCCTCAAGTCTGACTTCTTTAGAATTCAAACCAACAAAAATTACTTCCCCAAATTTTCAATTAAGATAAATCTGAATTGTCTTTGTCACTATGTTTTGCATTAGGTTCAGCTAATCAATTTGATAAATTTTTTCTATAATAAATAAATCCCATTTGTATCATAAAAAGATGGCCTCCAGCTATCTCAATCATATATATTTTTGCTTTATGCCCTCACTAGTTTTTCCTTTTATTTTGTCTCGCAGATATGATTTGACCTATTATGGTCGGTACTCTTCCCTAGACCAATGTGGAGCTAATTAGCTCACCCATGGGTCCACCTCTAAATACAGTTTTCATCCTTTTCTTATATTTTTCTCATTTCAATGTAATTATTATAAGTAAAAATCCCACTGTAAGACAAGAATTGCAATCATCTCCCCTACAACATGTATAGTTTCAACCTTCACTCTTGAGGACAACTTTACCATTAAACATTCCATGTAAATTGTTGAATTAAACTTTGTAGTCCACATAAGGTAAATTATTCACTATTCTTTCTGTTTTGTTTTTCTTTTAGCCCCTTCATTCTTTAAAATATGACTGAATTCTTAACTTTTCCCTAAATTGATTTAAGGAAATCAAAATAACTCTAGTTATTTCCTCCCTGTATAAATAATAATTTGTACACTATGAAAATATTGGAACTGTAACTTTAAAATATTAGTAACACATTCAATAAAATGCTACATATTTACTTCAAGTTCAGTAAATGTTCATTGACAGAAATTGTTTTTAGATTATTAAGAAGATAATTAGGATTAACATAAAAGTATTTAAAATAGCAACTTTTAAAATACTTTGAAATTTCAGAGTAAAAAATAAATCTTAGCTTGAGTGACAAAAGTCCTTGCTTGTTAACTATAATCTATTTTTATAAAAAAGAAAGATAAATGCAGTCAAGATTCTGTTCTATCTATCTATCTATCTATCTATCTATCTATCTATCTATGTTTTGTTACTCTATATAATTTACATAATAGAAAAATACTGTGATTTAATATTGACCCTTTCTTTTCTAGCTAATAGATTACTCAGTTGAATTGCCTTACTTATATATTGGTTCTTTATATTTTGAATGTATTTTCTCTCTTTTTTTAAGCACCAATTATTGACCATATCATTAGATACTCTTAAAATGTGTTCAAATTTTTTCTAGTTGAGGACAGGTATAAAAGGATGGCTTTTGCTGTTGTTCAGTTTCTTCCCAGGTGCCTAAGCTGAAGAGTCCCCTTCTAAATCTCACTACTATCTGGGAGTCAATGAACTTATCATCCATTTTGAGAGAGTGATCATAGCTGCCCCAAAGTATTGCAAAAGCAGAAGGAACAGGATCCACCTGGAGCAATTCAGATGAGGATGGGCAGAGAATCTGTGTACAGTGAGCACCTCCTACCCTCCTATCCTGGTATTTCTCCTCTTCTGTGCCTGTGGGTGTTGTGTGGAGTTGTCATTCTTTATTTTCTTTCATGTTCTGTTGCTGCAGGATAAAATCTTTGACTTACTATTTTTAAAATTTATCTCTATTGTTGAAATTATTACAGATGTCCCCGTTACTTGTTTGTTTTTTCCATTGATCTCTTCCATCCCACAACCGCCCCTCCCAGGCCTTCACCATTCTATTGTCTATGTCTATGGGCTATGCATATCCTAATACCTAAGAAGCCAGGTGTTGTCACAACTGAAACAACCAGACAGGCAACCAAACACAGACTGTGTGGGGCGACAAGGCCAACAGGGGAGATAGTAAGGGACGGCAAAACTGCTGAACAAGCAGGGTGTGAGGGGCAATCAAGCTGGCAGAGGGGTTTGTGAGGAACAACTAACTGACTGAATAGCAAGCTATGTGGGGTGACCAGGCCAGCAGGGGGGTGAAGTTGGGGGTTATCAGGCCAGCAGGGGGGGGCAGTTGGGGGCTACCAGTCCAGCAAGGGTGGCAATAAGGGATGACCAGGTGAGCAGGGGGCGCAGTTAGGGGTGACCAGGCAGGCAGGCAGGTGAGCAGTTAGGAGCCAGCAGTCCAGGATTGTAAGAGAGATGTCTTACTGCCAGTTTAGGCCCAATCCCCAGAATTGGGCCTAAACCAGCAGTTGGACATCCTCCAAGGGGTCCAGGATTAGAGAGGGTGCAGGCTGGGCTGAGAGTATCTCCCCCATTCACAAATTTCATGCACCAAACCTCTAATATACATATAAGTTCCCCAGCTAATCACGCACCACTCACCCACCCTGCGTTTCCTCTGAAATTTGTCAATCTGAGCCTTACATTTTACTGAGATCTACCTTTTTGTCTCTCAAAATCCAGTTTGGGAAATTATTTTAAACATTTTCATTTCTTGTACAGTAATATTTCTTTTCTTTTAATATCTATTAATGATATCTAACAAAATAACAGGTAAGTGGGAATTTAAAAATAGCCAAACATAAAGTCTAGCCTGTGTGGCTCAGTGGTTGAATGTTTACCCATGAACCAGGAAGTCAGGGTTCAATTCCTGGTCAGGAGGCTTGTTCCCCAGTAGGGAACATGCAGGAGGCAGAAAATCAGTGTTTCTGTTTCATCGATGTTTCTGTCTCCCTTCCGCTCTGAAATCAATGGAAAAAAAAATTTTTTTTAAAAAGCAAACCATAAAAACATAAGCATTGTCTCATTACACACATAAACCAAATATAATGTTAAACATGGTAGGATAGAGAAAGCATTAACTCCCTTAAATCATGTATAACTATATCGATTTTGAAGTTAAAATAAAACTATCTACACTAATAAAAGAGAAATATGCAAATTGACTGTACCTTTATGACTCCTATCAACCAATCAAGAGTGAGCATGCAAATTAACCAAACAATGATGTTTGCTTAATTTGCATATGAATGTGCAGTGCAGCCAGGCAGGCCAGGATACCTGCTATGAGGGCAAGGGAAGAAGGCAGAGGGAGCTAAAGAATTGGCACTCCAGCTGGGAGCAAAGACTTGCAGGCTCCCGGAGAGCCAGTTGCAAAGCCAGGGGAAGGAAGGCCTATTCTTGCATGAATCTTTGTGCAACAGGCCTTTAGTGATACATAAAATCATATGGAGCCAGCTAATTCATATATATATATATATATATATATATATATATATATATATATATGAACTTTCTACAGCAACAAACTATATGTCCAGATATCTTTTTAAACCTCCAGTTTTGCAAATACCACAAAACCATATAACTTCACTCTTAAAATGCAGTAAGTATAAACAAACAATTGCAGAGACCCCATTGTACACTGATTGTGTAAACTCAAGTCCTATATAAAGCTAATAAAATAAAGTCTACCACTAAAACACCCAGCATTATGTTACCCCATATAATTTTTACCCATGAGCTCACCTGAATTGAAAACTGTAATGAGTGAATAATTATGACAATTTATGTTTATACCTTGCCCGGCACATTTTCTCTGCAATAAGCTACTTTTTTGTGCTTAACTACTTGCTTCTTTTTACTCCTTTTCACTTGTTGAAGTGTTTCTTCTCAAGTAAGAATGCTTAAGTAACAAGGTGGTCTTCCATACCTCCTGTTACATAAATAACAATAAAATAAAATAAAATAAAATAAAATAAAATAAATCTTCTATTGTTCTTTGTTCAACTTATGGTTGATCCCCTCACTCAATTAACACCTCTTACATGAAAATTCTCTATTTACTCAAGACCTTGTTTTTCCTCTAAAATCAACATCCATTAAGTCTCATATATTCTCTGTTATGGAATAATTTTAAAAACAGGAAATAACAAAAATGAAATTTTGCCATGTAACAGTTGATAACGATGATGCTAGAATGACACTCACCTAGGGTAGCATGCTATGACTTAGGAAGAATGGTATTTTAAGCCCTTCAGAATTGAGTGGTAGTTGATAAGCAAAATCTAGTTCATTGTTACTTCCTTGTTATTTACCTTTAAATATTTACTGCCTATGTTAAAATTGCATCTAAAAAAATTGACCAGAACATAATTACAATCACACATAACATTAGTGGCAGGGCAGATACAATTTTACTCAAAATTAATGGCTCAGATAATAAAAGGGAACATGTTCTATATCATGAAAAACATAGCTGTCTAAGTAGATTAAGGTTACTTGTCAGTCTGAAATGATGCATATGGATAAGGCATTGCTATTGAAAGAGATGTCTCTAGTGTTGCCTTTAACAAAGAGAGCAAGTACATAATAAATGTGCAGACTCTACATGAGGAATGAATAAAGCATTTTCAAATGGACATGGTAAATAGATGGATTATTTCACAAGGATAAGTCATGAATATTCATTTTCTGATTTTCTTAAATACATTAAAGAGATATATTTTATGGTATCATGTTGATTATTATAGAATATTAGAAGCCCAGGGCACAAAATTTGTGCACAGGGTGGGGGGTGGAGGGTGTCCCTTAGCCCAGCCTGCACCCTTTCCAATCTGGGACCCCTCGAGGGATGTCCGACTGCCCATTTAGGCCATCCTTCTGCTCTCTCAGTAGCTGCAGACACCTTGGTTGGGGTTAATTTGCATACTCACTCCTGATTGGTGAGCATGGGTGGTGGGTGTAGTTTGTGGGTGTAGTGGAGGCATGGCCAATTTGCATATTACTCTTTTATTAGATAGGATGTCAAACAAATAGAAAATGATAAGATAAAACCATATTTTGTGATACTTGCTCTTAGAATTGTTATACCAGTTTATGCTTCTAACAGTAGTGTATGCATCTCTGTTTTTCACATCTTTATTAACTAAATATTTTCACATTCAAAATTTCTCAATCTGGTGAGTGTGAAATTATATCTCATATAAATTTCATTTTCTGTAACACTACATCTTTTATATTCATTGGCCTTTTTATTTGCGTTTCCATTGTCTATTCATGTTCTTTGTCAATATTTAATTGCATTGTAAATCTAGTTCTTATATTCTCCTATGTATTCTTTTAAAATATTAAAGTTTTACCATTCCACCTTTATGTCACTTAATAAACCTGGAAATAAATTATAGTTATTTTTATCAATATATTTTTAAAAGAATAAACGGTTATTCCAGCATCATTTTAAAAATCTCTAACAATTCTCTATGTGGTGCCACTTCTACTCTGTATCAAGATTATGCTAGATACATGTGTAATGAGGCATCCTTTTATCTTGTTGTCTTCTTTTCCTAATTCATTTATCCACACCATACATCTCAATTACTGTATATTTATAATTAGCCTTGATATGAGTAAGGCAGAGCATCCTAAATTGTTCTTCAGAATTTTCTTAGATTACTCCAGTTATTTGTTTGCATGTGAATTATAGGCAAAATTTATAAAAAGCCCATTTAAAAAATTTCCAGCATTTTATTTTGGTTTCATTGTACTTAATTTGGAAGAAATAACACCTGAATTAACTTTTCTGTCTTTTATTTTAATTGTGCTGTACTATATTGCATGCACTTAGCATTAATAAAAACACTTCTAGAACTCTAGATTCACTTTTCATCTAGCTGCAATATATATTTGAATAATTATTTGTATTGAATTTATTGGGGCTATATTGGTTAGTCTATACTAATAAAAGAGACAGATGCTAATTGACTGTACCCCCGCTATGCCCACCAGCCAATTCAGGAGTGATATGCAAATTAACCCAACAAATATTGCGGGGAAATTTGCATATTCAGATGGGGTGTGCAGCACTATGGCCTGTCCCTGGAGGTCCAGGTCCATTAGGGACCTGGGGAGGCAGAGCTGGCAGCAGTAGACCCGACCCATATGGTCCACGTCCATCGAGGTCTGGGGGTGGCGGTATGGGCAGTGTAAGGCTTTTTAGGTTGGTGTAGGGCATGAGGGAAGTCCCACATTCCCTGATGTTTCTAGCAACACAATTGTCTATTTATTGTGCCTGAGTTCTTCTGCCCCCTTACAAGGAGTCTTAATTCCCTTGGGGGTTCATAGCTGTTCATTGGAATTACTTGTAGAGTGTGTGTGTGTGTGTGTGTGTGTGTAAAATATTCCAAACAACAAGTCTACCCCTTCAGAAATTAGTGCTCCAATTCTGTTCAATTTTCATAGATTTTGATTTTGCTGATTTGGAAAGTATCCAGCCAACAGTAAATTTTAAGTGTCCCTGAATGATTCTAACCTGCGGGTTAGAAGCGACTGCTTATGTTTATGCAAACACAAGACCCAAATGTCCAGGTAAAATATATAAATCTCAATTGTACAGCTCAAAAATGGTTACCTATGTCTACACCCAGGTAGCCACTATCCAGAATGTTCTGTTGACTCTTTCTCCACTAGCATTAAAGGCAGAACCAGCTGCTTATCTTGGAGAGGGGGAAAAAAGGAGAATGCGAGGAAATATGTAATAATACCTCAAAACAGTACCTCCCAATAATTTTATCAGATTATAGGTTCTTACTCATCTGTGTTGTACTCATCTTTGTATTCGTCACAATGCCAAGCTCAGTGTCTGGTGAAATATATATATATATATATATATATATATATATATATATATATATATATATATATATATATACAGTTGAATTCATGTACTACTCAAGTTCAGCCTCTGCCATCCCTCCAAAATAATAAAAGACAAAAACAAGAGTAAACATCTCAGATGAGCACTGGGAAAAGTGTTAGATATTATCTCTAGCCAAAGTGTTCACATCACTACAGAGGAAGTAGGTGAGTACCCGCTGGTCATACATCTGGCTAGTGCACCATGACTTGATCTCAGGTGCCAGCCTTCTGGTTAACAGATCTTTCCTACCTCTCAAAGTCTCCTGATAAAACCAAGAGCTGTGTCTAAAGGACCCACATGAGTTTCATCTGTTAGATTGCTTGAGTGTTGATTCAACATATAAACAAGAGAGTTTCGTGGTTCTTTGTATTTCTCTCTGTTGGGTTACCAAAATCCAACCACCAAAGAAATCAAAATATCATAAAGTTGGTGAGGGGTAGGGGTGGGAAATGAATAGAAATATATTTTAAAAAAAACTATTGAGCTCAGGTAACAGTGTCTTTTCTTAAGGGCTTGCATGTTTAGGATCAATTTTTGAAAATGTATTTTATTGATTTTTTACAGAGAGGAAAGGAGAAGGATAGAATGTCAGAAACATCAATGATAGAGAAACATCGATCAGCTGCCTCCTGCACACCTCCCACTAGGGATGTACCCGTAGCCAAGGTACATGCCCTTGACCAGAATTGAACCTGGGACCTTTCCGCAGGCTGACGCTCTATCCACTGAGTCAAACCGGTTTCGACAAGGATCAATTTTGAATAGGCTTTTTGGTGACTCCAGGCAATCCACCTTAGCTCACACCTATTTCCACTACTTTCACCAACTTCAGGCACAGTTACCTATAATTCTGGAAATACCAGTGATTATTGAAACGCTGGTTTCATCTTTTTTTCAGGCAGTTAGTATTTATTTAGACCCAAGATTTCCAATTGGAAGAATGGGGCTGGATAAGGCCCAAGGATGGGGGGTCATCTGTACACAGCAGGTCCTCCACTAACATTGTTTTGTTCAATGTCATCTATACTAATAAAAAGGTAATATGTTAATTATACCAGGAGACCTTCTGGACATTCTTTCAGACAAAGCCATGGTGGCAGGCTGAGGCAGAGGTGGTTAGGGGCAACAGGCCAGGATTATATGGCAGTTGGGGGTGATCGGGCCAGCAGAGGGTGCAATAGTGGGTGGGCAGGATGACCTGGGAGGCAGTTGGGGATGATCAAGTTGGTGGAGGAGGGAAGTTGGGGGTGAGCAGGCTGGCCTGGGGAGCCATTTGGGGGCAAACAGGCTGGCAATGTGGGACAGTTGGGGGCGAGCAGGCTGGCAGGGGGAGCAGTTGGGATTGAGATGGCCGGTAGTGGGGGCAGGTGAGGGTGAGCAGGCCAGCACACAGAGTGGTTAGGGGCAATTAGGCAGTCAAGCAGGTGAGTTGTTAGGAGCCAGTGGTTCTGGATTGCAAGATGGGTGTGACCACCTAAACTGGCAGTTGGACATCCCCGAGGAGTCCCAGATTGGAGAGGGTGCAGGTGGAGCTGAGCGACCACCCCCCTCATGCACAAATTTTGTGCACCAGGCCTTTAGTCAAATTATAATGCATTAGTTGTATCTTGTATTTTGTGTTTATTACTCCAAGTCAAGCCTCCCTTCATCACCAATTATCTGCCCTTTACCCTCTTCTATCTTTCCCCACCCATCTTTCATACATGGACTGTTTCCAAATTTGCCTTTTATAAATAACTAGAGACCTGCTCCACAAAATTTGTGCACTGGGTGGAGATCCCTAAGCCTGGCCTGCGCCCTCTCACAGTCCAAGACCTCTCAGGAGATGTCTGCCTGTTGGCTTAGGCGGGGATCAGGCCTAAGCAGGCAGTAAGACATCCCTTTCGAAGTTTGGGGCTCTTGCAGTCCGGGACCCCTCACTTCTTACCACCTGCCTGCAGCAAGCTGTGAGCCCAGCTTCTGGATGAGCCTCACTCCCCCTGTGGGAGCACACTGACTACCTGGGGGCAGCTCCAGCATTGAGCATCTGGCACTGTTAGTCAGTGTATGTCATAGTGACCAATAGTTCTGCTGGTCATTTTGCATTTCAGTAGATTTGCATACTAGGCTTTTATTATATAGGATGCTGCTATGAACATAGGGATGCATATATTCTTTCAAATTAGTGTTTTGGATTTCTTAGGACATATTCCCAGAAGCAGGATTGCTGGATCAAAAGGCAGTTTCATGTTTAATATTTTGAGGTAACTCCAATGGCTGCATCAATCTTCATTCCCACAAGCAATGCACAAAGTTTCCATTTTCTCCACATCCTTGCCAACATTTGTTGTTTGTTGATTTACTGATGATAGCCATTTTGCCAGGTGTTAGATTATATATCACAGTAGTTTTAATTTGTATTTCTATGTTGAATAATTACATTGAAGATTTTTATTGTGTCTATTGGCCATCTGTATGTCTTTTTTGTAGAAGTGTCTGTTGAGGTCCTTCACCCAGTTTTAATTGGATTGTTTGTTTTATTGGTGTTGAGTTGTATGAGGTTTTTTTTTCCATAAATTTTGATATTAACCCTTTATCAGATGTATCATTGGCAAATATGTTCTCTCATTCATTGGGTTGTCTTTCCATTTTTTAAATGTTTTTATTAACTTTAAAGAGAGAGAAAAGGAGAGGGGGTGTGTGAGAGTGAATCATCAATGTGAGAGAGATATATTGATTAGTTTCCTCCTGTATACAACCCCAGTGGAGTCAAACACGTAATCTGGGCATGTGCCCTGACCAGGAATTGAACTAACAACCTTTCAGTGAATGGTATGACACTCAACCAACTGAGCCACACCAGCCAAGATGGGTTGGATTTTCATTTTGTTGATGGTTTCCTTTGCTGTGACAAAACATTTTAGTTTGATGTGTTCCCATTTGTTTGCTTTTTCTTTAGTTTCCTTCTAACAAAGCAATATAGCAGGAAAATAGTGCTACAAGAAATGTTGATATTTTACTGCCTATGTTTGCTTCCAGGATTTTTTAATATGTATTTTATTGATTTTTCACAGAGAGGAAGGGAGAGAGATAGAAAGTCAGAAACATTGATGGGAGAGAAACATCGATCAGCTGCCGCTTGCACACCTCCAACTGGGGATGTGCCTGCAGCCAAGGTACATGCCCTTGACCGGAATCGAACCCGGGACACTTCAGTCCGCAGGCTGACGCTCTATCCACTGAGCCAAACCGGTTCGACTGCTTCCAGGATTTTTATTATTTCAAGTCTAACATTAAAGTCTTTAATCCAGTTTGAGTATATTTTTGCATGCTGTAAAAATGTAGTCTGTTCAGTTGATCTGTATATCTGTTTATCTATTTTATGCCAGGACTATGCTGTTTTGAGTTCTATGGACTTATAGTATAGTTTGATATTAGGTAGTGTGATTCCTTCAACTTTGTTGTTTCTTAAGAATGTTGTTGCTATTAGGGGTCTTTGACAATTACAGAAAATTTTTGGAATATTTGTTCTATTTCTGGGAAACAGGCCATTGATATCTTGATAGGAATAACATTGACTTTACAGATTCCTTTGGTTAGTAAGGATATTTTTCAGCTGTTTCCAACCTTGAGGGATTGTCTCTTGTGTGGATTTTATGGGCCCTCTGTTGTGACTGAGTACTAATTGCTATTAGGCCATTTCTGTGTGAGGTCAACCCTCAGGCTAACTACTAGTAAATGTGAATATCAGCCTGAACCACATTGTACAAGCTACTCTTCAGGTGCTGACCACGTGAAGCAGAATTGGCCTCAGCTGGGTCTGGTGCCTGAGGGGATATTTCTCTCTCTCTCTCTCTCTCTCTCTCTCTCTCTCTCTCTCTCTCTCTCTCTCTCTCTCTCTCCATATGCCACTTGTGAAGTTTATTAGATCCTGCTCTCATATCTGAAGCTTCCCACTGGTTGTGTTGGTTCTGTGGCCTCTTGAGGACTCTGGTCCTGCCAATAATTGGGAAACCTATTTGGAGTTACAAAGTGATGTCTTTGCTGGACCTGGTTTTATATGGGGAGGATTAAACCGTGCACCAAGGCCTGCTTTTACCAGTACCAGGCTGGGGGCAGGTCAGCAGAAGTCCAAAGGCACCCTGAGATCTGCCTCCACCTGCCTCTGCATGTCAGCTGCCTGTTAAGCTCAGTCACTGAAAGAGCCTCTGGCGGCACTGGAATTGCATAAGGTAGGTTCTCAATGAATCAGCAGATAGGGGCAAGTGGTGGTCACCATTTTGATACAGGTTAAAACTCAGTTTCAATGATGGGTACGTGGCTACTCTGAAAAAGCCCCAGATTACACCAAGTATAGCTATCCCCTGTCTGAGTGCCGGCAGACCTTTGTGTTGGGGTGCGGTCTCAGGGAGTTGTTGGAGCAACACCAGCAGTGTTTATCAGACACAAACAGACCAAGGTTTGGCTGTGAGAAGGGAGTGGTCTGCGTCAATCAGGCATGCAAGGAAAAAATGGCCTCTGTTCCAGAGCCACACATCTCAGTCTGTCCCAGATTCATTCTGTCAGGAGCTTGATCTCTTCAGGGCAGGGTCCCCTGGATTCAGGAGAGTGGGATTCGCGTATCTCCCATGAGAGGGAGGCACCAGTGTCATTCACAGGAAAGTGGGAGGAATGTCCCCTTCCCTAAAACACCACTGGGTCAATGACACTCCCTGAGACTTCCCAAACCTTTACATCCTGGCCCTGGCAGCTGATTCCTCAGCAGGGCATCAACTTTGCAGGGTGGGTGACAGGGAATCCAGAGGGTGAGGCTATTGCTTTCCTCTAGTCTGATGGCATAATGAGGGGAGTATTCCACTCAAGAAAGATGGTGCCTGAGGTATGGAGGTTCCTAATGGCTGTCCCTTCATCTTTGTTCTCAGAGCCACAACCCCCAGCCTCTACTCATGAGAGTTTAGTCTGCTCTGCTCTCCCTTCACTGGAGCTCTAGGTGAGTGGCTGAGAATAAGACTTCCTAGGAAGGTCCTTTAAAGAGGGTGCCAGTGTCTCTTTATTTCTCCCTTTATTACTCCAGAACGTTGTTGCTGTCTGTGAAATAGCAATCTAGATGTAGGTACTTCCCGGGCATTTTGGGATTTTTGCCTTGTGGTGATTATTAGAGATACTGAGGACTCAGTACTCTCAAGTCAGCTTCCTATGGGTTGCTTCTTCCATCATGCTGTCTTATTTTTTCTTTCTCAATTCTCTAGTTTTCTATAAAGATGGAGCCTTAGGCAGTAGGTCAGAAACATTTTCAAGAAATCTCTCCTTTCAAGAATAATTACTGGGTAGACTTGTACTTTAACCTATGACTTCAAGAAGTGAGCTGAACTCTAGCTTCTCCCTGACATCTAAAGAAGTCTAAATGCAGGGAACTGTCAGGCTGGGGAAAAGAGCCTATTAGGCCTGAAGCTACTGTGTCTGATTCACAGAGGTGCCAAATTTATTCTAAGCCATGCTGTGTAACTGTGTATTCTTTCCTCTTATATTTTCTCTGCCAGTGCTCTTTGTTTTAAACATGTTACATGTGTCAAGGCATGAAATTGTCATGCAATCTAAGCTATATTGGATTTAATGTTTTATTATTTAATCTCTACAAAGTCAATTAAAATTAAAAACCACATTCAGATATTATAATTCTAACATATTGATAGTAGATAAACCAGATTATTATGTTTTAGGGAGCAATGTATGCATATTGTTGTAATACACTAAAAGTAATGTAAAGGCTTTTTGTCTCAGTTTTCTCTATCAAAGAGAATAGTTTCCACATTTAAAAATGTTTAATAACTTTGCAGGGATTTGAGTTAATATAGATAAACCTGGCTTAAATGATTCTGCTTCGTCCTTCCCAAACACCCATGGCTCACCTATTAAAGATGCATTTAATTGCTGCTTTTATTGTATCTACATCACCCTGTAAAATAAATGTCAATTAGTTCTGGAGGGCTAAGATTAATGTTGCATGTATGTGCTTTGTTGTTGTTTTTGTTGCATTTTTTTTATTATGCTCCTGTCATCCAGCATGATACCTGGCAATCAGACCCAAAGATATTAATTGAAGGACTGACCCTTTAGGAAGCATGGGGACATAAACACAACTTCTATACTTCAGTGCCTTGGAAGATATCATCAACAAAATAGGCTGGCAATCAGATTTTTTAAAATAAATGAATGTGTGAAATGATAAGCACAGAAAAACAGAATGGACGCTAACAATACGTAAAAATAAACTAATATTTCATTTTCCACAGATTTTCATATTAAGCTATTATAAAAATTTTCCTTAACTCAGTAAGTGATTTGATAAATTTTCTAATAATATTGACATAAATATAATAGAAAATTTTGGACATTTTATTTTGCATTTTCAAACAGTAATGATTATCTCATAAAGAGCTACCTACTAGTTTTAGGATTTATTATTTTTCTCTTCTCTTTCTCTGGCTTTTAATTTTTTATGGTATTCTGAAAATATACAACATGAATATTTTTAACTAAGGCAATGCTATTGTCTATGTTATTAAAAGATTAATGGATAAAAGAGTGAAAATTAATTCATGTTTAGTGTCTGTGTTTTAGGAGTATAGCTCTATTTCTTAAAGAAAAAGAAACATAGCATTTTAGAAAAGCAAAATTATTATTTCTTTAAAAGGTATTACCCTTACATACCTATTGGTATAGCTAAAGCCAAAATGCCAGAAATACCAAGTACTGGTGAGGATGTGGAACAAGAGGAATTCTCATTTGTTGGTGGACATGCAAAAAGGTACAACCACTTTGGAAAACAGTTTGGTGATTGCTTAACAAACAAAATATACTCTAACCATATGATACAGCAGTTGCACTCCATAGTGTTTAACCAAATAAGTTGAAAATATGTCCACCAATAAACTGCCTACAACATTTTTTAATACAATTCAGCTCTACTGGAGGTGTGTTTTTTTTTATTCTTTATTGTTTAAAGTAATACATGAGTCTCCTTTTTCCATCATTGACCTCTCCCCGGGCATTCCCATACCCCAGCACATGCCCTCACCCCCAACTGTCTATTTCCATGGTTATGCTTATATGCATGCATACAAGTCCTTTGGTTGCTCTTGTAGCCCCACCTCCCCTGCTCTCCATCTGAGGTTGGTTGGTCTGTTCAATGCTTCTATGTCTCTGGATCTACTTTTGTTCATCAGTTTATGTTGTTCATTATATTCCACAAATGAGTGAGATCATGTGGTATTTATCTTTCTCTGACTGGCTTATTTCGCTTAGCATAATGCTCTCTGGTTTGTTGCAAATGATAAGAATCCTGCTTTTTTACAGCAGCATACTATTCAATTATGTAGATATACCACAGTTTTTAATCCATTAATCTGCTGATGCCTACAAATGTTATAGCAGCTTTATTCATAATTTCCCAAACTTAGAAGCAATGGGACTATTATTCAGAACTAAAAAGAAATGAGCTAACAAGCCATAAAAATACATGGACAATTAAATGCATATTACTAAGTGAAAGAAGCCAATCTGAAAAGGTTACTTATGTATTATTCTAACCACATGCCATTCCATAAAAGGCTAAAACAGTGCTTCCCACCATTTTATTGGCCAGGCCTTATCTAAGCACCTCTAAAATCCTGATGTCCCCCATCCGTGACATATAATTGTTATTATTTTAAAAAGTGACTCCTATTCATGTGGAGGAAGTCTAAAAGACCATTACCTTGGTCTAAACAAGCTTCCAAAGAACATGGCATCCATGAAAAAGAAAAAGAAAAGAACAAAAAGACAGTTGAAGTACTAAGGAAGAAATCACTAAGAAATTGTTTAAAAACAATAGTAACCTGTAATGATATGAAAAATTGCAAATGCAACTTCAAAACATAATAGAGAACTGAAATGCATAAATATTTCACAATATATATTTATACACTGAGTGGCCAGATTATTATGTGTTCAGAGATCACATATGATACAGCAATTGCATGAATTCGTACATGGGCATAAATTCATGCATGGGTGGAATCCAGCCAGCCTGGCCAGAGGGAGGGGACGTAGGCACTGCTGGTCGAACTCCTGGTCGAGGGATCAATTTGCATATTAGCCTTTTATTGTATAGGATATACACTGAGTGGCAACATTATTATGCATTCAGAGATCATAATAATCCGGCCACTCAGTGTATACTCGATATGAGGCCCCTAGAACCATAGGAAATGCAAAAAAAAATCACTTTCAATAACTCATTCTAAAATTGCCCCTCTTAAAAATAAAAGTGCTGCCCTGTGGTCATGTGCCCCACATTGGGAACCACTGGGATAAACTATGGAAACAATTAAAGGGTCACTACTTGCCAATAGTTTGGGTGGAAAAGGGATGAGTACAGAGGATTTTTACGGCAGTGAAAATACTCTCTGTGCTCTTATAATGGTGAGTGCATATTGTTATACTTCTGTCAAAATCCCTGGAATGTATAGCACCAAGAATGGACCTTTTATAAACTACAGGTTATCATGTATCAATGCAAGTTCATCAACTCTAACAAATTTACCACTCTGGTGGGGGATATTGATAGTGGGGGAGGCTGTGCACCTGTGGGGAATCTCTGTACTTTCCCTTCAAGTTTTCTGTGAACCTAAAACTTCTCTGGGAAATAAAGTTTATTAAAAATATTTACCAGGACAAAACATGTTGTTTTAAACACAATTTTAAAACTTACTCGGTATAGTACAATATGCTCCTGAGTAGAAAATAATTCCTTTGCAAGTGCTTATTTTCAAACATATATATTTACACAAGACTTGTCCATATAAAAGTATTTTATTTTTCTCTTCTATATACACTGAGTGGCCAGATTATTATGATCTCTTAATGCATAATAATGTGGTCACTCAGTGTATATTTAATATGATAATTAATTCAACCTGGAATTATTCTGGTTGCTATTCAAAGCCTCATGCATGTTTGCTAATTTGTCACTTGTTTCTCATACAACATCTTAGCTATTTAAAGCTGTTACAAATGTCAAGAGAGTCCTGCCAAGCATGAGTTTTAATTGAATATTTACTATATAATATAATTAAATTCAGAATAAACCATCAATGACAAATGATCTATCAGTTATGAGCAAAACTTTGTAGGAGTAAAAGGGTTAGGAATCTTATGTAATAAGAGGGTAATATGGAAATTGACTGAACTGTGGAACGAATGGTCTCTATGATGTTCACTGAACACTGGGTGCGGGGGCAGAAGCTCAATGCAGGAGCTGACCTCTGGTGGTGAGTGCACTACCACAGTGGGAGCTCAGCTCAGCCAAAAGCCAGGCTCATGGCTGGTGAGCTCAGCGGCAATGGTGGGAATCTCTCCCACCTCTGCAGTAGCGTTAAAGATGTCTGACTGACTACTGATGGCTTAGGTCTGCTTCCCAAACAGGAGGGGGCCTAAGCCATCAGTCAGACATCCCCAGAGGGCTCCGGGACTGTGAGAGGGTGCAGGCGAGGCTGAGAATCCCTGCATGCATGAATTTCATACACCAGGCCTCTAGTATCATATAAAAATAGTATAAAAGCTTTTTTAATTATTGACAGTATTACAAATATACCCCATTTTAACCCCCTGGACTACCTCCACTAGACTCCTGTTGAACCCCAAGCCTTCATCACAGTATTGTCTGTATTCATGGGATTTACATATATGTTCTTTGGTTAACTCTTCCCATCCCCTCCACCCACCACTCCTCTGAGATCTGTCATTCTCTTCCATGCATCCATGCCTCTAGACCTATTTTGTTCATCAGTTTTTTCATTAGATTCCACACAGAAATGAGATCATGTAGTACATGTTTTTCTCGGACTGGCTTATTTCACTTAGCATAATACTTTCAGATTCCTCTGTGTTGTCTCATAGGTTAAGTTATCCTTCCTTTTTAAAGCTGCATATTGTTCATGGTGTACCACAGTTTTTTTATCCAATCATCTATTGATGGGCACTTGGGCTGTTACCAGATCTTGGCTGCCATTAATAACACTGTTGTAAACAAAGGCATACATATAGTCTTTCTGATTTGTGCATCAAGTTTCTTAGGATATACTCCCAGAAGTGGGATCACTGGATCAAATGGCAGTTCCATTTTAAATGAAACCCCACACTGTTTTTCATAATGACTGCACAAGTTTGCATTCCCACCAACAGTGGACTAAGGTTCCCCTGTCTCCATATCCTCACCAGCACTTGTTGATTTATTGATGGTAGCCATTCTGACAGATGTAAAATGATAACTCATTGTAATTTTAATTTGTATCTCTCTGATGATCAGTGGAATTGAGCATTTTCATATGTCTCTTGGCCATCTGTATGTCATCTTTGGAGAAGTGTTTATTCAGGTCCTTTGCCTATTTTTTAATGAGATTGTTTGTTTTCCTGGTGTTGATTTATATGTGTTTTATGTATATTTTGGAAATTAAACCCTTATAAGATATGTCATTGGCAAATATGTTCTCCCATAGAATGGGTTTCTTTTTCATTTTGTTGATAGTTTGGCTTGCTGTAAAGAAGCTTTTTAGTTTGATTTAGTCCCATTTGTTTATTTTTGCCATTGTCTCTCTTGCCCTCAGAGATGCATTGGTGAAAATCCTACTATATTAGATGTCTGAGATTCTACTGTCTATGTTTTCTTCTAGGATTTTTATGGTTTTATGACTTACATTTAAATATTTTATACATTTTGTGTTTATTCTTACATGTACCAACACCATTTATCGAAGACAATCTTTTCTCCATTGTACCCTCTTGCCTGCTTTGTCAAATATTTATTGACCATCTTGGAGTGGGTAGATTTCTAGGGTCTCTCTTCTGTTCCATTGGTTTATATGCCTGTTCTTGTGCCAGTATTTGGCTGTTTCATTACAATGGCTTTGTCATATATCTAAATCTGGTATTTTGATTCCATATAAAATTTTCAAATACTGTCCTAGGCCTATGAAATATGCCATTGGTATTTCAATAGGGATTGCGTTAAATCTATAGATTGCGTTGGGTACTATGGGCATTTTAATAACATTAATTTTTCCAATCCATGAACATGGTATAGATTTGCACTAGTTTGTATTTTCCTCTATTTCCTTTTAAAATGTCTAATAATTTTTATGAGTACAGGTCTTTTTCTACCCTGAATAATTTTATTCCCAGGTATAATAATTTTTTTGTTGCTCAGCATGTTATTTGTTTTGTGTTTGATCAAAACTATAATTAGTGGCATAAATTTGGTTGGTTTTGTTGTAATTGATGGTTCATTTTTGGTGCATGTAGTTCTTGGGTGACTGAAAGCATTTTTAAACATTTACAATGTAATTCTGAACTGGAAACCTTTGGTGTAGTTATATCTCTGAAAAAAAATGATGTTGTGTAAAACATTAGGGCAGATCTTTTAAAGTCAATTGACAGGATGACAGTACAGTTACTCACAGTTTAGACTACCACAATATAGAACGTAATGAGCCATGATGCTATTATTTTTCGCTCTAGAATTTTAATTCTGTGTTTTGTACAGTTCTTAAAATATCATCCATAAAACACTGTGCTGAAACAATAGTAATTGTATATTTGTAGTGTCATTAGAATCCAATAGTCTAATAATTGTAGAAACAATGAAAAATTTTCATCAGATTCTTATGGAAACTGGTAACAATAATAACTGTTGTGTAAATGATCCCGTGTCTAAAAGGCATTCTGGCTAGATCTATAGATTGCCTCATTTGATTCTTTTTGCTGCTGGTAATATCTATAAATGCAACTGGAGTGAATAAGGCATTTGATACTATCACATATTTAGTGATAGTATAATTCTGTTTTACTCATCTCCAGTGTCCAACAGAAAAAAAGGCCTTCCCCTGACAGTGAATTGACCACTAATTAAATGTGAAGGAGAACAGGAGTCTTGGAAGAATAATGACTATACAAAATAGAATATTGAACTAACTCTCCTATAGGAGCAATTCAAAAGAACATGGCTCTCTAATACCTTGGATTTGTTTCTTTTCTGTAGGACTTAATCTCATCATCATGATTACTGGCAGATGGAAAACTATCTTTTCTTGTCAAAAATTAATACAAAACAGCAAAGTATAAGAATTGAATGATAAGGGTGCTATATTGCATATTTGATAGTGTATATGTGACACTAGAAAAGTATGGAAAATGAATCTGTTGAAATGAACCACTATTGGAAAATAGTTCTGTGAAGTAATGCCATTTACTTGCCTTATTAACATACAGAGCAATTCTGTTGTATCACTTAGAATGGTGAGCTTACTTGGAAAATCACATTGTTTTGAGCAAAGAACTCCTCTGACCTTTCTAAATGAAAAGAGCATTATGCTAAAAATAGTTGGTGAAAAGACCATTTCTACACACAAAATAATTTTTTGCAATCAACTACCAAATTAAAAAAAAAAAACCCTTAATTTTTGTGTTAGGAATGAGGCAGGTTTTTCTGTGTTGTTTTTATTAAAGGAAATGAAAGTAGTATTTACTACTACTAAATGCAAATAGCACCCCTCTTTCTTGCAGTGAGTGTTTCTCAGAAATGAATACCTTTTCCCACCTCAATCTCCATAAACCCCTTGATCATACCAAAACAGCTGCTATGGCTTTTTGAAAGTTAGAAAATTACAAGTAAGTTATATTTTAAAACTCTGAATTTTTGCACATATTATAAAATGGTGACTAGGAATATCTTCAAAATTTGTCACTTCATTCTATATTTATAAAGGGGCTAAAGACAGATGTAGCTTTATATTAATGCGGAAGAAACTCATTTATAAGAATTATTAAGAAAAATTAATAGTGGTCTGCATAATCACACTAGCATAATATTGTCTCTTATTAAAAATAAAACCTTGTATTTACCATTTATTAAATTAAAATCTAGAGTGAATAATTTTGAGGAAGATAATTTTATCGTGTCTTTCTCAAACAAGGTGTTATTTCAGAAGAAACAAATAAACAGGGAATTTTATAAACATTTATATCTAAAAGCTAAAATTATAAATTTACTTCTCTGCAGAGATGAGACAGATAAACATTCTTACTTGAAAAGTCAGTTTCTATTAAATTAATGTGGTTTATGATTGATTTAAAATAGGAATGTTATATATCTTTTCATCTTAGCAAAAAATGAAATGAGTTTGAAGGATTTTTATTAATTACATAAGGTAAAATCCAGATTTTTCTAGAAAAAATGTTTAGAGAAATGTAACCATACCATCAAACTCGAGCATAATTTCCTCTATTTGTGTGGCTGTTGAAAACTAATTTTTTAACATCAAGTACTATCCATTATACTGTATTACCTCATTATTACTCACGGTTTTGCCCTTCACTTGTACCTACCATATGTGTTCATATTTTAAAATTGACCAATAATATCTGAACAGAAATGTACTGTTGTATCCACATAATACAGCATGCTGGTCTGTATATGCAGATGACAAATAGACAATTGAGAACACATGATAACATTTATATTTTTATATAAAATTGTGAATAGGCTTTTTCCTGATTGTGGTTATAAATATTATGAAGTGTAACTGGGCTTGTGAGACTGTCAGTAACCCGAAGTGCCAACAAATCTAAACTCTCACTCAAACATATAATTAAACTGTCAATAGTAAAAGGAATAAGTAGAGACCTACTAACATTGTGAAGTTTTTCTTCCTTGGTACATATAATCACCAAGAAATTAGTCTTGAGCTAATATTCATTTAACATGGGAAGACATAGAATGATTTTATATATCATACACAAGTCCTAAAAGAATGAGGATTACAAGATAAGGGAGAGTTGGTCTGTGATGGCCTGCTGAGGTCTTTGAATACAAAATACTACATGTAGATTGACTGAATGGAGAAAACGATAGTAGAGTTTTTAAATGCTATGTCATGTTTTACAGAGGTTTCTACCACCTGAAAGTTTGTATCATGGCATTCTAGGAACTAACTATCTATAGATTAGTTTGTTAAATTAAGTCCCGCCGTTTTCCTGATAAATATCTCGGTTAATAAAAATTATGAATAGGTGATGTGCTATTTTATTAAACCCTTTTTAAAATATAGCATTACACAAAATCAGGGAAGAAAACACATTAAATGACTGAACTTAAACATAGAACTCTTCGAGGTAGGCCACAAAAAAAAGAGTTAATAGAGTTGAAATTCATTTGAGAGATCATCCAGTCTGTTTACAGATGAGAAAATTGAGAGACCAGAGAGGTTAAGTGACTCGCCTAAAGCTTTCAGGTTATTAGAGCATTAAAACCAGACATGTATCCTGCTTCCTTAGTCTTCCTATCAGTGTTCTCTCCACTTAAAAAACCCAACTGTTGTTACACTTTAAGAAGGTGATTATATAAATCTGATTTGTATGGTCACATATGACTAATATTAAACTATTTTAATATATAAATCTGATTTATATGGTCACATTTCACTAATATTAAACTATTTTAACGAGGATTTATAGAATATCTTTTATATTAAATGTGAATGGTAATCTCCTGTGTCATCACTATTCTGGGATAAAAAGTGCCTCCCCCAGTTGTTTAGAAATATAATAGACGTGTTCATTTAATTAAAATTATACAGTAATTATTTCTCTATTGATTTTGGTCAGTGTAGTAGTGATATTTAGTTGGAATTCTCCCTAGGTATTTATTGAGGTTTGTTAAATATGAGGTGATTGCAATGACTTAACTAATGACATTTGCCCAGGGTTATAAGATTACATTTTGCTTGATAGTTGATAAATGTCTGTTCATTATAAAAAATGTCATGCCAAAAACTTTATTTGAATATAGTTCCAAATATGGCACTTACTGTACATTCTCTGTGTTTATTCATGTATATATAAGAGACTTTCAAATTTAACAATACCTCCATACCATGAAATAAGTATGTAAAAATAATTAAATGGTATGACTGGAAATATATATAAAATTCTATTTTATGGGTCAATCTACTTCATAAATAATTCAGATACCTTATAGGTTCTTAAAGAATTTCTTATCATGTAAAAATTATGAAAATATCAATATATTTTTTCTTTTTAATGAAATAACCATGTAATACAAACTGTCTTTGTTCCTCAATCTTGTACAAATATTGGGGTTTTCTGACCAAATTTTAATAACCAGTATTATTTTATCTATTTACCCCAGCATCCAATATAAATATGTTTTTAGATTGCTGATAATTGTTTTTTCTGAGAAGTATCACATAAAATAATAAGCTTTAAAATTAGTTAATATTACAATTGACTTCAAATAATGTATATTATCTCCCCACTAATATAAGAATTGTATTATCAAAATCTATATGAAAATATATGAAAATACACAAACTAAGGGAGAAACTAAAATGTTCTTGCCTAGGATACTTGGAAAAGCTTGATAACTATCTTTCCATATATTTAATCAGCTCCTGTACCCCAAATTTAATGAGAATGATAAACTTTAGAATTTGTTAACATAAATTCCTTAATTTTATATATCACATCATTATGCAATTCCATGATTTTCATTATAATTTTAAGCACAAATATTTCAATTCCTTTTTAAAAGCACTAAGTTGTAACTAAAAGTAAAGATACTCACTGTGAAAAAAATAGTATAAATACCAAACAAACAAACACATATGATAGGAAATAAAGCAAATGTATAAATGTAATTAAGCATTACCAGCACTGCTGAAATCAGATTTACAAATTGACCACGCATATCTACTGCAGTATATTCTCAAATATTGAAATGTAAAAATAAAAATATTTATTTTAATGAGATTTTCTCTTTAGTTGTTACAAAATAATATTTACGTATATTAAAAGGAGTATAAGATGTATTTTTAAAGGATAGTTTCTCAATAAAGTACAAACGACATTGGATTTATTAAGAGTTTGGTTTGAAACTATCTCTAAAATATTAATCAAGAACCGTGCAAAAAAAAAAAAAGAACCATTGCTAATTAGTGATGGATTCTTCTGGTTGTCTGTGTGAATAATTACAATTAAACTAGCAAAATTAATAAGTAAGAATGATAATCTGAATAAAGTTTGGAAAATGTCATTAGTACTTTATGTATTTATTGGTTTCCATGACTAGTGGACCATTAGAGGAGCTGGTATTTTTAATGTGTGACCGTTGACATCTATTGTGAAAGGTCAAGATTCCACTGGAATTTTTGCATATAAACAGGGATGTTCACATCAAATCTTTCCAGATTTTCTTTTTCTAAGCATATGTGTTCTATTTTATGGATCAGAAGTATTTTTACAGTTTAATTTTCAGCATATTTGTAGTCCCCAATAGTTTAAAAATCAGTCATTGGCAATTTCTTAGTTCCACTGTGAAATGACAAACTTACCTAATTTTAGCATTAATGAATGGATGCGTTCTTCCACTTCACTTTCTATAAAACTTGTCTTTCAATGATTCCCTTATTCTGTTTAATCAGTGGAAGTGCTTTTTTATTAAGAATTTCTTATCAAGATCTAATATGTCTAGATAAACTTACCGGTATACATTCCCATTCATTAGTTTTGGTCAATATCAAGTTTCCAGTTCAATTATTCTTTGCAGGATATAGTTGACATGCAAATACTACTAGTATAATGGGATCAATAGCATTTGGATCTTTTCTTGATGTTCAATATTTCTAGTTTCAGTTTCATTTTATTTTTCTTATGTCCTCATTTCCAACTGATTCAGAATCTAGAAATGTCCAACTAAATCATAAAAGAGGTAATCTATTATTAGCTAAAATGAATCCAGGACACATTTATCATTGTTTCTGTCCAAGTACAAACACACAGGGTATTTTTCCACATTTTTATGCATGAATACAAATGACTAATCATGGATTATTTTCCTTTTAAAGAAATACCTAAATAACATTAAGTTAAGCCAAAGTATTGTCTTTAATATGACAATCTTTCCAATGTGTGTGTATGCGTGTGTAAACCTTTACATTCTGTTCAACCTCAAACCCCCATGAATTCTCAAAAAAGACCTGTTCTGTCTAATGCCAACATGAATGTCACATGTTTTTAAAGGAAGTATGTAGAACATTCATTTTTAAATGTCTTGCCATTAATAAGATTTGCATGTTTGAGAAATACAGAAAGATTGTGGAAGGTAAAAACAAAACAAACAAGTGACTATTAATGGAGAGAGGGTTACAGGCAAAAGGGGAAGGCAACTTGAGACAAAGAAGGCAAGGGGGCAGTTATGATAAAAAGAACAAAATAATTGATAAAAAATTATCAAATTCCTCCCTGATAGTCATCTTGATATTTGTTTTATGCTTGCTTGTAAAAAAAAAATACTCAAAATGTCTGACCACATTTTACTCTTCCATTTCTTTCCTTACATAAATTGTTTCTCTATACCATTCCTCTTGAATACTAGAAAATCCTGTATATAGGCCAACATCAATATATTTATTTATAGTTATATAACCAAAGTTGAGATTTTTTCAGCTACCTCAAAAATTATAAATTAAGATTTCAGGAACACTTCTCAAATGCTTGAGTAGATTAAACTTTGACATTAAGATGTTCTATTTCAGTTGGACTTTTATTAGTCATCAGGAGGTAGCTTGCCTTGTCATTGATTTAAGAATCTCAGTATCATTCCACTATGGCCAATCACTGGCAAAAAAAAAAAAAAAGATAACAGAATCAACCTGACTGGCTTGGGTCAGTCAGGAGTTGTTCTTTGGGATGGCCACATTCCCTGAGCACAATGCCCCTTGATATATGGAGAAATTAGCATTCTTTTAACCAAGATGAGGTAGCTGAATGGGCAGGTATAAAGATTATTTTTAATTTAAATTGTGCAGCATTAGTCATAAACATAAAAGTAAATGAGATTTATTATACTGTATTAAATTAGGTCAGTTTCTATGAGTTTTCTTAAACTTATATATTTCATTCAATCTATTGATTGGTTGATTGATACAGTCTGGACCACTAAATTCAAGAAAGTACGCACAGAAATGTAGTAGGGTCAGCCAATATTTTTATTTACGCACTTTGATTCCAAAGCATGTATCTAAATTTTGATCTTTTTCTATGAGTAATTAATCATACAAACACATTTTTGGAATGGTTTAACCCTACACCTAGTATATGATTTTTACCCTTAGAGTTATCTGTGCATCTCCTGTCTGGTGTTATTTTGTACATCTCAAGGTACAAATTTTTCTGCACCATTTCAGGTTACAATCTAAGTTATTTTGCTTCATTACTGCATTTCTGTGCACATATAAAAATAAATATAAATTTAGAATATATAACCGTTTTTGTGATTATATTTCTATCTGAAATATTTTTGCTGTGCATAGTTTATTTTTCCCTGCTTAACACAGTAGATATTTGGAGGGAAATTTCCATATATATAAGTAAATGAAATTAAAAAGCATTATTTTAGTGTCCCATATCTTACATTGAATAAAAATAGACAATATATACTTATATGTATATTTATATATTTGTGTATACCTTCTAACATATATACACACATACATACATATGTATATTATAGTGTAACTACTGCATGGATTATTATATAAAAGTTAATACTAGTCTGTAGAGTTTATATAGCCATATGCCTTAGCAAATTTAGAAACCATGACTCTCTGACATACTGTTCTACCAGATATGAACTCACAGATGGATTTAGAACAAGTCCAAATCAATGTTTCAGTATTTTTAGCTGCAGAAGCTAGACTGGTAATCATTGTGAATTGCTTTTTTAATAAAAAGTACATTTCGTTTTGGGTTTTGATCTTTCCAATGTCAACAAAAACTATATTTTTAGACATTCACAATCTTTGTGGGGTTCTTCATTAATTATGAAATATAGTAGATGTTGAGAATTTTCCTGAAAAAGTTGGAATCACCCAAATTCATAAAAAGTTGGAAACTTAAAATTATTATTTATCATACAAAATAGCATCTGAATTCATTTAAACTGAAATTCTAGTACTTTCATACAATTCTGTTAAAATAATTAGCTGCTTTCTTCACCCATCTCTCTAGTTTTATCCCCATACTTGGACCTCACAATGAGACATTTATTATACCAAACATGTGGAAACAAAGGAAGAATCCTATCTAATAAAAGAGCAATATGCAAATTAACCATACCGCAGATACACCCACAAGCCATGCCTACAAGCCATGCCCACCAGCCAATCAGGAACAAATAAACCCCAACCAACATGGCTGCAGCCAATGAGAGCAGGAAGGAGGATTGGGTTTCCCCAGCAATGGAGGAAGCCAAGCTTTCTGCCTGCCCTTGCTGGCCTAGGCCTCCACTCAATGCTACAAAATTTCAATTATAAAAGATACATAATCCCAACAGAAATGGCAGCAGCCATGGAGCTGGAGAGGGCAGAGGCTAGGGTTGCCCGGGCGATGGAGAAAGCCAAGCTTCTGCAGCCCTAGCACCTACGCCTCCACTCTAGGCTACAAAGTTTCAATTATAGAATTTAAATAAACCCAAACAGAAATGGCTGTCCCCATGGAGCAAGCAGAAGGCTTGGCTCCACTCCAGGCTACAAAGTTTCAATTGTAGAACATAAATTAATCTCAGATCCTAGGGCCTCCGCTTGGGTCTCTGGGGGGGTGTGTGTGGCAAGCCCACAAGCCACCATAGACCCCTAGCCCCTGCCTTCACACGCACCAAGATTACCCCCACCCTAATCTGGGACACCCTTCAGGGCAAACCAGCTGGCCCCCACCCATGCATCAGGCCACTATCCTATCCAATAAAAGAGTAATACACAGATTGACCATCACTCAAACCCACAAGAGGGCTATCCCCATGAGGTCAAAGATCCTGCCCCCATGTGGACACAAGACAGCCTCCACAAGATGGCCAGCAGGGGAGGGCCATTGGGAGGTTCCAGGCCTGCAAGGGAGGGCAGTTAGGGCTGACCACGCCAGCATAGGAAGGAAGTTGGGGGCAAACAGGCTGGCAGAGGAGCAGCTGGACATCAGGCTGGCAGGGTGGTGGTTAGAGGGTGATCAGCCTGGCAGGAAGAAGCAGTTAGGGGCAATCATGGAGGTAGGGAGGTGAGCAGTTTGGAGCCAGCAGTCCTGGATTGTGAGAAGGATTTCCAACTGCGTTTAGTACCGATCCTACCGGGATTGGGCCTAAACCAGCAGTCGGACATCCCTCGAGGGGTCCCAGATTGGAGAGGTTGCAGGCTAGGCTGAGGGACAACCCCATCTTCCCATGCATGAATTTCATGCACTGGGCCTCTAGTATACTAATATAAGACAATGCAAAACATATCTGATTCACCTTCTAAATTTTCCTTATATTTTTTCGTTAAGGGATAATAAAAAAGGATAACTTTAGTAATCATCAAAAATGAAACATGCCATTTTATTTCACAGATTTTTGAATATTCAGAGTAAGTACTTCCATTTACTTTCTAATTCATTGTTTCCTTTTTCCTTGAAATTAATTTTGGTCATTGAATTTGTTTATTCTTTCTCAATTTCCAGAACTCTAAAAAATAACCATGCTCCTTTAGCTTAAGTATTAATACAATGTATAATAAGGTAGTATTATTAAAATGCATTAGTTCAAAACAGTCATGAAGAAGCAAAATAATCTCTGTTTATAAACCACATTCTAGGGAAAATTATAATAATAAAAGTATAATATGCTAATTAGACTAGACAGCTAAACAACCTTTCGGACATCATTCTGGATGTGTTTCTAGATGAAGCCACAGCAGTAGGGGCCAAGCAGAGGCCAAGAGAGTGATCAGGCAAGCAGATGAGCAGTCAGGGGTGATCAGGCAGGTGAGTAGTTAAGGGCATCAAGGAGGCAGGTGAGTGGTTAGGAATGATGAGGCAGGCAGGCAAGTGGTGATCAGGCTGTCAGGCGAGCAGCTAAAGGCATCAGGCAGGCAGGTGAGTGGTTAGCGGTGATGAGGCAGGCAAGCAGAGTGGTTAGGGGTGATCAGGCATGCAGGAAGGCGAGTGGTTAGGAACCAGCAAGAGCAATGTCCAACTGTTGGTTTGTGGGATCGGGTCTAAACTGGCAGTAGGACATCCCCTCAGGGGTCCCAAATTACCAGAGGGTGGCAGGCCAGGATAAGTCCCCCAGCCCTGTGTACGAATTTAGTGCACTGGGCCTCAAGTGTTGTAATAAAAGTCAAGCTAGTTTCTCCTATGATAAATATTTTTTCATAGACCAAAGTAGTGAATGGGCAAAATGTCACATATCTGAAAATAGAACATACAAATGTGGGGTTTTGTGTATGTGTGTGTGTGTGTGTGTGTGTGGTAGCAGAAAAACTAAACCAAAAGGTTGTGTTTACTCCCACTTATCATGATACATAAAGAAGAATTATTTAACTCTAAAGAATATGTTGATAATTTATTTTGAAAATACATTTTGCATATCTTCAAGACACTCGAGCTTGCCAATACACTGCAGTTATGTAGAATGTTATAAAATGAAGCTTCATTTGGATTATGTCAGACCACATTAAAATACATTCAAATGTGATATGGTCTTTCATTTCCTTTTATTTCTGCAGTATTAGGTAAGATTAGTTGTGCTCAAGAAATGATGTTTCTGTAAATAGGATGGATACTAACTTCTTTATTAGTCTTTGGAGAATGTAAAGTCAACTCTGTTACAAAACTACTAATTAAATCAAACAATTTATTCCACAGTTAACCATTTTGGAGAAAAAAAACAACAACAACAAGCTACTATATTACTTTAATTTAAAAGACCAACTTATAAACACAGAAAGTAAAGAGCTTGAGCTGAACTTGAAATCTTAAAAAAATATTTACGTTTCTATTTAGCCATTATTTACTTTAACCACATTTGACTAAAGTACCCTGACTCCATTCTTGTGTAGTTCTAAGCAAATTTACACCTGTGTGTTAGTACTTATTTCAGATTTTATGATGATCATATTGCATCAGCATGCTTTAAAATTAGTTAAGGAGCAGGCAAAACTTTGATTTTTGTTGACTTACTAATGCCATTTACCTTATACAATCAAAAACCAACAAATCAACTCTCATATCAGTACTTAGCCAGGAATGACATTTTTTGGAAGAGAAGCAACAATTACATGATTTATCTGCCCCGTGTGGCTCAGTGGTTGGTTGAGCATTGACCCATGAACCAAGAGGTCACTGGTTCCATTCCTAGTCAGGGTATATGCCTGAGTTTGTTTCTCTCTCATCGATGTTTCCATCTTTCTATCCATCTCCATTCCTCTACCAGGGGGGTGAGATCATGAAAAGTGGGGGGAGGGGATAAGGACACGTATGTAATGCCATAATCAATTAAAAATAAATTATTTTATTTTATTCTGTAAACTTTTTTATTTAAACTTAGGCATGCACCTGGTCAGGGCTAATAGAAGTTAACAGATCATTTTAAAATCTCTTCAGAAGGAGTAAGGAATAAATGATGGGATTTCCACACTTTTTTTCTTTATGACATGTGCAGATTGGTTCATATTTAATTCTCTGTCTTCTACAACTAGAGAATACCCATTGCACATATGAGTGTTTCTCAAAGTTTAATATGAATCCAAATTGTCTGAAGTTCTTGTTAAATTTACGATTTGATTCAGCAGCTTGGTGGTGTGCTCAATATTCAGCATTTCTAACAAACATCCATAACCTGGTAATGCTATTTTTCAGTAAGCAGCAAGAGTGTATGTGAACAGTCGTCAGTATTAATGGAAACCTTCATTTAACCTAGATAACATTTGATAACCTTGACAATTTTGACCCAGTTCTTAACTCAGCAGATTTTTTAATGTTACATAGGAACCCTTGTAATGATTGTGATAGTGAAAATCATAGAGTAAGTTGTACATAACAGGATTCAAAAATCTCAATTCTAACTTTGGGCAGATGCCTGAACTCAGTGAATCTCAATTTTCTTACCAGCAAAATGCAAGTGATACTACTAAACCACAAGAGCTTCTAAAATGTGCAACAATCAGTTACCAGCACAAGATATATAGATCAATGGAACAGTACATGGACCCCAGAAATAGACCCAAGTCATTACACTCAATTAATTTTTGTCAAAGGAGGCAAGAGCATACAATGGAGTCAAAACAGTCCCTTTTATAAATGGTGTTGCAAAAATTGGACATATGCATGCAAAACAAGAAACTAGACCACAAACTTAACACTATATGGTAGAATAAACTCAAAATGTATAAAACACTTAAGTGTAAGATGTGAAATCATAAAAATCCTTGAAGAAACCATAGGCAACAAAATCTCAGACATCTCTTGTTGCAGTTTATTTGAGGATACATCTCCTAGGGCAAAGAAATCTAAGGAGAAAATAAACAGTGGGCCTATATCAAAATAAAAAGCTTCTACATAGTAAAAGAAGCCATCGACAAAATAAAAAGGTAGACCACTGAATGGGAGAACATATTTGTCCATGATACATCAGATAAGAGTTAATATCCGAAAAAATATAAGGAAATCGTGCTGCTTAACAAAATAAAGACAAATAATCCAATTAAAAATGGACAAAGGACCTAAATAGACACCTCTCCAAAGTGGACATAGAGATGGCCAAAAGACTTGAAAAAAAATGCTCAAAGTCACTGATCATCAAAGAGATGCACATTAAAAGGATAATGAGATATCACCTCACACCTATCAGAATGGCTACCATCAATAAATCAACAAATATCAAATGCTGGTGAGTATGTGAAGAACAGAAAAGCTTAATATATTGCTGGTTAGGATACAGACTGATGTAGCCATTGTGGAAAACAGTATAGAGTTTCCTCAAAAAATTGAATATGGAACTACCATTTGACCCATTAATCATACTTCTAGGAGCATATCCTAAGAAACCTGAAACACTAATCAAAAAGAATGTATGAACCCCTATGTTCATAGCAGCACAATTTACAATAGCTAAGATCCAGAAACAACCAAGTGCCCATCAGTAGATGAGTGGATAAAAAAAAACTGTAATTCATTTATACCACGAAATACTATGCAGCAGTATTAAAGAGTGATCTCTTACCCTTGAGACAGTATTGAGGTACCTGTAGATATAAGCCTGGCAGAGTAAGACAAGTATCACGTGATCTCACATGTGGAATCTAATGCACAAAATAAACTGATGAGCAAAATAGATCCATAGATATAGAAGTATTGAACAGACTGTTGAATCTCAGACAGAAGGTGGGGATGGGTGAGAAGAGGTCAACAAAAAGATATATATATATATATATATATATATATATATATATATATATATATAACCCATGGACACAAATAATAGGGTTTTGAAGGGCTGGAGTGCAGGGGGGGGCAGGCTAGAAGGAGTCAATGTGGGGTAGTGAACATATGTAATTCTTTCAATAAAAAAGATTTTAAAATAAGAAATAAAATAAAATGCCAGGTACCTCTACACATGCCCTGGTGTGTTTACATGACATTGACAGATGGATAGATGATAGGTAGATGATAGATAGATGATAGATGTAGATAGATAGATAGATAGATAGATAGATAGATAGATAGATAGATAGATGATAGATAATACTAGTAGATAGGCAGCTATGGATGAACACATTTTTTCTGATCTAGGCCATCTACAATGCCAAAGCATACATGTAAACTAGAACAAAGCAAAGAGAGTGTGATCTTCAAAGATGTAAAATATATGAATCCAAGAGACTGCAGACCTCCAATGATTTCTTTAGCGCCCCCCCCCCACTTTAAGCAGTTTTACTGAGGTTTAAACAAAATTCAAAACTCTGCACATATAATACACACACACACACACACACACACAATTTGATATGTTTGGACATCAGTGCCCTTTTAATTCTCTATTTAATATACATGGATATGGGTGTTAGAAAAATTTCTCATTTAGATCCCTTTCCAATTGTCACACCATGGTGCTTTTCAACAGGAATGAATTTGTTCCTGCTGAAAGTGTTGTCATGGGGCAATTTTCAGATGATAAGAACGGAAATTCATTTGGAACTATCTGGCAGGTTAATTTGAACTCAATTCAAAAACTATGAATCCCTTTTGCTAACTATTGTGTTTAGTTTTAAAGAACTCTCTAGGCTAATTATAATACCATGTTATGCTTGTGTGTCTGAGTGTATATGTGTGTGTGTCTGTGTGTTTGTGTAAAATTCACATGCTGATTTATACTGTTAGTGAATTTTGGCATAGAGAAATTAAATCGCTTTAACTGACAAAAATGCAAACAAATATATATCAAGATAAAGCATTGCATATTTAAACTTTTGTACAATAATATTTAGAAATGAAAACAGTAAGATGGCATTTTCTAAATACACACACCCACTTCATATCCAAAACAAAGTGCCCTAATCCCCATGTCAGTGATGTACTTCGTTTATTCCTATATTTGGCTGTTATTGCTCAGTGATAAGAAAATCTTATTTCAGGAGGCGGAAGCTGGGGGAGATCAACTGAAGGACTTGTATGCATGCACATGAGCATAACCAATGAATGAAAGACACTGGGGCGGGGAGGGGGGCAGGTGGGGACATGTGCTGGGGGGTAGGGGAGCTGGGGGAAGGATAATGGGGGGAGAAAAAGGAAAACATATGTACTACTATTAAATATAAGTTATACTGCAAAAATAATGAAAAATAATTTAAAAAATAAAATTAATTTCACCTGTTCCTTTTATTTAAAAAAATCATATTTCACAAAGGTCTGTGTAGCAAAATCACCTACACATTTTTATAGCATTGATAGTTCTTATATTAGACTGTTCTAAATATTATAAATCATTACAACCTACTTCCCTCAAATTTTGGTAATGGGCATAACATCACCTATCCTCACTTTAGAGTATTCTGTCATTATTATACTTGATTCATGAACCAGTTGAGAGACATTTAAACACTGCTCCTTGTATCAAACTGCTTTCTTTCTATCACAGATTGATGGGAAATAAGTTGATGAAATATACACTTTTAATGGATATGACTCATTGAATAATGTCACAGATATATTTAACTGGAAGGATATAATAGTTCCTGTCCTCACCATCCTGAGTTTTTGATAGGAGAGCAAAATGGTCTGTGAACACTCAGCAATTGTTAGAAATCATAAGAGATTGTGTTGTTCTGAACTTTGATTAAGCTTCCAAATAAAGAAGATATTGCCAGCTTTTTGTGTGACAAAAGAGTTGTCATACTTGTGGTTGGTAGTTCTATAAAGGGCCCAATTTTTATGCATCTAGAGTGCCCCCAGAGTATAATGAAAAGGGTGAAAGAGAAACAAAACCCTGGTACTTGCTTTGCTTAATAACATAAGTTGGCAGGACCAAATGGGCAGCTTTTGAACAACTTTGGAAAATGTTTCTCTTCCTCAGTATGAATTAAATTGGACCATCTTTAATAATGAATTAGGATTGGGGAGATGAGTAAATCCAAGAGAAACAGATCATATCATAAGGGTACAGGCTCTTTTGCATGTGGCTACCTATGTTCAAATCTATCATGTACTAATTTTGTGTCCCTAAGTAACCTTGAAGTGTCTCTCTGTGTAACCTCTCTGAGACTCAGTTTTGTCCTTTATAAAATGTTGGTAAAAATAAGTCCCTACCTGATGAAACAAATTCACAAACCCCCATACACATGTACACACACGTAACACCTATTCAGTGCCAGAAGTGGGCAGCATGATGGTTACCATTACATTCTCATACCATTTAACATGATCATAGGATCTACACTGATTGGCCAGATTATTATGATCTCTGAATGCATAATAATCTGGCTACTCAGTGTGTGTGTGTGTGTGCGCGCGTGCGTGTGTGTGTGAGAGAGAGAAGTGGGGGGGCTAGTTCATGAATTTGTGCATGGGTGGGGTCTGGCTAGCCTGGCCAATGGGAGGGGACATGGGCAAGGTTGGCCTGTCTCCTGCTGGTCAAGGGGACAATTGCATATTAGCCTTTGATTATATAGGATATACACTATATAGTGTATATAATCTGAGTGGCCAGATTATTATGCATTCAGAGATCATAATAATCTGGCCACTCAGTGTTTATTTCTTCCCAAAGCTGATGAACTTAGGAAATCCACATAGTGGTTAAATTGTGCCTATAGTCCTATTCTAGTCTACCTTCCTACATACAGGACCTCTGAGGGCCAGTATAGAGCAATGGGAAGAGGCACAGCTGTGACACATGCTGAGTGAGCATGTATGTGCAAGTTTAATTTTTAGCATTTTAGATTGAGATCATTGTAGAATTAAGGGAAGTTTTAAAAAAACCAAACAATACAGACAGATAACGTGTAACTTACCCAGTTACCCTCAACTTTAATGTCTTGTAAATTATAACACAACCAGGATATTGTTTCTTGACATGAAAAAAATCAATGTCTTTATTGTCCAAGGTTATGTGTGGACAATAAATGTTTTCTGAAAACCAGAGTCTAACTTTTGACTGTATCCAAGTGATTAAACAAAAGTAAACCAAAATACATCATGTAGAAAGGGGTCCTAATATGTGGTAACAGGAGAAGGTTTGACTTTAGGTGGTGGGCACAAAGTGCAATATACTGGTATTATAACACACTACCCCACACCTGAAACCTATATGTTCATGTTGACCAGTGTCACCCCAATAAATTTAATGAATAAAAAAATTAAATACATCATATAAACATAATTTTTATTACTATAAGTTCTAGATAACTGCTATTTTTAAATAAAGATGGTGATAAACTTTTTATGCTTCCATCCTTTTAGGTTTCTCGTCAATATATTGAGGCCCAAATGTCCTTGTCAAATATGCAGTCTTTGTGTAGAGATTTGTGATGGTGAAGAGGGGCTCAAGGACCATTAAATTACATACTGTTCTCACCCAGTAAGGTTGCTACCGCTGCCCAGATATACTGTATTGTCAAGTGTCCCTTGCAGTTATTCCCATGGAGCTAAGGTCTTCTCAAACAAATGTAAGCAGAAGTCCACTTAGTATACAATGTATTTCTAAAAATGCTAACCATCATGTGAGCCTTCAGTGAGTCATACTTTTTGCCAGTAGAGGATATTTCCTTGATGTTGATAACCACTGGCTGATCAGGGTGGTGGCTGCTGAAGTTTGGGATAGTTGTGGAAATTTCCAAAAATAAGATAACAATGAAGTTGGGATCATCCATTGACTATTTTTTCACTATTTATCTGTAGCATGCCATACTATTTGATACCTTCAGTAGAACTTCATTCAAAATTGAAGTCAATCCTCTCTCAAACCCTTCCGATGCTTTACCAATTAAGTTTATATAACATTCTAAATCCTTTGTTGCCATTTCAACAATCTTCATATTTTCACCAGGAGTAGGTTCTTTCTCAAGAAAAAAAAAACTTGCTTTGCTTATCTTTAACAAGTAACTCTTCATCCATTAAAGTTTGATCATGAGACTGCAGCAAGTCAGTCACATCTTCAGGCTTCTCTTATAAGTCAATTTCTTGCTATTTCCACCATATCTGTATACTTCCTCTGCTGAAGTCATGAACCCCTCAAAGTTGCCCGTGATGGTTGAAATCATCCTCTTCTAAACTCCTGTTAATATTAATATTTTACATCTTCCACGAACCACAAGTATTCTTAATGTCACATAGAAAACCTTTCGAGAAGGTTTTCAACTTACTTAGTCCAGATCCATTAGAGAAGTGGTTCTCAACCTTCCTAATGCCATGACCCTTTAATACAGTTCTTCATGTTGTGGTGACTCCCAACCATAAAATTACAGTCATTGCTACTTCATAACTGTGATTTTGCTACTGTTATGAATCATAATGTAAATATCTGATATGTAGGATATATTTTCATTGATGCATGATTAAAGCATAGTGATTAATCACAAATTAATATTTAATTATATATGGTGAAATATTTATTTCTAATTACAAATAAATGAAATATTGTCTTACAGTATGGTGTAGCATGGGTAACAGTCTTAATATAACAACAGTAAACTAAATTGCTACATTTTGCGACAGTATGAAGAAAAAGCCAATGTCAGTGTGAAGGTTGAGATTGCTTCTTTCTCACCAGATCAGAAATTCTCAGGGCAGTCTTTGCAAGAGCACAACGAAGATAATCTTTCACAACAAATCTACTTCTGTATATTTAGACTTGATAACCAACAAACTGGAAAATGTTGTTTCACAAAGATATGTTGTTGTAAATGGAAGAAGATGATGTGACACCATCTCAGACAGAACAGGATATGACTGCAAACACTTGATGCAGAATTTTGTAACTGGCATTGTAGAGAAATCAGTTCTTGCTGCATTGACGTTAATAAGTTCAGTGTACTTCTCTTGTGCTGTCTCAGGAAGGTCTTCAACTTTGACTGTGAATGGGCTTCTGGCAAGTGCAAATGGGGTGTCAGGTAGATTTGGAAAGTACAATGAAATTTCATCTGCAAGCATGTGCAAGTGTTTTTTTCACAGAAATTATCATCATGATCCTTTTGTCTGATTCAATGCCATGTTGCTCAAAGAAAGCAGTAAAGGTAGGCAACATGGAAATTTTATTTTCATCCAAAATTTTTTTTTTGCCAAATCTGACATTTCATTTGCAATGATCAGATATTTTCAGACAAATTGAGGCATGTTGCATTTGGTCCTTGCAGTGATAAATTTAACTCATTCAAGATGGCAAAGATGTTAACCAAAGAAGTTATTTTCTACAGTTCACTTTTATCACTGAAAAGTGCTTCAAACTATTATCTTGCTTTCTGATTAAAAAACGTTTTGAGTTCATCACGAAGCTCAAAATCACGTTTTAAAACTTTTCCTCTCGTAACCATCTCACTTCAGTGTGATATAGCAGAGCATTGTTCGACACATCCAACTCATTGCACAGTTGCAAAAACAGTTGACTGTTTAAAGTGTTCGCCTTTACAAAATTGACAGAACTTATGACTCTTTTCATTACTACTTGTAACTCTTGTGGCAGCGTCTTCATTGTTAATATTTTCCAATAAATAATACAGTGAGTTCTGATGACTTTTAATGACTCAGTCAGTACCAAACGTTGAAATCCAGATTGACATCCTAGCATAGCTGGAGCACCATCTGTGCAAACACCACAAACCTTTTCCCAAGAGATCTTATGCTCTTTCAGAAATGAACCAACTGTGTCAAATACATCACATGCAGTAGTTGTCGTTTCAAGAGGTTTGCAAAAAAGAAACTCATCTTTAAGCCGCCACTATTACTATACCTCACATAAACCAGTAACTGTGAACAGTGTGCAACATCTGTATATTCATCAAGCTGGATACTAAATATTGCAAGTGGAACAAATTTAATTTCCTGGATTACCTGATCAAGAATATCAGCAGAAATGTCATCTATTATTCTGTGGACAATGTCATTAGATAAGGAAATTGTACTCAATTTTGTAACAAATTCATTTCAGATTATAACTGGAACAAGGTCTTTGGCCGCTGGCAACAGTAAACCCTCAGCAATGGTGTGAGGTTTCATAGCTCTGGAGATTCTGAGTGCCACCAAATATGAAGCTTCAATGGCTGCTACGTTTTGTTTGTGGTACTTGCCACCAGTGTAAAGTCTGGCTTTCTTGAGTCCATCAGCTTTGTTTCTAAAATGGTATCCTTGCTGGCAAAGCTCAGATGCTTGCTTTCAAAATGGTGTTTTAGTTTGTTTGGCTTCATAGATTTGGCTGATAGAACTTCACAACAAATAACATTGCGGTTTCTCAATTTCTGCTGTAATGATTGAGGTAAAACCATACTAAAAAAAAATCCTCACTATATTTTCTTTTCTAGATGTTCTTCTCTACATGATCCATTGTATTGGGATAGTTTGCTAATGAAAATAATATATAACAATAGCTTTAATAATACAAAAGATGATACATGGCATAGTTCAGTCAATACAGTTCATTAAAGTTTCCTATGTTTTTTCTTTATATACCTGTTACTATCACAAGAGGGCAGTATTCACATCAACCACAGCTGAATATAAAAAGACAGATCAGCATCCAGATTACGTTCCCATGGTACAGGTGTTTTGTTTTGTTTTTTGCAGTAGTTGATGATTTTTTTATAGTACATGATTTTACATTTACCCAGTTATTATAATTCATTAAGTGTCGTTTTACCTCCAGTACTGCTGCTTTCAACACAGTAACTGCTTTCTACACAGTAGCTGCTCTCTACACAGTAGCTGCTCTCTACACAGTAGCTGCTCTCTACACAGTAGCTGCTTTCTACACAGTAGCTGCTACACATATGTGACTGGTCTGCATAAGTACATTATTGTGCCAACCCTGTCACAGGCACCTGTATTTTTACAGGGTGTATGTGATATTGGTGTGATGATGTCATCACGCTGGGTATTCGTATGTGGGGGTATCTGCATGTGGGCAGACCTGCCTGGAGACAGATAGATGAGCGGTGTCTTGGTTCCTGAGACCATCGGACATATGTGAAAGGGTCATTCGACCCCCAAAGGGGTCGTGGCCCACAGGTTGAGAAACGCCACATTAGAGAAACCACCATCTATGGCATCATTAGCCTTGCAGAATGTATTTCTTAAATTATAACACTTGAAAGTTGATATTACTCCCTGATACACGGGCTTCAGAATAGATGTTGTGTTAGCAGGTAGGAAAAAATACATAAATATTATGTACATCTCCATCAGAGCTCTTAGGTGACCAGGTCGATGATTAGAAATATTTTGAAAGGAGTCTCTTTTTTTCTGAGCAGTAAGTCTCAACGTGGGTTTTAAACATTCAGTAAATCATGGCCTAAACAAATGTGCTGTCATCAGGTTTTTTTTGCTCTAATTACAGAGGACAGGCAGAGTAAATTTGGCAAAATCAGTAAGGACCCTAGGATTTTTGGAATAGTATGTGACTACGAGCTTCAACTTAAGAGTCTTTGTAGCTAAGCTAGATCTGTATAATTTGCTGCAGCTTCTACATCAGCATTTGCTGCTTCACTCCGCTTTTATGTAATAGAGATAACTTCTTTCCTTAAACCTTAGGAACCAACCTCTGCTAGCTTCATACTTTTCTTCTGCAGCTTACTCACCTCTCCCGCTGTAAGAGAATTGAAAAGAGTTATGGCCTTCCTCTGGGTTAGGCTTTGGCTTAAGGGGATTATGTGGTTGCTATGATCTTCTATCCAGACACTAAAACTTTGTCCATATCATCAACAAGTCTGTTTCGCTATCTTATTATCTGAGTATTCACTGTAGTATCACTTTAATTTCCTTCAATGATTTTTCTTTTGCATTCACAACTTGGCTGTTTGGCACAAGAGGCCTAGTTTTCAGTCTTTATCAGTTTTTGACGTGTCTTCCTCACTAAGCTTAATTATTTCTAGCTTTTTAATCAAAGTGAGAGATGTGAAACTCTTCCTTTCACTTTGAACACTCTGAGGCTATTGTAAGGTTATCAATTGGCCTGATTTCCATATTGTTGTATCCCTAGGAATAAGAGGTCCAAGGAAAGGGAGAGAAATAGGAAAAGAATCAGTCAATAAAGCAGTCAGAACCCACATTTATCAATTACACGAGAGGCTCGGTACATGAAATTTCATGCACTGGAGGGGACCTCAGCCCGGCCTACCCCTTCTCACAGTCTGGGAGCCCTCAGGGACAGGAGGCAACCCGGTGATCAGGGGAAGGCGACACCCCCATCACACCTATCTTGCTGCCACTGCTGGCAGTGCAAACCTTGGCCAGCCCTGGTTACCTGAGCCTTGGGTGGCCCTAGGTGGCTGGGGGGCTGAAGAGACTGGGGGGGAGCTCTAGAGGCAGGCACATGGGAAGGCCAGGCTGCCATCTTTGAGGGTGGGGCATTTATTTAGCATATCCCCTCCTTATTGGCTGTGGGTACCACCATCTTTGAGGGCATGGCAGTCAATTAGCATATTCCCTTCTAATTGGCAGTGAGTGCCACCATCTTTGCAATGGCATGTGAGTCAATTAACATATTCCCTCTTTATTAGATAGTATTAGCTATTTTACATGGACACATTATAATTGCAATATCAAAAATCATGGACCACGGATCCTCATAATAAATATAATAATAATGAAAGGCTTTGAAGTATTGCAAGAATTACCAAAATATAACAAATACAAAGTGAACAAATGCTGTTGGGAAAATGGCACTGATAGACCTGCTTGATATAGAATTGACATGTAACATACATTTGTAAGAAATAGAATATCTTCAAAGAATAATAATGCAAAGCACAATACAATGAGGTATGCTGCATTTTTAATTTAAGTTCTTTATTTTTTAAAGTATTACATATGTCTCCTTTTTCTCCCATTGACC